>CM033999.1:19714377-19744595 GCA_019603395.1 Cyrtorhinus lividipennis | reverse complement strand
ACACGATTTCCACTTGCTCATTGTATTAGGACATTTTAAGCGATCCCATTCTGTTCTAAAAACATTGCCGGAAAAATGAATATAACTCTACAATTATCGACGGACTGTTTTTTTTTAAACGTATTTACAGTTTATTATAGGAACCTATGCTTATTTGACCTCAGTGATATATTTCCTGGATATTTTCTTGGGGAAGCTCGCCCTTTTTTTGTTCGGTTTTTATTTAGTTTCATTCACCCTCTTCATCTTGAGATTCTAAAGGGGCTGCAGATTCACTGTGGCCGTTCGAGATCGCGAATTCTTCACGGTGGGTGCTCGGAATATACAGATTTACTGAACACGGAGTATAAAAATCGATTTTAGAAAACTATTCCCGGGGTTTTGGGTGCGGTACCGTTACGCTTTGTGCCCACTGCGGCTATTATTGATTGTGTGAGGGCAGAGTTTGTTTACGACCGAATTTCACATCCGAGCGCTGACACTTCTGAAGAACTCTTTGACCGATTGACAAGAGCAGAGCGTGCGTGATTTCATCGTTTGAGGATGACGAAAACTATACGGCACGAGCCTTATGCACAGTCAAAAATTTTGATATAACAATGGAATATCAAATTGTTCTTAGTCTCTCCTAATGGTTAGATTACAATAAGAAGACAGGTTGCGATATCATCTGAACGATTTTAATTCCCCAAATGTTCGGGTCACTTCGGGTAACTTAATGGTGAAGAAGTCGTGGAACATACCATGTGAATTATGGAGAGTAATTCGACCCATATTGAGCCAGAGACGAAGAATTTGTTTGTATGTTTCTCACTGCCTGAGCATTCCGTGCCTCGCGAATGTGATGAGAAAAAAGTTGCGAGAAAGAAAGAGAAAGAGAGAGAGAGAGAGAGATGAGTGAGAGAGAGAGAGAGAGAGAGAGAGAGAGAGAGATTGATTGATTGATTGATTGATTATCGGTTATTTATAGATCTCGCTTACTCGATCTCGAAACTTAACACAAAAAATAAGAAAAATGATAGCATATCTTCTACAGCAAATGATTTTTCAAGTTCGAGAGAGAGAGAGAGAGAGAGAGAGAGAGAGAGAGAGAGAGATTGATTGATTGATTGAATTGTTTTATTTATCCACCAGGGAAGGTTAGGGCCTAGTGGCCCTCTCTTCCACCTTCCCTGGCTCATTATGGTTTGTACAATATTAGTCTTCAAACAGAGATATAATAATATAAATAAAATGAAAAGAATACAGTTGCAGATGTAAATAAAAGAAAAATGAAATATTTTGTCTTCTTTTCAAACAATAAACTCAAAGTTCGCTTGTTCATCCTAATAAAACACGTCCTAATAATTATCGCTCTGTCGATTGAGTAACATCTTTTTAAAATTAGCTCTAAATGTTTCGGTTCTCGTATTTAGCTGAAAGAGTTCTGAGTGTGCGTTGAAAATTTTGCATCCTTGAACCACAAAGGAACGCTCGAAAGTTACTGTCCGATGATGGGGGATCTGCAGAGTTGTTTCTTTTGTTCTGGTATTTCGGTGGTGGACCTCAGTCATCATTACAAAATCCTCGGCGAGATATGCTGGTTTCCTGTACTTCAGAATCTTGAAAACAGAGGTTGCGATATGTAGTTTCTTCAGTTCTCTAATTTTCAGTAGACCGAGTTTTTGAAATGCCGGGGTGATGTGCTCATCTACTTTCATGCGTAAGATGAAGCGGACTGCAGCGTTTTGGGCTCTTTGAAGTTTGTCGAGGTCTTGACTTTTCAGATCCGTGAGGGCAGTAGCAGCGTAGTTGAATGTTGGAAAAACCAGCGACTGAACTAGTTGTTGCCTCACGTAAGTTGGGAAGTCTATAGCAAGGCGGCGAAGCTGATAAAGGCTCTTGTAAACAGAGCAACACATGCTGGAAACTTGCTTATCCCAAGATAAAGACGATTGACAGGTGATCCCTAAATTCTTCGCTTCGCTTACGATGTCCAGTGAAGTTCCTCCATATCTCAAGTTCAGCTCCGAGTCATTGACTTTGAGCAGCAGCTTGGGGCAGCCAAAAAGCATGCATTTAGTCTTGAGCTCATTTACCCTCATTCCATGGTCATCACACCATATCGCCAGTCTCGCCAACTCTTCATTAAGTGTGGCGACGGTAGTACTGAGCTGATTAACGTTACAGCTTATGTAGAACTGAAGATCATCTGCATACATCATATAGTTGGTACCGGGTAAAAATATTTTAGAAAGGGAGGAGATATAGATAATGAAGACAAGAGCAGAGAGGACAGAACCTTGTGGGGTACCGATTTCAATGTCTCTCCATTCAGACATCTTTCTCTCAGATCCTTTGACTCGTTGACGTCGTCGGGTGAGGTATGACTCAAACCAATCCTTCATTATTCCCCTCACACCAACTGAGCTGAGAATTGCAAGCAGGATATCGGGTCGAAGCATATCAAATGCCGAAGAGAAATCCACCATTATCATGATCGTAACCATTCTCTGGTCCATAGCTCGTCGGACATCGTCGAAGACTCTTACCAGGGCGGTTTCCGTGCTGAAAAACGTTCTGTATCCAGACTGCCGAGGGTCGAGTACCTTGTGTGTTTCGACATACGAGCTCAACTCTCGATAAACAATTTTATCGAGAATTTTGCCCATCGCGCAGAGAAGGGAGATCGCCCGAAAGTCTTGCTCAGTTTCTGGGGGTTTCTTTTTAGGGATGGGTTTGACAAGAGCACACTTCCATAATGCAGGATAGATACCTTTTGAGATGGAAAAATTAAACAGATGAGTGAGGATGGGTAATATGGCGTCTGCCAACAGATGGAGCACTTCAATCGAAATTTCGTCAGTTCCGACCGACTTCGATTTCACGGAGAAAAGGGCTTTCTTAACAGTCTCTTCCGAAAGCGTTCCGATCTGGAAGGGCTCACGGTCAGTTAATATGCTGTTGTACCGGTTTATTGTCTCGCTAGATGAGGGTTTATCGACCGTTTTGCAGAAATGTTTATTAAGATTATTTAGATCGACTGGAATGTCAAGGTCCTGTTTGCTCTTACTTATACCGAGTCCTGATATAATCTTCCAAAAATCCTTGGGTTGTTTATTTTGATTGAAGAGATCTTTATAGTACTTATTTTTTGAATTTCTCATGGTTTGTTTAACACTGTTCCTCATTTTCTTATATTTATTGTGTGTCTCTTTATCCCTGTTTTTAGAAAAAATTTTAAACAGAGCATCACGTTCTCTCATCATATTTCTCAATTTATCGCAGATCCAGGGGGCAGGCAGGTGTTTTGGCTTATATTTAATCAATGGGCAGTGTTTATCGAACAGAGTCGTGATAACCTTGTTAAACATTTCTACTTTCTTATTTAGCTCTTGTTCAGCGTATACCTCATCCCAATTTACAGCCGAAACTTCGCGCTGGAGGGCCTCTTTGTTCAAATTCTTTTTGTCTCGGACCTGCACATATTTTTGTCTAATCTTGTCAGACTTGAGCTTCATAGAACAGTAAATCATGTCGTGTCGAGATATACCACTTACCGGGAGCTGACCATATTTTTCAATGATGTTTGCGTTATTTATGAGGATGAGGTCGAGGAGAGAGCTTGATTGAGGGGCCTGGTACGTTGCTGTGAAGGGTACGAAGCTGAGCCGTTGTGACCTTAGGATGGAGGTAAGTTCTTTGCTATACGCTGTCGTTTCAAGCATGTTGGTATTAAAATCTCCCAAAATGACAACGTGTTGATAAATAGCGGTTAGTTTGGCAACCTCTTCAAAAACTTCACCGATTCCACCTCGTTTAGGGGGGCGGTACACCACGCCGACAACTAACTTAGTTGACCTGAACTCCAGCTCGATGAACAAGAACTCTGGGCTATTGGAATACTGAGAAGGAGATTTGCACAATATTTTAAATTTAAGGCTTGACAGCACCAGAAGAGCAACTCCACCTCTGCCCAGACCAGTACGATCATTTCGGATCCACGTGTAATTACAAATTTGAATTGATTCGGAGGTAATATTTGGTTTCAGAAACGTTTCAGAAATAGCAATGACGTCAAAAAGGTGACCGCTGAATATTTCTCTTATTTCTTCAATATGCGCGACGATTGACTCAGCATTTATATGTGCTACATTAACGTTTTTCTTCAATGCCCCTATGTGGTTGTATACTGCATTTCTAGTTGAAGTCATGGTGGCGTAACAATAGCAAAAAATTCAGCATTGAACAATCTGATGCTTGAAATGACGATATGGCGACGGCGAGACGAGACATAGACTGATAAGTAAAATTGAAGGATGAGAGCGTGGATAAGTTTGCAAGAAGTGGTAGAGTATTGTGGAAGATTATTGTCGCGGACGTGATTAATCGAGGGTGGGCAGTATGTGAGTTTGAGGAGGTTACTGGGGGCAGCTAATCGCAGCGTTGCTGTGATCCGCTGATCGGGGGAGAGTTGCCGTTTTTTGAAGCGATCTTCTCCAGATCCTCGAGAGAGCGGATCGAGATTGGCCGGTCACCTTCACATCTTCTCATCATTATGTTTCCATTCGAGACCCAGGTGAATTTGAATCCAGTCTCGCGTTTTTTCGCTTTCGCTGCGCTTAGGAGCTTCCTTCTCTGGAGGCATAGACTGTGGTTAATATATATGTGTTTTGCCTCACCTTCGATGAAACCTAGATTTCTGGAAGTTAACAGTCGATGTCGGCGCGAGGCGTTCATGAAATTGTCTTTGTCAATTTTTCGCAAAAAGGACACGAAAATCAATCCAGGCATCCCTCGACCTGCAGGGGGGCGGCGCCTAAAGCAGTTATTGACCATTTGGTCCTCAATACTTACATTCAGCGCCTTGCCGACCCGAAGTACAAGGTCCAGGGCGCTTTCATCGGGCTGCGCTGGGACCCCACTAATCTCGACGCAGTTTGCGAGCGATAACTGCTCCGTGTCGCCAATGGAGTTCTCCAACTCGATCACTCGAGCTTCGAGGGTCGAACAACGTTCGGTGACCTCCCTAAACACGTCGGCGAACGAGTTGATCTTGGCGTCCAAAGCATTTATTTTTGACGTATTCTGATCGATAATATCAGAGTACCGATTTAAATGATCTTTCAGGTCTTTCATCTCAGTCTTGTAATCAGCGATATGCCGGGTCAGAGTACTACTAACGCCGGACACGTCTGCTTTAAGCGATTCGACGAGTTGAATCAAACGAGACATCTCGGTCGAGGGGGGGTTTTGTTTACTTATCTCAGCTGTTGTTGAGATTACGGATGGTGCGTTGGGGGGCGGGGTGCCACTTCTCCCACTGCTTCCACCCGAAGATAGCGAACCTCTCCTGACCTTGAGGCAAACGGAACACGTATGTGCCGATTTCAATTCCGACATCACTTTATAATCGTTCTTCGTAATTCTTTCACACTCGATGTGGAAAACGATACTACACCGAACGCACGTGACACGATACGCATTATGCGCGAACCCTTTTTTACATCCACCACACAGAACTTTGTCACCACTTGCACTCATAATGACCGGTGGCAACAGACGGATCGATGTTCACTGGACGGCAACTGGAAGACAACTGAAGAGAGAGAGAGAGAGAGAGAGAGAGAGATTGATTGATTGATTGATAACGTCTATGTGTCTAGGCAGGGGCATGCTAGAGTCCAGGTAAATATTGTTGCGAGCTCGCACCAGCGCCGGCCAAATGGGCTGCCGGCATCGCAAGGTCAACGACCTGTGGAAGGCTAAGGGACCCATTCTCCAACATTTGAGAACCTCCCCGTTCGTTCTCGACCGGGCATCAGGTATAAAAACAGACCCACGAGCACCGCCCAGTTCAGTTCAATTCGGAGTCCGGATATAGACGCTTCTCGGGTTATAAATCGTGCCGCGCCGCGTTATAAATAGTGCGACAACCGCGTTACAACCGTGTATTGTGATTCTGTCATTGTGTAAGTGCGCGAATGTGAACAGTGTATGTACTCAAGCGAACAATTGTTAATAAATTAGTTACGAAGAACATAAATCGTTACAATTGGTGTCAGATGTGGGGTTACAAATTAGTGTTATAGTGTTGGACAATAGTTAGTGTTACAGTGTTTTACAGTAGTTATAAAGTGTTATAGTGACTTTAGTGTGTTACTGCGCGTTTGAACTCTTAAAAACGAACAAAATGAAGTTGACCGATTTGAAAGTTAAACAGCTGAAGGAAGAGCTGGAAGAGCGCGGCTTACCTACCGGTGGAACAAAAGCAGATCTACGCCTACGACTTAAGGAGAACTTGGTTGAGGAAGGCCATGACCCAGACAACTTTGACTTTGTGGATGATCTCACCAGTCTCACCAGAAAAATGGAAGAGAATTCTAAAAGAATCGAAGAGAATTCTAGACAACTGTTTGAAGAAAACTCTAAAAGAATTGAAGAGAATTCCAGACAACTGTTTGAGGAAAACTCACGAAAAATGGAAGAGAATTCTAGACAGATGTTTGAAGAAATTGTGGTGAGTCATATGGATAAAATAGTAAGTGATGTTGCCAACATAAAAACAGATGTAGACAGGCTGGAGGACAATTTGAAATCATTGTCTGACACAGTGGATGATAAAATCTCTCAAGTTAGAGACGAAATTGAAAGCAAAATTCGAGACGGAGTCAAGAATGAGATTCTAGCACTAGAGAGAAGCAATCAAGTAAAGTTGAGGCACATGGATATACCAGCAGAAGCCAGCTTCAACAGTGGCAAGGAAGAACAGGTTACAGGAACCAGAGGAAATAAAATTAAACCGCCTACATTTGATGGAAAGGTACCATGGTCAACATACAAGAGACAATTTGAAGCTGCAGCTGTTGCAAATGGATGGCTCGAACATGACAAAGCAACAGCTCTAATAGTTGCATTGCGTGGAGAAGCCTTGAACATTCTCCAGACAATACCGGCTTGCCATCAGAACAATTATGAATTGTTGACTGCCAGGCTGGATATGAGATACGGAGATGCTCATCTTCAACAAGTCTACCATGCACAGATAAAGAACAGGAACCAGAAGACCACTGAGACTCTACAGGAATTTGAAGCAGACATTGCAAGACTGGTGAGACTGGCTTACCCTACAGCGCCTGATGACTTTTTGGAGCAGCTGGCTGTCCAGACTTTCGTAGATGGAATCAGGGACAGTGAAACTCAGCAAGCATTGAGACTCGCACGCCCAAAGACCTTGTGCGATGCCCTGGCGCATGCTTTGGAATTTGAGGCTGCGAAGCAAGCCTCTCACCGGAGCGGAGCACGTCTGAGACAGGTAGTGGAAGAAGAAGAGGACATCGTTGAGAGGGTACTAAGGCGTTTGAAGCAAGAGCCCGATTGGGAGGACCTCAAACGACAACTCAGATGCTGGCAATTGGGGGAGTCCTCTCACAGTTACAAGACGGGCAAGAAGAGGAGACCTATTCTGGACAACTGCGGCCACAGCTCAAGACCGGACCAGCAGGAAGAACACCTACGGAGGACCAGAATTATCCTGGGTGAGTGGCAGCCAGAGCACTTGCAGGAGCGGCAAGCAGAAGACCAGGAGCTAAAGGATCTTCTGGATTGGAAGAGAACCAACAGGAGACCCAGTTGGCCAGAAATTAGACATCGTAGTCCAACTATAAAAACCTATTGGGCGCAGTGGAACTCTATCATTCCTGGAAGGAGGAATCCTGAAACGTCGCCTGGAGAGCAATGATGGTACTGAGACAAGGACGCAGATCATTGTTCCACAAAAGTTGGTTCCCTTGGTTTTGGAGCATCTCCATGATCGAACATCAGGAGGACATTTTGGCATCACAAAAACGCTACAGAAGGTTAGAGAGCGTTTTTACTGGGTAGATAGCAAACAATCTGTCAAAGATTGGTGTAAGAAGTGTTTGCTATGCAATGCCGGGCAGGGACCAACTGTGAAACCGAGGGCAAAGATGCTGCAGTACAATGTGGGAAGCCCAATGGACCGAATAGCCAGTGACCGAATGAAGACTCGATACGACATAAAGGCAACTGAGGTGGGTTTCCAAGCAGGCGATCTTGTCTGGTTCTACAATCCGCGTCGGAAGCGAGGACTATCACCGAAACTCCAGAAGGATTGGGAAGGACCCTACGAAATCATGAAAAGAATCAACGATGTCATCTACAGGATTCGAAGAACTCCAAGAGGGAAACCGCGAGTGGTACATCATAATCGGCTGGCAGCATTCGTGGGCAGTTCGACGCAGGAAGACCTATCGAGGACAGTGACTACACCATCAAGTATAGAAGACCCGGCAACCCTGGAGTTCAACATGTTCATGAAGAACTATGGAGGGACTAGCAAAGCGAGATTTGGAGTCACCAACGAAGTGCGCGAGAACCTTTTTGACGTTGGAAAAGATTATGCGCTAGCACACTGTGTAGCTGCCGACCTCAAAATGTCGAGAGGAATTGCCGAAATATTCAAGAAGAAATATGGTAATGTCGACCAGTTGCAGCGGCAAAATCCACGCATTGGAAAAACATTGTCACTGAGGATAGCCAACCAGCTAATAGTCTATCTAGTGACAAAACAGTCTTCCCACCAGAAGCCAACCTACAGGACTCTTTGGGATGCGCTACTTGCCCTGAAGAAGCTGCTCATTAAGCAGGGAATGAAGAAGTTGGCAATACCCAAGATTGGTTGTGGCTGGGACCAATTGGATTGGAGGATAGTCCGTAACATGTTGGAGTTCATTTTCCAAGGGACCCAGATTGAGGTGCGGGTGTGTACCTGGAATCCTCATGGAAGAACTGATGTGAAGACTGTGGACTGCTATTTCTACCGCCAAGGCAGCTGCAAGAATGGTGATAAATGCCGCTATCGACATGAGCCCTGTGATGAACAGATGCCCAAGATTGTTCTGGGACAGAACAATTCTAAGGAGGGGGCAGTGTTGCGAGCTCGCACCGGCGCCGGCCAAATGGGCTGCCGGCATCGCAAGGTCAACGACCTGTGGAAGGCTAAGGGACCCGTTCTCCAACATTCGAGAACCTCCCCGTTCGTCCCCGAACGTTCTCGACCGGGCATCAGGTATAAAAACAGACCCACGAGCACCGCCCAGTTCAGTTCAATTCGGAGTCCGGATATAGACGCTTCTCGGGTTATAAATCGTGCCGCGCCGCGTTATAAATCGTGCGACAACCGCGTTACAACCGTGTATTGTGATTCTGTCATTGTGTAAGTGCGCGAATGTGAACAGTGTATGTACTCAAGCGAACAATTGTTAATAAATTAGTTACGAAGAACATAAATCGTTACAATATTATTCTAGCCAAACGACCACATGTTCACCCATGCTTGGCGTCTGTCGCACGAGATACTAGGACCATGCCACTTTACGATTGTCCCCGCCTGGAACCTGGGAAAACCTTGATTTGATCAAACAAACGACAAGTAAGAAGACGGCCAAAAGGGCATTCTTTTGAAAGACGTGGCTTCTGTCTTCCACCCCCAAGCTCGGTAGGTCAATGTTTTGTAGGTCATCCGGCAGAATGAAGGTTTTTAAATGAACCAAGTTAAGATGGAAAAAGAGGAAAGAGAAATAACCCTCTAACTTTCGGGGGAACGGGGAATTAGTGAATTCCCTAAACCCGGGTAAAAAGAGAGCCCAGGCTTCATAAAGACGGCGTTCCTCCGAGGTGATAATGAGGTGGAAAAGAAAGGTGGTGCTCGGGCAGAAAAAAGAAAAACATAAATGACTATCCAACTTTTCGCTGGTTGTACTTTGTTATTTCTTTGATTTGAATTCCAAAAAAGAAACTCAAATTGCTCGGGAGGTTTCAAGCGGCCACAAACATCTTAATTACTACCTCACAAGTGATACTTTTGCTACTGACGCATCATCCGGCAGTATACTCGGGGGGACTCCTTCAAATTGTCGTGGGTTGATCCGCGAACCCCCAAGAGAGCGACTCGTTCATCCACCGTATCTATTTCAAACGTAATTTAATAGTCTTATAATGTTGTCCTAGCGAAATAAAATCGTAATGCTTTGAGGCTCTTGAAGTTTGACGCTTTAGAAAGTAGTACCTAGCTCCACGGTAAGTATTTTATGTTTGTTCATCAGCAGTTCCATAGTCATTAGTATAGTTACATAAGTTTTTACGGTGGAAGAGCATCTGGATAAATTCCTCATGCAACTCAACGAGAAAGCATCTTTGTTCTACATTATTCGAATATATTCACAAACATACTAAGGTTTTGGAAGCTCATACCAAGGCTAGAGACTCACAATGAGTAATACAGAACAACAAAATTGAGGGCATCAAATACTATTTACCATCATTTTTAGTTTTTATGCTTTCCACCTTCTTCCTATCAGGACGTGATTACGGGCACCAACTGTCAGAACAGTTCTTGTTTAACAATTTTACGATTTTTCGTAAACGCCATATCAATCAATAATGACTTTATAGAGGCTCTGCATTTTTTTTTTTTTTTCGATAAAATGATTTTCCTTATCAAACATAGCAAAGTTTGCCTACTGACATTACGTTATACTATTCTAGCTGCATGTCAGTAATCAATTGGGCAGTACTGAGAGGTATAAACTGAATGATTTGCCATCCTCATTCATTCACGCACCTCTACGTTAACGATCAATATGAATTTATGTCGATGGCCGGCCGTTTGGGTTCGTCGTAAATGACGAGGACCTTGGTTTCCTGGAGGCTCTCCCTCACTTTGTCACGGTAGGAGATTAATCGCAGCTTCTTACTCCATTTCGGTGCCTCAGGTGCTCGAGAATCGTCTTCATTTATCACTCTATACCCGACGAGCGAATGCTCCCGATGAGTTACGACACTTGTACCCCCCTCTCGCCCTTCCCCCTCATCGGAACAGAGTTAAACCATGTTTAGATTCGATTCGTCCTGTTTCGCTTTGTAAATACTCCGCGGTGCGTTGAACCTGTTGCTCTTCTTAAAGCTGTTTATTCCTTCTAAAGTGTATAGCCCGTTGTAAGCTGTAAAGGGGAGGGGGGGGGGGGATCGACCATTGAAGATTTGGAAGGAAAAAAAGTTAGAATAGCGAACTAAGGCGACTTGTGCAAAATGTGTTTTTTGAAAAATGGATTTTCGAGATTTTGGGTGATCTAGGCGAGTAGGGTGTCATTTTCCATTAAATTTTGGACCCTGAATCGATTGGAATGGGTCTGGGACCTGCCACACCCACTGTTTCCCCCATTCGAGAAATAACCAACCTGTGTGTAAGAATTTGCAGATTTTTTGTATCTTATATTGGGGTGTGCACCGTCTAAACGACAGTGTTTAATCTCACCCCAATGCAAAGGAATGAGCCACTGTTAGAGGAGAGCTCGCCCTACGAGCTATGATTCCCCCCCCCCCCCCCTTGGACGCAGAATCCAATAAAATGGGTCCCAGAACGATTGGCACCCACTGGAAGAAGTTATGGGTCAAATTGGGTATATATTACCCATTTTGTATATGTGTTTTCGGGATTTCTGGTACCTAGGCGTGTGGGGTATAGTTTTCCACTAAATTTTGGACGCTGAATTCAATGATGTGGGCCCCAGAACGATTGGCACCCACCGGAAGAGGTTATGGGTCAAAATGGGTATGTATCCACCCATTTTGTATGTGTCAGGATTTCTGGTGCCATGGCATGTGGGGTATCATATTCCACTAAATTTTGGACCCTGAATCGATTGGAATGGGTCTGGGACCCGCCACACCCACTGTTTCCCCCCATTCGAGGAATAACCAACCCGTGTGTAAGAATTTGCAGATTTTTATGTTTTACTTTCTCTTTCCCTCTCGTCGAGCGGAAAAAAAGGCGAACACATTCCTTCCAGCCTCGAATGCGTACTGTCTATGCTAATAATGGGTTTCTCGTTCATGGCAGCCGTATCTCGTCCCTATATCATCTAAGTGGTTCGGAATATTAAATAGATTTAATTCGTCTCTCTAAATTATGTTTCAATGGAATAAAAAAATGTTATAATTCATTCATTCAACAAATTTATAGTAGATTCGTGTACTTCGACTCTAACTACTGTTCGATTTAGCGAGTTCGAGGGGGTGAATTGTGAAGTCCTTCTATACTTGCTATGCTTGTTATTATTTGCATGCTCAACAGCACAGCACGGCAGTTCTATGCCGTTTTGATCGTTTTCCCAGAATTGTTTCCGTATCAAACCCTTTTCAAAAACCATTTTGTAAGGAAATCAGCGTTCAAAATGTACAAATTTCAAGGCACCATCAGGTATGAGGTTCTTCATAGATTTTGTTGGAGACGATGTCTGTGATACGTCAAACGAATTCATCTTTGGTGCCTCCTACTATGAGTCTTCTCGAGTCGCGTAAATGAGCCATTGTGTGCATCATTAGTCAGATAATTAGTCATCCCAAGCCATCAGATGCGATCACGTCGACTGGGTGTGAAATAGTACGAATAGGTAGAGGCATCAATCACTGCAGGCCAAGATGGCGGGGCAAGTCTCTGGGTGACGTGATTACCTTCCTCTTAAAATAGCGGCAAGCCTCTTCAACTTTGTAGGTAGGTACGAGCAATAACTCCTATATTGGTCGCCACGTCTCCGTCATCCAGCGAAAGTTGGGAGGTACACGGTGGACGACAGTTTCTTGCACGAGTAGGTACTTGTGATCGCTTTTCCATAATTAGTTTGCAGTATTTGTATGTGCGAAACATTTTATTTCTTTCGGAAGGCAAAAAAAAAAGACTTCCTAAGTCAGTAAATTTGATTGCTGTTTAGTTGATCGCAAGCGAACGAGTAGCAACGTGAATAACAAAATCTGTTGCGCGGTTTGTCACATAACAACGATATCTCACCGTTTTTCACATACCGGAAACGGCAACGATCGCCCTCTCGAGTTTCCGGAAAATTTTCATAGCGTGAGAGAACAGTATAAGAGCCTTGGCATCGCTCTTGTTAGTGATGAATATGGGAACCGGAGACTTCCCTGCCCAACCTCGTCCATTCGACTATTCAGTTCTCTTTCGCGGGTTTTCCCGAACAATCATCGAGAATGAGATTGACGTTGTGAGAAAGTGAAGTCAGACTTCGGCTATTTGAGTGTCTATTTGCCATTGTTATCTCAACTGAGAGTGGAAGTCATTTGCTCTTCCTTGTGGTTGAGACGCGTTCGTTAATTATACTCTCCTTGAAAGGAAAAGGTCAGCTTCAGTGAAGGAGTGTCACCTACTACGCCGTCATGGGAGGGTTTACTGTACGGAGAGATCCTCAAGGACTTTTCAACTTGGATTTTCGTCCGTCTACCTGGTCAGGTGTCGTGGACGTCGTCAGCCGTTCTTCAAAGAGGATCGTAAATTAATCTGACGATTTTGCTCATGGCTTATTGCCTCACCCCCTTAAGTGAAGAGGACGAATATGAGGGTCAAGACAAACAATTAAGTTGCTCTGCGCTACTAGACTACCAAGCTCCCTGGAGAGACCCTCAAAATTTATTTTCTTTCCGATGTCTATGGAACATGGCCACCCCCCCCCCCCCCCTAGGATAGGTCTCGATTGTCTAGATAGTCAGAGTTTGCAGCAAAGCGCCAAACACCCGAATTCCTTCATTACGCATAATATCTGGGATTTCCACCGGACTAATTCCAGTAATACAAGTCCCTCCCGTTGTGCGGAGGGAATGGAAAAAAATAAAATTTCTGGATTCCAGGGAATACACCGCTTTAAGACCAGTAACTGGAGATGGAATTGTCAAACCTTTTCGTACATCGATTGATCAGTATCAGTTTGTGTCAGTCGTGATTTTACTAAACCAATTCCAAAAAAGTTTACATGTTTAAATTCACCTGATTTTTTTATTCCACGCTCTTTGCTACATTAGGTGTTATCGCTTCCTAACCCCCATAAAGAGGAAATGTCTGGGCTTATTTCGTACAGGGAGTGGAGGAGTAATCGGTACAGGTATTATCCAACCCATAAAGAATATTTCTTGCTGGAAGTGAAAGTTGATCGTTTTTGCCCTGTAATGACCCACGACTAATTAATATTGAGCACGATTAATCAGATCGTACGTTCGATCCGGATTCATCAGGTGGTTCGCTCATGATTTATTTTGGAGATTTTTCTTAAAAAGAATTGGAGCTTCAAAAATGTTTTTCCTGTTTCCTGATAAAAATTGTAGCATTCAAGGGAAAAAAAATAGTAATAACTTACGGATGAGTTCCCACAGTATCCAAAGAAGAAGCAGTTCTAATATGGTCTACCAAATGGTTACTTCCCCTTTTTTGGTCCACATATGGTAAATGGATGCATCGAATAATTTGTCATGTTATTTTATAAAATGTATCTGTTATGCTGGAAGTAAAAGGGCTTTTAGCCTGAAACAGGACAGATTAATGAATAAATCAATCAATCAATCGTCCCAATGTATCGCTGATAAAAGATGAGCCTCTTGTGACCTTAAAATAATGTCTTCGTTTTGTCCACATTAAACACTGTCGTTTAGACGGTGCACACCCCGATATAAGATACAAAAACGCTGCGAATTCTTCAGCACGGGTTAATTATTCCTCGGACCAGGCGCATGGAGACTCAGCGTTGGTTGGTATCTTGGTTATCTTTGGTTATCTCCAAAACGCATATTCAAAATGGGTAATATATACCCAATTTGACCCATAACTTCTTCCAAGGGGTGCCAATCGTTCCGGGACCCACTTCATTGAAATCAGCGTCCAAGATTTAGCGGAAAATGATACCCCACACGCCTAGGTTCCAGAATCTCCAAAACACACATTCAAAATGGGTAATATATACCCAATTTGACCCATAACTTCTTCCAGAGGGTGCCGATCGTTTTGGAACCCATTTCATTGGATTCAGCGTTCAAAATTTAGTGGAAAATGATACCCCACTCGCCTAAATCGCCCAAAATCTCGAAAATCCATTTTTCCAAAAACACATTTTGACCCCTACCCCGGCCAAATTTGGTCCGATCGGGCTGAAAAGTTTCGAGGACCAACTGGAGCCGAAGCGGGTGTCTGACCCCAATTTCAAATTTTTAGAAAATTTTCTACTACCAAAAACGGCGTGGACGGCGGACGGCGTACGGCGGACGGACATTGACCTTTTTTGATCAGGACATCATGAAACGTCCAGAAAAAAATTTTGAGCCGAATCGGAGAGGTTGACCATTTGCATGAAAACATAGGTTGATTATTCAAGGAATAACCAACCAAAAGGAAACAACAACACGGCGGTGCAATGTCCGTCCGCAGTATGCCGTACGCAGTCCATCGTCCGCGCCGTTTTTGGTAGTAGAAAATTTTCTAAAAATCT
Source organism: Cyrtorhinus lividipennis (assembly GCA_019603395.1). Classification (NCBI taxonomy): domain Eukaryota; kingdom Metazoa; phylum Arthropoda; class Insecta; order Hemiptera; family Miridae; genus Cyrtorhinus; species Cyrtorhinus lividipennis. The sequence goes on along the minus strand of CM033999.1, from coordinate 19,729,269 downwards.
GAAATTTGGGTCAGGGGTCTGTTCCAGGCCAAGACGGGTCCTCGAAACTCTTCAGCCTGATCGGACCAAATTTGGGGGGGGGGGGGGGAGGAAGGGGTCAAAATGTGTTTTTTGAAAAATTGATTTTCAAGATTTTGGGCGATCTAGGCGAGTAGGGTGTCATTTTCCACTAAATCTTGGACGCTCAATCCAATGAAACGGGTCCCAGAACGATTGGACGATTGGCATCCACTGGAAGAAGTAATGGGTCAAATTGGGTATTTATTACCCATTTTGAATATGTGTTTTTGAGATTTCTGGTACCTAGGCGTGTGGAGTATAATTTTTCACTAAATTTTGGACTCTGAATCCAATAAAACGGGTCCCAGAACGATTGGCACCCACTGGAGGAAGTGATGGGTCAAATTGGGTATTTATTACCCATTTTGAATATCTGTTTTCGGGATTTCTGTTACGTAGGCGTGTGGAGTATAGTTTTCCACTAAATTTTGGGCGCTGAATTCAAAAGCGGACGGGGGTACAAACAGCGTGGCTGGCGGTTTTGAACAACTATCAAAAGAACGTGACTCATTCAGTGGTCCCTGCGACTGAACCACTTCCGAACGAGCCGTGAGAAACCCCCTGCTCACCACTATCGATGTCACAGTAAATACTGTGAAAAAAAAAAACGCAAAATGTCTTTGGCGACCGATTTTATCGAAATGTAAAACCCCCCCGTTCAATAGAGTAGTGTCGGTAATTCATGGATATTATCCTGACAGCGTTGAATCCATTCTGATTGGTTTCGTTTTCAATCGTTTGTGCAGACCCATAACCTCTTCCGGTGGGCGCCAATCGTTCTGGGACCCGCTCCATTGGATTCAGCGTCCATTATTTAGTGGAAAATCATACCCCACACGCCTACATCGCCAAAAATCTTGAAAAACATATTTCCTTCCAATGTAATTCGAGGGAATCTAATTCCATTAAAGTCAGCCACTTGATATCGTTGTAAGTATTCGTTGACGATGAAGGACGGCTTACAATAGCAACAATATAACCATAAAAATACCTAAAATGTGTACTTCAAAATGGATTATTGGCAACCGAGGCGTGTGGGGTATCTATCACTTTCGACTAAAGATTGGATGCACCGGAAGAGGTTATGGGTCAAAATGGGTATTAATCTCCCCATTTCGAATGCTTTTTTTTCGAGATTTCTAGTACCTAGGCGTGTGGGGTATCATTTCCATCTAAATTTTGGACGCTGAATCGATTCGAATGCTGCTGGTCCGAGGAATAACCAACCCTTGTCAAAGAATTTGCAGCGTTTATAGTAATACCACAATCTCGCAAGGTTTGCTGATTATTTATCTCACTCTCATCACGAATGAAGAAATCTCGCTAATTATTTCACCTTTGATTATACGATTATATTCGTATATTTTTGACTTAGCCATTCATTCTGCTTTAAACCAATAAATTAGCGGTGGTCCAAAAGTTCTCCAACATTTATGACTACGTATACATAATAAAATAACTGTGTGGATAAAACATTGCAAAACTAATTATTCAATTAGGCACTCACGCATGTGGGGACTTACCACTCTTGACGAAAATATCGACTAATGTCTGCCGTTAGGTTAGTCGGATCTCAACAGCGATGTAATTAATCGGTTTTGGAGCTGTCATCAGCAAATCGTAACAACATGCCTATTTGAATATGTCAACAAGTGGCTGGTATTGATTACTTTGATTCCTTCAGTACACATTTGACTTGGCAGACTGTCAAGGTCCCAAGAGAATTTGGCTGCTTATTTATTAGGAATGACTTTATTAGGAACAATTCGAACAGAAGTGCAACGCAAGAATTCGCACTGTGTTTAAATATTGGAGAGCACAATCAATCCATTATAAATTTCGAGAAACATATAGGATCAAGAGAGTCGCATTTACACATATTAACGTGGGAAGCAAAAGGTACTAGTTTCAGGAGAAAATAAATTCAAAAAGGAAGAATACAAAACTGCTCAGAAGGTTAGGATACCAAGGAGCGAAAAGAACCTTTTAGAAAAAGAAACTTTTTAGCCCGATCGGACCAAATTTGGGTGGGGTAGGGGCAAAATGTGTTTTTTGAAAAATGGATTTTCGAGATTTTGGGCGATATAGGCGAGTGGGGTACTATAGACGCTGAATCCAATGAAGTGGATCCCAGGACGATTGGCACCAACTGGAAGAAGTTATGGGTCAAATTGGGTATTTATTACCCATTTTGAATATGTGTTTTTGGGATTTCTGCTACCTAGGCGTGTGGGGTATCATTTTCCACTAAATTTTGGACGCTGAATCCAATGAAATGGGTCCCAGAACGATCGGCACCCACTGGAAGAAGTTATGGGTCAATTTATTGTTCAATTTATGGGTAAAAAAAACTGAATCAGAAAACAAAAATATTCGCTCCCAGGGCGGGGCTCGAACTGACAACCTTTCGATTTCTGCCGAATGCGCTACTTGCGCCACGGTTTGATCTATGCTAGAATGAATGGCGTGTAGGATATCATTTTCCACTAAATTTTGGACCCTGAATCGATTGGAATGGGTCTGGGACCCGCCACATCCACTGTTTCCCCCATTCGAGGAATAACCAACCCGTGTGTAATAATTTGCAGGGTTTTTATTTGTTTTCCAAGTCACATGTAATGACGATCGTCGTGTAAAGCCGTCGGTTCGTCAACCTGGTGGGCCGTATTACCAGTTTTGCATTTTTGGGAGGTGAGTGAGGAGCTACCTACAAACATACGTACATGTTAATATCGTCTACATACGCTTCTTGCCGTCGAGAAATTGCTAATAATAGGAATTGATTCATACTGTACAGTAAGCCAACTGTAACAATAATACTGTATGGTATTATAATGACTGCATTGTCTTACGGCCAGGTTGACGTGAATTTCTCATGTTTTTTGCTGAATGTTACATTATCTACTCTATTGATCAGTATCCATATAATCACCAAAGATAGTGTCTGAATTGATTTTGTGGGTATCGAAATTTAGTATGTAATAGTTGGACCGAAAGCAATCATGAACAATCATGAACAATTAGATGAATTGCAGGATTGCCGTACTCCAATTAAACGTTTTCTTTTTTCAATTCGACATTTTCCTTTTCGAGGAGCGAAGATTTACTTGATTTACTGTAAATATCTGTACAACAACCTCATCTTAGCTCACTAAATTTAGTAAACGGTAACCCATGAGATTTTCTTCCTCCAAACCTCAATTCCCTTGTACGACATTTTTTCTGTAACAAATTACACAAAGGAAGCGCGGGTGTCAGGGACAAATCTTCCTGGCTTCAAAATACCAGAAAATTGGTCGGCATTTTTAAATGTTTGACGTCTTACTTGTGGTGTTAACAACAAATTCAACTGTATGAGTAAGGAGGAGCGTTCTTCATTCTTTATAACAACGCAGTGCCGGGTATCATTGGCTCTCCTCTAGCTCAACTTTATGTCTCATCGCCTAGAAACGTTTCTTTCGAAGTTGATTTTCCTCGTCTGTTGACTAAAATATAGCGTGTGGTAGAAGATTCAACCTAATCTCGGTTATAACTTGGAACGAGCCTATCAAGATCAGGTTTCATCTAGCAAGTGAGACGAAGAGCTCTCCGGAAAAGGTGGATCGACGATTTTACAAATTGCTACACGACGACCCTAAAGCAGGTCAAGAAATTAGTTCCACGAGACAAAACCAACACATTGATACATTTATTGATTGATTGTTTGATCCAGCATGAGCAGCCTGCGGCTATCGCTAGGAGATATGCCGGCCGGTAAATTATTCATACGGAAGTATATAGCTGCTGTCAAACAAAGCTAATTGGCTTGAAGCCGAAGAAAAAAATAGGTACCGTAGACCACGATTCATCATCGCCCATCCGCAATGTCAGACTCATCACACGAATTTGGAGGAAACAATACATTCGTACAATCTACTATTGACCCAAGTGCGATTCCTTCCTCCGAAAGTGGAAATAGTGTTGAATTCGAATATTAGTCCTGGAATCCTGACCGCAAAATATGAAAGGGGAATTCATGTAAAAACCCCGCGAATTCTTTCACGGAGGTTCGTTATTCCTCGGATCTGGAGCATGGAGAAAATGGGAAAAAACAGTGAGTGTTGAGTGTCCGAGACTCATTAAAATCGATTCGGCAACATTTAGTGGAAAACGGTACCCTTAATGCTTAGGTACTGAATATCTCGAATTTCAATTAGGTAGATAACAATTTTGACCCATACTCACTCCCGGGGGGTGCCAATCGGTCTGGAACACATCTCAATGGACTCAGCATCCAAAATTTAGATGAGGAAAATACCCCACACGCCTAGATCACCGTATGTGTTTTTTGACAAATGGATTTTATATATTTTCAGCAATCTAGGCGTGTGGGGAGTCATTTTCTACTAAATTTTGGACTCTGAATGCATTGAAATCCCACTCCTTCCAGACCAACTGTTCTCCCCCCATTTCCTCCTTGCTCCCAATCAAAGGAATAACCAATCCCTGTGAATGAATTTGCTGCGTTTTCTTTTCTAGACATCATGAAACTAAAGAAAAAATATTGGGGCCGATCGGAAATGGTCGACCCTCCGTGACGTAGGGCATGAAAACATAGGTTGATTATTCAAGGAATTTAAGGAATAATCAACTAAAAAAACAAAAAAACAACAAGAATCAAATCGGCAAACGAAATTCGGTGGAATCGACCATTCTAAATAATAATATTACCTGCACAATAATAAATTATGTCTTGTGAATGATTTACCGTGTTAGTACTTACCTACGCCGTGTCGAAGGGAATGCGGCTAAACGTTCATTACATGAATGCAGCGCGGGTACTGGGGGACAGACGAGTCATCCCGGCGCATAACTAATCGGATTGTCTGACAAGGAATAAACAGCTCCCTTTTATAAAACTGGAACATGATTCGAAATAAGATTGAGGGAACTGAAGTATCTAGTGTATCTATATATTGACTCATAAAATACTGGAAATGCTCAATTCTTGCGCTGGAGACCATCCGAGCAGACTTCGTAGAAAGCTAGTTTACAAGAAAAAGTTTATAACTAACACTCCGATTCAACTAATATAGTAACTTACTTAGGGGAGAAAGTAGGGGGATGGTTACTGTTACACTAAGACGCACTTCTTCCACCGAGATTTCACAAAATACTGCAGCATCATCAGAGCCTGAGGCGACCCACCTTCTTCTCATAAAACGCAAACCCGACTTCAAACTTGGAAACTACATGGTGACCCTTTACGGATCGAAAACATGTAAATTGTATCTCTCGTAACATTGTCACAATAGTGGTGTCTAAAAATTGTGTTTAATTTCCCATTTCATTTATTATCACAGTTATTATTATTCCTTTATTTATTTATTTATTATTTTTTTTTTTTTAAGCTAGACCACACAAGACTGATTATGCTCTTAAACCGAAAAAGGGGACTTGAGAATGGGCAAATATGCTGTTTGAAGACTATTGTGCTCTTTGCTCCAAGCCGATTTACGATCCCTAATCCTACTACCTGCACGTATTCTATCACGAATGCATAGTAGCGACTAAAAATTTGAGAATGCTTGTTGAAATATGTTGAATTTGAACCTACCTCAAGGTTAATATTATTTTAACCTGATTGAACTGATAAAAAAAAATTAAATGAATAAACTAAAACTCTAAAATTAAAACACATTAGAGAGTCCTAATACGAGGATGTCGGGCGATATTTTGGAATTGAGAAACAAAATTATTCCATTTGCTTTATTTGACGTTCAGAAAACATAGCACGAGCTTGAAAAGATCGTGATTACATCAATACATCGAGATATTTATAGTACGTCGAACAAGGGGGTTCTACTCTAACTTAAAATATCAGGGATTCCTTATAGTCTTAGAGTCTCGAACAAGTGAAACAAAAACCTACGAAAACGGGAAATATCTCAACGAAGATCTTCCATGACAGAAGACCTCACAACCATGAAAATCCATCGTTGTGATATACTATATTTATTGAGCTGTATACAACTCGATCAACAAACTACAATTCGAAAGTATATTCAATAGAGACTATCGAAGATTCCAAATTAAAACATCTATACATATATATATATATGGATTTTTGAAATAGTCAACTATTACATAGATTCCTTAACATTCAATATAATTTTCATAAAGTAAATTCATCATAGTTGGGACACTATATAACGAATAGCACCTCTACAAAGCAGTGGACATGTAAATGTTGCACATCGATGATTTGATTAAGTACACCTGAAAGTAACAGAGGACGGAAAACATCGAAGATGCCCGTGGAACATCAAAGAACCAATAAATACATTGTAGTAGTAACCGGTTAGTAGAATATATTGAAGAAGTTCACATCCATGGGGGAGGAGTACAACGAACGATGACCAACATGAATAGGGGTGGAGACATCAAGCACACGTATCTCCGCCCAGAACTAACATCGAAATTAATATAAGCTGTGTCCTTAAATCGGAATAATTGTTGATTTTTACAGTTAAACCTCAGCCTTGCTGGCTCAATACTATGAACTCTGTCTGTTCTGTATGGGCTTGCCAGCCACCTGAACTACATCGTGGGTGGTGGCCAAGTTTCAATCTGTTTCAGTCTTTCTACCTAAGTCGGATAACATTTGAATCCAAAATAACAATCATGATATTACTACTGTTTTTTTTTCAATCTAAATGTAATATAGTGCTTATCTTCTATCCTTAAGTTGTTCCTATTCCCCTCTAACCACTCACCCACCCCATTTTGTGCCACATGGAAGGCTGATTGACTGAAACTCAAGATTAAATTTGACTGTTCCCGCATTCAGTGTTAGGGCTGCACCTTGCTCATAAGCTGAACTCAATGCTGAAAAGCTGATATAGAATCATACATTTCGGAGAAGAGAGGCAACAGTGAACTGTTTGAGACGCGGCTTCAACAATTTCCTGCACCTCTCACCAATACAGTAAGTAGTCGTGAGTCGAGTGCTGGTGGTATATGTGGGTACACATGAAATCACCATGTACAATGCAAGTGTATTTATAGAGAAGTGAGCAAATAGGGGTTACTCAATTTTTTATATCGCGCATGTGTGAGATTGCTTTAGATCCGAGGTGATATAATTAATAGCGATACATTGAAAACCGCGGGATGATGAGTTAGCATCAAACAAGGTTGAGCGCCAGACAGGACTTGATTGCCTCGGTCATAAGCATTATTGAATACCCCGGAAAATCAACTCCAATGAATTCTAGACGGGGGCGAGTAAACTGTACTATACGGACGTACCAATAACTTTGCAGAGCGAGTCGGCGCTAGCTTTCGTGGGTTTGTGGAAACACGGAACGTTGCACGATTGAGCCAATGCTCTTACCGTACCACATCAAAGTGTTACTATAATCGGACCGCAATAGACGATCACGAGCCCGATTGGACTTAATAACCATCGAGAAGCAGCAATCTCTAGGTGATTAAATTGCCAAACAGGATGACAGGTTCACCCGACGGTTGAATTGTCAAACGATGATGCAGATGGAGCAAATACCAATTTCATGATGTTGCGTACTTCTCATTGGGCCAAACTGACCTTTCCACGACGGAAGTTTGGGAGAGGGACAGACTATGAACAGCCTCTTCCCAGGTTGCAATATTATATTTGTGGGTTTCAGGGTTAAAGAAGCGCATCAGGAAGCAGATTAATTAAACTAAGCTACGATTTCCATAATTTCGGTGTTTCTCCCGGTCCCAATAACGAAGACTACTCATCGTCATGTTTTTGTTTCCAACTTCTAACAGTCAAACTTCGTGTGATTAATATTACTCAATACCAACGCTAGAACGATCGTTTTTCTCGAAATATACAAATGAAATAATTTACTATATATATCCTCTAGAGCCCGGCTTAGGTTGCCAATTATTATTGTTTTTTCATTGAAAAAAACTTTTAATAACCTTCATAAAACCAACATTTTTTTCCTGAAAAAAGTATTTTCCAAAAAATGTGTACCTAACTGATAGGTAATATAAAATCAATAGTACCACTGGTATTTAATATTGAACGCTGAACATACCAGTGCCAATAATTTGACTGAACCGTTATTTAATTTGCACACAACATCAACGCCGTTTTCACATCATTCTGTACGAGTCTTCCTCAAAATTTATTGACTTATTACCTTGAAGTTGAGTTACAAACATAATAAAAAATCAAACCTACGCAGCTGTGACCACTTAACAAACATTGAATTCAATGTGTATTATGTGTGCATGCACAGGAATATTCAAGGAATATATTTATTTATTTATTTTTAAATAGTAAAACTGAAAGTAAATGGATGGAGGAACACTACTACGCTTTTTTCTAATTATATGAATCATAAAAATTTTATAAGCTAACAATTTCTCACAATGTGGATTTTGCTCTTCTTTTACCTAATCCATCATCGCATTGACACTCTCGGTTCATTACTAATGATGACTGTTAACACGTAGTCCTAGGCACCATAGAATTCAATCGTTTCATTATATAAAAAAGTATGATCGGCAACCCTAAGTCGGGCTCTCAGGGGTCTATCTTCCTATTGTCCTTCGTCACAACTGCAACCAACCTAACACATGCCAGCCATGCTCATTGCTCATAGAATGCCAAGGAGCGAAAGACGGTGGAAGAGGATTCCCATGAATAGAGGCAGACTAGTAATGACCCTTTTCCCACCCTACCCACACGCTCCCCCAATCACACCCCCAGTCACAGTGATAGCAGTCCGGATACAGACGCATGATTAGACAATACTGAACTTGGAGCTACTAGGTGCGTATAAATTCGTAATATGTGCAGGCTTCATGGCTTCATTTCGCCAAAAGTTCTCACAGTCATACAACGTGGATCAATAACCCGTTTTGAAGACAAAAAGAAAATAATAAACGAATATAAATGGGAAATTTTCAGATTGCAGTGCTTTCTTTGTTTCCGGAACGGTCGGTTGACTCTTCACGAACGGTCTCTTTGTGGATTTTTTGGTTGGTTATTCCTTGTTAATGAATGTGGTCTTGACACTCAGAATACAGGTGTACAGTTCACGTACACACGTCAAAACCACGCATGCTATACACTACGCGTGACTACCTGTAACCAATTGGAATGTGTGAGGTGCTCGAGTTGAAGTGTGGTTTGACCAAACAGCCGAGGGCTTTCCTTTACTAGTCCATTGGCAATAATTGAGGGAGCTCATTTACGCGTTATTTCGCCCGGTTTCGGATTATCGCGTGATGGGATTTGAAGCTCCGGAAACGATTCAGGATCACCTAATACTTCCTCCACTCGTCATACATAACGTACTAGATTAGGACGATTTTATCAAGCTAGCGCACCCACGATTCGCCCTTGCTATTTGCGGTGCCAAGGTAATGCCTTCATTAACCCGACTTCCCTCCTAGTCATAATTTGATTCACTGATTCAAGTATAGTAAGCGACAGCTGCACTATATAGTCAGCTTTTGGCGGTATTAGAGACTTAAAATGCTGCACGGACCACGTAATTTATTTTTCATACCCATCCCTACGGAGTTGCTACAGCAGGCCAGCCGCCACGCTTTTATGGGGAAAATAGTTTAGGCGAACGGAGAATACTTGTAAAATTTAGTGGTCCAAGAGCACCAGCACACGCGAATCAGCGGGATACTACAATCCTAGTTTCCAGGGCAATATTACGGCTTATGCATTAAATTAACGAAAATTTTCTCACCACCAAGGAAATGCTCGTGCGTTTCTCGCTTTTTTTTTTTTTTTTTTTTTTTTTTTAAAGAAGATAATGGGTTAAAAAAGTTTTTCCTCACCAGGGTTTTCCGTATAAATTACTCTTTGAATAACAAAGTAGTTTATGGTGAATAAATGCACTTATCGAATTATTGACATATTGACTGCGATCCAAGATTCCATCATTCTCTCTGCTGTAAATTTCTAGAAGTCATCTAAATTTTCATGTGCCTTTTTAGAAGTACGATTTCTGAACGTCTCATGCATAAAAACGAATTGAAATTCCATGTCCCACACAAACTCCCCCCCCCCCCCCAGTTTACATCCCCCTTCACACAAAGATGAGAAGAGTATAGTTAGATTTGTTTGACAGTGATTTGACAGCCCACTACAAAATGAAACCCTGAAATGTTTTTCATGCAATGTAGTAACCAACGTGCTAATCGTAAAAACATAAGGAGATCCCCCATCAATCGTTCAACACCAGCAAGTTTGTCGAAGCAGCATAATTTTGGAGCCCCACAAAAATTACTTCTGAAGTCATCATTATGGCGAAATAATGACTAAACTGCTAGCTTAAATAATACATTCAAACTGTATCTCGTACGTCTAAACTTATAAGAAAAATACATAAAGTACAACCTGGTATTGAAATTGATACATTTTTTATTCAAATTTGTTAACAGTAAATTATAACTAGGTAACATGCAATAGCTGTGTGTATTGATATATAAGAATATTGGAATAATGGTTGAATGAGATTATACTATTAACAAAAATCCTAATTCTCAAACTACTCGTACTTAAATTAAGATTTGTCTTGTTAAAATAAAGTCATATAAACTAAATTGATCAAGGTGATACCTTATCAACAAATTATAATAGTGAGGATCAATGGAAAGCCGATTTTAAAATTATATTAATAATTTCATTTTGGCTAGTTAGACTTGAACTTAAGAAAGTACTATTTAATACTATACAAATAAAGAGAATGACAACAAAAACATGGTTGAAATAGACGTACTTCAACTATAAGTGTGACTCCCCTTTTCCTATATTGTGCAAGTGATAATTAGAATTTTAGCAATCGAGTCGTAACATTCAGGGTTAAAAAATAAAAAAACTGTTTTTAGAATCATGATGAGCTCCCAACATACGCCAAGACTCATTGTAGCTACACGGAAAGGGATCATTCGTGACAATTTGAAGTGCACGCGCGACAAATCGTAATATCAAAACATGAGTTGACAATCCAGCAGCCACGTTTTCACTGATGACAATTAGAGTAATGGTTTGAGGTCGCTACTGCATGGCCTGAACTTTATGGGGATCCCTCCTTCGTAATTCACACTTCGTAATTACCACACATTTTCACTTGGCTTCCTTACTCGATCAAATTTTTGACAAAGATGTTTACAATTCAAATCCGAACGGTGACCCACCCAAGGAAACTACTGACTCCCTGGGAGTACGTTCACAATAAAATCTTACCCGCAATTTGATAGTAAATTTTTATCACTCCTAAAAACCAGTTTGAATTGTATTTTTGGAAATTCTAATATAACACAATAACATTCCAGTCTGACCGAACCTGATGCACATGCGCGATATAGAATACTTTCAGCATGAGCATGCTATAGTTACGTTCGTCCTGGTGGGTCAACGTATCGTATGTATGTGTAAATACGCATAATAATATTTTATATTCATAAAGTATTCAGACAAAATAACGTTCCGCACTAGAAATCGGTAGATAGTCTTTATTTACATTTTTATTCGTAAACCATGAAGCGAGTGAAATGTTTCCCACATCATTTTGAGTCGTTCCTAATCTAAATTGTCAGCAACCAACTATGTCTTACAAAAACTTCATCATGTTTCAAGAACATGAAAGAAAGATAGATTCAATCGCGCGTATCAATGGAACTTCAATTTTATTGGTGAAACGCCTCGTGATTATTTAGCAAATGTATCAACGTTTCTTATGGTATACCCTGAAAAATTATTAAACCTAGTAACTCCTAAGCCCGAATCCACGAAAAGCGAATATATTCCCATTTGATCTGGCAATTAGTTACCGCTAGTTAATGATTAAGATGAAATTAGTAGGATTTCTCAGCTCAAACATTTTCCAATGTACTGTTTTTCTAATGGCAGAATTTCTTCCCACGCAAAAGAGGAGTTTACCTCTTCGGGTCATTCATTTCTCCGTAATAACTTCCATTAAGAAATGCTCAGTGAATTATGAGTAGCTCTGATAATGGTGGAATATGAGATGAAAATAATAACATGAATCAAAAACGTAAATTTCATTCTTCAAAAGTGGAGTCAAACTTTAATTGCCTTTCAAAATCCAATTTTGAGTAAAGGAACTAACCCAGACCTAATGTGTCAATACCACATCTTTATTAATAGGAGGGGCCTAATAACTAGGCAGCCTCGCATGCAGTACTTCATTGAGTAAAATTTCATGAGTTTGTGTTGCCGCGCTTTCAGAAGACATTGAATGAACATCTGAAGGGAGATCGAGATTATACATAATGGCCTCTCTATGCTGTGAACAGTCGTTGCTTCCAACAAAATCGACAGCAGTCGGAGCAAAAGAAAAAGACTGACACGAGTTCATATCTCTCGACTGCTTCTGTGCGCTTTTACGAATTCCGCCTCTGTTCTTAGGGCTTTGTTCATTAGGATGATTCTGTTTTCTCAAATATCACACTAACCAGAAGTAAATTTGAAACACACCGCAAGGAGAAAGGATGGTGTTTTGTGCCCATGAAGCAACGATCCTTAAATACATTTGTGGATAAGGATGCGCCAATTTGTCGGTTAGTTTATCATCACAACCGATGGTGTCCCGGTTTCGGGCGTCAAATACGTAGTACGCTCAATGGCACAGTATTCAGGGTTGGTAATTGAATATCTGAAACTGGTCTGAACAACAGAGATTTCCAGTAGAAGTAACAACCATTTCATGTTACGCTTTTTAGTGTGAGGGACCAGATGAAATAGGCTCAATAGTGTTTTTCCCATGGATCCTTGGAGAGATCTGCATACATTTGGATGTGGCAAGCAAATTGGTAGTTAGACCTTGATAATACCGGATCACAAATGGCATTTGAAAAAGAGATCAGAGAGATAATATCGAGAATCATCTGAAAGAAGAATAGTGGAACGGTTTGACGGAATAATAGATTTGTATTTGTTTATGATGTTTGATAAAAATGACGTTTTTGTGACAATTATATGTGAAATTATTTCCTCACTTCTCTCATTAATTTTATTGAAATGACGCAGGTAAACAAACATACCGCTGGCTGAAATTGGAAAAATATTGTCTATTTATTGTATTATCCAAATTGATACAAAAAGAAATATGTATGGTAACAATTTAATGTGAAATCGATCTCACAAGTGAGAGCTTGATGCGGTCCAAGCCACGGAAAATGAACGAACGGGAGTTTGATAGTGGCGTGACTTTCTTCCCTATCGTATCGATAGGGGTTGATTGATCACGTGAACCCATTCTCCTTCCTCCCGCTGAGGCAGTACAGTATTTGCGGGTATGTCTACAGTGGCGATGATTAAGGGCTTCGGCTCGACGGCTCGTAGGTCAGATGGCACTTCGATCCAAATGAATTGTTGGTGTAGCTTGATAAAAGGGGGGGGGGGGGGATTGTAAGGAGAGCCGATTCGGAAACAACGAAATAACCACTCATAAACTGTACTTTTGAACAAACATCACTCAATCGTACCACCTAAGAAGAATGATCATTTTCTTTTCATTTCATTCTACATTCAAGGAGTACGTATCCAACCATTATAGATGTAGAATGATATAACTGCATAAGGGAATTGCTTAACGGCTCGAATCAATGACCCTCAACAGCGGCAAACCGCAGGTATGAACTCAATTCCACCACCAGGCGTAGGCAAGGGAAATATTGCGTTTTTCATGTTTCAAGCGTCTCATGCCTCAGAAAATAGTTCTCTCATAGCATTGGAAGTTATTCAGTCAGCACGTACAAAGTGATCCAATTCCAGTAAAACAGGTACACCGACCTAACGCATCGTCAAATTCCATTAACAACCACTAACCACAGCAATATAATAAATTTTTTGTCACAATTTTAATCACCATTTGGCACTTTAGATATAATTGAAAAAAAAAATGAACAAAATTATGTACAAAGCCGATAATAAAATTTGGAATCGTCTTATTCAAATAAACGTATATACAAGATGCTGATCTGAGCGGTAGAAATGATCCCTAAATTTAGTACACATTTATCACAGAAAGACGACACTTAACTTGACATCAAGCTGAACAAATACCGTTCAGCACAACAGTTAAACGTACGTTACATTTAAATAAACATTGAGTGATTGCCAATACTTACATGACATACAAGAGCAAGTACAGAAAATATTGAAGGAAAATCTGGGCATGGGAAAAATCCGGAACGTCGACACCACTGGTTTGCATCGCGGCGGGTTTCTCTTCTGAAACAGCGTTTACACGAATCGAATTGCAAATAAAAGCCATACGAATTTCAACGGAGGGTTACGGCTGAATGCGTATTCATATCCCTGAATAGCGGGAGTTGTTGAACTCCTGGTAAAAGCGTCAGTCGGTGAGAAAAACGGCAACAGTTAGTTGATATTCTTTCTATGCAGGTTGGGCTCCCTTGGGATTCATCCGATAAAATAACGTAAACGACTAGTTTAAAAAAACTGACAAAAGAGGCAGACTTACCATTCAGAATGTGAACGTAAGTACTAGCAGGGTAAGCGTTGGCCGCCTCGCATGTGTAGTTTCCCGAATGCTCTTTTCCAGCTTTTTGGATGGTTATAGTTGACCTCCTATTGACCAAATTTGGTTTGAGAACTTTCGATACATCCGATTCAAAATTGATCATCCTTCCATTGTGATACCAGAACATGAACTCCGGAGTCTGTAACAGCAAATAAAACCCAAAGGTATGAAAAAGTACCAAGGGTGTTGTGAAACATATAGCGGAGCAGTAGTCATGGTGTCAAATACCAATGTCGCTAATACCACTATGTATTATGGT
>CM033999.1:19657687-19714352 GCA_019603395.1 Cyrtorhinus lividipennis | reverse complement strand
AACTTCCTCGCGTTAACGAAAGGGGTTCGTATACTCGAATCCGTAACACTATTCCTGTTGACCCTGACATATTGTCATTGACAAGCTACCTTTCATAGTTGACTGCTTGCCTGATAACGAGTGTGTGTGGCCTTTTGGGGTGTGAAACAAGATTAGGTTGCTCGACCGGCGAAACGTCGAATATTATAGTTTGAAGAAGACAATCTGCCGACCTTTTTAAAAGCCCATCTCCCTTACATTGTGAAGGTCAAACCAAACCGACCAACCTTTATTTCCAGTTTTTAGTCACTGAATGGATGAACATCATTGTTAATTCGGGATGAAGGTGGGTGTATGGTAGGATTGAGTATGCCGCCATCGGAATAGTAGTTCCAAAACTGTCTTAGAATCTCAGCTGGTCCCTTGAACAATTACATTATACTGTTCAAGAAATTCTGATGAGATTGAATTTCGTATGCTCACCATGGTGCGAAAAAGATATTATATCGATATTATTGAACGGTTATGTGACAAGGCATCGAGAAGGGATATCACCCGGAAGGAATCCCGCTTCACATTGTAATGGAAAAGTGATATAAGACCAGATCAGCATCGCCTCCTTCCACCAGCCATGGTATCGACGGTTCTGGATCAGCACTGAACAATATCCTTTATTGGGAACTTGCCGCCTGGAAAACGTAGGAACCTTGGGATGTATAAGCTGGTGGAAGGATGTGGTGGGTGGGTGAAGGGACGAAGGAGGGATTGACGGAGCCAGTTTACGTTGGATTTATGTGAAAAGGTGGCGATAGCACGCGTTTTCAGGCAATTACATGCGAGCATCTGAGCTCTCGCACTTCCGCCGCCTTCGGATCTGGCGGAAGAAGAAATACAAGCATCAGAAAGAAGAGACGAGAGAAAGAAACAAAGAGAGAAAAAAGCTAAAGAGGGCTCTGATCCTCCTTTTCCGACGATTTATAGTGTCTTTTGAGTCGGAAGTGGTGGAGAACGGGAATTGTAAGAAAGGAGAGGAGAGGAGTCTTCCAGAAAAACGAGAGAAGGGCTAAAGCCTCCTGGTGTTGTTTCCGAGGAAGGACGAAGGTTTTTAGGGGGAGGCGAGAGGAAGGTGATACTCCTTGGGTCGCACTTACCCCCTCAACTACACCTAAATAGAATTACAAGGGTTGAACATAGTTACCCCCTTCAACCCAACCTTTCCACCTCATAAGCCTTCTAGTCCCCTCCGCCACCACCTGCGCCAAATCTTCCAAGACTGAAGGAAAACAGACTAAAAGAACTTAACGCCCTTTATCTCTTCCATTGGTTTTTGTTTTCTCTGCATTTGTGATTCCGGTCATGGAATCTTTTGCCAACAAGTTGAACCCGCGCCCCTTCAACGGCGGCTTTTAAATCCCCTTTCACCCCAGAATGGAAATGATTTCTCTTACCCAGAATAGGAATGATTTCCCGGGCGCTACGTGACCGTTTTGACAGGCTATCTCAATTCCATTAATTTCATGTTTCGGGAAATAGCAACCGACTGACCAGAGCGAGAAGGTTCGACAGATATAGAATGAATTGGATGGTAGGGTTAGCTGTTACGTATGTGTGGAGCCTCTGTGACGTGCAATAACGTCATAACTAACATGTTATTATCATGAGTAGTTATTTCAGTGACCCCTTAGCTAATTAAATGTAGTCTGATCAACACTGAGTTTCCAACGAAATAAAAGAAAGTACTTCAGACACTCAAAAATTTTTGGAGGCTGCGAAATGGGATAGATAAAACGTAGAAGGAACCTGCCGCATGTATCGCTTGAGTTCCTCAACCCCAAAGATCAAAACTGTTTCCTATCCACAAGAAGAATCATTTATCGACAGTTTGATCCTATGTACAAGTTTTCCGTTAGTGGAATTCAATTATAGTTGACAGGTTAGTCTGAAGTGCATTCTGCAGAGCTGCAAATTCATACACACGGGTTGGTTATTACTCGGACCAGGCGCATGGAGATTCATTTCTTCAACATGGGGAGAATGGGGAAAACAGTGGGTGTGGTGGGTCCCGGACCCATTACAATCGATTCAGGGTCCAAAATTTAGTGGAAAATGACACCCCACACGCCTAGGTACCAGAGATCTCGAAAACAGACATTCGAAATGGTATGATAGGTACCCATTTTGACCCATACCTCTTCCAATGAGTTCCAATCGTTCTGGGACTCATTACATTGGATTCAGCGTCCAGAATTTTGTGGAAAATGATACCTATACACACACCTATATTGCAAAAAATCTCAAAAATCCATTTCTCAAAATTCACATCTTGACCCCTACCCCAACCAAATTTGGTCTGATCGGGTTGAAAAAGTGTTGAGGACCAACTAGAGCCATGAACGTATAATAACGTACGAATAATTTTTAATACCAAAGTCGGTGTGGACGGTGGATGGTGGATGGCGGACGGACATTTGCTAATTTTGATCTAGACACCTTGAAACGTCCAGAAACATTTTTTGGGGCGAATCGGAGAGGTTGACTTTTTGCATGAAAACATAGGTTGATTATTCAAGAAATAACCAATCAAAACTTGTCAACAAACGCGACAACGCTGCTTATCATCACCACAATGGATTCGTATGCCATCTCACGGGTAGAAATGAAAATCGTCGGCGGCGATAAGGTTGTGGAGGAAGGTCGTATACCATAGAAAACTGAGTATTGTATCCGCTTTGGCTACTCACCAGTATCTTTTTATATATCCCTTCTGCACAATAATATTAGTAAACATCTGGAGGATGTTGATTTCTTTTGAAATATACATTTTCTCCATCTCTATCATTCATTTCTTTATCTCCATCTCGACTTCTTCCCATTCTGCAACACCATCCAAGGCCAATAATTGAAGTTGGAATAACCTAAAACACAGCTTCGTCAAACGTTTAAACGAAACGTTACGTCTGGCACATGGCACATCTCATAGCTGAAGTCCCTCCCTCCGAGTTCAGGTAACTCCTCGTTAGCATCAATCGTGGCTCACCCTTACCTAACGTCACGGGCTTCTCTTAGTTAAAGTCACCCGTTTGCTACTAGAGAGTAATTGCTCAACTGTATAGTTAACCAAACGTGGTTTGGTACCAAGCAATATGCATATTTATGTAAAAACCCTCAGTATGCTTGGAGCGTAGAACACCTTAAACCATGCAGAGGATTCCATGAATCGAAGAAGGGAGTTTTGTCCACAGACCGATCAAAGTTTACTGAGTGGACACAAAATAATTACGAACCAAGATGATTGCGAAATCCTCTTCTTGCAGAGGGGATGTTTCTCGTTTAAGAATGAGCACTGAAGAAACGTACCGTTAATAGTGAACAGGGACTTGACTCCGAATTCAGAGGAGGAACAGCATACGTACCTCGAAAACCCGTGTAATAGCGATTAGCGTTTAACTAGATGGGGAAACCGTGTGAGACAAACCCCGTTGGTTAATTCAGGTGGCGAGCAACCATTGTGTTCCACTGACTCACACAAAGTTAACCTGGTTCTCTACAGATGTTTACCTTGGAACAAGTTGAAGGATGACTCAGGCCGTTAGTTCCTCTTCGTATTTGCCGGCTCGCGCAGTTTGACAATTATAAGGGCGGGGGTTTCTGGTTAGAACTTTCTCCATCTATTGTTCTCCGGTAATAAACAGCTCCAACACGAGTTCATCGCCTCATTGAAAGCTGCTCAACGGGCTTCCTAGTAGTCAAATAAATTTCCACACCGAAGGAAGTTGTAGCAAACAAGGAGGTTTTTGTACTCAAGTAAGTAGCTGGAACTCAACTTCCTTTGGCTGCTTTCCGAAATTGAGATGTCTAATCAGACGAGGTGAAAGATGGATCTCCTTTGCAAGTTGTTGACCATTTTGGGAAAAATATGTATTTGTCTCATTTTAGAAACAATGAAACGTGCAGGATGTACCACGTATTCATTATTCAGTTTTAACCTCCTCAGTATCAATCCTTCACATCATTTCCAACAATATATCTCAGATTATTCACTTAAAACATTCCATCCTGAAATTCCCTTCATTTTACAGGTAAACGTCTTAAATCCTAAATTTGAGGATATCTTGGAGAGAACGTCAAGTTTTCAATCACCCTAGCGACTCCTCTTCTTTTCTCAGGCAGTAACCCGAGGCGGAAAAACGAATAAAGACCATTCAAATAAGCTTTCCATGAAATAATCAATAGGTTTTACTCATCAATACATTATTTACTGTTTCTGATTGTCCTTATTTTTCCACTGTTTTGTATGTCGCGAATATAACAGAAAAAAATGTTTTGATGAGGAAAACATTTGGGAAACATTTCAAAGTACACGCTTTAAATTTGGCTTCAGAATTAATGGACTGAACTTTTCTTCTTTATTACTTTTTACAAATTACTTTCTATAATTATATAGTTTGTTTGTTTAGAGTTTTTCATCAAAATTGCTGTGGTGAAAAACCTTGGTTTTCACCAAAATGATTGTGTTGAAGGACACAACACTCGTTTGAAGTTTAGAAGTTATAGGGGGCTCTTCAAAATGTGTCCACTTACACTGTTCTCCATTTGAAACAAATTCCAACACGATAGGTGTTAAAACAATTGTTAACGGTACTTGAAAAATTCAAAATATAAAAAACGTGGTTTAAGCTGCCGAGCAAAAAAAAAAAAAAAAAAAAAAAAATCCAAGGTGCAACGTATATCAGAACATGCCCATCTATAAATTATTATTCAAAATTATTGAAATTGTTGAATATAATGAATTATTGAAAATAATGGATGAATCGGTTCTATTGAACAGTGGTATTCAGAGATATTCTAATCTAAAATGTTGACGAATATTTTCAAAGAGTTTAGATTCCTGATGATTTTTGTAAAGCAAATTATTATAAAGCCCTCCATTTTTGTCACTCATATTAAGAAGAAAACCTCGAATTAAGGGCAGTTAAGCATTAGAGGGCAGATGGGGAGGGTAGATTTCGTGGACAATAATTAAAACTTTAGATGGGAAAACTTACTCTTTTCCCTTGGTTTCTGGGCGAAAGCTACCTCTCCCCAGCGATTTTTCGCAGACCACCCTGCCTTTTCTCTCGAGAGCCTCCTGCGTTCTTTCCCACGTCCGCTCACACACAGTCTTGAACTCCGTTTCCCCAAATTGGTAACTTCTAAGTTTGTCTACTTCCCGCGTCCTCTCATTCAACTCTTTCCTTTCTCTACTTTTTTTCCATTTATTTTTTAAAAGAAAGCCGCTGTTGGCTTAGTGCGAGAGAACCTTCAGATAATCTGTAAGAAAAAGGAAAGAATCTGCAAACAGAACCGGCCTTACGAGATAAAACGGCGATTCCTTTGCGAGTTGACAGACAAAAGTTCCGGTTGCCTTGATCAGCAGTGAATAACATAATCCGCGGCTTTCTTAGAAATTTCTCGGTGTATTCAATAGGCTGAATCGCTGATTGTAATCTGGATGATTAAATGAAGCCTTTTCATCATATTGAATGACGACTGAAGCTGGCACTACCGACCAAATGAATCCGTAATCGGTTTCTAATAAGTAACATTGTACAATAATCGCAATTTGTCATTCGATAGTGGAGCATATTGGTTGGGAGAAGTTTTCATTGATCCGAACTAGAATCACAACACACATCAACTTATGGAGTGACCACAAATCTGCATCCGTAAGCGACGCTAGTTCGAAATTGGGCCTGCAAGGATTCTACCCAAACAAACAATGGCAACTCAGTGAACAACCCGTGCTTTGCATTGAAATACATAATATGCATTTATTCATCCCTTAGGAAAGTCAATAGGTACAATTAATTCGTTTCACTTTTCACATACAAGAGTTTTCATCATCATCATCTTCTTCTTCATCATCATCATCTCTTGTCCAAACTGTCAACATCTAACGTCAGTCACCTGACATACTCTGTAGTGACTGCAGTACCTTGTCGCAATACTTCCCTTTACTCGGGCACTAAGCCAATGGGCCAACTAAGCCTGTGGGCCTCAAAGGTTGGTTTTGGTAGAGGATCAGTGAAACTGTCAGCAACCCTTTGCTTAGTAGGTAGGCTCAACAAAGTGATGGTGAATATCGAGGTTCTTGGCTCTTTGATGATGCTCCTGACCTGAGAGCAATATACCTCCCCGGTTATCACTCTTGAGCACTACCGCCTGTTGGCTGACTTCAATCACTGCAGCTAACCTCCTCAGCGCCAACGCTTCCTTGCATGCTTCAGTATGTGTCATATATACTCTGCTTCACAGCTAAGGCTACCGGCCTGAGCTTCCCATGATATAGCTTTGGCCCCTCGATTAAAAACAGAACCAGTGTATAAACGTCAATCATTTTCATCCGCCCACCAATCAGCATCAACAACACCACTGCTTCCGCATCCAGACTTCAGAAACTTTAAGCAGTTGTCCTTGGTTCCTTTCGGGTGGCGCGACACGCGTTTGCTGCCCTCCAGTGCGATTCGCCATAGAACTGACTCAACACACAAGCTTGTGCTGGGCCCTTAGTCTGTTGAAGTACTACTATTGAACCGGTAAACTTTGATTAATGTCAATCTACCTGAAATACACTAGTGACCCCAGTATCTTGTAACAATATAAACTTAAACCAACATAGGCAGCCAGCTATCGAGAGAATTATTTATTTAAAGGTTCATCCTTGATCTTGCTGGTATTGTAATTTTCTAGTTATTATCATTTGTCATAATCAATAACGGCCATTATTTATAAAAGTTAGGTACTGAAATAACGAAGTGGAGAAATTAAATGCTACTTCTTTAAAACACAATTACCTCGGGAAAAATCTCGTTAGAATTTTAATATAACGTCTCAGTGAGAAGACTCAAATATGGACTGTACTCCCAACTATTTATGATAAAAATTATGTTATAAACAAGTTTTTTAATAATCCGTGCGTTCGTAAGAACGATTAAGAAATTATTACAGTCCACCTACTTTCACACTTATTAAAATTCCTTCGCGCTTTTCCCCTTGGCCTCGCGCCGGGACGAAAACTCTAATACTTCACCTTAATATTATACAACGAGCTTACGTCCAATTAATTCCACGGGTATCGGAACTCTAAATGCAGGGAACATTGGATTTATGCATCAGTATCCGGAAGATGCTAAGTAAATTGGTGATTAACGTAGTAAATTTTTGATAATAACGGATTCCTAATTCTCCAATAATCATGACTTTGAAAGATCAATAACTATTCAGAAATTTTGAAAGTTCATTTGCTTGGCTTATATGACGGAACATTGCCGTTCTCAAGGTTGAGTTCTGGGTATTGTTCCTGAACCGTCGAGCTCGACGCAGAAAAAGAATAACTACCTTTTGGTCGGTTATTCCTTGAATAATCAACCTAATAGGTACATAACATAGTATGTTTTCATGTAAAAAGTCAATCTCTCCGGTTCGCCGTCCACGCCGACTTTGGTAGTAGAAATTATTCTAAAAATCTGAAATTTTGGTCAGGGATCCGTTCATGGCACTAGTTGGTCCCCGAAACTTTTCAACCCAATTGGACCAAATTTGGGTGAGATAGGGGTCAAAATGTGAATTTCGAAAAATGGATTCTTGAGATTTTTTGCTAGGTGTGTGGGGTATAATTTTCCAATAAATTCTGGACGCTGTATCCTATGAAAAGGGACCTAGAACGATTGGCACCTACTGGAAGAGGTTATGGGTCAAATGCCTATCTATTACCCTATTTTGAATGTGTTTTCGAGATTTCTGGTACCTAGGCGTGTGGGTTAAGACTTTCCACTAAATTTTGGACCCTGAATCGATTGTAATGGGTCCGGGACCCACCACATCCACTGTTTCCCCCATTTTCCCATGTTGAAATGAATCTTCATGCGCCTGGTCCGAGGTTTAAATTAGTCTCCATGCGCCTGGTTCGAAGAATAACCAACCCCTGGTGTAAGAATTTGCAGCGTTTTTTTTTCCATGGAGAAAGTGAGGAAAATTTTTATAAGATATCAAGGGGACCGCAACCAAAGAGCCGGGGCATGTGAGATTTTTACCCACTAATCTCTTACCTCTATTTACCTCCTTTTTCTACGATGGGGTCTATAAATGTTTGGCACATTACTTCATTTCCAGTAACAGTCTACGATTGCCCTAAATAATGCCAATTCGGTTTGGAAACTCCCTCTTCCCTTGTGGCCTTGTATTGGAGAACTCTCAAATTGGCTTGGAAAATTCTCAAATAAATTGGTTTGAATAATTCTCAATTTTGTTTGGAATAGCAGTTCGACTTGGCTACATATTCGCTTTCACGTATTCACGCGCTTCAACGTTGTAATTCATTGCTAGAGAAGAGTATTGCTGTGACGGTCATTGTAATTTGAGGTACCCATTTCGGTTTTCTCAACAATTTGACCGATGTGAAGCACTTGTGTGATGAATTATACGATGATGAGGCAAGCGTGGGAGTTCTCCATTGTACCTTTCATTCCGAGGATTGCTTATCCATTGGATGTAGACACGAAATCATCTCCATGAACAATCCTACTTAATGCTCTGTTAATTGTTTTGTACTCTGGAGAAAAGCAGGGTAGGGCGAGTGCGAATTATGTAGTCATTAGCCACGTGCGTACGGCCGCACTGATGAAATGAAAATCTCGTTCCAGTAAAACTTGATGGATCCTATTTCAAACGCATCTGAATTATTATTCAAGTTCTCTTTTCGGAATTCACTCGATTGTCCACATTTCACTATTTTCCGACTTATCTGAGGAATTAATTTACTCAATCGAACAATCACAGCCCTCCTCTCGATCAATTTTCGGATGCAGATTGTTCGAATGGGCTCTCATGCATCTTTTCAGCGATTGGTCCCTTTTAGGTAGAATGAGTTGTTCAACCAAACAATGATGTGAGACTCTTTTTGGTGTACTCGAATCACGATTGGATCGCGGCGCTTACTGCGGATACGCTCTACTTACTCCGTGCTAACCCTCATTCGTGAAAAAATTGTGAGCACCCAATCTTTCTAAGGTGGTCGCCGTGGCCTCCCCTTTAATGAAGTGGTTCCGTATTCCGTTCTTTCGTCTTCGTTCAACCGTTTCCCTTACAGTTTGTCCCGCTATAGTTACTTCAATTCTTCCCCCTCTGAGCGACATGACAAGGGTGGAACTGGCAGCACTTTTCTTACAACATTCGAATTCTATAGATACCTAGTAGTCTCAGTCAGATCACTACTCACCATGCGTATTGGGCCAATCTGATGTAGTACTGAGAGGCGTTTGCTAATGTTAAGCACTACCTATGCATTTTCGTCTGGGCTCTTAGTTTTCAACTGCCTGCGGGTTTTAGATAGGCCTTGAAGTTGAGGGAGGAGGATCATGGGAGCTCTGCCAATGGGAGATATTGAATAAACTGCAAATTTCAACGTTAACATTGAGAGAAGTTTACGGTTATTTCAAGCTTGTCATTGTTTAGATGCCGATACTCTCTCTCGTAGTCTCAAACTGCTGCAGGAGGAACGATAATTCCACGAGGAACTTGCATAATTGAGTTTAGCGAGTTCAACTCTAAGTAGAACCTCTTCACTTTACGCACACCAATGAGGATGTTAGTGCCTACCAGTTGCTTACGCAGCACGGCGAAGCTCTGAGCACGAGAACAATTATGGTATTCATTTGTGAAATTGAAAAATGTGATACGACGGGTGAATTGTACTAAGCCTGGACGTGCTGTCAAGGTAACTTGTGCAAACGGGTTCGAATCGCTTTGTGTCTTCTGCGATAATAATACATTATACTACTTTCGCTTCGAGTGCAGATATCGTCGTAACTTCATGACGCGAGGACGAGATGTCTTTCGTAACATCGCCTGCTAGTGCTCAGATAGGCTATCGAAACACACCGTAGAGGAAGGCGTATTGCTGTGGAATTTCGCAACAATTGTGTGAATGCCTCTCTTTCAATCTCGCGCTGCTAGCGACGCTATCGGCAAACGTCGATCGCTTGTCTACAAGAAAAGAGATTTTTCGTTTCTTCCCGTTTCCCTTTCTCTGTATTTTCCTTCTCTGTCCCCCTACCACCCGTCCTTCTTCTCAAGTCAAACGCGATAAACTGTTTTAAGCCAATCCGGCGAGCTTATCCTTCTCCCAAGCGAACATTCCTGGTGACGAGGGACCGACTTGGTGGAAGGGTGGTCTATGGAGAGAGAGAAAGATCTGAAGCCCTCCAAGCTCAACAATGTGTTAGATTGGATCGAAGCAAAGGAAATTGAATCTACTCTTGTCCACTGCCGAGTATCGCCGTTTTCGCTTAGATTTTATCGTTTCGCTACTCCGTAGAGTGGTTAGTATCTTTTTTGAGCCTCTAAGGGAGTTCAGTGATTCCATTGCGCCTTTTCAACGTTTGAATTCGAAGAGGTGCTTTTATCATTTCTCACTCCGGTGGGATTTACAAAATAGCATTGGAGTTCGTTCAAAACATCTCTTGGTAGGTATTTCTCGAGTACGACCAGTAAGATATGATACCGCAACCTTCACCGCGTAAGCTCCTCGTGTTATCACCTTTGAACGCAAGGTTTGGTTAATTTATGCGAGCTTCCGGATCCTTTGTAAAGGTGGGAGAAAGGCCGTTCTGAAGTGGTCTTGAGTGTAAAAAGTTCAAAATTACTTTTGCTTGGTGAGGATGGGGAGATAAACTCGCTGCAACAAATAAGGGACGCATGGTGGAAGCAAGGAGTCCGGGGGCAGGCTAAGGGCCTGGAAGGAAAGGAGACGGTATTTATTACCTGGTGGAAGGTAGTTTGCGGGGAGAGCGCACGTAGTCAGTTCATGGGGGTAAAGCAATAGTGTGGTCCTGCTCTGCGGTACGCCCTCCACACAAATCTACGCGCTGCGCTGGTGGATAGGGGGAGCTCATTCCAGCTCCTTGCTCCTCGCTTTTCTTCCTCGCCCATTCCCCTCCCCTGCTGTTCTATTATTGAACTTCCTTACCCTTCAATAATGGGTTACAGCTGGGAAACTGCTGTATATGAAATATTTTCTCTTGCCCTCCGAAGATTCCTTGCCGGATATCATTCACGGGATGGTGTAAGCATATATCGTCTGGAATCCCTTGGGTTTCCATTGAATTTCCGGGGGAAAATAATATATTTCCGCGGAAATCTATTTTCTATTTTCTCCACCTCTATTTGCATATTTATGTTTCGAATGGATCTTTGGATAAGAATGTTGCAGAGAACAGGAAATCTCGAATTCTATAAACAAAGCGAGTAATAAGTAAACGGCCCACAAAGTGCCTATTCGTTAGCAGAGAAGGTACTTCTAACTAGAAGTTCTTGCAATTAAGAATGAGTTCTACTTCCGACGCTCAACAATATCGCGGAGCGAGTGGAGCTTCTTGTTAATAGTTAGGGAACAAGTGAGTCACAATGCATCTAGTTATCTCTCGTCAAAGGGACACCGCAAAGTCCAACCGTTCATTCAATTATTGCAGAAACTGGCACTTTCGCATTGATTGACATCAGTGACAGGATAACTTCACCAAATTCGTTTCAATAACGAAAAGATTAGGCATCAGAAACCCATTTTTGAAGGGGCACCCTATCTGTCCTTGAAGACCGATCTGACAGGCGTTCTGTAGCATCGATTGCCCCTTAGTGTCATTGACTACGTTGTTCGACACGATGTGAATGCAATGATTACATTATTTTTGAGTATATGTAAACGAATATTTTAGTTAATCTCTCTTCTCCGAAATCGTTCCGAAAAATCATATAAACAGTAAATCACGCACCTACTGTATCTTAAAACGCTAACTGACTTGAACACGGTATCATAATATTCCTACGTATTTTTTGGTGTAAAAAAGTATACATATACCATGAAAACATTTGGTGGTCCTTAAAAATGATGCTACGCATTTGGCACTAACAATTCTTACTCTGATGAAAACCAAAGAGAGAGTTCGACATTCACGTCAGTCGAATTTTGACGAAATCGGTATCACAATGTTTACCTACTGGGCGAATTGTGATAAATTAAAACCTGCGTTCTGAGTCGCAGAAGTCGGTTTTGCAGAAGAAAATAATCTTCCGCATCTTCTACAATCATCAGAACGTATCTAATTAAATGTTTTGTCATCGTGTTGCTTTTTGGCACATTTCTTTGTGCACTCAAATTCGAGCTCTCATAAGAAACGTCAAGTCTAGGTTGAAATTATTGTGAATCTGAGATTTGGTCCTGCAACTGATTGGTCCTGAGATGTACCTAGTGTTTTTGGTTGGTTGTTCCTTGAATAATAAAACAATAAAAAACGCATTTTCCGAAAAATGGATTTCTGAGATTTTTGGCGATTTAATCGGGTGAGGTATTATATTCCACTAAATTTTGAATCCCGAATCCATTGAGAGGGGTCCCGGACCGATACCTACCACCAAAGGTAGGTATGAGTCAAAATGGGTGCCCACCTACCTATTTTCTTTAAAAGTGAGTTTTCGGAATTTTTGAGAACGTAGACGTGTGGGGTATCATTTTCCACTGAATTTTGGACGTTGAATCGATTGAAATGAGTCCGGTACACTCCACGCCCACTTTTGGTTGGTTATTCATTGAATAATCAACCTATGTTTTCATGCAAAAGGTCAACCTCTCCGATTTAGCTCAAAATTCCGCCGTCCATGCCGACATTGGTAGTAGAAATTAATCAAAAAATCTGAAATTTTGGTCAGGGGTCCGTTCATGGCTCTAGTTAGGTACTCAAAGCTTTTCAATCCGATTGGACCAAATTTGGGTGGGGTAGGGGTCAAAATGTGAATTTTGAAAAATGGATTTTTGAGATTTTTTGAAATCTAGGTGTGTAGGGTATCATTTTCCACTAAATTGTGGACCCTCAATCGATTGGAATGGGTCCGGGACCCGCCACACCCACTGTTTCTATTTTCCCCATGTTGAAGAAATGAGTCTCCGTGCGCCTGGTTCGAGGAATAACGAACCCGTGAGAAAGAATATGCAGCGTTTTTTTCTTAGGTTAATGCCACAAAACAACCAGAAAAAATATGCGATAATAAGAATGAAGCAAGATGAAACACTTCTACGCATCTTGTCGGTGACCAGGACGGTGGAAACCTTTCAAATATATCCTTTCTTCGAGGAACTTCCATGTGCTTTTGTCCGAAGAAGCTGAGAAAGCGCGGCTTTTCAGAGGAAAAAGTGCCCACTGTTGACTCCAGTTGTTACCAACCCCAACCTGAAGGAAGCTTACGTCAACTCAGCAATTTATGTAATTGGCGACCTTCAGAACTGAACCGTGCGGCTGAGCTACAATTACATTCAAGGATCATTCAATTACATTCACATTGGATACACTATTTAAATTTCGGTTCCAGTTCAGAGAGCGGTAACTCACGATAGGTTCATATCCGTCATCATCCCTTATTTTTAGGAATACGACTTTCAACTACGTAGGTAATTATGTTGGTTGTAGTGAGGCCCCATGAGCGAAAAAGTCAAATGTCCGTACGCCGACTTTGGTAGTAGAAAATTTTCTAAAAATCTGAAATTTGGGTCAGGGGTCCGTTCCCGGCACTAGTTGGTCCTCGAAACTTTTCAGCCCGATCGGACATAGGGGTTGAAACGTGTATTTCGAAAAATGGATTTTCGAGATTTTTGCGATTTAGGCGAGTGGGGTATCATTATCCACTAAATTTCCGATTGAAATGAGTCTCCATGCGCCTGGTCCGAGGAATAACCGACCCCCATGAAATAATTTGCAGCGTTTTTCAAGTCCATTTTCTCAGTCATTATTTGTACTATAAAAATCAGCACGCGCAATCGTACTTCTGGGTTTTTGACGACATTATCAATTGCGGTTGCCGGTAAGCGAGTTGAATCGGCATGTTGAACGTCGGATTTTCGGCTCTCGTATGAGCTTTTGCATTGCGAATAGGCCCTAGTGCCATCTCGCGGATGCTCATTTGCGAACACCGTCACTAACGAATTCACTTACTCCATACACGTTGATGAAACCACAGCACAAATTGATATTACTCCTATGAGGGTTGGGATGGAACGTTAGCGAGGCGAAGGTAGGAAGCAGTGAAGCTAATCTCGGTATTGGAGCGGCCTAGGAAGACCTCCCCTTCCGCTCTCGCCTTTTCCGCTTCCGTTCGCCGGCGCTTCATGAAAGCATAACAAGGAGGAGAGTCTTTTACGTTATAACTGCATTATCCACTGCTCACGCACTCTCTTTATCGTGCATTTATGGAGTGGCCGGCTTCGTCACCCGCATTGTGCGGATAGGGAACGACTGCGATTGCCCTAGTATAATATCACCGATACTCGGTAAAAGGCTGGCAATAATTTGCTCTCGTCAATATTGATGAAAACGCATGAGTAAAGTAGTCGTTTCACAGTTTCCAGATTTCGAAACCAATGGTTCAGATCAACACAGGTTCTGTCCACCATAAAGACGAGAATGGCGCAAGTGCTTCATAGAATCTGAAATTTTGCAGACAAACAACTCTGTTGAGGGTGTGATTTTGTCAAGGCGAACGAAATTTCCGATGGCTTGCTGGTGAGAATGCTTTCTCTCAATTCACCTGATGAGGATGCTTACAAGATCGTTACCAATCTCAGGTACAGTGCGGACAAACCGCAGACGATGACTATTTGTCTATTTTTCTCATAAATTATATATCTACCTATTCTGGATATCTCGATATTGTTTGCCAGCATAATCTAGATGCACTTAGCACCTAATTTATTTATAATTTTTTTCCTTAATACTTAAAAATGTACCTCTCGACACAGGTATTGTATTTAGCGTGTAACTTGCTTGGATCCCCTTCAGCATTTATCGCTCTGGAAGAGGACACGCTATGGAAAAAAAGGGTTATGGTTGCGAGGTGGCAAAAAAGATTCCGTTATTTTGCTTAGCCTGAGACATTCTCTTCGTCAAATTATATAGCCGACCGGTTTGTCCAATAAACCTAGATGGGCGGTATTATCCAACATTCCCTCTGCCCTCGATCGACCTCCCTAACCATGTAATTTCAAGTGAGAGGAGAAAAGGGAAAACGGTGAAGAAATTTCCTCCATAGCTATGTCAACAGACGTCCGATCTCGTTCTAATCTATGGGATTAGCAAAACGGGTCGGTCAATATTGGTGAAGGGGCTCCTGAACCCGCTAGAGGGCAAGGAATGACGACATCTTTATTCTGCTCAAGGCTACCACTATCGTCCCACAGCTAACCAACTGGTCACCGTCGTTCATTCTGTGCACGTTGAGTTTCCAAATAGCTTTTTCTGGTCGGAACTCCCGTGGATCAGAAATAAATCTATGGCTCAGGATGAGAAAACCAATAAACGAAGGTGGCGATGCGGAATGGTTGAATTATCGTAAGGAGGCGTTATCAAGGAACGGGGAAACACAGTAATAACAACCCTCCTAGAGCAATCGAGTTTGCTTGAACTCCGAACTTTGATGACAGCTTGCATCTACCACAACTATACTAATAAAGGAGGCGAGGTTGCGACGGGGGAGGGTTAGTTTGGATGTTGAGTTGGGATGGATACGGTTTAATATTTGGGATGCCAATAGTACGTGCTCGGCAGGAACTAGAGGGCGTAGCAAGTTGTGGAGGGAGTGAATCTAATGAAGAGAGCATACAGATCTAATAAGGCAGCGACCAAGTGCTGCGTGTTTATTACGAACATGTCTCGGCACATGGTACAAAGGAGGACCGAGGATTCTGTGTTGAAAAGTCAGGAATGACAATTTTGAGGAAATGAGGAATATTATAGTCGGCACAAGTCCATTTAATAATAATTGCTAATGACGTTCCCCAAATACAAGCATGCTTGTCCCCGAGGAACTCGTACGAAATCAGGTTGATTCGTTCAATATTCTGAATGAATCAACCTAAGTTTTGAAACTCTAGACACAACGGTGTTTGCATTTCCAAATCTGAAACTTCAAAACAGTTCTGAAACGGCAATGAATGCCTACATAATGAAGAATAGTTCCGACCGAACTTTTTACGACATTTCAAAACCTTCGGGGTCGGTTATAAAATAAATGGGCTCCTGAACGCGAACAGGTGATTTGGTTGTCACCTTGCCGGCCTGCTACTCCGTCATCCCCTAGAGGTCCCATTCCGAAAAAAATCCCACCATCTAGATCAATTATCATTATGTATCAGTGTCGAAAAACAGTGTCCAACACCATAAATGGTAGTCTGGCGAATTCAGAAACTGAGTAACGAGAGGATTGCAATAAAGTTTACCGAAGAGGATAAAAAAATCTTCAGGGTGTAATCTTATCGGCTGCATTGAACGTGTTTTGGAGCATGAATGCTTTTCTTAGGGTCGATCTAACTCCGCCAGACCAATAGAAATATAAAAAAGTGGTGCAAAAGATTGTCAATTCCGCCTGGAGGTTATCAAGAGGTCACGTTCACGAGCAGATTGAATCACCGATGGTGATGGAGATTATAACCTCCATAATTTTTATCTCTATCATATTCATGCATTCATTCAATAACACGAAACAAAGTACGCCAACGACATTGAAGCCATATGAAATGTTTAATGTACATAGGTAATATATATACTAAAATATCTCAGTTGTTATAACAATTTTACCCCAAAAATATTTTTAAAAAAACTTTTTTGAACGAGTGCGACGTATAGGTGTGGGTTTTCGAGATTACTGCAGACAGAGGCGTGTAGGGTATCAATTTTCCTTCAGACATGGGAAAGATGAATTTGGACCTATCACGCAAATGGTGGAGAAAGGTATTTTTAAAATAGTTTCACAATACATCGGGGAATCTAAGCGAGAGATTTTGTACTGAATTTTGGACGATGTGGTGATTCGAGAGAGTTTGGACCGATTACTTTGATCACAGGAATAGGTATTCCTGGAGCTAAGGAGTATTCTAGGTAAATGGGTACTTTTTCCGAAGAAAAAATTGTTATTCAATGGCGTTTTGATAGTATTTTATCAGTGTCCAACTATTTTGGTTTGCTGTTTTGTGGGAGTCTGTTCTAAACATCGTAATAACTGTATTCGTTCTGGTCTACATTTACACTTTTCGAAGAGCAGATTTCAGGACTTATTTACGAATGCTATTTTCTTTTCAGGGGAAGGAGGTGACCCTGAGTTCGCCTTCCCAATCACTAACCTGACCACCCCCGTGGGCCGGGAAGCAGTGCTCTCTTGCACAGTGAATAATCTGGGAAAATATAAGGTAAGGTTACTTCGATCATTCTGCATTCAAAACTGTTATTTTCTACTCGGAGAAAAAGTTGTTCATTTACATGGTAAATGAAAAGGGATTTCCACCGTGAAAAGGCATTTATATCATTGCTTATTCCATCAAAGGATGCTAGTAGAATATTATTCCAAGGAAGAAGTGAGTTGGAGAGAAATGAGATACCGGAATAAGCGTACATGCTTTATAACATCGAGAGCAAGCTGCTTCAAGATATTACGACCACCTTTCATAAAGCTCTCCCGAGCCATGAGCTCTACCACTTCCTCCTTTGTTCTTTTGGTTCACACAATTTCAATCTTAGAATTAATCCTCTCGAAACTCAGACAGAAATATTAATGATGAACAAAACAACCTTCAAATCCATCCTCATGGTTACAATGGAAGTTTCCTGAGTAGAATGAGGTGTGAGCTAATGAGCTACCGTCATCTCTTGATTTTCTCACAAAAGGCTAATATTTCATCTCAAGCCTTCCTCATCATTCAGAGGTTGTTAATTTTTGAAAAACATCCCTTCAATATTAGAGCCCATTGCCTCGATTTACACCGTTTCTTGTTTGGATCCACTGTGGAGTATTTCAGTGAAACTTGAAAAAATATTTCTGGTTGACAACAACTCTCAATAGAACCAGTCCATGTAATTTTTCTTCGATCTTCCTGCACTGTGACGAATAATTAAGTGGTCTTATTGAAAACCTGTGACTTTGAATATCGTTGAGTAGGTGAGGATGAAAGCAGTGACAATTTTCGAATGGCGTGAGATAAATTTTCCGGCAGTTAGATCATGCGGTTAGCACATCTCGATGATGTGCCCCCTCTCCCTTCCCGTAATTGAATGTATTCTGTGATAAGGTTCTACACAAACTTCACTTGGGTTTTATGAAAAAAAAAAGCGAACAATCCTTCGAAGTGATATATTTTAGTACCTACTCAATGCTATTTATTTCGTCCATCTTTGAATCCCGCGAAGTGGATAGAGCAAAACGATACGTTGAGAGACTCTTCTAGTGGGTAGAAGACATTCGGAAGAAATACTTCTTTTTTTGTGGGAGTTAGGTTCCTCTTTCAAAGAACCTTTTCAGGAGTTCGTTCCATTGATGAATACACCGGGAAAGCTCGACCCCTCCAAGTGGAGAATTTCACGCTTTTCAAACCTGGATGTGACTTTTGGGATTTCTTCTTCTTTTCAAAACAGGTGGAAGGTGTTTTTATATGGTGTTCATACATGAATCAATAGAATCTCGTCATCCAAATATTTGTCGACTGTGGGTCCGGTTGGATAATGTCAATTTAAAAAGAAGTTATCACGCAAGGAATAAAATCCTGTGATAAAATATGCAAATCTTGTATTATCCTTTTAGCGAATGATCAGCGTACGTTTGAATGATTCATTTGTCATGAATTAAGATCTATGCCTCCATGTTATTGACTTTTTTTTTGCTTCCCGAAAGTGTAAAACTCACAAAAGAATATTCTTGAACTCATGTATTGGAAGGTGCTCTTTAGGACAGACGCTTACATATAACTCTCCACTCTAGAGAGCAAGAAACCTTGAGTACTCGGACCATTTGACATGCCGTGGAGCTGAAGTTTATTGTGTTGATACCCTTGTATGAAGAGTTCATTAGAAATTAGAGTTCCTTAAAAATACCTACATCTTTATTACATGCCCGCAACTCCTTATTTCGTACTCTGAATCATTCTTGAGAAGGAGGAATCATTCTTCTCTAATATTATTTTGTACTGTTGGTACGTGCACATATTTTTGGCACTAGATCAACCCAGATAATGACACTCACTAATTTATACCAGGGTTGGGAAAAACGAATATTGTGGACAAAAGATGCCCTGATATTTCCTACGATCTAGATGTTCATTAATATAATTGACACAGTTTCCTTTCAAATCAGTTAGGTACCCAATTAATTGGTCGAGCATAAAAAGCTAGAATGCTGGGGGTGGGAAAGTAGAAAAACACCCGATTCCATCAATGAGTCTGATTAGATTAAAAAAAAA
This sequence comes from Cyrtorhinus lividipennis, assembly GCA_019603395.1. NCBI lineage: Eukaryota > Metazoa > Arthropoda > Insecta > Hemiptera > Miridae > Cyrtorhinus > Cyrtorhinus lividipennis. The sequence goes on along the minus strand of CM033999.1, from coordinate 19,695,070 downwards.
GAAGCTTCGGGAAGGAAGCTCCTTTCTGAGCTAAGAGAATTAAAGAATTCCAATTTAACGGAGAGACGGAGAGAAGGCGATTTCGAAAGAGTTCCAAACCATTGCGTTTTCTACCTCTTCAGTTCGCTACCCCTTTTTCCGGAGTTCCAACTAGTTTATGCTTACTCGAGTCTATACGGTTCAAGTCCTAAGAATTCCGCGCTACTTGATTAAATGCGTTCAGTAACTTGCCTTCGTACCCACACTAACTATTTTTCAGAACACTCGGTACAACAACTCAGCGAAAATTTACGAGCAATGTTAAATGACGCTTGAACCAACATCAAGAATTCGAAAGTCGTAATCGCTGAAACTTTAATTTTCTCCTTCAGAAAATATAAAACGAAAAAGACGATTTTGCTATGAAATTATGAAGTTGTCTTATACATCATACATCCTATTAAGCTCTGTTCTTGTTACCAGTATTCAAAAGCTCTTCCACATGGAGTGCCGATCGTCTATTTTTCTTTCAAAAGCGTTGTTGGATGTTCACTTTGACATGATTCGTTCATCAGTACATACTGAGAGTTTCTTTATATAAACTTTAAGGACTGAGAATAACAAAAAACCGACGATAAATTAAAAAGACAAGCGTATAACGGCCGCAAGATATTTTCGTACGGCACTCTTATCCGTGCCGATCTCGACAAGACCTACCAAAGTACATTGACAAGGCGCATCCTTGTGTTAAAGTAGCAAGACGTGATAAGATCACGGGGTAAAATGATAGATGAAAGGAACACTCATCAGTTAATACGAGGGCGGGAGGTGACAATAAAAATATTAAAATTAGTTCAAAGCTGTGTTTTGTTTCTCTAGAATGAGTAAGAGTTTGCAAGCGTGACTTTTAGTTTCCCGGTCTGTTGTAAGAGAGTTTCATTGACTTCAAAGTACTCCAGATCACCTGTACAACAACATACAGGGTATTACAACGATCGAACAAAATGTTAAGCGATAATGTTCGTTTCGTTGTGAGTCTTTGGGCTATAGCAAGCCTTGTAAATGGGAGTGGAGGGTTAGGGATCTCTTTAGAATAAACCATTCAAATAAATTTTTCCGCAATGGTATACTCTTCTTCCGTGCAGAAAAGTGTGTCTTTGAGAATCCAGAGTGGTTGTCTATCATCTGAAAAAGATAAAGACGAACAGTTTCTAAGTAAAAGTTACAAGCACCCATAAACTACAAATACCATTTTCCTTATAACCTCCGTTCCTATGAACCGGTCAAAGACCTCTGTTAATTGAGTAATATTCCAGAATCCTGAGGAAAATGATATCCCTCAAGCACATGAAAAACAAGATACCATGTACAACTTTTCGCCGGGGTCATTGCGAAAACCAGTTGGACACAATTGTGACCCAAAAGAGGTATTTTAATGCACCCTTCTCGGGTTGACCGTCTACATTTCATTGAAAAAGGTATGAGGTTTTACTTCAAAAAAAAAAAAAAAAAAAAAAAAAAAAAAACGCTGCAAATTCTTACACACGGGTTGGTTTTCTTCATTCTAATACTGGCAAAAGGAAGGATTGTATTCCAATATGAATGATTAACCAAAACTGAGCTCAAGACTCCCACGGCCCGCAAGAGTCAAAAACATCACACGTACCTATGATATTCTTGTGGGGTTCTGCTCGGAAAAAAATACGTTATGCCAGAAAATAGAATGAGAGTCATTTTATAGCTCCGCTCTGTGCGAACAGGCGCACTCTACGGTTGATAAATCTTGAATAATACTTTCTCCGAGTTGCTCACTGTTCTCAAGCCCGTCACTTGTTGGTCCATGAACCGTAGCCAAGAAACTGCTGCCTAGGGAGCCCGAGGATTCAGCCCTGTCACAGCTCTCGTTTCCCTTCTCAATTTGTCTCTCTCAGCCCCGAAAAGTTCACCTTCTTACGAGAGACTCTAAAACTCCTGAGGGTTTCCTATAAATATCTAGGCCTTTGTTCCGCGCTAAGAAAGTTTGTCGAGGGTTCGCATTGACTTGCTTCGAATCACGTTCTCACTTATCCACGTAAAACGGACTAGAACCTGTACGGATCCGAATTTAAACAGCAACCACTGGGCGTTGCGTGTAGATGGATCATCTAGTTGACATTATATCACTGGGTCCTAAAGCGTAGATAATTATTATTTCCTATAATCGGTAAACGGTGAAAAATCCTCGGAGACTAATTTCAACCTCGGACCAGGCGCATGGAGATTCATTTCTTCAACATGGGGAAATAGGTGAAACAGTGAGTGTGGCTGGTCCGGGACCCATTTCAATCGATTCAGGGTCCCAAATTTAGAGGAAAATGATGCCCCACACGCCTAGGTACCAGAGATCTCGAAAACAGACTTTCGAAATGGGTAGATAGGTACCCATTTTGACCCATAGCCTCATCCAGAGGGCATTAATCGTTCCTGGACCCGCCTCATTGGATTCAGCGTCCAAAATTTAGTAGAAAATGATACCCCTGACCAAAATTTGAGATATTTAGAAATATTTCTACTGCCAAAGTGGGCGGGGACGGCGGACGGACATTTGCTAATATTGATCTAGACCCCGTGAAACGTCTAGAAAATGTTTTTGGGGCGAATCGGAGAGATTGACTTTTTGCATGAAAACATAGGTTGGTTATTCAAGGAATAACCAACCAAAATGCAATATCAACATCATATCTCCATTGATTAGCCATCATGCATGAAACTCTTCACTTTGACATCGACGTCGTAAGCCTCTGTTCCAGTTTCTTGCTCACAGATTGCAGCAATATCGCAGAAACAAATATATTTCACAACGTTGACGCCCATTTATAATAACTCCCACCAACACGATCAAATATTTGTTGCAGTAACGTTCCGAATCCGAAGAAAAAGCCAATGGTTTTCTCTTCAACATGAAATTGTCCAAGTCTTTCGAGCTTAGGGTCGAAACTCCCACTCCAGAATATAAATTGAATGGGTTTTTGATGATTCCATTCCTCAACTTTGGGTGTCGTTCAGATTAGATGGCAAGTGCCCTCTGTCTCCGTTGACCGAATAAATTGAAATAGTTTTAAACCTTTACATTACAACGGTCTGCTGTTCCTCTCCCAGACTGTAATTCGAACTCTGTCTCTTGAACCTCCAGGGGATGGATGGGTATCACGTCCGATTCTCCCGGATCAAGAATCAAACGGATAATTGAGACTGTTTCCAGAGAACATCAACCCTTTCGCGGCTATTCCTCTCGGAAAACCCCATTTAAGTTGACAGTAGCCTGAAGAGTATTTCGGTCATTCCAACTCACCATTGAACATGCTAACGAGAGTAAATGCACTCCCTGCTCTCTCAGGATTGCCTCATCAAAACTTTGGTTAGTCCACCGTGTTAGCTGTAATAAGGACTTGGAAACTCTAACAATTTAGGTCTGGGAGGCTAGTGAATAATTATAATTACCACCCCTTCTTCCTGAAATTTAGTTACATCCACTTAACTCGTTTCGATATGGCTTAACCCTATCTCATAGTCATCTATATAGATGTGAGCGAATAACATGAATATTACTTGGACATTAACCCTTCGTTACCTATTGAAAGGTTCCCCTCATAATAATTCTTTGAAGTGCTCAGAAGCCACGAAGCTAAAATTTTTATACACAGCTTGTCTACATCGATATCAGCTACTAACTAAAACTGTTTTTTTTTTTTTTTTATATTGAGAAACATGAGGAAGGAGAAGTACAAGATGTAATCAGTCTTCATGCCTTCAACAAGCTCAACTCCAAAACCAACACACCATCCGGCATTACTCAACAAGGGCTCATCAGAAAAATAGACGCCCATTTTGGCTTATCATTCTGAATGAATACCTCATAGTTCCATGCCTGAGGTCTATCTCTCAGACTAGGACAAAAATTTGACACCATTGTGTATTCAACATTTCTCAATTCAAAAACTGAAATAATTTTTGTTACAGGCAGCGGATTTTTTTCATTTTTTATTTTTTATTTTTTTGAGAAACTGAAATTTATTGTGGTCAATGACTTTTGGTTGGTTATTCCTTGAATAATCAACCTATGTTTTCATGATAAAGGTCTCCGATTCGGCTCAAATTTTTCAGATTATAGTTTGAGAGCGAAACAAAGTTTAGGACGTTGGTTGAAAAAGGTTCCAGTTCTACTTCTTGTACTGAGGGAAGTTGTGAATAAGAATGGGTACTTTGTGCTTTTAGAAACCTATACACTTGTGGTATTAATATTTTTTAACGTTCAATGAGATAGGTTTTTGACATATTGAACCAAACGGGGTAGTGTTTTCGAGTTCATAGGAATGGGGTATCATTTTCCACTAAATATTTGACGCTGAATCGATTGGAATGAGTCTGGGACACTCTACACTCACTGTCCCCCATTTTCTCCAAGCTCCTGGTCCGAGGAACAACCAACCCAAGTGAATGATTCTGCAGCGTTTTTCATCTATACATTAGAGTAAGATCCTCCTAGAATAATAAACCTGAACTCGGCGCCTGGTCTGAATAAAGGAGCCGCGTAGATGAAGTACCCGACATGTACCATCGATTCGGAAAAGGAGTCTCAGTTTATCCCAATGGTCTTCACAACTGTTTACAGGTGCCACTGGGTTGGAAATTATGGTACAATCCACAACCATGTATTCACTGGTACTAAGCAAAGAATTAATTTGGATAAAAAGAATGTAAAGTTTGACAACTGTCACCTTTAGATGCTACACAACCCCGCCGACTATTCTCTTACGTGTTCCTTCTACCTTACGTGCTTATAAACATCAGTTTAGCAGTCGGTTCACGCGTGTTCACGTGTTTTCGATTTGTAGGATTTTCACTCGAAATAATCATGCAGATTGCATCTGTAAACGGAGTTTTTATTTAATTATAAATATGATTTAAATGATTTAACTTCAGGCATAAAACGAACAAAATTCTTCTAGAATGGGAAAATCATTGAAATGATAAAAACACTAGGAATACGAAATGAAACATATGTGTGAACGAAGAAACACGTGAATACGATCGCTTGAAAACCAAATCAAATTACGAATATCGTAAAAACGTCCATCCGAGTTCCAGTCCAACAGCTAAACTGATGCTTACAGACTCGTCCGTTCTTATCTCCGAACGGAGATAAGAATAGTCGGCCTTTATTCGGGTAGGTTTTGACGATTATATTTGCCATCTCTAGAAATAAGGAATTTGGAACGAGGGCGCGAGTTGAGACACCGGTGGAAGACAACATTAAATCATGAGCATTATAAATTAAAAATACATTTTATTTTTAATTTATAATGCTCATGATACTGACTTCGAAGCTAATATGAATTTCACCGAATGATCAACAAGACAGGGGTAAGGTGGTGGACCTCATAATACGGGCATCATTTTCCACTAAACTTTGGACGCTGAATCCATCGAGATGGGTCCCGCACCGATTGGCACCCACCGGGGTGCAGATGGGTGCGTATGGGTCAAAATGGGTACCTACCTACCTATTGGACTGAGTCCTGGAGTCTCCTCGCTTACTGTTATCCCCATACATTTGCTCTAAGTGACCTGAAATCATTGTACAAGAATTTACAGCATTTTTGTTCTATGAGTAGATACGATATACTCACAAAAACAGTTGGCTTAGGGGGTCTGCTACGAAAATTCGCTTCAGAGGAGCTAGGACTGCTCAGAGCAGAAACGGCCAAAACTGGGTCGAGGAAATACAAAACCAGTCTTTTAATAATAACGAACGCTGTGGATGAACACTTGGTAAAATTTAGCCGGTGAACGTGGAAGTAGACGCATGTGGGTTGTACCTTAACCCTTTAGATCAACAGAGAGCACTGTTTACCATCATTTAAGGAGAGTATACCTACCTGCACAAATCTAGCTAAAACCTTCAGCTCAGTGATGTTGCGAAATACGTTGATGTGCCTAGGGTCTGTCTTGAAATGGTTCCATAGGGGAGTCAATGTTTGTTTTACTTAGTACAACGACAAACTGCAGCAGAATGCAGTCAAGACCGTTTCATTTCGTCAATCCCGAGTACCTAGTCCTAGATAGGTACTTTTCAAAATCATACCACATAGCAAAAGCATATTTTTGAGACTACGCGACAATTTTCCCATAAGTGACCAAAAACCAAGGCTGAATTTTTTCCATTTTCCCCACGAATTGACCATATTCTCCTCAATGGACAATAAATCCTCTCAATTCCAGCACGACTCTCAGTTAATGTTGATAGAGAACGAAATGTGGGGAAAAGGGATGCGGTTTGGCATTGATCAATAGGGCATTCTCGCACAACTACAATCGTTGCTGATTTATGCTACCCACCTTTTCGACGAAACACTATTACAACACTTATTACCTATTCATGTCACAATTCGTATGCGAAAAGTGACGATTTGAATTTTCTTTCTTTTCCTCGACGACCGAGCCAGGGTTTTTATAGTCATCTCCATTAACGATTCACTGAGATGAGAAAACTCCAAAGGAAGTTTCCTCGAGCGTTTGAATCAATTATCAATGATTTCCTATCCTATTGGTTCCTAATTTAGTTTAAGTTAAAGGAGAAGGCGAAGAACAAAAAATCAACCTCCTCGAACTTGGGGGAATAAATCTTGCAACGCCTTCTTTGGAGCTGGTTACCACCCGTCACCGTTAAAGTCAAATTTAGCGCGATCCCCCACGTATATCATGGAAGGTGGAATTGACTTTTGCGAGTCTTCCGCGGGAGTTGGAGCAATGAAATTCTGAAACATTACCTCCCTTTACTTAATGTCAAAAAGTTTTCCCATTTCTGGAAAACGGGTCCCCCTGGCCTTTTCCCGTTCGCCTGGACAAGTCCTAGGAAAGTCTCGCCAAGTCGTGCTCCTCCTTTGCTCTTTCCTCTATCTCGTTCTCTTTATTTAAATTGAACTTGTTTAGTTAGAGGAGTAAATATAGAATGATGCCAGGCGGCGTTTTAGAGGAATGGTTTGTAAACTTACTTCGTGGAACACAAAACGTAGCTGCCAACATCTCGTAAGATCTACTCAGACAGTCGTTTTTGACTCGCCTCACCTTCTTTTTTACTACCCTCTATTCATTATGTGCACTACGATCATTTGAGTGAATAATTATGCTCTACGCTCCTCGGAACTCCGTAATTCCATAAACTCTCCGGGAACAACAGTTTCAGAGTCATTTCGAAACACAACTCTTCCAAGTTCCTCCCCCACACATGGAAGCTGGTGTTTTTCTACTGTAGCTGTTGTCGTCTCCTCATTGTGCAAACATACAGACGTACAGATTGACGCATAAGCGCTAAAAGAGTCATCAATACGATTATTTATGACTTAATTATGATTTTTCGTCTCATACAAAGTTCTCATATTCATTTATTGCTTAATAATTTAATATTCATTAGGATTATTTATAAAGGTTATCATTTTATTACTGGCATTCCTGAATTCCGAAAGCCCAAATCTGACATCCATTCCTATAATAATCGATTTGTCAGATAATTTCTGTCCTAAATATGCCAGCTTTTTCCAGTCTTAATCGTATCATAGTTCGAGGCACAAAACGCAGATGTGAATCTGCACGTCTCAAACCACATGGCATACACAAGACCAGGAAACAGAGGTCCTAAAGGACGGTCGCAAGCCCCGTTAACACGAAGCCAGTTAACTGTCTCGCAGAATCAAAGAATTCAGTTTTAATTACAATGCAAACCATTTGTAACGCCCACTGCACTGTTATCTCCGAATATTTGCAATTATTGTTCAAGTACGACAGACGTCCATACACATCAGCACAGAAATTTCCGAAACGCTGATGTTAACACCGAGTAATTAAGATCGTCTCCTCTCTACATTCACCAATTTGGTAGGAAGAGGTCGAGAATGGTCAAAAACTAATCGAGACAGCATCGTCGACACGAAACGCCAAACATTTGACCCAAACTTGGAGCAACGGAAAACATAACTTAGTCATCCTCGTCCATCAGGAAATGGAGAATCCACCGATCGATCGATATCAATATCTAAAAAAAAAATGCTACCTAATGTTCCCTCGACTTTGAGGAATATTTTTTATGCAATGTTTCGGAGTCACGAAGACCACATAAAGATCGGCTGATAGGAATGCCAATAAACCAGATGTACCTAAATATAGATCGGCCGACTCTTGGAGATGATTATTTGTATTGGTCATCATCGCATATTTCTCCCTCAACTCTTCTAGGGCGGCAAAAGAGGTGATACATTAGTTTGCACACATCTCATTGCCTAGGTCGTGTCTACACTAGCTTCACAACTTAGATGAGTCGGATGTGTCGTTAAGAAGTGTTCTCTACTGGACACAAAGTTTTTATTTGTTGAAAACACAAACCATTGCTCATTGAATGGGCAATTCCAACATACTAATCCACGGTATACCGCAAATTCTCTTCGCTTCGTGTGGTTAGGACATGGTGGAAAAGATATCCGCCAAATCGTGATGGAACTGTAACAGGTTGTCAGGTTAACACGAAGCTTATTTTTTTCAACCCACGTATAGGACCATTAAGCGTTATTGATGTAGGGAAAGGTAGAAACTTGTTCCCCTAAAAAATCCATCTTTGATGTATACAGTTGCCCCGAACGGTGGAAAATCGCTGTAATCAACGGCTGATTCACCAAGGCAGAAGGCTTGGCCCTGAGCCTAACTGCTTTTTGAATTCACGTTCCCATCCTCCCTCGTCCGGCCCTTTTCACGCTTTCCCTCCTCATCCGAAAAGTTAGTGGCCATGTTTTCCCCTTCCCCTACCCCATATACACGCATGTGCGAGAGAATTGAGGTAATTGTGAATCATAATAGAGCAATGTGATTCCTTAATACGTTGTTTCTTCCTTCCATTTACATTCTCACGAGCATGTGCAATAGACGCACGAAGAAAAGTAGACATAAGTCATACTGTATGGTTGGGTAACTGACTCTTTAGTTATGGGTATATAGACCCCGCTAGTATGATTACGCAATCAAAATGTTGGGTGTAAAGGAGCTGTTGATTTTTCGTTACCAAAAACCTATCGCGTACATTGTGTTGTACCTCCTCATGCTTATTAGTGGCACTGTGTCACATACAGTATATACATTACTTTAGCCAACTCATATGTTTTACTAACTAACCCTAATCTTGTAAGGAATTTATATTCTTCTCTTGTGATCAGTACGTGTGATGATAGGCTGCAAGGCCCCATCCTTCGTTTACTGAATGTTACCTTTCCTTCCCCATTTTCGCCGTTGCGTGTCCTCTATCTCGATTGAGATAATTCCTATGTGTATAATTAGTAATTCTAATCACAAGGCTTTTGTGGTGTAGAAGACACATTTTACAAGTTTACAAGTATAATCCCACTACTTTCATATTACGCTAACTGAAGCCACGGATTCCCACTCCGCCCCTCCTTTATGGGTTCTTCCAATTTACATACACATAGAAATGAGCCCGATCCAAACAATCTAACGATTTGGCCTGCTCAGTGCTACCTCTAACCTATTACCTTTTACAAGTAGGATCCGGTCTAGAATTTAATCCATTAAACGTACCTACTTGTTCCGATGTTGATAACACTCTAAAGCCCTTCCTACTTAATATACCTACATCTCCTGACCCTTACTCGGTTCGAAGAAGGAAATAGCTTGACATACCGACCTCTCTTAAAGGTTATAATCCTACCTGAACTGCATCCTATTCTTCAGTAACTGTTATGCACAAGTATGGGTGTTTTAGTTCAATAAATGATTTAGTTCAGCAGAGAAATTACCAGGAGCACGGGGAAATTGGGAAACATTGCGTATGGAGCCTCGGACTAATTCTAATCGATTCAGTATCCAAAATTTAGTGGAAAATGATGCCCCACACGCCTATATCCACGAAAATCCATTTTTCGAAAAACACATTTTGTTTTTGTTGGTCTTGTTTTTATTAAATGGTACAGGATCTGTTATACATGGGTAGTCTGTTATATGACGAGTACTGAGATCAACAAGGTTCAACTGCATGCACAGAATCTAGCAGCTCCCTCTATCGCAAGCTGTTGAACTAATACAGAGGCCTTGAGCGAACAGTTCGGGGTTCTGCCTATTCGCTATTGAATGACAATATAATGGTGATTTGGGAGGCCCTGGATAGCTATCGACTGTTACTTACTCTCCTTGAATCAACCTATTTGCATACCTACGACTGTGGTTTTCTTGCCACCCTTAACAAGATTGTGTTGAGGTTGCCACACATCTCTGTATGCATGGGGTGGCAACCAATTCACCGCCTCCGTTCGGAGCTAGCCTTGGCCCATTAAATTTAAATTTAACACGGATTCATGGCTCTCAGCCTGATGGATTGTGACCCATTTGCTGCTATGATTCATGTTTTTTGTTCATTTTCCCCCCTTTTCGGAGGAGATAATTTTCTTCAAATGACGCTGAAGTTGAGAGAATCAGAGATTACACGGTTTGAATATATGCGATGTGTACGTTAATGAATTTCTACCTGAGTAAACATGTGTCGGTAACTGCTTCAGGGTGTTCACTTTACACCGAAACCAGAACCTAATTCTCCTAATTATACTGAGCACTTAACGCTTAAGAGAGGCGGGAAATCTGAAAACGTGGGGGTCGTAAGGTTTCGGTTGCGGATGCGGGGGAGCTAGATTTTCCTCGGTAATGGGAAGAAAGGCATCAAGGACTTAATGTTAGTGGCCCATAGCCAGAGTCCCCGGGTTGCTCTAATGCCTTGAATTGCACACTCAGCACAAGGTGAATTCGTTAGACTTCCCTCCTTTCTTCGGTCCATTTCTCTTTTCCAATCCTTCAGCATGGGCATTAAGCTTTTCCTTTTACCCGTTAAGCGGTCCTCCTAAGTTAAGAAGTTTAGGTTTTGAGGAAACGAAATATCTTCGTTGAAAAAACCCTGTTAGATCAGTATCTATTCATTCTGTCATCAGGAAGTTAGGTATCGTTACTTCGAGCCCTTTCGATGAATAGATTGTCAGGTTATGAAATAAATATTAGTTATTTGTTATCAAGTTGAGTCGGTACTCATCATCACCTCAAGATACTTCTTTCTATCACCTCTTTCTAGTCTCTTTAGATGAGAAGTCAAATAAATGTCTATCATGTTAACAGGTTGGCTGGCTGAAAGCGGAGGACCAAACCATCCTTAGCCTGCACACCCGAGTGGTAACGCATAATTCACGAATCAGCGTTACCCACGATAATCAGCGAACGTGGCGTCTCCATATCCGACAACTGAAGGTGTCGGATCGAGGCTGCTACATGTGTCAAATTAACACCAATATCATGAAGAAGCAAGTCGGCTGCATCGACGTCCATGGTAAGCAATGATTCATGTTTGCTGAAACTACCAGAGTAGGGCGGGACTATAAATAGGACTTACCCCCGAAAATCAAGGAATCCGATTCACAGATTTATGACCATAAAGAGGAACTTGTGTTCGCGCGTGCTCAGACCGTTCTCTGATTCAATCATGATGAAACGGATAGGAGACTATGTTGAGCCAAGCCCTCACGATCCTGGCAAATTCTAACGCAATTAGATCACAATTCTGCCATTTAAAGGAGAAAAGCCGTGGAAAAAAGATAATGAAGGTATCCTTGTTTTGAGAAAACGGTGTTAGAGCTACAATTTTTCTTTGTTTCTGGAATTGATACCGCTTTTCCCCGTCGGAAAACCCTTATAAACTCCAAATTTCATTTTTTCCTAATATTATTTTAGGAAAATTCCTTCTTTGATTGCAAAATAGAGCACAAAATTACAAATCAAACAATATCGAAATCTCTAATGAGACAAAATTGATGAAAATCGAGTTCTTCCTTGAATAATCAACCTATGTTTTCAACCTTCTTTGGACGGAAGAATTGTGAATGATATCGTTGATGCAAGGAAATGTAGACAGACACGGCCAAATTTACGCAAGAGATTATAAGAATTTTGGAGTTACCGTTTCTCCCAAAATTGAAAACAAGGTTTCGCTCCACTGTCAGGCAGTCTTAGAAGAAAGAAGAAAAAAAAAACGTGAAAAACACGAAGACTCATGTGCGTTAGTATCGTGGTTCGCCCATTGATTCGATTACGATACTCGAAGTGACGTCTGTTCCTACTCGAATTCTCTCACACTGGTGTGATCGATGACTTGACGTCTCAAGAAAACCCCTTTTGACATCATTTGGCTAAAAATATTTCGTATGACTCGGCACGCTTACTGCGACGGGCTTTTGTATAACGACACGTCAGCCTTGCTACAGTGACATTGATATCAAGTGACAGGCGACTCCCAAGCGCAATGGGTAATACTTCCCTTGCAGAGAAAAAGGAAAAACGTAAGGATAAACGAAAGGCTCTTGGAAAAAGAATTGGATCGGAAACGAGATCCTTTTGCCTTGCCCTACTCGTATTGTCGAATGTGAGGGAAATCGAAGTAGAATAATGAAGCAAAGCCTCATGCTGCTGTTTCCGTCCTCAAGGGGTATATGTTTCTCTGTAATGGCTTTGTGGAAATGAACGACTAGCGATTCATACGTTCAGATACCTGCTTTGATGACGAAACAAATATACTATTGGCAACTTTGGCAGCTGAATGGGTGAGGGTTGTTTTGGGGGCAGGTAGCTTCCTTCCTTTCACTTCTTTGAGGGTTCGACAAATGGATAGTGCGACCCAGTTCGTTTTGCTTTGCTCTGGTTGCTGGACCACACCCAAGCCTATCAGTGCTTCCCCCCCCCCCCCTAGCAATCCCCTCCACAGTTAGATCCATGATGATCCCTCCTTCGTATGAATGCAATTCGTCGGAGGGCCGTGTCGGAGAAGAGATCCACGGTGATCTTATATTTCCATTTATATGTTAATTCGTATGTTTAATAATGGCCCAAAAAATAATTCCAAGTTCGCCACCACGAAGCATATTATTAAATGAAATCCCTCGCGTGCGTATTTGCGGTACGTTTCCGACTACAGATCAATGCGGCCCTGTCACGCAACAAGTTAGCCGGCGAATCTCTCTACCCTCCTCTTCCTTGGAGGTAGTTTTACCATAACCTTACTTAATGGAGACCCTTTTCAAGTTGATTTTTGTTCTAAACATGGCCTGATGGAGACAAGAATGTCTTCGAAAAATCAAGGTCAAAACATCAACAGGTGCTCGAGTAGAATATTATGTCGCTGAAATGCATCAATAATGATCGTAAATCTGCACTGATTTTATCTTTTCTCTCCTTGGATCAAGGGTACCTCAGCAGTATTTCCTCTGCGTTCCTTCCCTCAGGAAACGACCACCACCCTCCATGCCCGCATTGCTATTCATTTGCTATCATGAATCTTTCCCAACTGCCGGTCCCTCCTCCTTTTTATTCCGTTCTTCTAATCAAATCCAAACTTTTCTGTTTCCCTCCCCGACCTCTTTTCTCGATTGCTAGGAAGTTTTGTGACGGCCCCTACCGTAGCAGTTGGGCTTTTTCAAGCTTTTACTTTGCACTAGAACCGTTTTTTACAGACTTCGAACTATTCACTACTCAGTTTCTTGTTACCGTATTTTTTTCCTAGCCTATATTATTTGTTCTCACCTTACTGTATTCTCCATAGTAGTGACGCTTTAAAAACTGCTTCCATCTAGCAGCGTGTAAATGTACAACATATAAGAGGCCAGGAACAATCCAGGCAGAAAGCGTTTTTATTAATGCAATTATTTTCTGTAAGACGTAATTCTGAAATGGTTTTGGTTTGTTATTCCTATATCCTATAATAATCGGGTCAAAATAAATTCGGAGTCAAATATAAAAATGCTTTCTGTCCGCCTCTCGCCCATTTATTTCTAAATTGCATAAGATATTTTGACCTTATGCGAAAAGTCTGCTTACACTGAGAGGAACTCGCATATTGAGAGTTTAACCTGTCAATCGCTTTCATATCAAATAATAAATGCTATATACTCATGTAAATTTGAAAAAAATTAAATATATAATTATCTATGCAACGCATTGAGGCTTGCTATTTGGATGAGTTCCTTGTATTAAACGTCAAGGTAGTGGGTGCCATATCAATTGATGTCACAATAAAGAGATATGTAGGTACTCTCAAGGAGCTAAGAGCTAGATTTCAATGAACACAAGAAGAGAGTAGAGTTGTAGTTCAATTTTCGAATATTATGATAAATTTAACTATAATGCTCCCGACATAGAAAATAAAAACGTCCTCGAACATCGACCATTCACGTCGTCAAATTAGCAGGTAGATACAAAATCGAAATTATCCATCCGCCGACCGAGCGGGAAAACGCTGCAAATTCTTACACACGGGTAGGTTATTCCTCGGACCAGGCGCATGGAGACTAATTGAAACCTTGGACCAGGCGCATGGAGATTCATTCCTTCAACATGAAGAAAATGGGGGAAACGGTGGTTGTGGCGGGTCCCGGACCCATTCTAATCGATTCAGGGTCCAAAATTTAGTGGAAAATTATTTCCACACTCATAGGTACTAGAGATCTCGAAAAAAGACATTCAAAATGTGTAAATAGGCACTCATTTTGACCCATAGCCTCATCCAGAGGGCACCGATCGTTCCGGGACCCGTCTCATTGGATTCAGCATCCAAAAGTTAGTGGAAAATCATCAATCATAACCCACGCGCCTGGGTACCAGAAATCTCGATAACACATATTCGGAATGGGTAGATAGGTTAGGTACCCATTTCGACCCATGACCTCATCCAGAGGGCACCAATCGTTTCGGGACCCATTTCATTGGATTCAGCGTCCAAAATTGTGGAAATTGTAGAAAATGATAGATCGCCAAAAACCTCAAAAATCCATTTTTCAAAATTCACTTTTTGACCCCTACCCCACCCAAATTTAGTTCGATTGGGTTGAAAAGTCTCGAGGACCAACTAGAGCCATGAACGGACCCCTGACCAAAATTTTATAAGTTTTTTAGAAACATTTCTACTACCAAAGTCGGCGTACGGCAAACGGCGGACGGACATTTTCTAATTTTGATCTAGACACCTTGAAACGTCCAGAAAAAAAATTTGGGGCGAATCGGAGAGATTGACTTTTTGCATGAAAACGTAGGTTGATTATTCAAGGAATAACCAACCAAAAACCCGTTTGAAGTGCTCCGATAAATCTGCATTTCCGCACATGGATTCCATTTGGGCTCTATTTGGTCCTAACACTTTTTCAATCCAATCACCACTAAGGGAGGTATTGGGTTAAAATGTTTTTTTCGGGAACCTGGGCGCATAAAGTCATTTTCCACTATATTTTAGGCGGTGAATCGGTTGCAATGGGACTTGAACCCATTGCTATAAACAGGGACAGGGTGTGAGTGGAAATGGGGTTTCATGATTACTGTGAAAGGGTAGCGATTAAGTACTACTCAACCGATTGCCGTAGAAATGGCAGATTGCGTAAAAGAGTCGGTGGGTTGAATGGGTTTTCGTGATTTTTGGCATGTTCTATATTATAACGTTAATTATGAAAAGAAATATAAATAAATTGTACTCATAATGTATAAATGTTAGACGCCAGTTCGATTGTCGCACATCAGGAAAGGCTGACTACGTGTATCGTGGGTGTTCTAGGAGCGGGTAAGAAAAAATAGTTTTTCCTCTTGTAGTCCTCCACCTCGAATACTAAATCACCATTCTGGAATAGTTAGCAGCTTCAAGTTTCTGTTCTCATGCGAACAATATACGTTCATTTCATTCATATCGATCCTACTATCACACCATTCGTTCAGTATTGAATCACTGAGTACTGATTTGATTTTTGATCTTTTACTACAACAATCAACAAGGGAGGCGATTTTCGTTTGTACGGAACCAGTTGGGGGTCTGGAACCAAGCCTACTGACTCAGCAATGTCGCTGAAACGGTATTGCTTGATTAGGGAGGACCGGTTTCGGCCACCGTCAGTACCTTTTTCTTACTGGGTTATGATGATGTAGTAATCTGAACGTTGCCCTCTCATCAGAACCAGTAAGTTGAGAAAGTAAAATGGAAGGAATCCCCTTATACTAGAACTTTCACCGAAGAGGGGGTTCAGCATTTTTTGAATACTGTCGGACAAAGCCTTGCCTCTCTCGTTTCGCATTTCTCCACTTTTCATCATATAAAGCAATCTCCTAAGCCCCGAGCCCAGACCATAAAATGGCAGGATTAATAAACGAAGGAGCTCCGGGCGGTCGAGTTTAAGCTAAATATGGAATAAATAAATATTTCTTCGGATTCCTTCTCCATTATTCCAAACCCCTTCGATCGCTTATCTCGAAACATTCAGGTCCGATCCTCCCACTGATAAATTCTTCATGAAGCTTCAAATTTCGCTCGCCGTTCAGTTCCAAGTTTATTTCCATTTTTCAAATGAAAATATTTATGGTAGGTGCTAGAGGAGTGATATATGACTACGTGTGTATTTATTCCGAATCGTGTACCTTCTTTTAAATTTTCCTCTTTCCATTTCACCCTAATTGAAGGGAAATAAAGAGATCTGTGGCTCAGGCACCGTTTTGATCCTGCTACAGTTTTGCTCTAGCCGTCACTGCTCAGGTTCTAATCGTAATCGTACAAATTGCTTAGTCAAAGCATTCGGGTCCTTAAAAACACTTCTCATAATCCGAGCTTATAAGCTCGATAGAGAACCTTATGGAAACACAAGATTAGTATTTATTTAGTAGGTATTTATACTATTTCGAACTGAACCATTTGATTTTGGCCAATGTATAAGTAAAAAATAGTGGAAAATGATGTGTACCCCACACGCCTAGGTACCAGAGATCTCGAAAACACATATGTATTCAAAATGAGTAGATAGATTCCCATTTTGACCCACCACTTCTTCCGGTGGGTGCCAATCGTTCCGGGACCTTTTCCATTGGATTCAGCATCCAGAATTTAGCGGAAAGTTATACCCCACACACACTGAAATACACATTGTGACCCCCACCCCACCCGAATTTGATCCGATCGAGTTGAAAAGTTTCAAGGACCAACTAGAGCCATGAACAAACCCCTGACCAAAATGTCAGACTTTTAGAACATTTTCTGCTACCAAATTCGGCGTGGACGGCGGACGGCGGACGATGGCAAGACGTGTGAATGCCACCACAGAAACACTATGTCCCAAAAACTCCACAGCCCACCTCCGCCCTTCAGCTTAAGGGCAGGGCAGCCTGTTGTACGTGGGAAGCCATAGAGCCATGGAGCAGGGTTCCCCAATATGATCAGACGCTGAAAATCAGGGAAGACTGTCATGGGCCACACGGCCTCGGAAACAGTCTAGCGTAGGTACAACAGGACGGCGGACGGACATTTGCTAATTTTGATCTAGACACCTTGAAACGTCAAGAAAAAAATTTTGAGCCGAATCGGGGAGAGTTGATTATTCAAGGAATAACCAACCAAATGTATACCTAAATAATACATATTTCGAGCGCTTAGACCTGGGAGAATGTCCATTTCAGTTATTGGCTCATCCGCGACTCTAATTAATTTGATCCTCACCAATCGGGAATCGAGCAACGCTCGATGATGTTTGGGAACACTAGAAGTTCAACAGTCAACCAACACGCCAACAATGGCTCGTTGATATTAACCACTCAACCATAGTTATTTCTGCTAGAGTGATCTGTGACTGAAAGTGTACCGAGTAGCGGCCGAGTTTTTTCAAGCACTCATCTCATTGCGAGAGTCAATATCGCTGGAGAGCCTCGATACAGGCATTGTACGAGTGGCCACTAATTAGTACAACCTACTCATCATTGACGTGATGGCAACTATCAATAATTTGTTAACGACGAGGAAAGAAGATAAATTGGAAACAAAGCTTCCACTTACCCTAGCCCCATGAGAAAGAAAAGGATCAACCCATCCCAAGAGGTGGCAACGTGTCTCAGAAACATCCCTCCTCTCTCATCAAGATTTCAGCGGTCTCCAGGTGTCTTGAGCTCTACCGCTCACTCTCCAGTCTTTTAATATTAATATTTCTAATTAGAACGTTACCGCTTGAGGTTGTATCGTGCTGAATGATTCAAATCTTCTTCTTCACCTCTCAGTACTTATCATCTTTATCGTGCCTTTTTAGGAAGTGTAGACTCAGCCGACATGAATGGTTTTCTTTTGGGCTTCTTGCTCTCCTTCTTGAGAAAACTCTTTCGTGTTTTTGTGCCTGCAATTTCTTTTCTCATTATAAACCAAAAGCTTACGAGATTACCCTTTTCTGGCTGATTCCTAGTGTTAGTGAAGCAGAATCGCAGAGACAATGATTGAATTCAACTTATCCCGTGCTCAGTTCCTCTTGAATTAGGAGTATTGAGATATTATTGAGTGTCTTTGCAATAACCAATCCATACATTTTCCCAAAATGATTTTGGGTATTCAGCCTCATTGGCACATAATAAATTGAGATATTTTGGGAGGTTCTCTGGTTCATTTGATTGATTTTCGGTGTTAATTCATGAAGGCAAGGTGATGTTACTTTCCTCCTTACTTATTGCGCATTTTCCATGTTGCTGTCTTTTTTTTTTTTTTTTTTTTTTTTTTTGGACCGTTATAGGCAAGGACAGGCGTGTCACTAGCCATCCAATTCTAGGACATCACAGGTTTTTTTTCACTCCAGCCTGGATCCAATGGGTTCTACAAAAGGTTCTTTCATTTTATGAAGTAGCGTTCTGATAGGAAACACAAGTAGCTGTGGAGGAGGCGTGTAAATTCCTTCATGTTAACCGATAGCCTCTTAAATTTAATTTAAAGTATCAACTATGTCTTAATAATGCGCAAGAAACAAACTTTTAGGTGAGCGACTACTATAACTAGAAAAATTGACGGAAAAATCTTGGTTTTCGGTGCTTTTACTTCCGTAAGAAGCTCAAAGGCGAGAACTACGCTCAGTAAAAAGATTATCTAAACTCCTAAAGTTGATTCATAACTCGGCGAACCGGCCTTCGCCTAAGGCTGAAAAGGAGGAGAGTGGTGGGAAAGAGGAGATGGAAGGAAATCAATTTTCTCATATTAGATTCCTTTTCTCAAAGGTGGGAAGAGGAAGTGGCCGTACTACTTTTACCACCTTAAATGAGAGAAGTAGCTCTTCTGCTGACTTTTTAATTCGATTTCCTAAGATCACCTTTCCTCTTCTTGACTAATCTCCTTTGCGTTTTTGGCAAAGCGCCTACCTCAATTATGGGCTGAGCATTGTACTACCCCTTGTTGACTGTTTGCCACCTTTTTCTGTACGCCGACATCACTACAGCCCTGAGACCGAAGTTGTATGATTATGAACTGTCAAACGAACAAACGCAAGAACGAACGGGGGTTGGTCTTGCATGTTTGAAATGAATAAAAGGGATTCAGAAAGCCTTTCTTTGCGTGAATACGCCTGAATTTCTGAACCATTTGATGTGAATAATAGCGGAAGTTCAGGTTTTGCTATGAAGTTTGCTACCAAAACCTAACGTAAAGTGATCCAATTTGAACGTATAATCGTAATTCAATTTTGTTCAAAGCTGCCGGTCGCATTTCATTGCATTCCGCCATGTGTTCAGCATGGACCAGCCACATCATGGAACCATAGAAACAGAATGTAACTAAATTAACGTTCTGAGAATCTCACTTGGTAGTGCCAATTTCATCCTTTTATTTCAACCCCGAAATATTCCTACACCACATGGCGGTCCGTGCCCTTTGACTAATGTGATATTAATGAAAGATAATTAGAGCCAAAAAGGTTTCAAGTTTCACCGTTAAACTTGAGTAAATAACATCGCCAAGTGACTCAAGTGCGTGGAGCGTGTCGGGGGCTTGTTTGAAATGCCGGAGTTGGGATCTCCTTGCTCGCCGCCCGTTTCCTCGGTTGCCTTCCAAATCCTCGTGAGTGTCAGTAGAGAAACAACTTTAGCCTTGTTGGAAAGGGTCGGAAAACCTCGGCTCAACCCCTTTAAAAGTGGATTTAGAATTAATTGTGCTGAACTAATTAGTTTTGTGCGAACAAGTCGGTAAAATCGTTTCGAGGAGGGTTCCTCCTCAACAGCATCAGTCACCGAAGTGGAAGCTCATTATAAGGCCTGTGGAGGTTGATCGTTGTTTTGTTGAGGGTAACGGTGCGGTTGTGAGTGGGGGATGGACAAAATAAGGCTTCATCCACCTAAATCCCGTGCCCTGGATTTTGTTACGTCCTCTTTTCTACGGATGTCCTCGTGCCCGCTAAATGATTAGCCAGAAGGGGAGAAGATTGCAATGTTTCCAAACTGATTCCAATGCTCTGGACAATTTGGTAAATTTAAAAATTCATGGTTATTTAGGTTAGTGCGCCTTTTTTCTCCCCCTCCCACCATATTCGTATATTAAAGTATCGATTTCTGTTCACTCCTAACATAACCTTATCCAGTGAGTGCTTGCTAGTGAAAGTGCAACGTGCTTTGTTTATAAATTGTCTCGTTTCGTTTCGTTTAAAATTCGTTTATTTTGGAATTCGTGTTGTGCTTTGACTGTAATAAATTAGTGATGAGTGATGTTATGAGAATTTGGGATTTGCCCAGAAGTGAGGAGGATGCGATTCGTTTTTTACAAGATCATGACTTGTTGCCTAAATTAAAAATATGCTTGAATGGGCATGACATGGCAAATAATCCTTGTAGTTCTGTAATTAAAGAGTTGTTTTTCATGATATAATGTTCGTTTCTATAGAGTTCCTTATTGTGTGTGGTCGGTATAATACATAAGTACTTTAATGTCGATACTTTGGTGTGGTCGGTATAATACATAAGTACCCGTGCAACTACCTCTACATCTTTCCTGTATCCCTTCTACCCTACCAGTCTCTCTTCTCTTGTTGGGCCCCCAAAGCAACCCACAGCCAAAGTAGACCTCCTTCAAAGCAGAGGACTTGATGTGGATTATTGTTCAAAAGATCTATTGCTAGTAACAGCTGTACTCTTAAAAATCCAGATCGTGTGGGATATCATCTTTCACTAAATCACTGAATCGATTGGAATGAGTCCAGGACAACCTACAAGAACTGTTGAGGGGGCCCCTCCCATTTTCTCTATGGTCCAGGTCCAAGCAATGCAGCGTTTTATTCTTGACTCACTAACTCATCAGCATCAACATAACTCAACATTAATCTTGATTGAATTAATAATAGTATGATAAATAGCACAATGGCGTATATAGTAGGGGCTTAGCACTCCAGTTTTAGAAGTTGTGCCAAGTCTTTTAGTATAGTTTTAAAGGCTATGCGTGCGCCCTACGATGCGACAGTAAGTCCAACATCAACTGATTTTCACCCCATTGATTTTATGTTCAGCTTTACTTTATTGTTGTGCACCCTCCTGCGTTAGTAAGAGAGTTCTATGCAAAAGTAAATGAGAAACTCGCTAAACTTGGCAAAGCATGCCTCACGCTAGCTGTCAAGACGCTAATCAGGAAACTTCGGTGAGAGTGTGGCGTGTTGAAACATCTTTTCTCTCACATAAATTACAGCAATCATGGGGAATAAATTATCTGAGTTCCTTTTCTAAAATAAGAGACAGATGTGATCATTTTACTGGGTACTTTTTAATTAACATCGAATCCGGTGAGAGTCCATTAGCCGTTGTCATTGGAATGACAAATTCAAGCATGCTTGTTGACAAGGTCTTCACATACTTGAACATGACATGGGTTGGCTCTTGAAATGGGTAATCTGAAATTAATATTCATTTTAGAGAACATAGACTTATTATGATCGAGGAGCATCGCATTTACTTATGATTTGTAACGCTGAATCGGAAGTAATAAATTCGTGGCCTCTTCGTTTCGTATACCCAATGGAGATTTAGCAGCGTTATTCCTCGTATTTTCTCAGAAAATGAAATACTCCTGTCCGAAAATTGACTAATTATTACCGATTCGATGAACAGAAAAAAATCATTTTTTTTTTATTTTCCCTCTGGTTTTTAATCCTATTTCATTTATTTCTTAACGATCAGAATAATTGATTGTAGTACACGCCCTTAGATTAATTTACTACATGCTTCACATAGATTGACTTGGTCTTACGAGATAAGAATCACAAGTTAATCGGTTTTCAAAGGATTTTGGGGTTACGCATGTTGGCTAGGCTCTCCTACCTCATACTGGAAACCATATCAACATGAACATTTTTCAACATGGATTCGGAAGGTTACAGCCTTTGAATTCCATTTGAGCGGATACTTCAACACAGTAATCTCATTTATTACTAAAAATATACAGACCCCTTCAAAGTCGTACTTCGTAACACAGGATCGGGTATGAATTTCATTTTTATATTTTTCAAGAAGCCTTTACTGCCCACAGAGAGTCCATTACAACTGAGTAGGTACTTCCTGAATATTTGACTCGAAATTTCTGTTTCATTCACTGATACTTCCCTGGACTTTGTTCATTTATTCTGCTTTCATTACGGTAGAATGGGCAAAGTAGCAAACAGCAAACTGCTCAAAGTGTTTGAGGGAAGGGGGAGGGGTCCAATTTAGATGAGAATGACGCAAAATATATTAGTTTTACAAACGTAAACGAACACGAGTCGCATTCGCAGGTAGCTTTAAATTCAACATACGTGTCGCAAGACCCACGCTCCGTCATAGATTAAAAAGAGCAAAAATTAATTTCAACTGTAGCAAACGAGTTCTCACAAAGGGAAAGTGATGATCTTTAAATACGCCGGGCATGGAGAAATTTTGTTCTTTACAAAGTGAATCTGATCCTCATTATTCTGCTCTTCACAGCCTTTCTCGACGCTACAAAGCTTCATCCTACCCTTCACTTTTCCGTAGGCACCCTCCACCCCAACCATGTTATTTGAAGTTGAAACCGTGAGCTGGACTGTCATCATTAAACAAGGGAGTAGAAATGACAGTATGTATATATGGTGTTAAGTTATGGGTGAGCAGACCGGGAACGAGGTGGGTTGACACCCTGAGTTGTTGTTTATGAATAACAATCTGGAAGCCTCCCTTCAGCCCATGTTCCATTTGAAACTCCCCAGCCATACAGGGGCTCCAGCGCTATCGCTTACCCCTCCCCTCCCCGCTCTACCCACGTTCGAAATCGAGACAACGTCCTCACCACCTAGCGACAACTGTTTCAGCCTGCATTCTACTATATATCACCGCCACAGCCAACAGCTCAACAATGTAATTATACAGTAACCACGTGACGATGGTAAATCACTCTCTCCAAATGCCTCGACCCGTTTCGAATCATTAGCATTCCACTATGTTACATACGGTTACCATTCTCCAGTAACCATCCTGGATTCCCATTGTCAGCCAAGTATAATAATTCATGACTAATGAGATTTAAGCCGAAGCAATGCATTCTTCTCGAATCCCCGATTCCGGACCGAACTTGGTTTAAGCTACTGAAAGGGGGCTCACTGCTGCATATGTTGTATACCTTTGTAGTCCTCTATTGGCTCTCACAAGTTCTGGTTTTAACTTGAGCAGGATCTCGGTTAGTCGGTATTATCCGCTCAATAGAAGTGAAGTAGGTCTTTGTAACTTAGAGTA
This sequence comes from Cyrtorhinus lividipennis, assembly GCA_019603395.1. Taxonomy (NCBI): domain Eukaryota; kingdom Metazoa; phylum Arthropoda; class Insecta; order Hemiptera; family Miridae; genus Cyrtorhinus; species Cyrtorhinus lividipennis. The sequence goes on along the minus strand of CM033999.1, from coordinate 19,671,484 downwards.
AATTTATTGAATTTACATCATTCAGGTACGGAGCCTGAAAAAACTGAAATTAATTTGATTCGTTCGCTGGAAGGTTGACAGGTTGTTCAGGTCAAATCACCGGTTCGGCAACTACCAAACGTACGGACCCATACATAACCCATCGGAAACGGGCTTGAGCTGGTCGTCCACCATTGCTGAGTCACGTTTATGTTTGCGCGTCAATGACACGACTGAACGGGCTCGTTTGACACTCCGTTTGGTGTCTATCCGCGTATATCGTGAATTCAAGTGACGTTGCGCGTCGCGCTTTGCCCTCGTCGCAATTTGAAGAAAACATATTTATATTTTATTATGATAACACTATCCATCCGGCTGGCGGTGAAGCAATCGTTTGAGAGCATGAGCGGATTTTTTTTTCTTCTCATGAAAAATTACCCAATAAGAAATTGCCTAATTCATGTACAGGGTATACACGTTCAGAATATATTGTCAAGCTCCTACGAATCGTATCTGCAGCTCATTCCCGACAAAGGTAGTGACTGCTAGCGATTTTCAAGTTCATGAGATTTAGTAGAAGAGTTTACAAGTATTTTTATTAATATCATACACCGGTTGCGGTTAGGAATGGTTAGATTAGGAATGATCAAGTTTTGATGTACGAAAAATCAGAATTCGTTATGTCCATCCACGGTTCGTCCTCTGCTGTCCGTCATCCAGGACATCTATAGCCTTTAGAATTATAGGTTACATTTTCAAAACGATGTTGGCCCACCCTTCATTCTCTCTTCCGGTTAGATACTCCAATGATCTCAAGATCCACCTTTTTATCTTATTAATATGCCCTTAGGTAACTGTTTCATTTTCCAGTTACCTCAAATCTGAGAATGCTATAGGGGGGGTCTAAAATTTTATGTTTTCCCGAGTTATTGCCTTTTTTGGTTGGTTATTTAAATTGTAAGTGTAGAATGCGAACAATTGTCAGAGCATGAGGATATCTATTCATCTAGGTACTAATGACGGCTTTCACATTGCGTCACTCATCAAAACGCAATGGTAAAAACCCAGGCACAATGCGGAGAAAAACTTGATCATAAATCGTCAGCTTCCTATATATTTCTATAGTAGAGAAAATGATGATTCAAAGGAGACAATTAGGTTTTAATTCGAAAAACATATTTTTAGGATAAAATCAACGTATTTTAGCCCAATTAAATCACTTCGCAAGATGTTCATGTTGAAATTGCAACTAACCACGAATATCAGCTGCACACTGCAGCAAATAGCGAATCATGCTGGATCGAACCCCAATATCCTGAGACGGAGATCTCCATATTGTGTATAACACAATAGACATATCGGGATCAATTACCTGGATAAAGCGTGATGATTATTGGATAATTATCCATCTAGTTGATCCGTTTTTCATCGACTGAAACACTAGTTCACTGATTTTGAACATTATTGACCACTGTTTAATACTGCTTGACGCTAGGGGGCGTTGTGACAAGAATTCATTTAGCTCGAGAAGATAAATAAAACCGCATGTCAAACTAGCTCTTCTTTTGAGTGAAATCAACAAGCTTGAAATCGTGCGCTTTGGTTATATTGATTTGGTTATATGATTTTTCAAAAGTTAGAAATAATTGTTGTGCACAGTTCACTTTTTCACCTACTTATCGTGCTGCTTTAAAATCTAAACCCTTGTGGTAGAAGATGCACGGTTCTTTCGAAAGTTGTGGCCATATTAAGAGCATCTTAGTTGAGTATAGTCGAAAACATGAAAGAGATCTGGAAAGTTTAATAGGTCGAAAATGAAGCTCTGAAAATGATGCGGGTCGCTCAGGATACTGTCAAGCTATCCTGTGTATAAGTAAATACGTTGTACGCAGTAAGGTGGCCTTATCATCAGTGTTCCATGAGTTAACACTGTCCACGTTGAGACCTGCAGTGATACGTTACTCGTGTAGGCGACCCATGCTCAATTTTTCATTTTCACTTCCCCTGTTACTATATCAGCTTGATTCTAGTACCTTCATTGCTTGAAGCTGATGGTCTACCCCGTCTTCCTCTCGTACTTTCTGCGGATTTTCACCCATTCTAACTATTAGGGTGAGCACACATGAAAAAAGTTAGTTAACAAAGGGATCATTCCTCAAATTATCTCTCTTATTTCCTGCGCGATTCCTCCTTCCCCTCTACTTACGATATTAATGACTAATTCAAATGTCCTAGGGTTAAAAGGTAGAAGAGGAACATGAACTACATTTCATCGAAAATCCGGTATTAAAAGGTTTTTGGTCGAGTCAGGCAACCACGGAAATTCAACTTCTCGACACAGTCGGCATTAAAAAGCTCTTAGTTTCCAGCTGCTAACGAGTTTCAGTAATGAGCTAACGGGTCCTGGGTTGAGTTACTTAAATGAGAGGAGATTTGCGCATAATAACCACTTGAGGAAAGTTTCCCGGTCCCCGCTCGAATTCTGTGATGTCTTGACAACCATTGCCCGTTCTGGTTCGCTTCTGTTTTATTCTCATCGCACATCAAACATCTACGGGCTCTGGAAAAATTATGCGTAGGCTCAATGTTTCAATCATCAATTAATGTAAAAACTATCACATCATTTTACTTTGTCCGAGCAAAGTAAAATCCAATGACATTGTGTGAATTCTAACAGGGGATGCGCAGATGTCTCCCTTCCGTTAACCACAATAGAGAATCTTGGATTTGTGGCGAATCAATCATTTATGATCCGTCTCTGCTACGGTTCCCTTTCACAGACTAACTTGATCAACCTCTCTTCAACTTGGGGGATTAATCAAGTAAATGAAGCTTAAATTATTCCACCACCTTGTCATCACTTTGCCTGATTTCATTATGTTCGTCTTATGACCATTCAACCTGAATAATAATGGGTAAATTAATAGAGTAGCCAGTCAATGAAGTAAGAGAAATGTATTGATTTGGTTGATTTTCTGCAGGTCTAATCAAGTACAATATCGTCCCCTTCAAATGTTTCAAACTCGCGTGGTAAAATCGTGGGGACCAGATCACACTTTTAGAGAAGCCCCTGACAACATTTTTAGATTTTAAAAAAATTTCATTTACCAAAACGGGCGGGAGCTGTCTAATTTTGGGGACAATCGGCGGCGACCCCTAGCATACCTACCTAGATTGATTATTTAAAAGGAATAATGTTGACTTCATGGACATTACGGAGATTAAAATCATCCCTGAAAAATCAAATCAGAATCCGTTTGAAATTCGCACAGTGGTGGAAAACCCCTCCGACCATAAGCTGAGCGTACGTTTGGTTCGAACATAATGGAACTGATAGGGGACCGTCTGTATCAAGATATAGCAAGAAGCGGTTGTAGTACGAGTATTATACATTCTATAAATATTAGTGATGATGCTATAAACAACCGTTCCAGACGTTCTAGACGTTCCAGTGATGACGTAAAGGCAAAGGGTGAACAAAGGAAAGAAAACGCAGTTTTGACCTTGACTTATCACCACGGTGTTGCTGAGGTATCGTGGAAGTATGGGGCGTTCGTACGTGATAGTGCATACACACTAAAACAATGATACCACCGTGAATTGCTGGTTCAATCGATAATTGTATGTTTTCCTATGTGTCCTAGAGAAAAGTGTGAGGCCATGAACACATTTATTATCCTGTTTCTTTTGCCATTTAAAAAAAAATCAATATCATCTTTATATAACTTCAATTCAGCTTTATCTCGTTCGTTTACTAATTGTAGCCTGTTCAACACGTGTCGTACCTGGTGTAATATGTCTCTCTGCTTTGTTCCCTCACATTGGTATTTGACTCGAACTCCTTACAGTCTAATTTTTTGTTGCAGTTCCTCCGGACATCATCAACGACGATACTTCTGCAGACGTTTCTATTCAAGAGGGAGAAAATGCCACGCTGATTTGCAAAGCGGCGGGACATCCCGAGCCCAGGATAACGTGGAAACGGGAAGACGGGTCTCCTATACTCATTAAGAGAGTTCGAGGGGATATGTACGGAGGTAAGACAATTTCTGTTCTGTTTCTTCTTTCTTCGTGAATAGTCAAAACGATACTTGTATCGTCATGTTACTGTTTCTTGTGCAACATTTGGACTGCTCTCCCATGGGACTTCCAGCACTTGCAACCTTATATGTAGGTACACAAAAAACTGAATACACGTAAGGACAAACAAGAATATCGGGATGGAATGGGACGAAAGAAAATGAGGACTATTTGCTGGCCCAGGAAGAAGGGTAGGCAGCCCTGGTACGATTTAACATCCACCGAGGAAGGGACTCAATGAGATATTTGGTAAGAGTGGGATGAGTTTTTCAAAATGAGTTTTTTGAAAAATGGATTTTCGAGATTTTTAGCGATCTAGGCGTATGGGGTATCATTTCCTACTAAATTTTGGACGCTGAATCCAATTAAATGAATATTAAATGGGTACCTATCTACCCATTTCGAATGTCATTTTTGGAGATCTCTGGTACCTAGGTGTGTGGGGTATCATTTTCCACTAAATTTTGGACCCTGAATCGGGGTCCGGGACCCGCCACACCCACTGTTTCCCCCATTTTCCCCATATTGAAAAAAGGAGTCTCCATGCGCCTGGGTAAGAATTTGCAGCGTTTTCTTTTCAACGGGGCTGTCGAAGTGTGTGCGGGGACTCATGTATATTATGTTATTCTACTCATCGTCCTTCGAACTCACCAAACATTACTCAGACTTTATTCAGCGTATGCGAATTGTTCGGTTGACCTTCATTGGCCCTTTTCTTGTGGATGCCGTTTTTGAAGTGTTCCTGGAAGCAGTAACGACAATCGGGGTGGTCTCACGATACCAAAAATTTGTAGTAGCCCTACCGTCACTCGCACTCCTCTTGTTTGTAGGGATGGCAATCCATTTTTGATCAACAATTTTTTCCCCGATCGATTTTCATAAGCGTCAACGATTAATCGATTTTTATGTCAAGAATAGGGTAGAATGGGGATGGTTTAGGGTTGCGACTGGCAGTACTCAGCTTTTAACGCTGAATGTAAAGAAATACAACAAACGTTCTTCTGTAGTCTGAGTAAAACATCGATGTGGACTAATAGAAAATAGGTATCTATTACCCATTTTGAATATGGTACCCAGGCGCGTGGGTTAAGATTTTCCACTAACTTGTGGACGCAGAATCCAAGAGACGGGTCCCGGAACGATTGGCGCTCCCTGGATGAGGCTATGGGTCAAAATGGGTGCCTATTCACCCATTTCGAATGTCTTTTTTCGATACCTTTGGTACCTAGGCTTGTGGGGTATCATTTCCCACTAAATTTTGGACCCTGAATCGATTGGAATGAGTCCAGGACCAGCCACACCCGCTGTTTCCCCCATTTTCCCCGTGTTAAGAAATGAATCTCCATGTGCCTGGTCCGAGGAATAACCAACCCGTGTGTAAGAATTTGCAGCTTTTTTTTTTTGGAAATTTGCAGAAACGCCTTTTTTTATTTAGGCACCTTCCAAAATGTACATTTCAACATTTTTGTTCATTTAACATTCTGCCAATGGCTGAAAAAATTATTAAATTCGGAAAAACTGATTGAAATTAATATCAAGCCGCCGATCGGAAAATCGATTTCAAAATTGGTTTTGTGATCTGATTTGACTTTTTTACCTGTTTGGCCTGTACCCTAGTTGAACCTATAATCATTGAGCAAACGCAAAATATCGATGGGACGATTTCCATTCACGTATATTCTCTTTGATTATAAAACCTACTTTAGATGACGCAAAGAGTAGCTGATTGGGCCATCGTGACAGGTTAATCCATCAATCGACTCTCGTGCATCGTGACAACGAGGTGGATGTAGCACTCACAGGAGATGTCAACATTGGAGTGATTATCCTGTTATGCCCTCCGATCACTCGCTACTACCTTCAGTTTTAGTGACCATCAAAACGGACCCAGATCCATTAGGTTTCTAATAACGCCGCTAGAAATACTGACAATTCGCCCACTCGTACATCTAGGGTGACATAGTCGTCAGGAGGAGCGTAACTACAACATTTATTATTAATAGAAACCTTTTTCCATCCAACGAGGCTTTTGCACCGATCTGATTGAACCAGGAGTCAATCAAATCCATTATGCCCTATGTTCTTTCTTGATATGTGTATTACTGTATGACATTACCACCTTTCCGGTTATATGATCAACGGAGGGACGGAGGGAAATTTTGGACCCCGAATCGATTGGAATGGGTCCTGGACCCACTACACCCACTGTTTCCTCATTTTTCTCCATGTTTTCTTTGATTGGTTCCCTACCTCAACCATGCCAAGCGAGCGTTCACGTTCGTAAGTAGTAGATCCAAAAAAAAAAAACTCGATGGGGAAACAAGGTCCTAATTATGTTTCGCCTGGTACCAGGTGCGATTCACCGTACTGCATTTGTTAGGTAACTGATAAACCGGGAAATGGAAGGGAGGGTCAAGCTGACAGAAGGGTCATCAATCTGGAGAAAAGGATCGCTTCCCCTGCCGGTGCTAACACGTTGAAGAGATAAGTGGGGTAGATTGAGGAGGAGCGGAAGAAATAGCTTTGAGCCACTTTACTTTGTTCTATTGAATCACGGTATAGGTAGGAAAAGAAGAAAACGCTTGGGAATATGTTTCATGGAACGTTTCATGTATGCAGCGAGATTCAGCTTGTTATGAAATAAAAAATAAATGTGGATCTAAGCCAATAACGGAACGATTCATATCCAAAACATGATTTCACTGCAGTTTTTGATAAAAATAGAATTTCTGGAAATAGAGTTAATCCCTTTAGGCAGTATGAATGTATTAAAGAGGGGGTCAGTCTATCTTGATATATCTGGTGCAGGGGCAAGAGACATGATGGTTGGCATAACAATGACGTCCCGTCAATGTATACATACACCTATTTCTGAATTTTACCGACGCGTCCATTGATGGTTACAATAGTAGGTATACCTACCGTGACGATAGTTGCTTCACCGCTGTGGTCCTTCCGGTATCTGTTTCGTTGTTGCCAATTGAAGCAGGATTACTAAGTGCGAGTCTACTCACACAGGTTGTGGTAGGATTGCGAAAACAAAACTATGCTTGGAAGGAGTAGGATCGTTAGGAGATCGGGAGGATAGCAAATATTACCAAGGGCCTGGAGCTGCAATCTTGGTTGTTTGCGTAAGCCCTTGCTCACCACCCCTTTCCTCCAACCAGAAGCTTCTGCTATGAACTTGAACAATCCAACCTCCGACTCTTCAAAGCTGATAACACTCGTAGTGCTGATGATCCTACCAGAAGCTAATGCACTTCATTGTTATTGAAATTATACGCATAATTAGAGATTTGTGGGTAGAATATCTAGAGATAAACATAATATAAAATGTTCAGTAAATCAGTATGTTCGATTTGAAAAAAAGCTGCTTTCATTGATTAGGTACCTTAGGTTCAAAAGATTAAAATTCTATCTAGCGATTTTTGAATTCCCGGAGCATAACGTTGACATTAATATGGTTATAGCCCTTCGCAATGCCAAACAGGCACTGTTTACAGTGGAATCAACATTCGAACTTGAGCAGTGTAGTGAGTGAAGAAGACCACAAACTTTTATGTACTTATGAGGTATATACGTATAATTTATTTTTCCACCTTGTCCGGGTCAAACCTCTTTTGCCTTGCAGAAAACCCAAGATATTTGAATCCAGCCATTGAATGCACACTACGTTGGTACTCGTTTGAGAGATAATCATTGGGTGGAATGAATTTCGCGGACCCCGAGCAAAATGATAATCAATGAACCCCAGAATGCCAGTGATCTGGTAAATCTTCTGACGTATAATGTTAATAGGAAACCGGAACCCCTCTATGAGCGGGACTAAAAATTGTTACAGCCCTATTCACAAGAGCGTAGGTTATAGGATAATATACTTGCGCCCTGCTGCTCTTCCCGGATGAAAGTGTAGGTACTAAATTTTCACTGTTCCAAACAGTGTACTAGCCATTTGAACTCGTGAATTAATTCCCCAACATCCTCTGTGAAAGTACGCACAGCAAATCGAGCACGTGAGTACACATAATTAGGGAGTGAAAGGTTAAAGAATGTATGAACTGTTATTTTTCTTTTTCGTGTACTCATGCCTCACCAGCTTTTCCCGGGTAATTCATAAAATACAGCGTTTTCTGCAGAACGGTTGAATAATGACGTTTAATTAAGGGAAATAGAGAAGAAGGGAAAGGGTATCACACGGGGGACGTTGTTTGCCATACGTTGTAGACGTGAGAGAGAGGGAGGCGTGGGAACGTAGGTAGGTAGTTCATAACTTTCTGCTCTGAGGGGAAAATTTATATGAGGTGGTCCCATGATACATAATCCAAGTTAATTGTTTGACCGGACCATCGCATTAATCATTCCGCTCAGGAGCAAAATGACATCGCGAATCTAGCTAAGTTCCTCCCTCATCTCCCTGGCCGCCTTGCTCTTGGTATATAAGATTTTCACCTCGATATTATCAACCACAATTTCGTTCTCTGCTGCGAAAACCCCTGATTTTCATAAATACTTTGGGAGGGGTAGAAACCGTGAAACATTTCTGACGGTATCTAATAAAGCTTCTCAACGAGGTTTATTGCCAAAAGGTCTTTCTCAGTGAGGTACCAAGATTCGACTGTGCAGAGACTGAGAGCCCAAAAGCAGAGTGAATTTCGCTAAACAGAGAACGCAAGTTTCCTAATATTGACGCCAAAGAAAATGAAGGTTTAGAGGCCTCAGATCCAGAGGCTCCCCTTTTTTTATAAGCCTCATAAACAGTATTTCACCGGGGCTCTGCCCTTTTGAAAGCTCTGCAACGCTCCTTTTACCGTTGGCGGGCTTAGTCTCCACCTTCCCGTCATAAAACAAGCTCCGGCTTTGATTCCCCTTAGCGATACAGCTCTCGCCTACTGACAATCACGTCCTCTGCCATAAAACGGAACCGGAGACCGATTCAGTGAAGCGAATACTAGGAAGATGAGTACTTCCAAACGTCCTGACATGATTTTATGGATCGTCACTGACAATTTCATTCCGTCTTGTAACTTAGTCGTATGTATTAGGCTTCCAAAATCCACTTCACTAGGTCATTCTCGTTACTGATTCGCCTCTCTGATCATTGTTACGTCGGGTATATTGGTGAGCGATTTCTTTCTCTTCTTTCTTCCACGAAAGACCAATAGTTCAACACATTGAACGCTAATGATAATTATGTACAAGGCCTGTCAGTGCCGCAAGCCCGCATTACGCAGACTTCTCTGGCTTTCGTAAAAACAGTCCGATTTAGAAACAGTTAACACTTGACGAAACGAAACTGTAGCCGCCAGTCGGTCTGGGGCCCATATCAATCGGTTCAGCGTCCAAAATTCAGTGGAGATTGATACCCCACATGGCTAGTTCCCAAAAAGTCCTGAAAATCGAGGTTCAAAAACCACATTTTTACTATTTTCGTCACCCAATGTGGGTCGATCGATCTGAAAAGTTTTGAGGACTTTGTACCTCTGGAACCGACGTAGACGGCAGACTAACGTTTGGGTTGACCTATGGCATGATTCCATAGGTTGATTATTCAAAGAATAACCAATCAAAACGGTAATGAGTGGCTGAGATAAGGGACAAGATTGTAGGTCAGGTACTGAAGTAGGGGTTCCCTATCTAGATCCTTCACGAAAAGAGGGTAAGGTGTCCATCATCTCTAGCCTGTGCTCTAACGGACGGCTCGAGACGTCCTCAGCACTGAACGTGTTCATTTGTCAAATTAAGCTGTGTACGAACTACCTACGGAGCCACGGATTATGTAGGAGCTACCGCAGAAGGCTAGGTATATCTGTAAATATCTGACCAATAGTAATAGGTGATACCAGCAGGCTAGCCATTCTAGGCAGGCCCGAAACTCATTTATTTAACAGAAATACCCAAGACCGTGAAAGTAGCAGGTCTGCCGTGAGTTCCTTCTCATTTTTATAGTGGATGAAAATCAGTTGGGATGAGATAAAAATTCATATTACTCGTGGTAGACAGAGATCCTTAAGCACCGACTGCATCATCATTCATTCATCTGTTTATATTTCAACAGGTGATGAGAATCTGAAACTGATCATTCCCGATCTTGCCTATTAACTCTAATCCTGTCTGAGCCTAGTCATTAAAGAACTGTTATGAGACTACTACAGAAAAGAAAACGCTGCTCATTCTTACACACAGGTTGGTTATTCCTCGGACCAGGCGCATGGAGCCTCATTTCTTCAACATGGGGATAATGGAGGAAGCAGTGGGTGTGGCGGGTCCCGGACCCATTCCAATCGATTCAGGGTCCAAAATTTAATGAAAAATGATACCCCACACGCCTCGGTACCGGAAATCTCGAAAACACATACTCAATATGGTTTATAGGCACCCATTTTGACACATAACCTCTTCCAGTGGGTGTCAATCGTTCTGGGACCCTTTTCATTGGATTCAGGCGTCCAAAATTTAGTGGAAAATGATACCCAACGCCCAAATTTTTGACCATTGGCAAATCGGAGAGGATTGACCTTTTTCATGAAAACATGTGTTGATTATTCAAGGAATAACCAACCAAAATAACCATCAACATCCGACTAGACTCATGTTCCCCATTGTCCACCTCCCAATGTGGTCCCCTTTGCCGTCTAGTAATATTTTTGTATTAATTTCAATATTTCTGAAGACATTTGTCTTGAATCGGGATGATCACCCTAATTGTCTATCTGTGTTTTATTGTTCCAGTTGAAACATACAACGGCAGTTCGCTTCATTTTTGGAGATTGGACCGTCGACAAATGGGTGCCTTTCTATGTATAGCCAGTAACGATGTGCCTCCCGCAGTTAGCAAAAGAATAATTCTCAACGTGAACTGTAAGTGTATTCCTTTTAATGTAGATTAAGTTACAATTATAAATTAGCCCCTCAAGAAGAGATTTGGTATTTGAAATATGAGCAGAACAGTAAGAGGCTTCAACAGTGAGACAAAATTTCACTGTCAAGATATGATTCTAAGCGCTGTCGGATCGAGGCGGCTTGAGAATAAGTTTGCTCTGAGTGTGTATGGAAATGGTTTGAGACACAACTGCTATTATTCAGGAATAGGGGCCCAGTTATGAATTTATGTATAGGGAAAATCAAAACCGATTTGCATTGTTAGTCTGAGGCATTAGGAGGTTTACCACGAGGAGGCGCAGAAGCTGCCAGCCCAGTTATGTATATTCACCTGTTGCATGAATATTTATCTTTTGTTTCCATCTACACAATCAGTCAAAGAAATTGTTAGGAGAGACTAATACTAGTTACTTAGTAGCAGTACAGGCTATTCCAAATGACAGATTGTATCAATCGAGTGAGTTAATAACCACGACCTTAGGTCTTCATTCGTCTTATGCACTTTAAACAGAACTACATTACGACTCTACATTTCCCCGAGTACCGTGAAATGAATGGATTGGTTGATTTCTGAGAAGGAGGAACACAAAACACCAATTTGGATCCTCACAGAGCCCGGAAAAACCCAGCAACTTTCGTACACTTCATCATTTTCCCTCATTAGTAGAGATTTCGGACTTCCCAACTTCACACTTTTCCTCATCTAGGCCCTTACCATCCTACCGTCTATCCCCATCTCCTAGTTTACAGCCGAAGAGTTCAATAAAGAGAAAAAGTAACTGGAAATTGGTGGTTAGAATCTTGAACATCTCGTGTTAAGATTTTAATTCTATGATTCAAGTTTTGTGCACGTTTCTGTGTTAATTTATTGAGGTTGTAAATACAAGAGTTAGAGTTGTATTTATCTGTTTCGGTCCTTAATAAACTTGAAAATGAGCTACATACCTGACGAAAAATTTTTGTTATTCGCACGGGAAAGCTCTACGGAATTCATCAATTCTCTTAGGCGAACCGCTGTAGATCGGTATATAGTATTTACAAAATAATTTACCGTAATAAAAAATAATTTAAACCTTTTAAAAATTTATTTAAACGTTTTACAAATGTATTTAAACTCCTCGTGGTCCATCATTCTTTATAACCTTAAAACTGTGTTTTCTGTACTTCTTAAGAATACTTTTCCCTGTGTTGTACTTTATATATCTGATTTCAGAGTGGCATCCTTTACAGAAAACCCTTCCTCATACGGCTTCACAAACAGTTGTTTTTTCTCTTAAGGAACAAAGGAGTCCACACTTGAATCGCTGTCAGACATGTAATTTAATAAATTGTACTCCAACTAATTTGACCCATCTAAACCTCTTCAGAATTCGTTATCAGGAAGATTAAAAGCGCACTGACATAAGATACGTGGGAGAAGTTATTGGAAATTGGGTCTCAACACTCAGAGTAAATTTGTAAAGGTCTAAATACATTTGTAAAGGGTTTAAATTATTTTGTAAAGGGTTAAATAAATTTGTAAATGCTATAGTATACATGTGTAGAGCGTAGCTTGTCGACCAGCCAACTCACTTCTTCCTCGGAGAACAATCATACACTCATGATCACAGACAAGCTCTGTTCAACACCGTGGCTCATCAGAGCCATAGACCTATAACCGGTGTAGGTAATGTACATTAAATGTAGAAAATTTTTCTATAATCAGATCACTCGCAGGCTGATCGAAGCTCCCAATACAAAGGCTTTTACCCTTCACCGTGGATTTTCTCTGTGGATCATTACAGTACTTAGTGCGATCCTCTGAAATAAGTTGACGAAGCATCGAGTAAATTCCTTTGTTTTGCATGAGCAAAAAAAACACCACTCTACTGAGTAAAAATCAGAGTAGAATGAATATGATTCAAAACAAAGAAAAAATCGCTTTTATTGAATTAGATAGCTCAATGCTCAATGCTTTTATGAAGAGATGCGTGTTACTTAGGATGGGTTGATCAGACTTCTCCAGAAAGTAATCGGTGTTGTTACTTACGACTTTGCCTGTTATTATGTGAATTGTTGACCCTGTAACGGTTTAGGGAGGGAGAGACGAGGGTGATTTCGATTGAATCCGGAGAGGAAACGTCTGTACCTCCCACCTCATCCATCTTTATCGGAGAGTAGATCTACTTTATTTTAAATAGCGGAATAATTATAGCCCTCGGCGTCGCAACATTCACTAAAGAGGGGGTTAAGGCCGTTTCACTCCTAGGAAAGTATTGATTAAGACTTCCTTCTTGAAAATAAAAAGAGCTCTCTTGGGATTGGTCTGTTTAAGTTTATCTGAATGCGGGAACTGGGAAAGAAAGTGCACGAAGGGACCTCTTTCCGTATTTCGAGTTAGACGCTTCAACACCTTCCACTATGAAGTTTTTTTTTTTTTTTAATTTTGAATGCATAACATGGAACATCAGAAGCGAATCTGTCGAAAGATGAAACCCACTAACTATTCGTACTAATGTTTGATGCCATGTAACTGTTCATTGCTACGATTTAGACCGCATATAATCGAATAACTCAATAAGGTCAACCTCTCCGCTTTGCTCAAAATATACGATTTTGTATTTAAAGATGAAACTCGAAAATTGAAACGCCCATATCGTTTCGGCAGGGGCATTTCTATAAATCTAATATTTTTATGATGTCTCATTCTCCGCTGATGAATGCAAAGGAAAGCAGGTCAAAGGGGAAAATAGGTACATTAAATGAAGTTAGTGGTGTAGCCTACCTATTTGGTTTTGGAAAAAATTACTCTTTTTTTCGATCAAACATAGTACAGTAGTGTAGTTCCTCAAGTGTTTTGAAAAACTAGCTTCAACACAA
>CM033999.1:19608357-19657587 GCA_019603395.1 Cyrtorhinus lividipennis | reverse complement strand
CCAGCGGGAGATCAGGTTTTGATATAGCCAAGAGTAGTCATCAAAACGGCTGGATCTCAACCAACAGTTCCTATCCGGATAGGATCGTGTCAACAGCGGATCTCTTCCCTGTATCGTTACGCCCGGAACGGTTCTCGAGCTCACGAAAGGGGTACAGATCCCGTTGATAGTGGTAAGTATTCCCGTTATTGACTCACTTATGTTCGTTGTAGAGAATACGGAGGAGAAGACCAACGGTGAAACGGCTCGCCCACAGCCACATCGTTGTGAAGACCTACGATGACGACGACGAAGGCGGCGTCAACTCCATTTACATTCGGACGCATCCGAGGACGAATCGGCTCAAACCGTCCCGTCGGAGGAAGCGCCGTCCGCTCCACGGCCACTCTAGGACGAAAGGGTTTGCTCCACGTCGGAAGCCGGTGAAGTACGAGCCCGTCAATTACGAAACTCTACCAGAAGAAGTGAAGTACGACGAGTCGTACTTCCCAGAATTGTCGGGCGTATCGCCGACGCCTGATTACGCTTCGCCTACGCAGGACTACTTGCCGGTACCGGGTTACATCCCGAACGTGGATCCTCAGGAATATCAGGTGAGGAATATTAGCGTTGACAGGAAGGGGATAGTCGGTAATGTTTTTATGTAAAATTAGCATTGTTAATTCTCCGTTCTGTACGTCGTTTTCCAAGGTTTCGTTGGCTTCTCAACTGGCAGAGGCCAAGTTAGAGAACGACCAGGAGGCGGCGCTCCTCTTGGCGGACATGTCCGGCGTTCACAGCGTCACCGTTTACCCGTCGATGAAACAGACACCCGTCCCCCCGGTGCCACCGCGGTCTCCCGGTCCCATCACAGCTTACCCGTCGCGGTCCCGTAAGCCCGTCACCAGCACTCAGGCGCCCGTTGTCAGCGTTATCTCGTCCAACGTCGCATCCCCGACTTCAGCTAGACTATCCAAAATAAGTCAGTCTGCTCTTCTATTTACGTTATTAATAAACCGACAATTGCAACATTTTTACTCATTGGAAAAAAAAACACAAAGACTGAATTTGAAAATTTTATAAAGTCAAAATCTCATAAGAATGCAAAATACATTTTTCTGCAATTTTTTTCTTTTTTCACAATTTTGAATTCGTAATTGCAAGTTAACTATTGAATTAATAGTTGAATTAAAAGTTAACTATTTTCTACAGTGTGTGACGCCTACAGTGAAGCAATGACGGAAGCTGTAGCCGAATTGTCAAAAAAAGGAGTCGTTCCAAAAAGAACGGAAAAATGCACGCTGACGTCACTCATGCCCAACGCTAAGACGACTACCGCTCTCGTCGGCGAGTTCCCTCACTTGGTGAGTTCCAAATAATGAGCCAAAAATGAAAATATTGAGAATTTATTTATCGATTATCGATTACTGGCGTTATAAATACGGGTTTGCGGCCGTCGAGTTATTGGGCTAAGCTCTCATCCCGTCTTCTTCAATTTCCGATAAAATCTCGATTTTCAGGTGGGGCTGGGTTACCAGGAAAACATGAAAACTATTTGGGGGAAGTGCAGTGGGACTTTGATCAGCGAAGAATTCGTACTGACAGCAGCTCATTGTACACACGCACCCACGTAAGTTTTTAATTATTATTATTTTTTTTTTTTAATTTAGATTGTGTTTGTACCCCTCTAGATATTCTGAAAGAAGTCAGATTTCCGTCACGTCTTTATCCGTATTCAACAGTCGGTAATTTATTATGTAACTTGTGCCAATAATAAAGTTCACTCATTTTCAAAAATATTCATTAACCAAAATGGAAAGATAAATGTTTGATCTGGAATCCTGACACGGAGGAAATGTTAGTGAAGTATATCTTTTCTAATTTAAAAGTTGATGTATTGGGAAAATCGGGTTTTGCTCAATGATCATTATCTTATGTAAAAGACAAAAACACAGCGTTATAATGTACTATCCCATTCTGAAATCACAGTATAATAAAATATCTCAAATTTGACCTCTGGCACATTGAACAATTACACCAAGCATGCAATCATAGGACCCTTTTAGTTTTAGTTTTAGTGAGATAACAAATATTAAAATAAACCACAGGAGGCTTTGAAAACGTGAAAGATTATGAATTATGGGTTCGATTCACGCTCACTTTCTCATTTTGATACTCAAAGATTGCAACCACTTTTGATTAACGTAACGACGTTGAGAATGATGTTCCAATTTCAGCCGACTTCAGTTCGTCTAGGTCGACAAAGCGATCTATCAAGGTCCTAAAAAATCCGCAAAGTTAACTATGCGATTAATTACCTAGTAAATCAATGGGGAAAACAAAATCAGCCGTAATTGCCCCAAAATTTTACAGTATGCAGTTCAAGGTGTCTAGATCAAAACGCAGCAAATTCGTCCACAATAAAACACTGACTGTGGAGTGTCCCGGACTCATACCAATTGGTTCAGCGTCCAAAATTTTGTGGGAAGTGATACCTTACACGCCTAGGTACCCCAAAATCTCGAAAACCCACTTTCAACATGGGTAGGTAGGTCCTCATTTCACCCATACCCACCCCCAGTGGGCACCGTGAGGAAAGTTGCTCATTTCCCATGAGAATTGCCTTTCCGGACATTCAACTTAAGAATTTAATTATTTATCATGATTTGTCAATTTGTACATTATGTAATAGAAATTTTGAAAAACATCCCTCTTGCATAAAAACAGGTTTATTATTCAAACCAAACCAAAACCGAAATGTCCGTTTGCCGTCCACGCCGTATTCGGTAGCGGACATTTTCTACAAATTTGAAATTTTGGTCAGAAACCTCTCTTTGGCTGTATTTAGTCTTTGTAGACCAATCGACCCCACATTCGGAAGGGTATATTTTAGGAATGGGTATTTGTCCCTTACGGGCTGCGAAATATAATATATAGTATGCTAGGTTTATTAAACTTAAACTTCAATACACGGTCACAAATAAATTCAACCAAGAACATGGTCGAAATCAGAAACAGAAACGTTGTAGATAAGGGAACCTTCGTCTTCTTTTTATTCCACTTGGATGAGGGTGTCTCGTTGGCTCATAGCAGATAGTAAGTGATGTCAAATTGGCTCAGTTCCAATATATAGATAAAAATGTGTTTCTTGAAACTCAATTTTTGGGGTTTTAGTTACGAATACAAATATTGAAACAGTAGGTTCAGTATTCATTTCCGATTACAAGATTGTTTAGGTATTTGATCTCTGAGCACTGTTGGTTGGTTAGTCCTTGATAATCACTCTTAATGTCAATCTCTCTGATTCGACCCAATACATTTTTTCTGAGCGTTTCAAGGTGTCTAGATCAAAATTCGCAAATGTCCGTCCGCCATACGTAGTAGACATTTTTCAAAAAATCTGAAATTTTGGCCCGGGGTTAGTTTCCGGCTCTTGTTGGTCCTCGAAACATTTCAGGCCGATTGGACCATATTAAGGGGGAGGGGGGAGGTAGTGGTCAAAATTTGTTTTTCAAAAAATGGTATTTCGAGATTTTACGTGATCTAGACGTGTGGGGTATATAATTTTCCACTAAATTTTGGACGCTGAATCCAATGAAATGAGTCCCTGAACGATAGGCACCCACCAGAAGAGGTTATGGGTCAAAATTGGTGCCTATCTACCCATTTTAAATATGTTTTTGAGATTCCTGGGTACCTAGGCGTGTGGGGTACCACTTCCCACTGAATTTTGGACCCTGGATCGATTGGAATGGGTCTGATACCAGTCACACCTACTGTTTCTCACATTTTCCCCATGTTCGACGACTTAGGCGTATGGGGCATTGTTTCCAGTTAATGTTTTGGACGCTGAATCGATTGGAATGAGTCTCCATGCTCTTGATCCGAGGAATAACCAAGCCCGGATTATTTTTGTTTTTATTGTGACTGTTGAATGTGATTTCGACTTGAGTTGATTGAACAACTCAGACCGTTCTTGTCGGTGGTAGTGGTCGGCCGCTGATCGTCGGCGTGGGAAACAAAACGCCGGCGTCAGGCTCGGAGATCGGCGTCAAGGAGGTGATCGTCCACCCGCTCTACAACAGGACCCACCTACGCCAACGACCTGGCGCTAATCCGCCTGGCCAAGAGGACCCGCCTGTCCGACGCATTGCGCCCCGCCTGCCTCCAGACGGCGGCCGCCGTCCCCCGCTCCCTCATTGCCAGCCACTGGAGCTCTCTCCCAGGTAAGCCCCTCATTCACCACTTCCCCCTTTTATTCAAATGATTTTATTTATTCATTTGTCACGAATATGTTACCGTTAAAGTGTGTAATTCAGTGAATATAATGAAATTACTACTGATTACTACTAATTAGTACTGTTATTTATGGTATCTATCGTTCCCCTCCTAACAATGTGATAAAATTTGTCGAGGAATAATCTGCTGAACTAAAAAAGGTCCCTATCGATCAATATTTTTTTATAACTGGTGATTTAAACATTAATATATTGGATACAAATGACAGTCATGCACAGCGATACCTTGATTCTCTGGCCGCTGAGGGATTCGTCTCATTGATTACGGAGCCTAAAAGGGTTCAGGGCTCATCGAGCACCTGCATTGATCACATTGCTGTGCGATCTAGAGGACTTTTGCTATTCCCGGCTGTAATTCAGACCTCAATAACGGACGATTTTACCACAGCCCTCTGTATAAAAAATCCAGCCCAATAAAACTCTCACCCTAAAAAGACTTAATTATGATTCGCTCTTAAGAGTTCGTTGGAATGCGTGGATTGGTAGGACGTATGGAATGAAGATGTGAATGTTGCGACTGATGCCTTCATTCGTACATTCAGCAGGTGTATTAAAACCAAAATCAAAAAAATATGTGTCAGTCAAAACTAAATTTCGTAAAATAACTCCATGGGTAACACACGGTATCATGGCGGCCATAAAAAAAACGCTGCAAATTCTTACAAATGGGTTGGTTATTCCTCGGACCAGGCGCATGGAGACTCATTTCTTCAACATGGGGGAAATGGGGAAAACGGTGGGTGCGGCGGGTCCCAGATCATTCCAATCATCAGGATCCAAATTTAGTTGGAAAATGATACCCCACACGCCTAGGTACCGGAAATCTCGAAAACACATATTCAAGATGGGCAATTGATACCCATTTTCACCCATAACCTCTTCCAGTGGGTGCCAATCGTTCTGGGACCCACTTCATTGGATTCAGCGTCCATGATTTAGCGGAAAATGATACCCCATACGCGTAGGCTCCAGAAATCTCAAAAAAACATATTCAAAATGGGTAATATATACCCAATTTGACCCATAACTTCTTCCAGTGGGTGCCGATCGTTCTGGGATCTATTTCATTGGATTCAGCGTCCACAATTTAGTGGAAAATGATATCCCACTCGCCTAGATCGCCCAAAATCTCGAAAATCCATTTTTCAAAAAACACATTTTGACCCCTACCCCCGCCCAAATTTGGTCCGATTGGGCTGAAAAGCTTGGAGGACCGTCCTAGGCCGGGAACAGACCCCTGACCCAAATTTCAGATTTTTAGAAAATTTTCTACTACCAAAAACGGCGTGGACGGCGGACGGCGGACGGACATTGACCTTTTGGTTGGTTATTCCTTGAATAATCAACCTATGTTTTCATGCAAATGGTCAACCTCTCCAATTCGGCTCAAAATTTTTTTCTGGACGTTTCATGATGTCTAGATCAAAAAAGGTCAATGTCCGTCCGCCGTACGCCGTCCGCCGTACGCCGTCCACGCCGTTTTTGGTAGTAGAAAATTTTCTAAAAATCTGAAATTTGGGTCAGGGGTCTGTTCCCGGCCTAGGACGGTCCTCCAAGCTTTTCAGCCCGATCGGACCAAATTTGGGCGGGGTAGGGGTCAAAATGTGTTTTTTGAAAAATGGATTTTCGAGATTTTGGGCGATCTAGGCGAGTGGGGTATCATTTTCCACTAAATTTTGGAAGCTGAATCCAATGAAGTGGGTCTCAGGACGATTGGCACCCACTGGAAGAAGTTATGGGTCAAATTGGGTATATATTACCCATTTTAAATATGTGTTTATGAGATTTCTGGTACCTGGGCGTGTGGGGTATCATTTTCCACTAAATTTTGGACACTGAATCGATTGGAATGGGTCTGGGACCCGCCATACCCACCGTTTTCCCCATTTCCCCCATGTTTTTTAAATCAGTTTCCATGCGCCTGGTCCGAGGAATAACCAACCCCTGTGTAAGAATTTGCAGCGTTTTTGATCTAGACATCATGAAACGTCCAGAAAAAAAATTTGAGCCGAATCGGAGAGGTTGACCATTTGCATGAAAACATAGGTTGATTATTCAAGGAATAACCAACCAAAAGGAATAAATTGGCCTCGAAATTGCGGTCACAACCTTACAACACTGATGTGAAGAGTTATTCCAAGCGGTACATACCGCAACATGGTGAAGACCTTAGTAAACAAAGCGAGATCGGAATATATAGCAGCCAGATTTGATGATGCGGGGAATGATGCTTGGAAGTCGTGGAAGGTCATAGATGAGGCCCTTAATCGATCGAGCATATCTTCTTGTGATAATGAGTTCCTAAGTGCAATGGCAGAGGCTGAAAATTTTTCCAGGGACCAGATTGGTAAGAGAGCTTGTGACAAGCTCAACATTCACACAAGAAATGGCACATAAAGTACGCAAAGCCAATGCCTTTAACCCCTCAAACCAATCACCAGCACGTACAAATTCTGAGTTTGTGATACCGAAGATGAGGGA
Organism: Cyrtorhinus lividipennis; assembly: GCA_019603395.1. NCBI lineage: Eukaryota > Metazoa > Arthropoda > Insecta > Hemiptera > Miridae > Cyrtorhinus > Cyrtorhinus lividipennis. The sequence continues at coordinate 19,650,829 of CM033999.1, read as the reverse complement.
GGAGGATCTGTTGGAAACAATTGAGAAAATTAGAGGGAAGTCGGCTCCTGGAATGGATGGTATTTTTGCCACGTGTATTACAAAATGCATTCGTCAGATCACAACCAAAGTATCAAATTATCCATATTATCCATTTTTCCTTCTGATTTTAAGATTGCCAAAGTCTGCCCTATTTATAAAGGTGGTGACAAGATGGACCCAGGTAATTTTAAACCTATTTCTATGCTGAATTGTGGAGGAAACATTTTTGAGAAATGGGTCAAGCTTAATTTGAGTTTGTACCTCGAAAGAAACGAGATTTTAAGCATGAAACAATTCGGTTTCTGAGCGGGATTGGGGGTTGATCAGGCCCTACTGGAGTTAACCCGGAGCTTGTATTAGAGACAAGAGACAGGTGGGCATCCTCTTGTTATGTGACCTTTCGAAAGCATTCGATACCATTGATAGGCAAATATTGCTCAGAAGAATGGATAAGATAGGCATAAGAAACGAAGCATTGAGATGGTTCTCAAGCTATTCGTCATCAAAGAAGCAAGTCGTCACCATGGGCAACTATGAAAGCGATCAAGTGGGCATCAATTATGGAGTAATACAGGGGGGGGGGGATGTTAAGCGCCACATTATTGTTGCTTTGCATCAATGGCTTACCCTCGCATCTCCCTGACTTTGATATGTACCTATTTGCGGACGACATGTGTGTACTGGCGGTGGGTGATTCTTGGGAGGAGGCACTCAGAAAGGGGCAAGTGGCGTTGAATCTACTCCAGGAATGGTTTGCTTTCAGCCTGCTCACTCTGAATGTTAAGAAAACCAAATTTATGAAAATTGGCATACGATCTGTTGCTCAACCTGAGGGTGGAACAGGGTCGTTAGTGGCGCATCAGGCGGGTTGTACGGGCACTAATACCAAATGTGGTTGCGATCTCCTTGAGAGAGTGAGTTATTGTAATCCAGTGCAATTCTACGGACTTTCTCTATGTAAGTTGGCTACAGTGTTCATGCTACAGACTGTTCCCCTAGCTTGAGCCACCCCTCCTCAGTCTGTTGAAATACGTTGCGTTGTGCACACCTCGTTAATGCTTATCTGAATATATCCCATTCATCCCAAAGTTTCCTTAAATTATTTCCACGCCTTTCTCTATGAGTTCCTATCGATATTTAGGTGTCAAAGTCGATGAAAAGCTGAGTTGGTGGGAGCACATTGAATTCTTGCAAAAGAAACTCAGGAGATTTCTCCATGTTTTCTACTATATCAGAAAATATCTCCAGACTGACAAACTCCGCCTGATTTACACCTCCCTGGTTCAGTCGGTCATCCAATACGGCATTGTAGCATGGGGAGGTAGGTACCTATCCCTCACATTTGGGGAAGATGAATGTTGTGCAACGCATGCTCATAAAAATTATTTTGAAGAAGCCGTATGAGTACCCAACAGTCAGAGCATATAATGCATTTCGAGGCCTGTCACCACGACAACTATTTATTAAAGGGCTGCTCCTGTCGTACCACAGAGACCCCTCATTGATGATGGCCTCAACTCTCACCATCATTCCACAAGATATAGAATACATGGGAATGTGGTTAACCCAAGACCAAACTTGACTCTGACAACGAGTCTATCTTGCATCGCGCAGTAGCTTCTGACCTAAAGTTCCCGAAATTGGTGTCCCGTAGTATATACAAGAGGAGAATAATCAGTTGGCTCGTGAATCTGGGTATGAGGGTAGTGAAGGAGTGATCGCTAGTGACAATTATATTATTATTATTATTATTATTCCTAGCATGTAGTTTATAGTTTTCTGGTTTATTAGTTTATTAGTATGTTATAATATAATAATAATGTAACGATTTATGTTCTTAGTAAATAATTTATTAACACACTTGAATACACTGTTCACATTTGCGCACTTACACAGTCACAAAGCACAATACACGGTTGTATACACAGTGTCTATTTATAACGCGGCACGGCATGATTTATAACCCGAAGCGTCTATATCCGGACTCCAAATTGAACTGTCCTGAGCGGCGCTCATGGGTCTGTTTTATACCTGCTGCCTCTCGGTCGAGTACCTTCCAGAACGTTCCCTGGTTCCGGGAACTCGACATGTTGTCTGGAGCGAACGGGGAGGTTCCCGAATGTTCGAGACCCTTAATCCTCCACAGGTCGTTGACCTTGCGACGCCAGCAGCCCATTTGACCAGCGCAGGTGCGAGCTCGCAACAATATGTACCTACTTCAGTATTTGTGATCTCTAGTACCGACAGCGATTCTTGCTGGGCGACACGGGTGTGAGCCTATGCCTAGCAAAAAGTAGTTAAGGTATTTCATCTAGTCTCTTGTTCGTAGTCACAAACTTTTGTTCCTGTCATATTTGCATGTCCTCAACAACTACTAGATAAATAAATTAATAATAAATGATAAATAAATAACTCGTATGTAGTACAACAAGCAATTTTAGTTAGTGTATGTAGTTAAAAGTTTTCTACATGCTTTCCCTAGGGAATATAAGAAATAACTAGGTACTATTGTAAAGTAACGAAACACCAGTGTAAAACTTACTGCGTTTCTTGGTAAGTCACTACTTGAATGATAGTATTCAGGGTAAATTAAAGAATTTAAGAATCGGCATGCATTTTCATCATTCATGTAAGTAATATTCGTCAGAAGTCAAAGTGAAGTTGGTGGGTGCCAATTGTTCTGGGACCCATTTCATTGGATTCAGCGTCTAGAATTCAGTGGAAAATGATACCCCGCTCGCCTAGATCGCCCAAAATCTCGACAATGGACGGCGGACGGACATTGACCTTTTGGTTGGTTATTCCTTGAATAATCAACCTATGTTTTCCTGGACGTTTCAAGGTGACTAGATCAAAATTAGCAAATGTCCGTGCGCCGTCCGTCATCCGCGCCGTTGGTAGTGGACAATTTTCTAAAAATCTGAATTTGGGTCAGGGGTCTGTTCCCGGCCTAGGACGGTCCTTGAAACCTTTAAGCCCGATCGAACCAAATTTGGGTGGGGTAGGGGTCAAAATGTGAATTGCAAAAAATGGATTTTTGAGATTTTTTGCAATCTAGGTGTGTGGGGTATCATATTCCACTAAATTTTGGACGCTAAATCCAATGAAATGGGTCCCAGAACGATTGGTACCCATTGGAAGAGGTTATGGGTCAAAATGGCTATCTATTACCCACTTTGAATATGTGTTTCCGAGATTTCTGGTACCTAGGCGTGTGGGGTATCATTTTTCACTAAATTTTGGACGCCGATTCCAATGATTTTGATCTAGACACCATAAAACGTGCAAAACAAATTTTTGAGCTGAATCGGAGAGGTTGGCCTTTTGCATCAAAACATATGGTTATTCCTATAATAATCAACCAGTGGAAATGAAAGGATTGAAGAATCGGCATGCATTTTCATCACTCATAAATATGTAAATAATATACGTCAGAAGTGAAAAATCGTTAAATCATTGGGTTGCTATAATAACTACATTTTAGAGTTGCATATAACCTGATTTTTGATACACTTTTATCAACTAGTATCCTTGCAAGAATATTTTTACTTGTTTCTGAGTGATAGTTTTGTTCCCGTGTGAACTGAATGACCCTCGACCTCTGATTTTTCTACGAAATCCCATTTATACGAACCCAATAATATTATTGTTATGATACACTTTCACGGCTGGCCTACCGTAATTTCATAAATATAATAACTAGTTATAATTCGTAATTCGACAAATTCCACTCTTTAAGTGGTCTCCGTGGTTAGTGTATATAATATGTATATACACTGATTATACACTGAATATATTAACTGATTTCACACTTTAATAATAACGCTATAAACATGCCTTTGTCATTCTCATTTTTCCAAGTTTTGCCTTACATTTCAGGATTTTTTGACCATTTGTTAAAAAATATGCATAGAACCCAAATTTAATTGTGAGAAACGATGACGTTCCAGTTCCGCTTGAAATGAAATCCCGAACCAACGAAACTCGCCTGTTCAGCAACTCGGAAGTGATGGGGTTGCAAAAAGAGAAAATGAGCCTCGTCAAAAATAAAGACTGCGACATCAACGTCGAACTGACAGAATCGTTCATATGCGCCCAATCGACGGTAAATCGACGTGTGGGGGACGAACGGTGCCAGGTAAGATTTGATTGTAGTGGAATCATTGGAAAACATACTAACGACTGATGATCTGCCTAAGATCAACGATTTTTTATAATAATAATAGCTTAGTGTGTAATAATAATAAAAATATTTTTTCGCAGGGTTACGGAGGTGACGCACTTCAATACAGGAATTCCGGCAACAAATGTATGTACACGATCGTCGGTATTGCGGTGGAGAACGTGTGCGATGAATCTCCCATTGCTTATACCAAAGTGTTTAATTATTTATCTTGGATCGAAAATGTTGTCTGGGGTTGAAATACGTTGATAAGTCGGCAGAATATATATCATTGTGTCAACGTGCGGTCAAACCTCGGCATTGATGGCTGGAACCTACCTACTATTTTAATTTATATAAATTGTATAAATATTAGCTCAGCTGTGTGAAAATATTGTTTTTCAGCCATTCGTTTTGTGTATAGCATTATTTATTCAAGTTTGTGTTACTACTAGATTGCATGTTCGAATGTATGTAATAAGATATTATCTTATTGAAGAGTTAATTTAGTTCACACACACACACATTGGGCCTAGGACAGTCGTTCTGAAAATATGTACTTCTGAAACTAGGTAGTTCAATGTGATGCCAGAACAGAACTGAAAATAAAGTATGTTCTATCGCTAGCCAGTGATAGAAACTACAAACCCACACGCGTTTGTATATTTACGCCATCATTGCAACTATAATTATGTGTGTTATTTTTTTACAAAGGGAACTATTGTGCACGAAGTTGTTTGACGATGATATTTTCGGATTATTTAATGTTACCCACCGTTTCGGTTTGTTCAGGACGCCATTGATTCGTAATTCTCATTGGGACTAGATACTTTGCCATCAAATCGTTTTTGATTCGAAAATGTTTGTTGCGCCTTTTAGCAAGAAGGTTTAGATTATAAGGATTCCTTCTTAAATAACTGCCAACGCTTTTTCCTTATTTGAAACTAAAAAATTGTCATACAATTTTGAGAACAGTTGATGTTTGATTTTGAAAAAAATTATACCGTGATTTCAACTTGTTGTTTCATTAATTAATTTTAAACGAATTTATTGATTAATTTATTTGTGCATTTATTACTTTCTTCAGATGCTGGAAGATTCATAAACATGTTTTTTTCACGAAAATTTTATACGAAACGTTACGTTCTTCTTCGATCATTCTCCAGCGAGGAGTGTTAGGAAATCAAACCGGTAGTTATTTATTTATCTTTTCAAATTGCATTTATTTATTTATTTTAATTTTATAGCGACTGCCTTATTTGAGAAATTGAGGAGTTTCAAAATTTGGTTGAATTTTTCAGTATGAAGAAAGTAAAATATTTTTGAATTTGCTTCTTTAGGTAGTAGGCAATGAGCAGTCAACGTTCAATCAGAAATCTCACGTAATAAGCCTCCGCACATGATACGAATGGCCTTCATCAATCACAGTCACTTTCAGTTTCAGATCCACTTTCGCTAGATCATTCTAGACTTGTATAGGTGTTTTTCCCAATAGCTGGTTTCAAAGGGCTGCGATCGCGGACGAATGTTACGTTCGTTTTCCGGTTCAGCGCCAAAGTGGAAGAGAAACTTCCATTTGATATCCTTAGGTCCACTAGTAAGAGGGGAAAAATCGTGTGACCGGTACCGGTTTGTCAAGAGCGTTCCTTACCCTTTTTGAGGAAATTAAACGAAAGCTAACTCCTTACCGGTCGGGTGGGTTATTTCTCCTGCTGACGTCATTAATTGAAGACTGGTCACAATGTTGATGGTATTTTCACGTCAAACTGGACGTTTAACCCATCCTTTTGAAGGGTTACGGAATCACATAATTCAAATAATCCAATTTCTTCTCCTTCTATTAAATTTTTCCAAATTTTCTAGCGGATATCCAAAATTTCCTTACATAGTAAGGTTTTCTAGTTCAGAATTTCTGTGATATTTTTGTTGAAAATCTACTCATTTTATAGCTCAAAAACAATTACTAGAAAAATCATTCATTAGGTTTGCTAGTGTTATTCTTCATTACCCAAAATTTCATTAAAATTCTAGTTTTCTTGATGCATTCTTACACATGTGTGTTGTAAAACTTTGTCAAGGAGCTAGGCGTGTGGGGTAACATTTTCCACTAACTTTTGGACCTGAATCCAATGAGACGGGTCCCAGAACGATTGGCACCCACCGGAAGAAATTATGGGTCGAAATGGGTATGTACCTATCCACCATTTCGTATATGTGCTTTCCAGATTTTCGGTAACTAGGCGTGTGGGGTTTTATTTTCCTCTCAATTTTGGACGTTGAATCCAATGAAATGGGTCCCAGAATGATTGGCACTCACCTGAAGACGTTATGGGTCAAAATGGATATGTATCTACCCATTTCGAATGTTTGTTTTCGAGATCTCTGATACCTAGGCGTGTGGGATATCATTTTCCGCTAAATTTTGGACCCTGAATCGATTGGGATTGGTCCGGGACCCACCACACCCACTTTTTTCCCCATGTTGAAGAAATTAATCTCCATGCGCTTGGTCCGAGGTTTAAATCAGCCTACATGCGCCTGGTTCGAGGAATAACCAACCCGTGAGTAAGAATTTGCAGATGTTTTGGTTGGTTATTCCTTGAATAATCAACCTATGTTTTCATGCAAAAAGTCAATCATTCCGACTCGGCCAAAAATTTTTTGCCTGGCTGGACGTTTCAAGGTGTATAGATCAAAGAACCAAAATGTCCGTCTGCCGTCCACGCCGTTTTTGGCAGTAGAAAATTTTTTAAAAATCTGAAATTGGGGTCAGGGGTCTGTTCCTGGCCTAGGACGGTCCTCAAAACTTTTCAGCCCGATAGGATTAAATTTGGGCGGGGTAGGGGTCAAAATGTGTTTTTTGAAAAATGGTTTTTCGAGATTTTGGGCAATCTAGGCGAGTGGGATATCATTTTCCACTAAATTTTGGACTGGAAGAAGTTATGGGCCAAATTGGCTATATATTACCCATTTTGAATATGTGTTTTCGAGATTTCTGGTACCTAGGCGTGTGGGGTATCATTTTCCACTAAATCTTGGACGCCGAATCCAATGAAGTGGGTCCCAGAACGATTGCACCATCGACGTCTACTGGTAATGTTGAATCTCGGTCATCAAATAATGCGGTGCTCATTCCACCATTCGAAAACTTAATACCGGCGAAGGAAAACTTCAAACTCTTATCAATTACGGTTCAAAAATTAATTGACGCTGAAAGGCGTTATCAATGATACAAACATCGTCAAGCAGCTACTCAACTCGATTGGGTCTGACCCCTATCAGCTGTTAGTTTCATTGGTCTCCCCAGAAAAACTAGAGGATAAAACCTACACAGAGCTAATTTCGAAACTTGAAGCTCATCTTTGTCCAAAAGAAAATGAGTTGGTGGCCAACATAAGTTCTTGTGATTGAATCAAAAAAGCAAACAATCGATAGCCAATTTTGTTGCGGTTTGTTGCCAGGTCTCTGATTGTAGGTTCATCTCCCCTTGTGAGTGTGCTGTAAGCACAGCAGACACCCTCCTCAGGGCCCAACTAATTCGAGGAATTCGTGAAAATTCCATAAGAGAACAGCTCCTTCAGTGTGACTCAACCACAACATTTGATGATATTTTTAAAAAAGCGTTGGCATTGGAGGCTGCCAGGGCTGATAGTCAGTTCCTTGGATCAAAATTGTCACTTCAAGATAACAGTTCAAATTCAAATGATCAAATCAATAAAGTCAAATCAAATGGACGAGGTAGGTCAACAACCCAAGGGTCTGACTCATTCAAGTCACTCCCATCATTCTGCCCTTCGAACCAGATCAAAATCGAAAATTGATTATCGCCTGGGTATTGACAATCTGGGCCTGAGGTGTGGCCGCGATGATAATCGGGCGAGTTCGTGCAAAACAAACCGCAATTAAAATGCACAGCCTGCCGGACCACATCAAAACAATTATGGGCAACCTAAATGGAAAGGGAGACACCAATTCAGTCAACTCCCTGACTCCTGAAAATTCTAGTGCACCTGATTTTCACAGTTATGAATATGGGACCAATCGTATTGTGGAGATGTTCAACTACCAACCAGACAATGCAGCTGCAAAATATTTTGTTGTTGTTAGCATTGATGGTGACCCACTTCAATTTGAAGTGGATTCTGGCGCGGGATTCACTCTTCTTTCAAGGGGATTGTTCACAAAATTCAAATTTGCTAATCAACTCAAGACTTGTAACATTTCCTTTCAATCTTATATAAATAACATCGTCACACCGGATGGCAAACTTGATGTGTCAGTCAACTATAAAGGCCAATCATCATATGAGGAAATCTACATTGTACTGGACGATTTTACCCCTCTCCTGGGACGAGTGTGGATATGACACCTGGGTATTAGCCTGAACGACTTGGATAAATCAAATGGCCCATCATTCCACGTCCACAATGTTGATGAGCAGCCTGACATTTTTCTGCAGTATCAAAATACTTTTGAGCCAAGAGTGGGATGTATCCCAAACATTACTTGCTCACTCCAATTGCGAGAAAATAGCCGACCAGTATTCATGCGGCATCGGGATGTGCACTGCAGGATAAGGTTGTCAGGGAGCTTGAAGCAGATGGTATCATCTGAAAGAAAAAGGGCCACTACGCAAAATTTTGTAAGTCCAAGAAATATGCACGGCAGATTCAAGAGGCAGAACAAGAAATGGACCAGAATATAGAACTCAGGCACATGAGGATAAACGAGCTGACGAGGCGGTACAACCCTGGGAGCCGGTTCAAAGTCATGGTATTGCCCAGTCTCAAACATGCAGTGGAGATGATATGCGATGCTGTTCCTGACACAGGAGCTGAGGTAAGTGTGGCAGGGAGAGACATTCTTAAATATCTACGAATTAGCCCAAAGAAGCTGGTTAAAACCGCAGTCTCTCTCTGCACTATTAGGTATGAAGACAGTACCGCAGAGGCAGAAATATATGTCTGCATAGGAGTAAGGGGATTACTCATTGACAGGAGAACACTACAGACGCTAAGAATAATTCACCTGAATTTTCCCCGTCCCTTGCCACGCTTCGAGGCTGTCAACCAAATTTACTCTGTCCCTGAAAACCACACAGAATATGAAGACATCCCTAAACCAGCGCGCAAAGAAGTATTGAAACAACTTCATATGTCACACCAAGAGATTGAAAACACGAAACGAAGAGCTCGCCAAACGGTTTACTGGCCATCCATCACAAGTGACGTAAAAAACATGGTAGAAGCCTGCAATTCGTGTCAAGAGTCACGACCGTCACTCCCAAAAGAAACCAGGATTTATGACCCGGTACCAAATCGACCATTCGTAGACGTATCCATGGATTTGTTTACGACAGGAGGGAAAAATTTTATGGTTGATTCGCTGCTCAATAATTTTGTGTCTCTGAGAAAAAGTACATATGATTTTCTACGTTTCCAATGACCAACGTGGATCACATTAATAAACGTATCACCTTAGCAACAAGGGCATTTCAGACGTACACGCTGCTCCGGGTTAATGTAATTTCTAATTTGTCGTAAATTTAAACATCCCTTTCAGCTTATCCGTGATGTAGTAAAATAAAGATAAAATACGGGCTTGCTCATGTAAAAATCACTGATTTTATTTTATAATTTACATTTGTACGAATTATTCACATTTTGTGGCCAATAAATTTTATTTGCAGAAAAAATTATGCAGGTAAACAAATTGATCAACATCTACAAATAGAGTAATTTACATTGAATCATAACTGAAAAAATGATAGTAAAGTTTCAATATTGCTAATTAGTCATGAGAATCAGTTCACAATTTTAATGTCAAATAAAAATTGTGCCTGACACGTATTAAAAGCTGTTTTATTGTAACTAATTGCAAAACATAATCACGAACTCCATAATTTTCAGATAGCCGAGGTGAATGTGAAATAACAACGCATCAATTAATAAAGGTATGATTATATTTTTTTTAATCTTTTTCTTTCAATGTTGAAACAGCTTTGCATATCACTCCAAAATATAAAAGCGTTCTTTTTGATTTACAAAAATATAATTCGGATGCGGCCCCAGTCTGAAATCACGGACACATTGTCATTTTCTGAAAATGTATTTTTGGAGGACCTAAATCAATAAATTCGACATAAATAACACTCTCTTTATAATTAAACTAGTCGTCGTTTTAAACGTACGAAAGGAAGAGGGGGTTTAGGGAGTTTTAACTGAATTATCTAAAATGGAGGTAAATTATCATGGCGAAGGGGTTTGTCGATCAGGTCGAGAAGTCTTATTGACGTATTTCTCGCTTCCTCCCACTGTATTGACATTCGTGACCCTCCAAACATCAGGAGAGCGGCCATTCTTCAGGAACGAACCACGCGAAGACGTGGATTGAGTAGGTTACCAGTCAGAGGTGGATACCCCTGTGGGATAAGGTCGGAAGGCTCATCGTCTCCTTTGAGTCCAACTGCTTCGTCACTAATGCCAATTCACGCTCCAGCTCCCTCGTTTTCCGATACATCTGCACGTAATTGTACTGCAACTGCTTTTGGTACTCGAGAACTTTGGCTGAAACAGAAGTGATGAAAATAAATGGTTATACGAGTAGCATATGTTACATTATTCGAGAGCCCTATCAGTGAAGTTGAAACATATTGTACAACACAGGCTACAGACTAGGTGTACACACAAAAATGGAGAAAACCAGGGTGAAAATGCTTTCCTACAATATAATTTAAACATTTGAAACAACGTCTTCTTCCTCTTTCTTTTCTTTTTAATAAAGAAAAAGACAATGGTTCTTCACTTTTTGTACATTTTTCAGATTTATGTCAAATTTCCTATATTTCATTAGCAGGGAGTTACATCGGTCATCAGCTGATTGATAATAGCCCCCTTCTGACAACACCCCCTTTGATGCCAGGTCTACAGCCTACATGACAGTGTTGCCAACACAAAAAGAAATCCAAGCTTCCAGTTGGCAAGGTTAACCAACAAGGGAGGTTGGTAGGTATATTGCTGTATATTTTTAAATTATGGTCGCCCAAATATCAACTCTGAAAATGTTCCAATGATAAGAACCTGCCCCTTATAACCTAATACCAATAAATTATGATAATCAAATACCCAAAATTGTGAGTTGAGGGGTGACCAACAATTTGGGCAATTGACTCAACATACTGTTGCGAGCTCGCACTGGCGCCAGTCAAATGGGCTGCTGGCGTCGCAAGGTCAACGACCTGTGGAGGTTTAAGGGTCTCGAACATTCGGGAACCTCCCCATTCGTCCCAGAACGTTCTCGACCGGGCAGCAGGTATAAAAACGGGCCCAGAAACGCCGCGGAGTTCAGTTCAATTCGGAGTCCGGATATAGACGCTTTGGGTTATAAATTGTGCCGTGCCGCGTTATAAATAGTGCGACAACCGCGTTACAACCGTGTATTGTGATTCTGTCATTGTGTAAGTGCGCGAATGTGAACAGTGTATTCAAGTGAACGAATTGTTAATAAATTAGTTACGAAGAACATAAATCGTTACAGTACAATGGTCGCGTTTGGACCCGTAAAGCCCCCAATTACCCAATATTGATTCTCATATTCGTATACCAAAGAACGCGAGTTTGGGGGTGGGTCAAATATTTGGGCAATTGGTTTGAAGTAGTAGGGTTGCCATAGTACTTCTTAGAAAGCCTGTCATTAGCAGGCTCTTATCAGTCAGCTGACGATAGACGTAACTCCCATTTTCACTCTCCTGTCATTTGCCAAGAACACAAATTTATTATCAAAACCTAACACCCGGACCCGGTCCAATCGATTCTGGGTCCAAAATTTTTGTGGGAAATGATACCCTACACGACTAGGCACCAGAAAAACACATTCGAAATGGGTAGATAAATACCCATTTTGACCCATAGCCTCTTCCAGTGGGTGCCAATCGCTCTGGGACCCATTTTATTGGATTCAGCGTCAAAATTTAGTGGAAAATAATATCTCACAGGCCTAGATCGCCAGAAATCTCGAAAATACATTTTTCAAAATACACATTTTGACCCCTACCCCGCCCACATTTGGTCCGATCGGGAAAGTTTCGGGGACCAACTAGGGCCGGGAACAGACCCTTGACCTTAATTTTAGATTTTTAGAAAATTTTCTGCTACCAAAAAGAGCGCGGACGGCGGACGGACATTTGACTTATTTGATCTAGACACCTTGCAACGTCTAGAAAAAATTTTTGGGCCGAATCGGAGAGGTTGACCTTTTGCATAAAAACTTAGGTTGATTATTCAAGGAATAACCAATCAAAAAGGGTCCCGGAACGATCGGACCCCACCGGAAGAGTTTATGGGTCAAAATGGGTATCTATCTACCTATTTTGAAAATGGATTTTTGGGATTTCTTGTACCTAGACTTGTTATTTTCAATGTTGAAACTGCAACTGCCGTCGTGTTGTAGCGAATTGAGTCGTTTCCGTATATGTTTTCTCTCACGCCGAGAAAGGAAACACCAATATCGAAAACGTACCGTTTCACATATCTACTGAACTAAGACCTACCTATGAGATTCCTACTCACTTTTTTCGCTGGCCCATGTGTTCCTTTCGTGCTCCCAATCGAGTCTTTCTTGAGCCAAGAGCTCTCTGAGTTCTTTCAGATCGACTTCCAAATCCTCGTTGGTGGCAATCAGTTCATCTGTTTCAGAACCTTTTTCTTTTTCTTCCAAGTCCTCAAAACGAAAAGAAACAAAATTCAAGTATACTTTCCACGATTGACATTCACCTTCATGCAACAATTTTCATGATGAAACAGGTATTGCCGTCGCCCAGCGCGAATCCTAAAGTTACATGGACTAATCACATAAAAGGAACAGTCATGAACAAGGGTAACGAACGGCCAAGGTTCATGCGAATGTCCGTTCGTGCTTGAGGCTGACACACCCGATGTCGGTTTCCTGGCGATCTCTGGTGATCATCAAAGAAAAAAATTGAAATGAAATTTGTGTTTGGGCTGCCACAACTAGCGGGAAACTTCATACAGTGAAATTAAGGTGAAGCATTTTGGCTGGATATTCCATGAATAATCAAACTATGTTATCATGCAATCTCTCTAATTCGGCCCAACATTTTTTTTTCTGGGCGTTTCAAGTTGTCTAGATCAAAATAAAAACATAGGTTGATTATTCAAGGAATAACCAACCAAAAATGTCCGTCCGCCATGCACGCCTGTTTTAGTAAGTGGAAATTTTCTAGAAATCTGAAATTTCGGTTATGGGCCCGTTTCCGGGGGGTTAAATGTGTTTTTTGAAATATAGATTTTCGGCCGTCTAGGCTTGTGGGATATTATTTTCGACTAAATTTTGGCTGAATTCAATGAGACGGTTCTCCACTGGAAGAAAATAATGAAAACGTCATTGCATTCAGCGTCCAAAATTTCGTCGAAAATGATACCCCACATCGCCAACAATTTCAAAAACACATTTTGACCCCTCTTCCCGCCGGAAACGGGTCCTTGACCAAAATTTGAGGTTTGTTGAAAATTGTCCACTACCAAAATTGGAGTGGACGGCGGACATTTGCTTGTTTCGATCTAAACACCTTGAAACACCCAGAAAAAAATTTTGAGCCGAATCGGAGAGACTTTCACTACCGAGTATTATATCCAAGCTCATTGAGCATTGGATTAAAAATATTCTTTACATCCATCATGAAGAACCAAATCTTTTATCAGCAACGCGATTTGGGTTTAGAAGAGCCAACATCTCAAGTTTAAACGTGACTAAAACCAAATACCTCGTCCTTTCTAAAGTCACCGACTAAAAAAATTGTTAATATCCATATCATAATCCACGTATATATTCCTAATGAAGAGCATCCCTCTGGAGCAAGCTCTTGCCCAGTGCTGGAACGAGTCCCGTCAACAAGATACCTGGGTGTCATAATTGTTCGAAATAGGGGACGCTGTGGATACCAAGATCAACTGGCACTTTAACCCTCCCCATACTCCACACATGGGAGGCATATGGGAGGCTGGAGTGACGTCGGTGAAACGCCATCTGAGACTCATTGGATCAGAGGTCACTCTCACCTATGAGGAACTCTCCACATGGCTTGCCAGAATAGAGGCAATCTTGAATTCAAGACCCCTATGCCCACTGCCAAGTGATCCAGCTGAGAACAACTACCTTTCCCCAGGACACTTCTTGGTGGGCGGTCCACTTGTTATTACTCCTGAACCATCCCTCCTGGACACCAAGGAGAACCTGCTGAACACATGGCAGCTTGTGACCAGGATGAGCGAACAGTTCTGGGAACGCTGGAGCTCAGAGTACTTGGCCTCTCTTCAGAAAAGACCAAAGTGGATCCAGATGAAGAAGAACCTGGAAATTGACGACCTGGTCCTCCTGAAAGAGAGCTCTCCACTCCTTCAATGGAAACTAGCCAGAGTTCAGACCATTCATCCAGGACGGGACGGAGTCGTCCGGGTGGTGACCGTCTGCAGAGGAGGCTCGTCGTTCACCCGCCATGTTGCCAACTTAGTGCCGCTTCCACACCTTTCCACTCCTTCCTTTACCCAACCCCAATAGTTCTGAATTTGGCCTGCCCAAATTGGTGGGCGGGATGTTCGAAATAGGGGACGTTGTTGTTGTGTGTGTGTTGTTTTCCTGGCTATCGGTGTCTCGGCTGATTCTCATCTCACCGGGCGCCTGTCAGATCCTGCTCACCCACGACAGATTGGAGAGGTGGAAAGCTCCGTTCAGATTACCTGGCCTCGAAAGGATCACCGCCAGTCGTGACAAAACCGTTAATATCACCGAGTCCACGCAGACAGTTGCTGGCTCGGTCAACTAAACTACTTCATACAAATTATCGAGAAGGTGCATACCCGTGGGTCGCAGTATCCCTCCTGTACCTTCGTCCGTCACTTCTAAATCTTCTGGATATCCAGAGAAACGCAAACTCCCGGTGACCATAAACCTTGGGAAGACTCGCCTGAACTTGGAAGGACGTCGACCTTCTACCCGCTCACCATCGTCAACACCCGCCACCGTCATCATCAACCTCACCCGAATTCAGGCCAGAGAGATTTATTTATTTATTTAAGTAGGAACCATTTAATTTCAGTCAATAGAGCTATTTTATTTCAGTTATCCCTATTATATTTATTTACTATCCGCTCAACGAACTTTTATTTTCATTATGTTCTCAACAATAATCGATGAGGATCTCCGATGGGATGTTCACATGTTAGCAGTAACCCAAAAACTCAGGAAATTTATTCGTCTGTTTTACAAATTAAGGGGCTGCCATGGTAGGGAATGTTTAATCAGAGTGTACAGGGCCCTCGTGCAGAGCATCATGAGCTTTGGTATAATCGCATGAGGAGGAGCAGTCTCGACTGTCTTAAACCCCTTATACATCGTCCAAAAATCAATTCTCAACCTAATTACTAAAAAACCTCGTCGATTCCCATCAACTGACTTGTACAATCATGTCCGCGTGTTTTCCATCCATCAATTGTACATTCAATCCTTTTCTTTTTTTCACTAACATTCGGACCTATTCACGATCTCCAGAACTACTCCATACACCTTCCGCCCCCACCTCCCAAATTGTTGTTCCTGCGCCGAGAACGCCTGCAGCCTGCCTTTTCTGATTCGATCCCTGCCAATTGAATTGAGTTCACCTCAAAATTTTACGAGATCAAAATACAAAAAAGGGAATCTTCTCTTGGTTGATAGCCCAGGGAATTGATGCCTGCCAACATTTGTTAACCAGTGCATATGTATATTTTTTTTTTCTCCTCAATTGAACAGAATACCGGTATGTCTAGAACGTTAAAATTAAAAATCATCATGTGCAACATTATTTATTAGAACATAGCGTGTAGTATACCAGTATTTAAGCAGCTCCCCCGAACCGCACAGGGAACAACCCTATGGTTCTGGGGAATTTCCACTGTATATACACACTTACTTATCTGTAAAAGGAAATTGTAAATAAAATCATTCATTCATTTAGTCAGTCTTTCTGCATGATAACATAGGTTGATTACGTTCAAGGAATAACCAACCAAAATGCCACTGTAAAAATTCACTGTATGAGGGGGCCCAAACACAAATTTTATCTTAACAAAATGAAGAAAAAAGACGCGTGGGAAGAAATTGCTGCGCAGCATCCAGCAACCACCAACGTACTGAAAAGCAAAATTATGTTTCCTTCTATTTAGCGCAATATGAAGGTGTAATCTTGATACGACATGCGGCTAAAATTTCTGATAAGCCCACTATCAGCCTCCTTTAAATCCTTCTGCAGTGAGGAATAATTCCTCCTTCAAAGGAACGACGACTCCCAAATGCGACACCTTTTTGTTCTGCGCTTTTTGAGGTGATAAAGCAGCAGAATTTAGGCAGCGGTAACCGCGATTCTTGACAACGAGGGTGCCATCACATAGAATGCTCGCGAACAACTGTCACGAATGCTCGATGTCGAGGGTGTTCTTGCAGTGTAAACAGAAGGGTTCTTTTGCGTTCGTGCTCGTTGAAAACTGGCGAACAACAACAGCTAATGCTTGATGCTTAAGTATTTTCGTGCAGTGTAAACGGGGCTTTGAACTTGAGGAAATTCCAAGCCGCTAAGCATCAGAATAGGTATTTGAACGGGCACAACATAATTTCCGCACAAAGCATTCGAGTTCCACTAATGATCATTCACAAGAATTCAGGCTCAGTGTCGGTTAGCCTAAAATAATTTTGACATGAAACCACTCACTTCATTAACGCCGAGGCGTCGATATTTCTCTTGTTCAACTTTGTTCATTTTATTGTTGAGTTCTCGAAGATCTAACGACAAATTTTCGATTTCTTCTTCCCGTTTTTCGATTCCCACTTTGAGCTCTCGCACTTCTCCTTTCAACGAGACGATTTCTTGAACTTTGGCGGCCGATTCATTCTGAAAGATTTTGAAGGTGACAGTATAAAATATTGCGTTGGAGATGACCGTTCTCGACTATAATAACACATTTCAAACATTTTTTCAGAATATTCAGAATGTAAAAGTGAACCAAGCCCTCGGCTACTCTTGAGGGTTACATACATACCTGCCTAGTAATGTGTCACTATCCTCAGAAGCACAGACCAGCCAATCTTCCTAGTTCTAATAATCCTAGTTCTAATAATTTTGCCGCACATCCGGAGTACGATCGTATACTTAATGTTAATATTTATAATAAATTCTGACCTGAGTCTCTTTGAGTTTGGACTTGAGAAGAGCCAGCTCGCCCGATTTTTGGCACAAACCCCACTCGGTTTCTTCAAGTCTCGTCCTCATAACTTCCACTTCCCTGCGCAGAGCGGCTCCATCTTCTTCCGACCTTTCGAGGTCCTCCCTCAACCTTTTCTTGTCTTGTTGCAACTGGAAACATCGAATCATAGGCGTTAAGAGTATAAGTACCCGCTCGATTTCCGTTTGAACGCGAGTTTGGTTCAAGTTGTGACGTCGAGGAACACAGGAAATATCGGCTAATGTTTCAGTGGGTGTTACTACTTGGTACAAAATTCTGAAGTTAATCAATGCACAACCCACATTGCGACGAGAAGGATTATTTCACCTGTTGAGTTCAACTGTGATTGGAATTGCCCAGTGGAAACACTCATTTCATTAATTACTGGAGGTTTTTTAGGTGATCGATCTAATTCATGTCATCAACTGCCCTGATTTATATTAACTCTATGGTGAATTAAAACAAAAGAACCGCTCCTCTAATACCGGTTATTCATTTACCTACCAACTGTTACATGCAACATAGACTTGTTACCACCCATTGTCCGCCTAACGTTGGCCCCTGACGTTTGGTTGGCAGCCCCTGGTGCGGCCAAAATTACAATTAAACGAAAAAAACCTTTCGAAGGACCGTGAATAAATGTCTCATATTAAATCTTTGAATAGTTGTCCGCTAGCAATGAGAAACTCACCGACGGTTGCAGAATCTTGCGAGGTCTCTAAACCAAGTAGAATTGAGTAAGAAGGAGGAAATTATTGAATAGGTGAGGAGTGAGAGGGAAAAGACGGGGATTTAATTCTTATGTTGTGTGCGTGTTCGAGTATGGAAATACAATAACGAATTTTGACGCGATTAGGGAGAATAGTATTACTTTCAAACACAATCGAGAGAGCGGGTAACACGCGTCTTCCGAATTTTTTGCACTAAATCCAGTAGAGGAGGGGGGAGGCTGCGGGTTGCCTAACTAGCGGACGCTCGTCTAAAAAATTTCGAAAATTTGAATTTGACCAGCCTCCTTACGACGTTCTACACCCTCCTCCCCATCACGTGACCTAGTGAATTTAACAACCTGATTGCTGCTTCTCTGTAAAAACCAGTCATCATTCATAAATACCTCTAATATTTAGGGGACGATTCACCGTTTGATCACGAATCCTACAATGTCTTGATGGTTTGTTCTCCCAAATAAAATCTTGACGCAAATTCTCCACTAACACCGGACGCTGCTAAATGATAAAAAGATAAAGTACCTGGTAGGTGTGCATCATGAGCATTTGCTCTAGCTTGTGAGCCCTTTGCGCCGATGATTTGAGACGAGATTCGTGCAGAGCTTTCAATCGAGATTTCTCTCTTTCCCAAGCTCGTTCTTTCTCCTCGTACACCCTTAAAGCAGAAAAAAGGTAATTAATTAGATGAGAATACAAATTGGACCCAAGGAGCGTGGAAATGGTAGAATACAAATTGAATACAATTCGGAAGAAATTAAATTAGCTTTTGATCTAGTTGTGGTGAATACTTCTATTTTCAGGGAGGAATGTGAACATAAGTCTATTACAACCTGGAACTCACGGTGGATACTATCCGTTCATCTCATGACTTCAACTAAATGAAGGGCTTATAAAAGGGATACCTGCCCTATAGTGGACCACCCTCAACGGAAAAGGTAAAAAAAAAGGAGGAGTGAGGAAAATAACTCAAAAGCGTCACGATCATCATCATTCTCTTCGTGCCTGTGCGCTCCTGGAAGGCAAGTATTGTTTTCATAATAGAAGGTTCCGGACAATAGACCGAGAAGGGGGAGGCGGGGGTAATGGTGGATATGTGGATCAATCATTGACCCAAGGAACAATAATTTTCAAGAGAATTAGAAATTGATTCAAACTGTACTTGATTTAAGTGAAGTCATCTCAAAACTACGTCAATTTCGTCATTAGGGATAAAGAGCTGTGGTTGGAGGAGATAAATATATAAATAAATTTCGAATGTGACCGGAAAGGAAAAGGTGTCTAGTGACGTCACTGCCTACTTATTTCACTTATTGATTGATTAAATCAGTTCCTTGTGTTCATGCTCTGAAAATAATGAAAATAGTCGCAAATTCCTCTTGAAGAAATTAGATATATATAAAAGTAGATTATGCATCAATATTCAGATCCACCGACCAACTCAAGAAATCAATGCTTCACCTGAAAATAACTCGTTCGTTGTGTTCCATAGTTTGTCTAAGATACTGAAGCTCAGAATCCCTTTCTTTGAGCGCGCCTTCCAGGTCAGCTACGGCGGAGGAGTCACAAGGGGAAGGTGCGAGATCCGAAATGCTTCCACCAGATTGTCTTCCCCCTCTGGAAAAGAAAACGAGAAAGACTATTTCAATGATGTTATAAACTAAAACCGCTGCAAATTCCTTCACAGGGGTTGGTTATTCCTCGGACCAGGAGCGTGTAAACTCCTTCTAATCGATTCAGCGTCCAAAAATTAGTGGAGAACGATACCCCCACACGCCTAAATCGCCAAAAGTATTGAACGGGATTTGGGGGAAACAGTGGGTGTGTAGCGTGTCCCGGACCCATTCCAATCAATTCAAGGTCCAAAATTCAGTCGAAAATGATACCCCACACGCCTAGATCGCCAAAAATCATGAAAATCAATTTTTCAAAATACACATTTTGACCCTTAACCAGCCCCTCCCCCCCTTTATTCCTCGAAATGTGGTTCGATCGGGCTGAAAAGTCTTGAGGACCAACTAGAGCCGGGGACGGGGCCCTGACCCGAATTTTTAATTAAAAAAAAAGTTTTTCTACAACCAAAATCGGCTTGGACGGCGGACGGAAATTTTCCTATTTTGATTTATTTATTAATAATAATACGGGATACACCCAATTACAAATGAGAAAATAATCAGGCAGACAATCAGGAGTCACAGAAGTACGAAACAAAGAGTAGCTAAACAGGGTCGTGTAGGGGTTCAGAGCAGAGATGGTTAATGAGAGCAGTCTTAATGGATGAGAGAGGTGAGGAAATAATATCAATGAAGGAAGGATGATCTAGACAACATGAAACGCCCCGAGAAAAACTGGGCCTCGCAAGGGGTTTCGCCCCTTGCCCCACCAGGTGCTGTGGCCCTGGACCCCCGATTTTGTTCGCTTGAAGCCTGCGGCTGAAATTCAAAAACATGGAACATGTTTTAGCCTTTTATGACATGTAAACGAAGACTCGATTTTACAACACTTCGGATGACTCACCACTACGTTAAAATTTAACGTAGTGGTGAGTCATCTGAAGTCATCCCATTCCATTTAATGGAATGGGATGGGGGCTTCCTCCTCCTCTTCGCATCACCCGTCGGGCGTTATCCTCCCGCCTTCCTCCTCCTCTTCGCGTCACCCGACGGGCGTTACCCTCCCGCGTTCCACTTTCGTGTAACGTTTTTTGGCAGTTAGGTGAAGGCTAAAACATGTTCCATGTTAAAAATGTTGGGCCGAATCGGAGAGATTAACGTATTTCATGAAAACATAGGTTGATTGTTTAAGGAACAACCAACCAAAACGAAGAAACACAGAAGAAGTGGTGATTGAGTGTTTTATTGTCTATCACGATGGAAGTACCTATCCGTTGCGTGACTGCATCAGCCTATTGAGGCTCAGAACCTCTCAAGTAGCGAGCATATTTCAGGGTTCCCCCCTCCCTCCCTTTTAACCGAAAACGATGCTGATCTTTGGGGCCTACCGTATACCAAACTCCCGAGATTGATTATACATTCACGGTTGATTTGCTTCCAATACTATGATGATGATACGCGAGTATCGTGTGTCTGTCGTTTTAGTCTTGGTGATGACGTGACGATGTGACTCAGCCTCATTCCCATGCGACTCCATTGCAGGCAGAGCTGGCAACGAGACGAATTCAATTCAAGGAAGAAGAAACCGTAAACGAACTATGAAATAAGGAATGGACACCTTATTCACCTGATAATCATTGTCCTCCATTTACGTTGGTTATTCCTTGAGTAATCAACCTATAGAATCATGTCATACGTTTCATAATGTCTAGATGAAAAACATTGCAAATTCTTACACACGGGTTGGTTATTCCTCGGACCAGGCTCATGGAGACTCATTTCTTCAATATGGAGAAAATAGAAACAGTGGGTGTGGCGGGTCCCGGACGCATTCCAATCGATTGAGGGTCCACAATTTAGTGGAAAATAATACCCCACACGCCTAGGTTACAGAAATCTCGAAAACACATTAGAAATGGGTAGATAGGTACCCATTTTGACCCATAGCCTCATCCAGAGGGCACCAATCGTTCCTAGACACGTCTCCTAGACGCGTCAAAAAATTAGAGGAAAATCAGGGTATGATTTTCGCCTAGGTAGCAGATATCTCGAACATACATATTCAAACATCGGAAAAATTGGGGAAAAGTGGGTGTGGTGGGACCCATTTCAATCGATCCAGGGTCCAGAATTTAGTGGAAAATGATACCCCACACGCCTTGGTACCAGAAATCTCGAAAACAAATATTTAAAATGGGTAATAGATACCCGTTTTGACCCATAACCTCTTCCAACGGGTGCCAATAGTTCAGAGACCCATCACATTGGATTCAGCGTCCACAATTTAGTTGAAAATGATACCCCACTCGCCTAGATCGCCCAAAATCTCGAAAATCCATTTTTCAAAAAACACACTATGACCCTTACCCCGCCCAAATTTGGTCCGATCGGGCTGAAAAGCTTGGAGGACCGTCCCAGGCCGGGAACAGACCCCTGACCCAAATTTCAGATTTTTAGAACATTTTCTACTACCAAAAACGGCGCGGACGGCGGACCTTTTGGTTGGTCATTCCTTGAATAATCAACCTATGTTTTCATGCAAATGGTCAACCTCTCCGATTAGGCTCAAATTTTTTTTCTGGACGTTTCATGGTGTCTAGATCAAAAAAACGCTTCAAATTCTTACACAGTTACAAAAGTGTTTTTTGAAAATTGGATTTTCGAGATTTTGGGTGATCTAGGCGAGTGGGGTATCATTTTCGACTAAATTTTGGACGCTGAATCCAATGAAATGGGTCCCAGAATGATCGGTACCGACTGGAAGAAGTTATGGGTCAAATTGGGTATATATTACTCATTTTGAATATGTGTTTTTGAGATTTCTGGAACCTAGGCGTGTGGGGTATAACTTTCCACTAAATCTTGGACGCTGAATTCAATGAAGTGGGTCTCAGAACGATTGGCACCCACTGTAAGAAGTTATGGGTCAAATTGTGTATACATTACTCTTGGTTGGTTATTCCTTGAATAATGATTTAGAAAACTTTCTAAAAATCTGAAATTTTGGTCAGGGGTCCGTTAATGGCTCTAGTTGGTCCTCGAAGCTTTTCAACCTGATCGGACCGAATTTGGGTGGGGTACGGGTCAAAGTGTGAATTTTGAAAATGGATTTTTGAGATTTTTTGCTATCTAGGAGTGTGGGGTATCATTTTCCACTAAATTCTGGACGCTAAATCTAATGTGATGGGTCCCAGAACGATTGGAACCCATTGGACGAGTCTATGGGTCAAAATGGGTATCTATTACCCATTTTGGTTGGTTATTCCTTGAATGGGGGAAACAGTGGGTGTGGCGGGTCTCAGACCCATTCCAATCGATTCAGCGTCCAAAATTTAGTGGAAAATGATACCCCACACGCCTAGGTAGCAGAAATCCCGAAAACACATATTCAAGATGGGTGTATCTATGGGGCACTACGACACTAATTTACTAATATAATATTGAGAAAACGTAGGTAATTTAGAAGGCTATAATAATTGTATTAAATTGAATTGAATGGTACGAATAAAAAGCTCGGACAGTAAAAGGAATTGTAGGCAACTGCTCAAAATTGGTTGCTAAGTTTAACAGCTGGTTATAAACAACAGGATATGACGATGTGTTTTGTTTGTCTATTCGGCTGAAGTCACCCACATTGGTAATAAATACCCAATTTGACCCATTACTTCTTCCAGTGGGTGCCAATTGTTCTGGGACCCATTTTATTGGATTCAGCGTCCAAAATTTAGTGGAAAATGACACCCCACTCGCCTAAATCACCCAAAATCTCGAAAATCCATTTTTCAAAAAACACATTTTGACCCCTACCCCCTCCAAATTTGGTCCGATCGGGCTGAAAAGTTTCGAGGACCCATCTCGGCTGGGAACAGACCCCTGACCCAAATTTCAGATTTTTAGAACATTTTCTACTACCAAAAACGGCGTGGACAATGGACGGCGTACGGCGGACGGCGGACGGCGTACGGCGTACGGCGGACGGCGGACGGCGGACGGCGGACGGACATTGACCTTTTTTGATCAGGACATCATGAAACGTCCAGAAAAAAATTTGAGCCGAATCGGAGAGGTTGACCAGAGGGTGGGGTACGGGTCAAAGTGTGAATTTTGAAAATGGATTTTTGAGATTTTTTGCTATATAGGAGTGTGGGGTATCATTTTCCACTAAATTTTGGACGCTAAATCCAATGTGATGGGTCCCAGAACGTTTGGAACCCATTGGACGAGTCTATGGGTCAAAATGGGTATCTATTACCCATTTTGAATATGTGTTTTCGAGATTTCTGGTACCTAGGAGTGTGGGGTCTCATTTTCCACTAAATTTGGGCCGAATTGGAGAGATTGACTTTTTGCATGAAAACATAGGTTGATTATTCAAGGAATAACCAACCAAAAAAGGTAACCATTCTGATCCC
This sequence comes from Cyrtorhinus lividipennis, assembly GCA_019603395.1. NCBI lineage: Eukaryota > Metazoa > Arthropoda > Insecta > Hemiptera > Miridae > Cyrtorhinus > Cyrtorhinus lividipennis. Next base: position 19,626,625 of record CM033999.1, on the reverse strand, counting down.
CACCCTTTTAACTCGATCGATTCAGCGTCAACAATTTAAGGGGAAATGATACCATCATAGGTATGTAGATTTGTTCCCATTTGCTAGTGAGAATATAGGCAACCCCTAAACCCTATCACTCTGCAAAAGCTCATTTATCCTTCTACCTGGCCCAATGCACCGGAAATATGGAGTTGGAATATCTATCAAGAACACAAGTTTAAATATCAAGAAAGCTGCAAATTATTCCACACTGGTTTATTAATCCCTAGAGCAAGAACATAAGGAACACGTGAGTGTGGAGGACTTGTTCTGAAACGTAGGTAGGTAGGTACCCATTTTGACCCCTACTCCTCCTACTCCTACGCCGGTGGTTGCAAATCAGTCCGGGACCCATCTCAATGGATTCGACTCAATTTAGTGGAGTATACCTAATACCCCAAACGAGTTTCAAAAAACACATTTCTCATCCATACCCCTCAATTTGGGCCGGGAAGATTCAAGGAAAAAGTTCCCTTGCCAAAATGTCAAAGTTTAGACATTTTCGTACTACAAAAACCAGCGCGTACGGCGGACGGACATTTTGGTTTTGATCTAGACATCTTGTAACGCAAACTGTCTAATTTAGAGACCAATCGGAGAGATTGACTTCTGGCATGAAGACATAGGTTGATTGTTCGAGGAATAATAATATCATCAGCAAAGAACCTACATAACATTTCAAATAGTCAACTTTTTTATTCATTCATTATTAATCGAATGAGATTAACGAAGTAGGTACCAATTGTACTTCGTGCGTGCTTTTACTTCAGCGAGCATAAAAAGTTACTTGAACATAAATTTTTTTCATGAGCAAATGGCAGCTTTGAAGAACACCGCAAGGTACATGGTTTGTCACACGCACCAGGTAAGTAATTTGCGAAGGAAACATAGGTATTTAATATTATACACCCGCTCATAAAGTTTCACAGAACAGAAAGTAAGCTGCCGAGAGAGCCACCGCTCTCAAAAAGCCTTTCAATCATTGAGGTAGAGGTTTTTACGAGCCAGAAGCTACCTAATCATAATGTTCAAGTTGAGCCTGTGCCTTATTTCAAGATATTTTAAAGCAAGGCCTCTAATAATAATATTGTAAACTTTTCAAACGTAACTCCCACCTATTACTGTGAGTATTGACGGTCGAGGCTTTGTAGACGGAGTCTAAGCTGTCGTAGGCGTGAAGTCTGCCACAATCTGATGGTAATGAAGACATGGCCAGCGAGGGCGACACGGCTTTTCGTTCCCTCCATAGTTCATTCGCGCCTGAAAAACATGAGGCGAAACATTACATTCGAGTCATATATCAAGACACAGAAATATTTTCTAGGGATCCAGAAATTGACTAGTCAATCAGTTATCGTATAGAAAAAAATTAGACTTTTTGGGTTACAACTTATTGTACCGGAAGCAATTATCGCAAACGTACTGCGCAAATAACCAGCCAGAACGGCATTTATCTTGAGGTGGCGATAGCGCACACTGTCACGCCGAAAAAAGTCACAACACATTCCTCAATTTATTATTGTAGTACCCAATTTCACCCATACCCTGCCCATGATTGGGAGCAAAACTAGTACCCGAACACACTCAGTCTGGACTACGAAAAACTCTGCTAATTCGTTCACAGGGGTTGGTTATGCCGGACGGACATTTGTTTATTTCAATCTGGACACCTTGGAACGCCCTGAAAAAATTTTTGTGCTGAATCGGAGAGATTGATTATTTGCATGAAAACAGGTTGATTATTCATGGAGTAAACATGAATTCAATGAATGTTCATGAGAAACAACTTATTTTTCGATGAAAATACAAAATCAAAATTATACAAATAAGAATAATAATCCAGAACTAATTGTACTGGAACTGGATTGTAGGTTGTCAAGAGGCACTCAATATGGTAAACGTGGCCACACACATTCAAGCCTGAGTATTTTCAGATGGTGAAATGAAGAGAATCGTATTGTTGCGAGCTCGCACCGGCGCCGGTCAAATGGGCTGCTGGCGTCGCAAGGTCAATGACCTGTGGAGGATTAAGGGTCTCGAACATTCGGGAACCTCCCCGTTCGCTCCAGACAACACGTCGAGTTCCCAGAACCAGGGAACGTTCTGGAAGGTACTCGACCGAGAGGCAGCAGGTATAAAACAGACCCACGAGCGCCGCCCAGTTCAGTTCAATTCGGAGTCCGGATATAGACGCTTCGGGTTATAAATCGTGCCGTGCCGCGTTATAAATAGTGCGACAACCGTGTATTGTGATTCTGTCATTGTGTAAGTGCGCGAATGTGAACAGTGTATGTATTCAAATGAACGATTGTTAATAAATTATTTACTAAGAACATAAATCGTTACAGTATGTTATACATATTTCATATTGTACTTACCATAAAACTTGCGGCAGCTTGAAGTGATTGGAAATAGGTTAGAAACGTATTGAATTCATGTTGTTTCAGTGTAGTGTTTATAGCCGTTAACCCTCGTAAGCCCGTTTTGTAGACGTCCGGTTTCGACGTTGTTCTAACGAATACATTTCGAAAGGGATACTCCATACGTTTAGATCACCGAAAATCTCGAAAATCCATTTTTCGAAAAACACATTCGAAACCCCTCCATAGTGTTGCGAGCTCGCACCTGCGCCGGTCAAATGGGCTGCTGGCGTCGCAAGGTCAACGATTTGTGGAGGATTAAGGGTCTGGAACATTCGGGATCCTCCCCGTTCGCCCCAGACAACACGTCGAGTTCCCGGAACCCGGGATCGTTCTGGAAGGTACTCGACCGAGAGGCAGCAGGTATAAAACGGGCCCAGAAACGCCGCGAAGTTCAGTTCAATTCGGAGTCCGGATATAGACGCTTCGGGTTATAAATTGTGCCGTGCCGCATTATAAATAGTGCGACAACCGCGTTACAATCAATGTATTGTGATTCTGTCATTGTGTAAGTGCGCAAATGTGAACAGTGTATGTAATCAAGTGAACGATTGTTAATAAATTATTTACTAAGAACATAAATCGTTACAATAGTGTTTGGTCCGATCGGGATGAAAAGTTTCAAGGACCTACATAAAACATGGGGAGGTAGGGATCAAAACTGTTTTTCGAAAAATGGATTTTCACCGATCTAGGCGTCTGAGGTATCATTTTCCACTAAATTTTGGACGCTGAATCGATTGGAATTAGTAAGCACATAATATTATCTTGATTATTCAAGGGATTCAAGGAATCAATTCAAGTTCATTGATGCGTTTCGTTGACGAGCGGAGCTTCTTGCAAGAGAGAAAATTAGAGTACTCGGCGTGATCTAGGCACGACGTGACGCGTTAAATCTAGGCGTGTGATGTCAGATATTTTCATCTTCTTGACCGGGGATGAATCTTCCTTAAGGAAGGGAGAACTTCTCCTGACACCCTTCTAAGCTTCTTGACACTAACTGGACGTTACTTCTCGAACGTGTCTAGTAACTACGAGTCTTTCAATATTTCTTTCTTCTTCTCACGAGTTTCAATCATTTGTGACGAAAAACCATTTAGGTGATGTTCCAAGGTGAAACCACCATCTGTACGCAAACGGTCACTGTAACCCGCCGTTTCACCTAACGGGCTAGGGATCCAGAAATAGACCTAGGCGAATAAATTAGTGGGAGACTAAAGACTTTCACTTACCGTTCGGAATGTCGGAGACGGTCGGTCATAGACTCCAAGTACACCTGAATTGACTAAGCTCTGAGGAATGGGGTTTCGTGAGTGAAAGGCAAGAGTTCAATATTGGTTTATAATAACGCAATTGTCAGAAATATGAAATATGGAATGTCTCGGCCGAGAAGGATACTGACTATGACTTAATCTAATTAGTGAGTAAGTAGAAGTGAAGGGCTGAAGGCCAATGAATTTACGAGGTAGCTGAAGGCTCAGGAGTGTTTGATTTGGAATAACGGAAAAATACAAGTGATTTACTAATGTCCTCCCCTAATTCCCTTTGCTTTCCTACGACAGACAAGATACTAAATACTACGGTTACAACATACAATTCTCTGATCAGCTTTCTAATGACTAAACGTCAGGGCTTGGGCCAGATTTAAAGAGTCGACTTTCGCGTTGCGAGGGTACGAGACAGAGTTAATTCGCCACTTACGTGCACCAACGCCTTCGGATGGAGACAACAGGGTGATGTGCTCTTCGCTGCTCGGCTTCGGTCAGGGGAACGCCGTCCAGGCCGGAGGAGGCGAAGCTCTTTCCGACGGAGGTCCGACGACTGGCGGTGCGTGGAAATCCTGGACTATTGGCCGTCGAATCGGGCGCGAACGAATCAACACTCGGGTTCGACGGGGGATTTTCAGTTCGTATAAGGGTCCACTGTTACGGGATAGGAATTGGCTGATCTCCCAATTCCCGAGTTCTCACCCTGAAGGAACCACGATACAATCGTTCCTTCAGGTCACTTTCACTTCACTTCGATGTTCCGGTTCACTTCGCTTCGATGTCCCGGTTCACTTCGCTTCGATGTCCCGGTTCACTTCGATGTCCCGGTTCACTTCGATGTCCCGGTTCACTTCGATGTCCCGGTTCACTTCGCTTCGATGTTCCGGTTCACTTCGATGTCCCGGTTCACTTCGATGTCCCGGTTCACTTTACTTCGATGTCCCGGTTCACTTCACTCCGTTCCGCGAACAGAGATTTCAACTTTCCTTCCCTTGAGTTCGGATACGACTGCTTGATGTTACTTCTCCCAGTCCGCTCGTCAAGTCGCCTTCCCCTTCTACTCCTCCCTGGGTGTCTTGCGCCGCCCATCGCCTACCCAATCCAATGAGGACACGCCTTCCGCCCAGCTGGGGTTAGGCGCTTGGAGGGGGAGAGGGGTCGTTCCGTCCCCCCGCCGCCGAAGTTTCTTGACGGGGCGCTTGGAATCTGCCGCCCCGTTACATCACCATTCAATTCAATCGACTAAAAGTAAATGATTTCCCCGAAATTCTATTATTTCGTGAAATGCTATCAAGAGAGGTTGGCAACTTTTCTCTTATTCCTAAGTGAACAAAATTATATCAATACATGGATTAAAAGTTCCCTTTTCATGGTATATCCTATAGTAATCCGATCTATTGTAGTAAATCACAATGTAACTCCTCACATAACATACATGATGACAAAATGTTACTCACTTCCATAGAGTGCGAGGTGCGAACTTGGTCGGGCAAGTATAGGCGTAGATCCATACCGTTGTCCACAATTAGAAAATCTTGAGTTGGCTAACGCAGACGGTTTATACGCTACTGGTCTAATGATGACCTTCCCCTAAAAAATGAAGAAAACGACTAATAAACTACGGTTTACGACGTAGTTACGACAAAAGAACATGTTTGTTTCCACCGATTCGGAAATTTGTTAGACGAGAGCGGATTTATATATATATTATATACATATATCACAATGATGGGGATGATGTACAAAGAGTATTCCAGGTGGCCTTTTTCAGCCCGATCGGACCAAATTTGGAGCGGAGAAGGGGGGGGGGGGGTCAAAATGTGTTTTTTGAAAAATGGATTTTCGAGATTTAGGCGAGTAGGGTGTCATTTTCCACTAAATTTTGGACCCTGAATCCAATGAGACGGGTCCCAGAACGATTGGCACCCACTGGAAGAAGTTATGGGTCAAATTGGGTATATATTACCCCTTTTGTATATGTGTTTTCGGAATTTCTGCTACCTAGGCGTGAGGGGTATAGTTTTCCACTAAATTTTGGACGCTGAATCCAATTGAATGAGTCCCAGAACGATTGGCACCCACTAGAAGAACTTATGGGTCAAATTGGGTATATATTACCCATTTGAATATGTGTTTTTGAGATTTCTGGTACCTAGGCGTGTGGGGTACCATTTTCTGCTAAATCTTGGAAGCTGAATCCAATGAAGTGGGTCTCAGGTCGATTGGCATCCACTGGAAGAAGTTATGGGTCAAATTGGCTATATATTACCCATTTTGTATATGTGTTTTCGGGATTTCTGGTACCTAGGCGTGTGGGGTATCATTTTCCACTAAATTTTGGACGCTGAATTCAATGATGTGTGTCCCAGAACGATTGGCACCCACCGGAAGAATTTATGGGTCAAAATGGGTATGTATCCACCCATTTCGTATGTGTCAGGATTTCTGGTGCCTAGGCGTGTGGGGTATCATATTCCACTAAATTTTGAACCCTGAATCGATTGGAATGGGTCTGGGACCAAGTTTCAAGGACCCGTCTCGGCCGGGAACAGTCTTGCCTTTCCGATTTTTCTATGCTTTTCCGGTGTTAGCTGATTGTGACCAAAATACATTTACGTTGGCACAAATGTCGTATCTATTTGTGTCCGTATCTTTTCCGAACATTTTAGATGTAACATGGTCCAAAATCGACTCTGTTTCGTGGGCTGGGAGGTTTGCAGTTCCTCAACTGGCCGACTAGGCTTATTGATGATGGGCACTGTTTGGTACAGATATACTGCGCAATTTAAACAGATATATCTGAATTATTCCAGCTGAGGCCAATTTACACTTGATATGATGTGAAATTACAAGGACCGTCCTGTGCAAAAACTTTAAATTCTAAAAATCTACTCTTTGTTCGGTCAAAACATCAAGTGAATGCAAGACAAATTTATTTTGTCCTGACACATGCTTTGCTTTGCATAGGTTTGAAAAATTCGAAAAAACGCGGTGAATTCTTCCACAATGGTTTATTATTTCTTAGAGCAAGAGTATGTGGGAAACAGTGAGTGTCAAGTGTCGACTCATTCCAATGTCTATGTAGGTGGTGGGCGCCAATTTTTCCGGGTGTTATCTCGATTGATTCTGCGTCCGAAAGTTAGTGGAAAATGATACCCCATAAGCCTAGTTCTCAAAAAGTCCCGAAAATCGAGTTGAAAAACGCATTTTCTGTTTTAAGTATATATAAATCAAGAAAAAATTAAATTTGTAGAACATTGTTAAGTGTTAAAAACGTAGCATGGACAGCGGACGGACGTAGACAATCGGAATGGTTGACCTCGGGCATGAGAGCACTGCATAATAGTTATATCAATAATGAACCAAAATTAGCATTATTTTATTGTTCGTTCTGGATGGTTACAATATACTGGATAACATGAAGGCAAAATCCCACAAAAAAACCACACTGACTGGTCTTCAACCCCAACCCTTGCTGATTTCACTAAATTTTTTCGTCGTCGATGGTGGTCTGATGGATCACTATTCACCTATAAACCTATGTCGTTTTTGGTAGTAGAAAATTTTCTAAAAATCTGAAATTTGGGTCAGGGGTCTGTTCCCGGCCTAGAAAGATCCTCCAAGCTTTTCAGCCCGAACGAACCAAATTTGAGCGGGGTAGGGGTCAAAATGTGTGTTTTTTTAAATGAATTTTTGAGATTTTGGGCGATCTAGGCGAGTGGGGTATCATTTTCCATTAAATTTTGGACGCTGAATCCAATGAAATGGGTCCCAGAACGATCGGCACCCACTGGAAGAAGTTATGGGTCAAATTGGGTATATATTACCCATTTTGAATATGCGTTTTCGAGATTTCCGGTACCTAGGCGTGTGGGGTATCATTTTCCACTAAATTTTGGATCCTGAATCGATTGGAATGGGTCTGGGACCCGCCGCACTCACCGTTTTCCCCATTTCCCCCATGTTTTAAATAAGTTTCCATGCGCCTGGTCTGACGAATAACCAACCCCTGTGTTTTGTATCGTTTTTTCTGGGTGTTTCAAGGTGTCTAGAATAGAGATGTGCCGAAAAGAACAGAACAGGTATCTGTTTGGAATAGTTCCGTTTCGGAACAGTCTGATGGAATAACCTGTTTCAACTGTTCCGAACGATACCCCGAGTTTGCTGCCTCTGCACACTATTCTCTTGCACTCGCACTCGTTTGGAACAGCAACACCAACAATTAGACGAGTGCAGGCGAAACTAGTATAAGTGAATACGCACACTACTGTTACAATTCTCGCACTCGCACTAGTTGAAGCAGCAACACAGACGAGTACGTCGTTGGCACTTAATTTTTGGTTTTCCCAGGCTATGTTACAAAACTACTACATTCAAAACTGGCATTAAAACATGTCAATGTGGTTGCAACATCAGTTGCGTGTGAACGTATTTTTTCTAAATAAGAAATAACATAAATAAAAAAACTTTTATAAAAACAACGTTTTTCATATGCACTAATAAGTAGAAAATAATTTTCCTATGAGCCTGGCAGAATTTCTGAATAAATTGGTCACATTATGGTAATAGACTTTATAACAATTTCCAATTCTTATAAAACGAAAAACGTTGGGCGCATTTTGTATTATTATTATGAATGTTCATTTTAGAATCATATAAATATGAGATTTATGAGAATTAACTGAATATTATGTCAACTGAATTAATATAAAGAAATTTCATTTTATAGAAATGTGAGCAGAAAGATCTTGATGTTTGAGTACATGCGCCCAATGTTTTTCGTTTTATAACAATTTCCAATTGTTATAAAGTCTGTTACCATAATGTGACCAATTTATTCAGAAATTCTGCCAGGCTCATAGGAAAATTATTTTCTATTTTTTAGTGCTTATGAAAAACGTTGTTTTTATAAAAGTTTTTTTATTTACGTACTATTATTTTCTACTTTTTAGTTTTGTTCGTTAGAAATGTAATTGTAAAATTTTATTGAAGAACCTCGATGAACAATGCAGATATTCCCCCCTATCATTAAATAATTTTATTTTATTGAAATTACGTATTTACTACGAAATTACTTAAGAAGCTCTTTAAATCATCATCAAAGTATTATAATATGGCATTGTCATCTGGTTCTGATCTATATAGTGCTGGTTGACTCGTTGCTCGCTAGATGGCATATGCTCTGCCAGACTCGTTGCACTCTTTGTGTCGGGAGAGTGGGAGTAATTAATTACTCAAGAAGCTCTTTAAATCATCATCAAAGTATTATAATATTGCATTGTCATCTGGTTCTGATCTATATGTAAAGTTTCAGAACTAAAGATTGCCGATAAATGGTCGAAATTTGAGTTGAAAGATTTCGCAGACAAACAAACAAGAAAGCGGGTTAAGAAAAACGTTTTAAAATGGGCTCTACTTTTAAAAAAACTGACGACATAGTCTTGTACTGTACTGCTATCGGTCATTCGTTTGAATTTTGAAAATCCGTTGATAAAGTTACTATTGATAGGTGGTGGAAAAACAGAACTTGTTAGCAACCTATATTCTACACGAGACGAAAAACGAAAGTTCGAAATTCTATTTCAAGATTTGCCGTACAACCTTCAGACGTTTTTCGAGTATTCCAGAATGAAAACTACAATATTTGGAAACAAACTGAAGGGGATAGTGTACCCAGAGCAGGGTGGCACCAGCATAGGAGGCTACCAGCGGCAACCCCTAGCGGCACAAGTCAATTTTAATTCTCCATTGATGAGTGGTTTATCCAACAAATTTTGATCAAAATTGGTGGACTGATCATCACCGAAGGTCAAGAGGATTCCTTTCTAGCTTCTACAATTAAGAATGAACCGTTCAAATAGTTACTTGAGTTAGTACAGAGGAGAGGCGAGGGGGTGTGTGAAGGAGGGTAGGCTCAGAAGCAGTGGTATCAGGAGATCCCTCCTGGCTCTCGTTTCCGCTGTCCACGCGTGACATCTGTAACCAACAATAGTACATCTAGAGTGTAGTAACAATTACAACAGATAGCTTTTTTCCGGTGGACGTATCTCTTCTTAATCATAGAGGACCCATTGACAATATTCTTGTGTTGATTTCAAGAAAAAATATAATTCTCGGGGGAAAATCAAGAGATTTATTTGTAGAAATATTTGTGGTGTTAGGATGTACCAGAATTAACATTGTTTTCATAGGGAGATGGCAGAGGGTCCGTTCCAAGACAGCAGGTACCCTCAAATCGTGTTGTAAGCCCCCAGGCTTGCTGCCTCCAGAAAGCCAGAAGGGAGGGAGCATGCGCCAGGATGCGCGCGCGCGAACACCATACACGGTTCGACAAAGTATGCCCCCAATTACCAAATGCATGGAATAACTATCAATATTGTCCCCAACGAGTTTCAAGACACTAGAGACATTCTACAAGATAAAGTTGATGCCTACGAAAATTCATTACGAGCTCATGCCATAATTAGGAAAAGGATAGATAGTACACGACAACATTATCCTTACAGCATAGGTGAACACGTGTACATCGAAAACGGTAATAAATTGAATAGGGATAAGTTAGATGAAATTCGAATCGGTCCATTCCCAATAGTCGAAAAACTTTCAGATTCAGTTTTTGTAATTAATGTAGGATTTAGGACAAACGATCGACGTATATACCATATCAGCAAAATGGTGCCCTCTCAGGCACACGGTAAACGTAAAAGAAAAAAAAAAAAAAAAAAAGGTTAGGATACTTAGGATGATTTATGTACGGTATGTTGTTCATGAATGAAGTGCCCAAATGTTGACATTCCGGCATATTGATAATACTAGCCGTCCAATAGATTGCCTATTTCGATCTGCGTCGAGTCAGTATCTCTCAGGATCTATGAACATTCCTTTTCCCATTGACGAGGAGTTCCGAGTTCTGTTCAATCCTTGCTGTGAATAGTTTTCCCTTCTGATTATTATCTGTAATGTAATTCTGTAAAATGAGTACATTCTGTTTTATCTGAAGATTACACTATCAACAAGTTATACCAGGTACTGCATTTATTATTTATGCCTATAGAGTATTGAACACGAAGGTAAATGCAAGCTCGCAACACCCTCAGAATCTCCCGATGTATTTCTGCCGAAACAAATAGTATTTTTTAGGTTTCTTCTTTTGTGTATCCATCGGTTACTGTTTGACACAATAATGTTACGTTTAGGCAATGCAAGGAACGGAAACCCGTGATACATTATAACATATTTAAAAAAAATCCCGATTCTGCTCATGGAAAATGCACGGACTTAGACTGTACGGTTTCTAAATCAAATAGTGGAGGGCGGTTAGCTGGTATGGTTGAACGGTTTGAGGATCTTCGCTCCGTTTCCCGTTTTGGGGATGCTTTTGAGATTCGAATTCTCTTTATCTGGGGCAGCCGTCTGAATCCAGTGATTTAGTGCCGTCTAGACGATCCTAACGACGGGTATGAATAGGATTACGCGAATAACTTCTTAAACCAGAGCGGAATATACACAGTAAAGGGTTCGCTTTTAGACATTTGCAACGGACTCGCACTTCGGACTCAGGAAGGGATGTGTAGGCAAGCGTGAGGAGCAAACTAACCATCGTCCTCGTTATTCAAGATAAGGGTTACAATGGCAACATAATTTTTGTGTACATGATATACATGTGTGTTCTTTCGTGCGTAAGACCATTCCACTTATGTGAGAAGAGTTGGGAAGTCATTCAAGCTCATGTGTAAGCCCCCAGGCTTGCTGCCTCCAGAAGGCCAGAAGGGAGAGAGCATGCGCCAAATGCGCGCGCAGCTCCTGCCTGGACATCGCATTTAGAGAGGCCCAGCGGAGACTCGTTCCGAAGGCGCCCAACCGGGCGGTCATGCCCCTCCGACTGGGGGCCCAACATGTTGGAGTATATATTTTTGTAACCCTGTCGTGCAAGAGATTTCTCACTCAGTCCATCCTGGCTTCGTCCTGTGCTCGCTCTGAAGTGAACTCTTCTACCGTGCTGAAGTCGACTGAAGCTGTAATATTGTGTTCCCCATGAGATAAAGGACTCAAGTTAATAAGCCTTGCTGTGTACCTGCGGGACAGCGAGCCCCCTCCTGTTTTTCCTTCGACGTCGACGCCGTTTTCGTCAGCCGGTATCTTTGCACTTGTTCATTAAATTGTATTTCATGTACATCATAATTTCATGTCACTTGTATTAATTGTATTTTATGCTCCACATGTTGTCTAATTTACTTTGTCGAATTACTTTGTCTTGTATCAATTCTAGCCCAGGTTGAGGCATATTTTCCTTTGCAACGAGTCCTTGTTTTTAATTATAATTCATTTTGTTTCAATGTATTTTATGTTCATCCTTGGTATCCCTAGTTGCTCAGTCGTAAGTCTTGACTTACATCCCGTATCCTCTCGCTAGGTCGCTTCCAAATTCTCCGAAGAAACCCGAATTAAATCATAGTAAATTCATAACAGATTTTAATTCGAGAGAGGCTTACACATGTGGATGTTTCGTACTAGGGGTGATACACGTACTAGGTTGTTGTAGAAACACAAGAATATCATGTTTTCCCATCATTCCATAAGTCCTGTTTTGTCTGTAAATTGTCAAATTAGATGAAAAGGATCTCGATAAAGTTCAGATCAATTTTACTCAGAACAGGGGTTCTGATTAGGTAAAAGTATTTACAAAGGCCCATGCATTATCTAAAATTCGAACTAAAATCAATTAAACTTCGTTATAGTTTTACCACATGACCTGAAATATTTGCTGTTTTCCTGATTTACCAGCATCTAGCACGTTTATCGGAAGTGCAGCTGACATCACAAGTACTTAATACTAGGCGTGTAGGTTATTATTTTCCAATAAATTTAGGAACGACAAATCGAACGGAATGAGACCGGGATACCCCATACTCACTGTTTTCCCCTAAGTTTTTGCTCTAAGGAATAGTAAACCAGAATTTTTTGCTATTTCAAGGTTTGAAAAACAACTGCAAGTAATTCCGCAATGGTTTATTGTTTACTGTGCGTTTTTCGGAACAATGTAAATGCCTGTTTACATCCCGTACAACGGCGGACGGTGGCCGAAAAATTGGATTGGGAATCAACACTTTTAATAATTATATATGTATTAATATTAAATTGAATGCTTGGATAGACATTTTAAAAAAATATACATATACACACATATACATACTTGATTAAAGTTAGAAAATGCGATTGGCTACATTGTGCTCAATTTGAATGTAGTTCTACCCGATTTCTTTCTTACAACGATCGCTAACTACCTACATGATTTAGGAAATACTTACATACACTGAACATTTTAAACTTACCTTAGTATATAAAGATCTTATATAAGTCCCCCCCCCCCCCTCCTAAAGAGTTTTGGGTCTACAATGCAATCTATCAAACGGGTTTGGATAAAACATAGGACCGTAAATTGGAAGAGCAATGATGTAATATTCCACAAGTCTGATATTGTCGGGTCGGTAGGAGCGGCTTCGGTTGTATCATCGTTTCGTGACGTCTCACCTTTCTATCCATTTTTTGTGACCTTCTCCGTGAAGGTTCTCTTATCATGAGGCTTATGCCGAAGTTATTGAAGGCCCAAACCCCCAAAACCCCACTGAGATGATAGGAGTTGCGGGGTGGTCATTCAGGACGTGACTTCTGCGATTCGGAAAGCAACTTTGCGGTTGGAAATGAAGTCAATTTAATGGGATGAGGGATTATTGGCAAACAAGAATCGTGACTGATATCGTTAGGGGGAGCCCTTGAACATGTAATGGGCAGCTTGATTGTTTCGACATCAGCAGAGAGAGTTAGTTAAGGCTGGCCGTCCACTGGACGCGAATTCGCGCGAAGAGGCGAAGTACGCGATTTCAAACGAAGAGTTCGCCTCTTAACAAACACTATTATTCGTATAGGACCCCGTCCACTGCAAGCGCCATGATCGATTTATCGATTTCCATCGCCAGGTTCGCCAGTTCGCGCGTTTGGAATCAAACATGTTTGATTCTCTTCGCCTCTTCGCGCGAATTCGCGTCCAGTGGACGGCCAGCCTAACCAATAAGAGGCGAACGTGTTCATCTGGTAAAAAATACGTAATAAATACATACAAGTGGACTATTTCTGTATGATATTCCTCGACGGTATAAGTGCATGTCATTGCCCCACAACGAACTCAACCTTCCGTCCTTCTTCTACTTAATTGTTACCTACTAGTATAAAGAAGAATTTCTATTCACATGTGATAATTACCAAATTAGAGTTCGGGCCGAGAGTCCATGCCGTACGCACCGTCCTGCACCGCTCCGCAATCAACTGCCGATTCCACCCGATTAGGCTGGCCGTCCACTGGACGCGAATTCGCGCGAAGAGGCGAAGAGGCGAAGTACGCGAATTTGCGTGAAGAGTTCAAACACTAGCATTCGTATAGGACCCCGTCCACTGGAAGCGCTGTGATCGCGCAAAGTCTGGCGAAGGCGAAGAGAACCAAACCAGTTTGTTTCCGAACGCGCGAACAGGCGAACCCGGTGATGGAAATCTGTACCTGCCGCCCCCTTTTACCTAGCCCACATGTGTAGTCCCCATACTACTTCACTAAACAATGTACCTCATCTGTCTTTCGACCCTAAACAGCTGATAGGACGGGCGAAACTGACAGGAATTCGCGTGCAGTGGACGGGGTTTCGACGCGCGAAGAGGCGTAGAGGCGAAAACTTGCGAATTCGCCTCTTCGCGCGAATTCGCGTCCAGTGGACGGCCAGCCTAACCAATAAGAGGCGAACGTGTTCATCTGGTAAAAAATACGTAATAAATACATACAAGTGGACTATTTCTGTATGATATTCCTCGACGGTATAAGTGCATGTCATTGCCCCACTACGAACTCAACCTTCCGTCCTTCTTCTACTTAATTGTTACCTACCAGTATAAAGAAGAATTTCTATTCACATGTGATAATTACCAAATTAGAGTTCGGGCCGAGAGTCCATGCCGTACGCACCGTCCTGCACCGCTCCGCAATCAACTGCCGATTCCACCCGATTAGGCTGGCCGTCCACTGGACGCGAATTCGCGCGAAGAGGCGAAGAGGCGAAGTACGCGAATTTGCGTGAAGAGTTCAAACACTAGCATTCGTATAGGACCCCGTCCACTGGAAGCGCTGTGATCGCGCAAAGTCTGGCGAAGGCGAAGAGAACCAAACCAGTTTGTTTCCGAACGCGCGAACAGGCGAACCCGGTGATGGAAATCTGTACCTGCCGCCCCCTTTTACCTAGCCCACATGTGTAGTCCCCATACTACTTCACTAAACAATGTACCTCATCTGTCTTTCGACCCAAAACAGCTGATAGGACGGGCGAAACTGACAGGAATTCGCGTGCAGTGGACGGGGTTTCGACGCGCGAAGAGGCGTAGAGGCGAAAACTTGCGAATTCGCCTCTTCGCGCGAATTCGCGTCCAGTGGACGGCCAGCCTAACCAATAAGAGGCGAACGTGTTCATCTGGTAAAAAATACGTAATAAATACATACAAGTGGACTATTTCTGTATGATATTCCTCGACGGTATAAGTGCATGTCATTGCCCCACTACGAACTCAACCTTCCGTCCTTCTTCTACTTAATTGTTACCTACCAGTATAAAGAAGAATTTCTATTCACATGTGATAATTACCAAATTAGAGTTCGGGCCGAGAGTCCATGCCGTACGCACCGTCCTGCACCGCTCCGCAATCAACTGCCGATTCCACCCGATTAGGCTGGCCGTCCACTGGACGCGAATTCGCGCGAAGAGGCGAAGTACGCGAATTCGCGTGAAGAGTTCAAACACTAGCATTCGTATAGGACCCCGTCCACTGGAAGCGCTGTGATCGCGCGAAGTCTGGCGAAGGCGAAGAGAACCAAACCAGTTTGTTTCCGAACGCGCGAACAGGCGAACCCGGTGATGGAAATCTATACCTGCCGCACCCCTTTACCTAGCCCACATGTGTAGTCCCTATACTACTTCACTAAACAATGTACCTCATCTGTCTTTCGACCCAAAACAGCTGATAGGACGGGCGAAACTGACAGGAATTCGCGTGCAGTGGACGGGGGTTTCGACGCGCGAAGAGGCGACAACTTGCGAATTCGCCTCTTCGCGCGAATTTGCGTCCAGTGGACGGCCAGCCTTATTGCGAGTCAAGTCGGGTAAATTTTGGTCCTGAGTCGTACATCCGGTCCGTGCATCGTAAGCCAACAAGTTTTTCTCTCGAAATTGAGTAATAATTTAGAATTCAGTCCATTAATTACGCAGAGAACTGTCGTATTGTTAGTGTTTTGAATCTCTTATCGCGGATCTGAAGGTCAGTCGTCGCCCCCTCTTCATTAGACGTCTTTGGCGTCAGGAGGAACCCCCACGTAGATAGGTGAGTTCCCTCTCCTCACGTTTCTGTCACCAGTCTCCGTTATCATAGCACCTGTGACTCAAGTTGACAGTAAGGTTCAAACGCTTTTGCCACACGGAGACCGTGCTTATTGCCGCGATCACGACCTGATAGTCCTTCGTACTGCAATATATCGATCGCACCGCTATAATGGATAAAGTGCGGAAAAAACTAGATAAATTGAACGTCCTGGATGCCCTTGCCAAAGACATTTCTGAAATCAAGCAATCTGTTGCCGGGCTGGAAAAGAAATTCCAGGATACCCAAGCTAAAGTAAAGGGGCTTTATAAAGAAATTGAAGATGTCAGAGGGGTTAATAGTGGGCTTCTACACCGGGTGGAAAAATACAAAAAAAATCTGCAAATTCTTACACACGGGTTGGTTATTCCTCGAATGGGGGAAACAGTGGGTGTGGCGGGTCCCGGACCCATTCCAATCGATTCAGGGTCCAAAATTTAGTGGAAAATGATACTCCACACACCTAGATTGCAAAAAATCTCATAAATCCATTATTCGAAATACACATTTTGTCCCCTAACCCACCCAAATTTGGTCCGATCGGGTTTTCGAGTACCAACTAGAGCCATGAACAGTCCAAAATTTCAGATTTTTAGAAAATTTTCTACTACTAAAGTCGGCGTGGACGGCGGACGGACATTTGCTAATTTTGATCTAGACACCATGAAACGTCCAGGAAACAATTTTGGGACGAATCGGAGAGATTGACTTTTTGCATGAAAACATAGGTTGGTTTTCCTTGAATAATTACAACATGAAAATGTACCGGTGGTTGCAACACCTATAATTCACTCACCTCATACTACCCTAGGAGTATTAGTCCCAGAACCTGTAACAGTAAATTACAACGTAATTGTAGCAGTTGTAGTATGGTTTTTATTAAGAAAAAAATGAAATATTGAATTAGGATGGGTCGTATAAGTTTTATAAAACAGCAATGGTTGATTTAAATTGTAGGAAAGAGTTATTGGTATTACTTCAAGCGACTTAGTGCCCCATGAAAAAGAAAACCAAGCTAAATGTGTTGAGTATGATCACAAATGAAAAGCGCTGCGAATTCATTCACAGGGGTTGGCATTCATTGACCATACTTACCTCCTGGTTCTGGCCACTAATATTTAAATTTTTGCGTATTGTCTATTTGATCGCTAGCGCATTAGAAATCCACATAGCTGAAGGTATCCATGTTCTGACTGTAACTGTAAAAAACTGTAAGAAATTCGAGAACGAAAACAGCAGAGAGTTCGTCGTAAAAGTGGTATAGTCTCGTGAAGAATCAAAAGTTGGATAGAACTGCGTCCGATCACTCACTTTCATTCATACTGGGCTAGAGCTCATAGCTTTGGATTTCCCAGCCCTCCAGAAGAGGCCAATACGATCACGATTTCCACCCTGTATCTGCCACCGGAGAAGGAAACACACCGTTGAAGGGGAAACTCGTGACAAGAACAAGATGACTCATCAAGGACGTAGAGGTCGACTTGTGTTTCTGTAGTACGGAGTTTGAATTAATTTGATACAAGTCAAATCAGCCCACACGACACTCAGGTTCCCTTCACCTCGGGGATGAGTATTTGAAAACTCTGCAAATTCATATACACAGGTGGGTTATTCCTCGAACCAGGCGCATGGAGACTAATTTAAACCTCGGACCAGGCGCATGGAGATGCATTTCTTCAACATGGGGAAAATGGGGGAAACAGTGGGTGTGGAGGGTCCCGACCCATTCCAATCGATTCAGGATCCAAAATTTAGTGGAAAATTATCATTTACCCCACACACCTAGATTGCAAAAATCTCAAAAATCCATTATTCGAAATACACTTTTTGACCCCTACCCCACCCAAATTTGGTCCCACATGCCTAGGTACCGGAGACCGAATATTCAAAATGGGTAATAGATAGTCATTTTGACCCACAACCTCTTCCAGTGGGTGTCAATCGTTCTGGGACCCTTTCATTGGATTCAGCGTCCAGAATTTAGTGGAAAATGATACCCCACACACCTAGATTGCAAAAAATCTCAAAAATCCATTTTTCGAAATACACATTTTGACCCCTAGCCCACCCAAGTTTGGTCCGATTGGGTTGGAAAGTTTCGAGGACCAACTA
>CM033999.1:19581302-19608347 GCA_019603395.1 Cyrtorhinus lividipennis | reverse complement strand
TTTTTTTCAAATCTTCGTTTTCCTCTTTTTTCACTTTACATGCCGCCTCCACACCTGACCCAGAGCTCATTATGTAAACGGCTTCTATCGCCCAGATTGCACAACAAGTGGTAATCCGCTCTGGAAGAAGGATCTCCCGAAGAGTTCTTGCATTTCCTTGATCTTACGTACACTTTTATTGCGGTGAGACGCAGTAAATAATATCATTGTGAGCTCAAATCCTATCGTTTTCTGCTATCCCTCCATTACTTATTCCTTTAAAGCGTTGTCGCTGGGCGATTTACAACAGGGATTTTCGAAATGAATCCTAACGTTGAAAAGAAAATGGTCTCAGTTCTGAACTCTCTTTGACGTATATCATCCTGAAAAATTGTTAAGCATCGTTTCTCTAGCTCGGTATTTATTGAACCCATTACCAAGTCTGAGGTGATATTTGTCTGTAATCACGATTTAAATGTACTGATTTTTAGTGGTTATCTACTAGGTTGCCTTTTGATGGAATACTTAAAATTATGTAATAAAAGTAGTCTCTCATTTCTCCTTGCAAAAAATTGTTTTGGTTCATGGTAATAATGCAACTGGGCTTATTTAATTATTGACTGAACTATGTAAACAGTTAGCAGACGAGTTTAGAGCATGATGTCAACGCATCAACGATTATGAAAGACGAACAGGTCCAAAATTCCGACTTCAGCATCAAGCCATATGGAACATAAACCGCATCTTCCTTCATAATGTCCTCAATATCGGATCCAAATAAAGGAACAATCCACTCTGAAGGAATGCGGATGGGTTGGACCGATGGATTGGTAGATACAAAACCGAGATAACATTTTGGGCTAAAAGGGAGGTAGGGCTGAAATGAAGCGGGAGGAAGGGGGGCTCAGAATTTCACCCTTTTACTAATGTTCGAAATGCAGTGGAAGGTTTGGGTCTAGGATTGAAACCGATGTACCTGGCTCTCGCTTTACACTATCTCCAGCGTCCGAGCGCCCTTCTTCATCCTGCCTGCCTTCTTGTCCGTAGATCTGAGCAGAAAATTGGTTCTATGACGTTTCACTTATCGCGGCCTGTGCCGAGACGGTTCAATTACGTTCTGCCGTTTTGCTCAGTCGTGGTTCTATCAAATTTGAAAAATTGGGTTAGCAACACAACAAGCGATCTCACCAATCCTGTCTCCGTGTGAATTCGCATCTCTGAACGAATAAACTTACAAAATTTGTAAGTTCATTCGTTCAGAGATGCGAATATTATTTTGACCAGTTCTGCTTGACATAGTCGATAAAATCTAGTGGCAAAACAGATAGAAAGGGATCACTTGAATACAGTTTGATTCAATTCCTTTTGCGCTTTGCCGGTAAGAAGGTATGCGGGCGCCCGGAGTGAAATTGAATTAATACTGTTACGCAGTAAGGTCAGTGTATGCTAACCTCCTCTTATGTCCCCCGTGTATCATCATCGGAAATCGTCGAATTTGGAAAAGGAAATGGAAGAAATTTCTTGCTCAAATCAGCCATTGTGACCTGCAGTATGTCCTCGGCAAATTTCGGCTTGTCTCCCAAGAATAGTCTGAAGCCGAAATTTTTCTGATTCTGGCCGTGAATGGAACGCTATTGAAAACATGATTTGATAATGGAGACAGAACAATCAGTTTTCTTCAAAGTAGGTAAATACAAAATATTACTACTATTTCAAAGTAGGTAAATACAAAATATTACTACTGGTATCTCTTCTCAACACCAATCAATTCCTACATCCGAATCCGAGCCCCACTACGATATTGTGTGTCAACAATCGCTCAGAAAAGTGAATTTTAATATAATTTGGGTGCTGATGTTTGGCAGCTGCCCTCCTACGTGGTGCTCCAAAAATTGCCTTATCCGAATCTGTTTCGGATCACCGGAAGCTTGAACTGTAGTCAGTCAAGAATACTTCTGGTGGCTCGTTCCTCTCTGTTAGGTGGTAAATGCATTAGCGCTTTCAAGTCCATAAAATATTCTTTTTTGTGAATGTTATCCCTAATTGGACACACCCGGAGGCCTGAGATTCTTTGAAAGAAGAAATCACCTAGGTACAAGTGGACGATTAACGGCTGAGATCTCCCTTGTTCGCGGCAAAGGTCACTTATCACCGATGTCTCGAGGCTGATCCTACCTAAGATCAGAACTCCACCTATGTAAGGGATAACGAACGCGTGTTGAAGAACGAAAGGAGAGTCAAGCCTGAGCGGTGAAAGTTGAGAAGAAATTCGATCAAAAAGTCCCGCTGAGATGGGCGAACTTCGAAAGTTTGCTCAGTTTGGACCATCCCATGTAACAGCAATTTCCTCATCAGTGATTACTAATGAGTGCCTTTCTTCCCTCGACTATCACTTCCTCCCCATCCACATTCTTCAACTTGTCAAATTGACCCTTTTGCAAAGGACCGCGTCTTGTACTTTGTGCTCGTAATTTCCACCATGTGCGTGATCAATAATTTGTGTACGTTTCGATGTTCGTGGTTGCTGTGCATAGAATTGTCGAAATTATATATTCTCGTGCTCCTTCGCTCCCAATACTTTTTTTTATTGATTATAACGATACCATTTCTCTATTTTAGATGCCAAATTCTGGGTCGGGAGGGGTCCGAAACCAAGTCCTCAAGGCGTCAGAGTTCCGGACGAAAATGGGAAAACCGTCCCATTGAGACAGTAAGTTCAGCTTCTAAACGTATTAAAGTGCTAAAAATTTGGTATTGCTTAAAAAAATATCTCGATTCGAACATTCTAAGGGCTTTAGACTCATCGCGGGACATTCGTGAAACTAGGGAGTTGAAAGAAAAAAAATCGTCAGAGTAAAATTTGCCATAATAACATGCTAAACAATTTTTAAAAATGAATTAAACTGGTTCCCGTCTTAATCCCTCAACTATCTGCACCAGAAGGTGTTTTATTGTTAGTTTCTCATCAAAGGATCTAAAATTTCTTTCTCACCATAATTCCATGCTACATTTGATGTTGAATCATGGCACCTCAAAAGGTCACGATAACTCTAGGATTGAATTATGGAAGTTCCAAATGAATGAATTAGGATAAAGCTGCTGCACACGTGTTGCCGAAACGAAAATAATGATCCTTTTCAT
Source organism: Cyrtorhinus lividipennis (assembly GCA_019603395.1). Taxonomy (NCBI): domain Eukaryota; kingdom Metazoa; phylum Arthropoda; class Insecta; order Hemiptera; family Miridae; genus Cyrtorhinus; species Cyrtorhinus lividipennis. The sequence continues at coordinate 19,605,227 of CM033999.1, read as the reverse complement.
TTTGTTTCGCTGTTATTCTATAATGTTTTTTTGGTAATATTAGTGCTAACACGCTCATTTTGTAGGTACGACAGGAAGACTATTGTACTGACGCTGCCTGGTGATCTGACCATTTTCGATATTGGACACTTCGGTGTTTGGTGTGAAGCTTTCACAGTCGATTTTGGTCACGTTCAAGTTCCACCGGCCCTCAACGTTCCACCGTCGCTGAAGATGCTCGGAGTGTCTCCTCAGGTATTTCGGAAGTCTAGAATGAAATTTGTGTTTTAGAGGTGTAGGGGAACTGATCTCACTAATTTGGAATACCTGTCACTTATACAAGTAGGTTGAAACTAGACGAAATTCATAAATTCCACTTTTAAAAGAGGTAGGATCCATGAGGCGGTATTGGGGAACAAAAGCTGTATGACTCATGACATACTGGGCAGACAGAATCTGGGAATGTAAAATGATAAATTATGATCAAATCCCCAAATTGTTTGTTCTAAAGCAATTCTGCTTCAAATTTACTGAATTTTCACGTCATTGAAAATAAAACGGCTCTTTCTTACCGAAGAGAATAACATCTTTCCAATTCCGCCGAAGAAAGTTGTTACGGCATGGCTTTCGTCAGGCTCGCGTGGAGGATTAATGGATCCAGTTTGAAAAAGTCTGTTCACTTCGATGCCATCGACCGATAAAATATTAGCAGGTAGTTTAAATTGAGGCTGTAAAAAGTTGGCCAACTCATCCCAGAAGTCCCGGTAAAAATTCTTCGAGTAAAAAATATCGCGTTCCCTGCCAGAAGGATCAAACTAGCGGATATTTTCAGTTCCCTGGCGCCAACGTGCGGTTTTTTTCTGTTCTTCTAACGCAGTTTTTTGAGAGGTCATCGACGCACATTGCGATGTAAAGTAGGTGATCAAGTTCTCATCCTGGAAGAAGTCAGCTTCTCGATAACATTTCTTTAATTAGTCTTGAGTCACTCGCCCTTTCCCTTCGAACTAAGCAGAATTTTTGAGTTATTTGGAGATTACAACTTTTTTTCTATAAAAAAGAAGGGAAAAAAACAGTTTACGTCGGTCGCTAAATTCCTGCATGCTTGCATGACAATGGTGCCTGTTGACACATTTGCATGTAAAAATTTATAATTTCGTACATCCGTTTATACTCGTATTAAAAGAACCTTTGACCCGATTACCTCAGTAGGCCACTGTAGCCTATGGCTCGATCCAGACACAAACCGAAAGCCAAATACCGTTTACGTACGAATCTTAACAAGGATTCTGATCACATTTCACGCATGCTTCATAACAAATCGTTTAGTCGAGATTGATACGTGTGTCAATAATATCAGCCTGGTGAACGAAGCACTGATGTGCAATGCTTCGTCGAAACGCTCGTTATACTGCGGAGCCAGATCGCGATCACCCATCAGAAACTAATCATTTGTGCTAATGGTTAGAAAAATATGCGTAATTTTAGTTTGAAACATTGGTTCTTACAACGGTAATTTGATAAGGAATGGATCTAGCATTGTAATATTGAATATATGTCTGCATATGTCACTGCACTTGAAAATGTTCTGTTAAATTTGTCTCTGGACAAAATATTGTTGAAAACGGCATTGTGACTAAGCATTTTGTACGACAGGACAACAATAATTTGATACAACGCGTACGAATCTTAATGTAGTATGACAGGTGAACCAAAACACTGCACGACTCTTGGGGTGAAAGGACATTCTGGATTCGGCTTTGTGGCTGTTTCAGTTAAGGTTCTATCAGCATCGTCAAGCCATCAGTGTACACAAAGATAATTTCCATCTCTTCGGGGTTACCATTATCAATCATATTATAATTGAGAGAGGTATAGGGTTTTCCTCATTATTGTAATTATGGTCGAAGTTTTTGTGCCACGTAGGACGCCCTCATCAGGAATCTGTCTACTGCCGCTATATGGGTCAGTTATCCACTTTTCCAATCTTATAATTTATTTTGTTGTCGAAGTTAGGTCTGCTAGGGCACGGACGCAAATTGTTGGTCAATATATATAGTTGAAGGGTAACTGTTGGGTAGGTTGACTAACTATCTCAGGCAAGTTAAATGTTAAGATTTCGCGCGTAAGTGCATTTCGTACATTCTCAGCAACGGACAGGGTAGTTTAAAAGACATAAAGTTGGATTCGGCTGCGTAATGATTCTCAAAGATCAAAAATCAATCAGAACTTTTTTGGTTGTTGGACCAGATATCTCGAATTTGCTCGTTAAAAATGATGAAATATATTCAAGTTTTGTCTCAACGGGTCAAACTATAAACACGCGTTTGAAAAAAAAGGAGAAAAAAACCCGAAATGAGAAAGTATGACGAAAAAGTTGAACAGTGCCGAAAGAGAATAGCCCGTGTTATGGGCGTGTGGTCGAGTTAATCGCGTGCTTAAGTGCTCACGTACGCGCCGCCACAAAACCGTGAAACCCAGTGAACTCTTCGAGTCGAGGATTGCCTTTTTTATCGGCAGTATCGTCCTCAAATTCTGCTGTCAGAAATCATCTGGATTGAATGTTGAGTAAAAGTTAGTTCAAACGGTTTCGAAGTTGAACGACTCTTCGACGATCATTCATTTCAATTATCGTATTATCCCTGTCGGATTATTCCGTTCTCTATATTTTTTCTCTCGTTATCGAATCATCGAAGGAAGGAGGGTGTATCCGGAATCAGTTACATAGAGATAAATTACATTCAAGACTTACACTGTCAGGATGTAGGAAAAAAGCGACCACACTTTCTAAACCACATCTACATCCACTTTGGAATCCTCGCAGCTATCGAGTGGCAACCACAAATCATCCGAATATGTCTGTAAACTAGTTGGAGTTTGTCAGTTTCCGAATTCAAAATTATTATTCCCTCCAGTGGACGGAAGTCCATCGCTTGGTGAAGCCCAATGTTCAAGTGAGCATGAATCTCTCACATAAGTAGACATTTTTTCTGTTAAATGTCGAAATCTCAAGGATACCTGTGGACGAAGATCTTTTTTCCTCGGTAGGGATAAAGTTCTAATCACCTCTCCACATCTCTATGACAAAACCCCTTCAGGATTGGAGTAAAGCTTGAACGTTAGGTCTCGTGGAATTCCCAGAACCCACTAAAGAGTTAAAAGACTGCCTTGCATCGTGGAAAAATTATGCAAGGGGTTCTTCGGGTTCGTGATGCTGGGAATATAATGAGCAGATGTCTGAGAAAGGTGTTTCAACCTATTCAATGTATCCCATGTTCAGCAGCCTATAAAAGGAGGGTTACAAATGGTGGTAGAATGTCGTTTTGTTTCTAATCTGCCTTCTCAGAGTTAGTTTCTCACATTTTTTTAACTTCCGCTGGCCGAAGAAATTTATTTCCGACTGATTTGGAACGAGCTCAGCTTTCCATCGAAACCCCTCGTCTAGGTTGATGAAATTATTATGTTTTTAGATTTCTCCCGTAGCACGGTTTTTGAAGGAGCAAAAAGTTTTGGTCTATTCCCAGTTCATTGGGCACGTCAATAAAGTCATGTCAATTGTCAGAGACCTGCAAACGTGGCAAAATATCGAAATGAATAAACAGTTAGTGGCTATGTGTTGCTCCCACGAAGCGGACGTCGTTCTATCAATCAAAAAGACATAAAGGTTGACGGCACAACCCACTACCAAAATACTCATTAAGGATGGTAATGGATAGGGGGGTTCAGAAGCCCTAGATAACTAGATCATCCATGATGGATATGCTTCGTTGTTTTCCTCACCAAGTTGTTATCGCAATGAGTGTTCTTGAGAGCTGTAAGTTGAGGTATGCACAATAGCGTTGTCCGAGGTAGTTGGACTTGGACTCCCCCTCTTGTCGTGGGTGTTAATTCCTTTGGTTCTGAAGATCCAATTTCTGATCATACAAGCTCAGGTTGACTCGTCGCGGCTAGATAAAGCCGTATTTATTTACGGTCTTTTTATTTCCTAATTTTGGTCCTATTTATAATCTCAGGGCATATATTATACATTATGAGACATTTTTAAAAAGTGGGATCACTTCCCTTCGACAATTTAGGATCTACGCGTGATTTCACTAAGACGGAGTGTTTCGCGTTGGTGTTATAAAAAGTGGCCCAAGTCAGACTGGAATAATGTCTAACCACTTCAAGCCTCAGCTCGTTTGTTAATCCAGGAACTCAAGGAAAACCCGGGTATGTGTAAACAAGCAGGTCTTGGAATCGTCAGATACCCCCAAGAGCGCTCAGGATGCCCTAGGGAGGCACCCCTGGAACGACTCCACAGAATATGTACAATTTCAAGTCAAAATAATAATTTTCCAAAATACATTAAAGGTTTTCCGAGTCAAATCAAACCTTCTGGTGAGCCTTCTTCCATTTAACTGAAACCTTTTGAAAGTAGCGAATGATGCTAGAAGACCGAAAAAATGTAAATCCTGTGAACTAAACACGTGTACTTATTACTTTTATGCCCTCCCCTAGCCAGGAGAAGGTACTAATACTACTAAAATCTATCACCTATTTCTACTTGAATATATTATCATCTTGAACATATATCACACAATTCATGAAATGAGAGTATTCCGAGTCGAGATATACTTTAAAGTTTGGTCAATATTTGCAAAATGGACTAGTTTGATTTCGGGACAGGTCTAATTTTACTTGGAAAAGGTTCAATTTGAATTGGAAATGTTGAATCAGTCCTGAATCATGAGCCAGGACAAACATTTTCTTGATCAAACTGGAGGAATGTGTACGTTACTCCTTGAATCCCCCAGAGATTACTACTGCTATAAAAGAAAAAGTGTATCGAAACGGCTTATTGGGTATAGTGAGGGACTTCACCCTGTTGAGCAGACAAAACGATCACCTTTTGTCAATTGTACTTTTCTTTTCTTCCTTAAATCTATTCATGCGTCAAGGCAATGTCGAGGGCACGATTAGTGTAGTCATGGGCGAGATAACAGAAAAGCGGCTCAACCGGCTTGTTTCTGTCTTCATATGTTATCCTGAATCAGGGTCTGTCTACCTTTCAGTTAGGATTAGGACACAATAACATGAGATATGATACCGTGTGCATCTATTTCATAATTCTTTACGAGGGCATTGTCTCTGAGCCCTCAAACGCCCGACAAGCCGAGTTTGATCGGGATAAGTTATGGTTTCGAAGTATGATATTTTACGAGGGGGAAAACAACCTAGAGTTTCGCTCGCTCGAAAGTGGTATAGACGAAGTTCGAGGGAATCGCCTGTAGTGAGAGTGCATGGCCGCCCTTTTCCCAGTAGTTCGTAGCCATTCATTACCTGATTAATTGCATCTAGCCCCAACCTTTCGAACGTCCGAGAAGTCGCCTTCGGTTGATGACAGCGACCCCTGGCGATGACGGGCTAACGAGCCTTGTCATCAGACCGTCAAAACGGTGGCTTCCATAGATGGCGTCTCCTCGTTTTTCAATCATCGAGCGCACTCTTTGACTCGAGATGTTCTGACAGCTCAAAAGGCGAGATGATGCAAAAGTTACACAACTGAAGCGTAGGTGATGCCCCAGAGCCCTTATGAGGACCAACGGCTGCAGAATACTTCGAGCATAATGACGTTCCCATGGAATTCCCATGCACGCGCATCCTGTGAGTTATGAGACCCACTTACGCACAAGAACAGTCTTTCCATATTGGGCTTACGCCTCTTGACTCTTGAACCATGCGGCTCTTTGTCGTACACTATGGAGAATTCGGATGCATGGGATCTAGATCGTTGACCTGTAAAATTCGGATTCACGCTCCTCGTGAAAATCCATCAAATGCCCATTTCCATTTCACAATCTCACTACCTCAGGAAGAAGGTTTTAAATCCTTGAAATCCTTCTCGTCACCCGTATCCCCTACGATTTTTGGTGGGATGTGTTGCCACGAAGAAGAATTTCTAACGCATTCGGAACACCACCATCCTACCCGCTACATGAGTTTCTCTGTCTACTCGTTCTTTTCAGAAAGTAAAACGAAACAGATGGTTTAAATCAAGATATTTTCCCGCAATGATTAATTTTCAATCACTCGCGTGAGGAGCCGGCTCGAGATGAAAACCAAGGCGTCGGAATCAGCGCGTCTAATTACGCCCGTTGGCATTGGGGCCAGTGAAGACGCTCCATATCTTACGCGTACTTTCATTTTGATGTCTCGACATCTTTTGTCTGATTATTCGTAATCAAATGATGAAATTATTTAAGCGATTGTCTTTGATATTGTAAATAACCTTGCTATCAAGATTCACTTTACCATTGTGAATTCAGTGAACGTTGACTCAGCTCGGAAACTTCAAGAAGTGGGCATTTCTTAGTTGTGTTACTTTTTCTTTATTTACCTATGTGGAAACATGATTGTCAACCTCAATATATCATGGTCGTGAGAAATTCAAATTCGTATTTCCAATTTATATTAAGGAAATCTTTCTATTAGGTTTGAACCTTGAATGGGAAACTATGCGATGCTCGTGCTGCATTCAAAAGGCTTTCTTTCAACTATAAAACATTCCCGATATCTAAAGATGTATGGCGCAAAGCTGAGTCAATCTAATTTGGCACCTTTCAAAATGTAGTTTTCAATACGCAGTTGCAGGAAAAGTGATTTTTTTAAAGAAAATATATTGTCGCAAAATATCTGAATAAATCGTGCACGTAAACTTCCGCGGTAAAAGCTCATCTCTTCTATTTGTTCGTTCGCAATTCGGATTTTGCTCATTTTCAAACTTTCTCTCGGTATCTTCCTACTGTAATTTTCATCAATGCAGATTGCAGATGTCCTGAATCGTCATTACCATTGGGGGTACTAATACTGGGTGTTTTCCGGTACCTTTGTGTAATTTTTTTGTTTGTATGTGAATGTGTGTGTGTGTGTATGGGAATAGAAAGTCTAGGTATCGCGTTTGTCTTTGGTATGCTGGATCTTGGTCTAAGCGAGAAACCGCTGAGAGACAGAGTTATTATGGAGTTGTAATAGGAATCAATAGTTGTTACAAAAAGTCTAGGACAGCTCGTTCATGAAATCCCAAGGCCCATACTGAAGAGTCAAACAACGTCTTGTACCAATATAAGCTACTTACAACCTACTTACTTATTCATAGTAGGCATCTTTACCAGATGTCCAAATACTCCTTCCACTGTAAACCTTAGTATAAACTTTTGCCAGGAACGAACTTGATTCGGATCTAATTTGAGCTCATAGCGGTACTCGAAAAACATCTTTCCATAATTTATTCTTCTATTTTGTAAAGTTTCACCATGTTCTCACACCATAAAGTATTGTTAAGGAACGAAACCCTTCGATTTGACACGCGCGAAGCGTGGGCTGAAAGATTTTTCTGTAAAATTTCGTTGTGACTCAGTTTGCACGACACCTGGGGAAAGTTGACCCGTCAAACATGGTGATTACGGGAGGTCGTTAAGGTTGATCTAGTTTTTTACTCCAGGACACTAGTCGTCAAATATGTCGACATTTTTTCTCTCCGTCAATGTCAAAATTGAAATCGGGATAAAAAAAAAAAGGAAGTTGCACAGCTCTGTTGAGCTCATATCTGGTCGAATGAGTAACGAAATCGCTATCCTTTGAACTTGTGCTCCATTTAGAGTATTTACTGTGACAAATTAATTGTCGCTAACGTACGTATTGAAGAAGTGCCCAGTTATCGTAGCAGGGACCAACTATTGCCTTGTAGATTCGGTTAACCGTTCCACGACAACAAGTACGAGTAGTTCTCAGTGTACCTAAACTGTGAGGCGGTTGGATGAAAAGGAAACCTCGTCGGAGAATCGACCAGGAAATCATTCGCGGTGGGAACCGATTGCTAACTGAATAACGTGAATCGAATCTTGAATGTAACTTTCGATGTTCAACTTTCCAAACATTTCCCCCTAAAGACTTCGAACATCGGAAACAGTTCCGTCGGTCCTTTTGACTATAATAATCGTGACAGAAAGTGGAGAGAGGGCCATTTTTATTAACGGTCACTTTCCTACATTTTATATGCGCATTGCCTACGCGTGTAGACTCATTTCAATGCGAAAACTCATTCTGTCCGTCGGTGAAGATTGATTCATTATAAACGATTGGCGTCAAGAAACAGTATAAGCGTTCGTGAAGCAGTCCATCAAACTGTGAGATAGCAGTGTCACGCTTCTTTATGGAGATGACCACCGCTGAACCCGTTTTGGAATGATTTGAAACGGTATGTGTGCTAATGAACTTAGTTATGAGAGATTCCAGCCAAACTTGCGGTAAAAAGTTACAAATCAATACAACTCGGAAAACAAATTGTGTCAATTGGAAGTCACTTATATTTGGATCACTTCCTGATCACTCCTTTCTACGGCATTCCTCCACGACCAAGCCTCTAACAACCTATGTTCTGCCAACCTTCTAAATTATCATCTCAAAGACATCCGTTTCTGGCTCAGACAGGATTATGATATTTAATGTCGTCACTCCAGAATACTTCAAACAAACCCCCACAACTTACTCCCAATAGGTTTACAGTTGAAGTCGCTTGTTTTTAACGACTATAGAGTAGGCAAATACTACAAAAATTAAGAGGAAGACAAAAAAAGTCCCAGTTTTCTACATATTATGTGCATTCTCCTCCTAAATGCGGTGATAAGTGGGAGACCCATCTGAACCAATTCAGCGCCCCAAATTTAAATTAAAATCTTTTGGGTTTTGAAGGGTTATTTGCCCCGACCTGAATGGGGTATGAGAATAAGCAACCGGAAAGTAAAGGGATTGTTCCTTGTGTTGATACAATGGTAATGAGAGTTTTTTTAATTTTTTAAAAGAACTCTAAAACAACATTCAACGTCCACCGAGAACGTGAATCACAATAATTCAATTTATAAATGACCCTCCCTCTTCTATCTTGGTGAGATTCAACGCGGTGCTTATAACGTTTAATTTGAATGGCCACCCCACCGATTTTGAGGGTTCCCTTTCTCATCTTGGAGATGCAAAGAAATACTGGAAAGCTACAAAATGAATTCAGCGGTCCTTTCGAGAATTCACACGAAGCCACCGAGCGACTAACTGACTTACAGTGAAATTTAACAGTGACTAATAATTTGGAGCTCAACGTGAAAACCACTGCCGACTGCTACAACCGACTGAAGATCGAAGGACTTCGGAACACTGACCTTGACCTACATCATGAAGACAATGCGCACCGACAAATTCATATTCTTCAGGGTCACTGTAACATCGAATCGACAATCCCATGTGGTTTCCCACCGTGCAGCCACTTGTCCATTGGAGATATATCGTCTTATCGTGAGTATCTTGGACGTTGATTGAACTGCCAGTTCTTAATACGTGCTCACACGTTTGGGTTTCACCTTACACATGTTCCCCTCGTGTTGTACCGGATCTCAAGGGCAGGAAGGATTGTCGTTTCGTTGACTTGACTATGAATCTCACGTATGTGGTGAATGGTGGCACCGGCAATTGGATTTATCAGCCGTCAACGACTGGGAGGGCCCGACTGGGACCTAACAAGGGTGATTTTCTTGTTCCAGAAACGATCCCCGGCCCTTCAGCAAATTCTTAGCGAACAGCAGGAGCAGCAACAAGAGCAGAGAATAGGTTTCGAAAGCGTCTTGTCGCTTTTCAATAGCGAGGATATCCGTCCAACTACTTTCAGGCCACCCACGCATAGGTTTGCTGCCAGTGTGGCGAGAAGCCTATACCAAAATCCTCAAGATGGTGTCAGAGTTCAGAGTGCTGTTTCATTGACTCCTGAGCCAATAGTGTATACTCAGATTGGTAACCAGCCGTTGCAGAGGGTATATAATTCACCCGATCCTACTCAGAGACCTGAATTTCCGCAGAGGCAAGAAGACAGTTCTCAACGGGTCAATACGTTTTCCTCGGCACAACAAAATGTTCAACAAACGTATCAATCTGCTCAGCACAACTACTTGCTCTCTCAGCAGTACGTTGGCCCGCCTGCACCTCAAAACCTCCAGCCCAGCCAGATCCAGCAAGTGCCAACTTTCTTGGTTCAACCAAGTTTAAGTTACGTTCAGCCGATCAGCAATCAAATTCCTCAAGGGTCGGTGCAAAATAATGTCATCCAACCTCCCAGTCAGTATCTGCAAATCCCCAATACAGCTGTGCCACAATTTACTTACAACACGATCCAAGACTCTCTGACGCCTCCTCAACCACTCTACTATCAGAGGCCGCCATTGATCGCCGCTCCTTCGACGGATTTCGTCCAACACCTACTTCCCCCATTTAGCGTTCCTCGGCAGGATTTGCAGTATTTGCCGAAACCTCAAAACGTTCAAGAACTCCCTAACCCCTACCACGAATTGGCAGCAAGACGGTCGTACCAACAGCAGCAACAGCAGCAGCTACAACTACAAATAAATCAGAGGCAACAGTATGCAATCTGAATTCGGCTTTGACTCGTTCTCCCTCAGTATTTTTACGTTTTGTACATATGTAAATTTCATTAGAAAAAACCTGAGTTCACCAGATATATCTTTCCCATTCGTACTGCTTGCATTCTCTCAGATTGGCGTTTGAACTGCATACTTTTAATAATGTCTCCAATCAGGTCCCAGGTGATTTTAACATGAGAAAATTCTTCCAAATTTATATTTAAGTTGCGCGTAATATTTAAGACAAATGTCTTGAATTGAGAAGCCATGACATTCTACATCTAATTAGATCGCATTAAGTACATAATATTATCTGTACAACTGACTCGAGTTGCCTAGAACAGTAATAATGATTATAATGTTTCTGTATTTCATTCACAATGAATTTTGTCTTGTCATATATCCGGTGAGCAGGATTGATTTTTTCCCATTCTTCATTTTTTGTAACCTTCTAACCCTCCTTGATGACCATGTTTTCGCAAAGCCATTTGTAGGGGTTGGTTTTGGTTCTTGAACAGGACGTTTTCATTACTTGAAAAGTTCGAGGTAATCATCTGTTTCATTTCATTCTTAGGGTAATAAAAGGCGCCTGAATAAATTATTTTATTCATTTGAAGTGGTTGTATAAATACTGAAAACTGATGACACCATCTTTGATTAAAATGTGTAGAAACCACGTACCATCCATATAGATGGTAATATGTTTTCCTTTGCTGAACACTGAGCGAAGAGCTCCGTTGAACATACTTTCACAATAAGCTGAAGTTATAACGTGCCATTACCAACATCTTAAATGACCGTTCAAACATGGCACAGATTAGTATTATATTAGCGAGTTCTTCCTATCACTTATCTTACCCACCTAAACAAGCACCATTATCATTTAAGTACTCCATTTATATCATGACATCGCAACGTCGAGTTACCTTTCTTGTGATACCATCAACTTGAATGTTCCCTACCCTGATTTCTGTGATTGTGTACAAAAGTTGTATATTAAAATAGTATTATTCTCTTTTAAGAACTCTCGCAAGTGTTGACTAATCAATAATAAAAGTTTACAGATCGTTATTTATTTGCCTTGTGAATTGCTTCGACTTTTTTATAAGCGATTGGAAAAATAAAATTTACCTTTGACGACATATTTTTGTATTTGAATGCCCTTTGTCGTGTCATTTTCTGAATGAAGAATGTAAATATGTCGTACATGGTGTTCCTCAACAATTGAAACGTTGTAGCACCACATTTGCGATGCTCAGCAGTTAGTTCCCCCCCCCCCCCCCCGAATGACTATGCACAGCTTTTGCTATAACTCGGTAATGAAAATGTTTGCCTGTCACGTTAATCTTGCATTTTTTTTCTACCATTCTTCACAAGAAAAGTTCCATAAATAAAATGTGTGACAGCAAAATAGGAGTACGTCAATTTGGAAATTCCATTTGGGTACGTTGAAATCGATAGTGGCTGTAGTAGGAGGTGGGCATAGATGTATTGATCAGTCATAGTTTATCTTGCTTGATTCTGCGAGCGGCCTAATTCAGTGAAATTCCTGTTGCATAGAATGAGTGAGTTGATCGTCGAGATGAATGCCTTCGCTGGCTGAGTCGCTCACGCTGACTCTTATGTGGATTTCAACCCTCCCACACTGTCTGAATTCCGTGGCTTTATCGCATAACCGGCTTTTTCATCTTTATTACAACCGATATAATATACATATGAGGTAATCGTGTCAAAGGTTCACACGCTCAGACGCCTTTCCCGTCTCGTCCCATTCGACTTGTGTTGTGACCTCCCGTGTTCTTCCTCATTTTACATTTCAGTCCAAACTCAACTGTGAAGTGCTCAGCGAAGATTTGGCCTTCGAAGTGAGGTGGGCCGTCGCCGGTGACAGCGTCGTCATACAGCTTGTTGCCAAATTGGGTAAGTAATTTGTTTACGTATACACATTGAAGAAATGATCTTAAATACCGAGGTATTCGAAGTTTTTGTCAAATGGCACGGAAGTAGGTACTTAAAATGTATTAAATATTACTTATTAAATTTAGTCATGATAAGATGTTTCTTATCAGTGCCACTACATCCACAGGTACATTAAACCTCATTTGTTACAAGCGTAACGCCGCTGGCTGAGCGATTTAGTTGGCTAACTTACTTCAACGTAGGAAGTACCTTCTTTCAATGCTCTGAACTTAGCACAAAATGTACAAAAAGGCGCAGAAGGAAATGTTTGCTCACATCGATGCAACTTCCTCAGCTCTTAAGTAACTTTTCTACTTCCATGCTCCACATGCATTACAATTCCTGGACCTGTAATGACTTGTATTTGCATAATATGTGTAGGATAACGAATAACTACTCTCGTTTTTAACCTTTGGCCGCATCCCTGGCCTATCCTGGCTTAAGTGCGTTGGGTATCATACTCGTACTAACTTTCTTCTGCTGCTGCTCTTCTAGCGGATTTCTCTTCGGACTTATTCGGATTATGTACTACGGCTGAGGCCATTCAGAAAAACGATATATAGTGAAGGAGAAAGTTAGCGCCTGAAATTCTCATCGCAAAAGATTTCAGAGTCGTGTTAACGGCTAATAATCCATTCGCACCTAACGTATTAGGGTCGGTCGGGCCTGTAATTCACCTATCCACCTCGCAATTGAGGAAACCACTCCATTGAAACACACTTATGTAAGCAATAAAAAAAGAAAGTTTTCTTATGGTCAGGGTTAAGTATGATTCTTTTCGGATTCTTAACCGCCTTCATCATCCGATAAATGCTGGTATTTGACACGATAGTTTAATATGAACCATAAAAGCTATTGATTGAGATATTTTCTTTCAAGAAAGATGGGAATGTAAATAAAGGTAAATTACAGCTTTTCATACCCGGCTAAGGTAGAGATTCGCTTTGCTGAAAGAAAATGCCCCTCGAGCAGAAATTGCATGGATAACTCGTCTCGGAAAAAACGTCCAGTTTGGTGGCCATTATGACATAGATTGGGCAACTGGGGGAATTGGCTCCCTTCACTTTGATAACCTTGTACGTAGGATTCGTCTTTATTTTCACCATGCCTTAATGAAGTAGGGTGACGTAACTTGAAGATGCTTCGTCTTTCGTCAGGAGTTGAGTGCGTAAATGAGCGTAGCGATTTTGTTGAACCAGTAATCTTGCGGTCATGTTGCACTCCTACGTAGTTTGCTCTTTGATGTCTGCGTCCTACACCTAGAATCATGCAACTTGAATGTCAAAGTTCCCTGAAAATAGGAGGCCTTTTTCACTTTCAAGAGATGGGCTTTCTATAAGAAGTCAAAGTTAAAATAGACTAATTCTGTGAATTTCTTCAAGGATTGTGACATTAATTAATGTCATCATGTGTTGCGTTTTCAACGCTGCAATTCCTCAGAGATTCCAGTCGGAGTGTGGTGATCTTTGAAATCTCCACGACGATGGTCCATCCAGGGTTTTTCTTCAGCACTGCTTCTAGCTTCGTCCTAATTGCTGCTCCGATCTATCCTGGCCAACTTGACACAGTTGTCTTGAAGCTGTTGACTGCGTTAACTCGCTAAGCTTCATCCCTTGCGTTTCGAGACAGTTTGTCAACTTAGGCACTTGACTCATAGTGGAGTATAATGGAGGCCAGACGTTTGAGAACAGTCTGACCGTTCAGGGAGTACGATGTCTTCTGAATTGCCTGAATTGGAACATTGGTCAAATTTGGGACTGTTGATATAAACATTCTCGTTAGCACTGAATAACCTACCCGGAATTCTTCCGGATCCAAGAAGAAATTCTTCCTAACCAAACCCGTAAATCCCAAACCTATTTCTCAATGAGGTTTTTTTTTTTTTTTTTTTTTTTTAATATACTTGCATACATATTTTACAATAAATCCTACGGATTATTTTTTTGCAAGAAAAAAAAAATCGCATCTAGAAATAGGTTTGGGATTTTACAGGTCTGGCAAGGAAGAATTTCAGGTAATTCAGTGCTAACGAGAAAGATCTCATTAATTCCCCTATTCTATTGTGAGCAAATTCAAGTATCAAATTCTTAGCTCAAATTTATGAGAAACTCTTTAAAACATTAATACAAAAAAATTTTTTTTTTATTTAAAAAAATATAATAATAATAACAAAAAACATACAGCCCATATGCAAAATTATGAACTCAATTCATCGCGTTGTACGAGTATCTGAGAGATACTGTGAGAGAAGTAGTCTTCGAGAATCGAAAAAGGTAGTCTGGCAACACGGCCATCCTGTGTTAGATTCTCGGCATAGGAACCAGCATGAAGATTTGTGTTCAAACCTTCCTTGGAGGATTTCGGTTGGCTACTTGTATACTTGGGTACTTGTTGGGTACTTTCGTTGAGTTTTTCTTGCAGTGATTCCCATAATTATCATTTTTTAGTTTTTTCATTCTTATCGAAATAGAACGCTCACTTTTATATTTTATTATGGCTGTTTATTGCTGGCATTCTTTCTTACATAAAAACAATATATTGCTCTGTCTGAAGACTCAGCCTTGTGGACACCATTTGGTACTTGATTGCCTGCTTCAAGAGCTTTCAATCAAACCTCTCTAGCTACTGAAAGATTTCTTGAAGGTTCCTCATGTGACAAGTCACTACTTAGCCGGAATTTGTCATTATGCCATGGACGCCAAGACCGATAAGAACTCATCGCCCTCGATGGTCTTTTCAAGACTTCAGGCTCCGTCACACAACAGATAACGTTGATTTACTCGTATTTTCACTTTCCCCTTTTTGAATTACAATTTTTTTCTCTAACCCAGGAGCAGCGGGTTTTACTTCGTACTGATGTGCTTTTCTATTCTTTCGGTCTTCGGAGAATCCGTGATTGACATCTTATCCTTGACCCGTCGACGTTGTTTGTACACGTTCGTGCCGGGTTCGGTAAAAATACACTCCCACAAACTAAAATGCTCGTCTGTACTTCAGAGAAGGCTCGTAGCTGCTATTAGTCGGCTTCCCACGTTCACCGGCAATTAGTCGGATCACTTTCGTTTCTGTCCAAGTGTCGCGACCTTACGAAATGAACAATAGGGAGTGCGTGTGTTCCGGCTGAACGCTCCATAAGTGTGTCATTTCTCCTGCTGTGACTGCACTGAATCCCGCAACGGCTTTCGATCAACCAGCCAGTCATCATCCGTTCAAGAAACTAATCCAATGTATTTTTTCTACCGATTAACCACGTAGGTGCATAATAATTTGACTATCAAGTCAATATTTAATACTTCAATGCGACTACTACTCGCTGCAACTTATTCAAAAGTCAATCAAAATACGGTTCAAACTTCGGCTTTCAAAATTTTGCGGCATGTGATAGACTACCCGCCCCATCCCCGAAAATCTCGAGAACCCATTTTCAAAACACCCATTTCCATCCATCACGTGCCTCCTTGGGCGATCTGCCAGAAAACAAGTTATGACCAACTAGGGCTCAATTGGAGTCTGGGCCCAAAATTTTAAAATTCGAAGCATTGGCAAAGGTCTTTTGGGCCGAACGGGCATTTTGGATATTCCGTCTACGAACATTTTGTTTTTGGTCGATCCGTACCGAGAGGGCGTACTATTCCAATGAGAATGATAAACCAAAAGGAAGGTTTTCTTCGATTATTATTTTCTTCGCCCTTGCTGGTGATCGACACTTATTCCGCACCTTCTCGGTTTCCCACCCTCCTTGGCTCTTCTGGCGGCTTGGCACACCCTCTGGGCTCACTGGGTGTCCCTGAGGCCCCTTTCACTTTCCGGGCGTCATCTGATGTACTCGTGTGATCTGGGTGTTCGTTGGGCTGGGCTAGGTAGGTACACTTGATTGGAGCGAAATCTCGTCTCGAGATTATGTGGCCAAGCCTAGAAGATGTAAAGGTTGGTGACTTCTCGAGGACCTTGAAGAACGGAGTTATACCCAACTCAATCGGCGAATAGTTGTAATCTCAGTCAGCCATGGTGCAGGTTACAATTCAACATCGTTATCTAGATTTATTTTGAAATCACCACTTAAGTCGAAAATTCTAGCAGAATTGGAATAAAACACAAAACCTCAGCCCCTTCTGTTCACTAGCGAGCGCGTTCAGTTGACCTCTTCATCTTCTATACTTCGTACTTCGTGCGAACCAAACTGTCTGAAGATGAGACGTCCATTTATACAGATGGCAAAGTCAGTAGAGACATGAGCCTGAAAAAAACACCGTGAAGCTCAACTCAGGATTCAAAAGCTCAAACGAGCCACTTAGCTCAGGAACTCTCGCTCAAGGACGCAATTTCCTTTTCAAACAAGAAATTTTCGTTCTAGCTGTTCAACTGAGCTTGCCGTTCTCTCCTTGTGCTCAGCAATCACTTCAATTAGGTGCTCGTTGTCTAACATATCATTTTCAGAGAAAAATTTTCCCTCCAGGTCTAGACTCAACGCGTTCCATTTGTGTTTTTAAGTTACATAAGGATACATTGGATTTGAAAAGTCTTGAGCAGAATATCATCGATGTATTATTTCTCGGTTTGTGACGTAACACCCAGGTGAAGAGTCACTTGTAGTGGCACCGTCTGCAGATTAAGCGGAGTCACTTTTCCTTGAGCAAGAAGCTGAGTAATAAAACTTATTGGGGTCACCAAATCACGAACAGACTTGCAACACTGGCATTCACGCAGTGGTACTGTATTATCGGGTATTTACTTTACTGTATCGGTGGGACTTCCTTCTCCGTCGCATTGTCCGATTCGAAAATGGGGTTTAAACTGCATTGTTTCTCTCGGGTTTTAAAATGCAAATGCCATTACGCAAGACGTAATGGGTGGCAGAGGTGAAAGAACCAGCCGAGACATGCTCTGACCTCAAGTTCCTCGGGGTCAGGAACTGTACCATTACGAGGTGATAAATTGTCGTGGTCGAGACATTTTAAATGATAAGTTGATAAAGATCATGGATTGCAGTTTGACCCTGATCCGAAGGTTTTCCTTAAGTTTACGGCTAAGTGACCTTTGAGTCTAAATGGTGAGTCAAAGATGCATACCTTACGTACTGAGTTCATGTAAATGATACATAAGGAATGGGAATGTAAAAGTGTTCTTAGCCATACGTTGGATACTAGCTTTAAGTTTTGCTCTGCTAAATGTATGTTACTGGATCGTTATTGGATCCCTAATGAGGCGTTGAAGGCAATATTGATGTATCATTTTTACGTCAAATAGAAGGTTTTATACATAAATTTGGATGATGACCGAAATACATTATCTCATTTTGGGAAAGCAAGAACACCAAAATAGCGAGTGAAATGTAACATTCAACAAATAAGAATAAGCATAATAAACGGAAAAAAATGAACAAACTTTCAACGTCTCTCCCTGCGGCAATAGATGTCATTAGGATGAGAGAATTTCAATTGATGAGGCAAATCAACAGAGGTCCTTGCCAACGGGCATTGAGTTGCACGCAGTAGGTATTTTAAGAATCTACATGGACGTTGCGGCGATTAAACTAATGTGAAACGAACCATTTCCGTCAACCTCGAATTTGAAGTGAAAATTCTAAACGACATTCTAGATTTTACTTCCTATTCTTTTCTCTATTCTACATTCTATTCTAGATTCTACATTCTAAAAAATTCTAACTACTGGGCATCAGTTCTCTATGGACATGATCCAACATCATAAAACAATTGGGAATTTTAAGGAAGCTGTCTCCAACAATGTATTTTGTTGAATCTACAAATCCTCCATTCTAATTTTACCGACAATTTCAGAAAATGGCGAATACATGTCGTTCGGCCTGTCTGGAGAGGACAATCATTCGGTGATGGTCGGAGGAGACGTCGTCGTGGCCTGGGTCGATCAAAAAACATTGAATGGATATGCTCACGACTACTACCTCGATGCCAAGAGCCAATGCGCTGGAACGAGAGGAAGCTGCCCTGACTATAGAATTGAGGTTGGTAATGCGTAGAAAACCTTCTATTTCCTGTCAAAACCGTATTCAATTTGAACACCCACCAATTTCACGAGACAATGCATTCGGTCCGTCGTAGGCGTCAACTTTCAGTCTTGTTATGTTGCAACCTGCCGTGGTGAGAATGCGTTCATTTTTCATTGCCTATTCAAGGTATGCAAAATAATGAGAAACCCACCCCTCGTTCTCGCCCTCATCCATCATTTAGGCTTGCATCAGATCGCACCTTTATTGTAGGAGTCCAATTAAAATAGGTACCTACTATTTCAACCTCTCACACACTGTTAACAATTTTTGCGGGATATTCTTCATCAGAAGGAGGCGTTGCAAAACTGACTGCGTCACATAGATCTCACTGTAGTTTCACCTTTCTCCTGTTAGCCGGCCGCACAAGTCTGGTGTTATGTATATGGCTCTGCCGTTGAGAGTCCACTTTTGCTTTCTGGTTAGAAACAATACGGCTCCTCCAACAGTTCCAGGACGAGAGTCCGCACAGAGCAGCACAGAGTAGACGGATAAATACCAACTTCGGACAAAGAAATACGACTCTGCTTGAACGTAAAGGGTTTTACCGGATTCCACAAGGCTATTTTCACTGAAAAGTCCTCGAGTCTAATTCACTGCTATAAGCTTACGTTTTGTTTCTTATGTTTCCCATGTGCAGCCTTTTCTTTCTTCCTCTTGTAACATCTACTCGCTTAAGTGGTGGATTGTTAGCAGGAAATTGCTCCTACGATTTGGATTTTCTATCCACAATTGCCTTGTTTGTGGTAATTTTAATAGCAATGTACCAAGAAGAGTAGCTTAAGGCCATTAAGCCATTACGAGTGTATCCCCACTTGTTAGGTATTACAATTTCTTATTCACCCAAAAAGGAATCCTGAAACAAATCCTCTCACACTCTCGCCTCCGAATAAGTAAATGAACCTGAAGATGAAGGTAAATTACCTATTTGATTATAATATTCATTCAAATTGTCATCACTGCTCAAATCATCTCATTCCTGTCAGCCAAACACGGAAAGTGTCCGCCTCTTGAACGCAGCCCTCGTCAACGGTTACTCCATCGTCACGTACCAAAGACCTTTGAAGGCTCACGACGGTCTCGACAAGCCGATTTGGACGAACCAGAGCCAACCCGTCATTTGGGCAGTTGGGCCACTCAACGGTCAACGAGAAGTGTCATATCATTCTGTCACTTCTAAGGGTGAGATAACAAATTTTCTTTGGCTTTAGTGCCTACGATTAAAGCGGGAACGTGTGTGATTTAGCTTCTAGTATTTCCTCAAAACTCTTTTCAATTTTCATTTGAACTCTGCGCTCGTCCCTCAACCCTGTTATCTCTTTTCTTTCTTTTCGTTTGTCGCTATTACTCCAAAGCTTTAGCGCAGGGATCGCTCGTAGTTGTTGCGCACGGAGGCTTATTCATGGGAAGCTATTAATTCCAGTAAAAAATGCCGGCGAGCAGTCAGGAGCCGGAATAAAGGAACTGGTTAGATTAGCCTGAAACTCCAAACCTCATTGGGGGATTGCATAATCTCCTGGAGCTCGGAGCTTAAAAAATGTTGATCGCCTGTCGTTTGATGATAAGAACTTTTTGTTTTCATAATGTGGACAGCCATATGGTCACTGCCTCCCGTGAAATTTCCATCAAGCATTAGTATGGCCACAAATATAGAAGTCTAGATGCGTGATGTGGCCTGACGAGCCTCAATTTTGAGGTTTTCTTGCTTCAAATGCTCTTCTAGTTGCGGTGGCTCAATACTAAATGTTTGGCCGCAATAAAAGATGTCTTATCATTTCACACTGACTAATTGATGAGAAGAATTCCCCAACAATATTTCCTTCCCATGTATTCTCTTACTTTCTTCGTTTGCAGGAGATGTCCTTGTTGACTTTGGGAGAGCTCCTAAATGGAATTGCCCTATCCCAGAAGCCGACAACTCAGAAGCGCACTCGTCTTCTCAACACTCTGGAGATCTCGTTCAGCACGAGTCCATGTTGAATACCAGGGGCCCACAGGTTGGTAGTGTGTTCTTCGACCATCTCAAACGTCACAAGTTCAATAATGAATTATCTAATCATCTGATCCACCGAATTGACCGTTTCCACGCTTTCACTGTCAAGAGGTAGACTTTAGGAACTCATCCTTGTGCAGATGAGAAAGATAAGCGATACTAAAGATTCATCTTATTCCCATCAGCAATCTTCTGCAACTGAAGCTCCTGTCTACAAAACGCCGCCTCCCCCTAAATCCGCATCCAAAAAAGACGCCTGGGTCATTCCTCCTATTGAGTGTAATGAGCCTGACGATGGAGTTTTCTACGCTCAAATGGGACCCACAGGGGGTAAAAGAGGATACCCTGCTATTACTGGTAAGTCGGTGATACATTCTCTCGTGAACAACGCAAGAAATGCACGATTTCGCGTCACCATTTTCATTTTTGTACATAACTGAGCTTTCTCTAAATGCAGGGCACGTCGGCTGGGGAATCTCGTACTACATTAACGGGCTCCTCATTCCTGAGATCTACGTAGTCAGAGGCAAGACGTACACTTTCGTCACAGAAGGAGGCATGGACCCTGGTATTCCTGCTAAATACCACCCCTTCTACATCACGGATGATCCCGTGGGTGGCTACATGCACAAAACTCAAGAAGAAAAAAAGGTTCGTAAGCCATAACTTAGCGTCTGCGCTTACTACAGAAAGAGAGTCAAGCAACATAAACATATATTTTCTTCCACAGAAAGTGAACATCTACGCTGGAGCTGAGCTAAATAAACACGGTGAAGTGGTACCAACCGGCGTAGGTCGTCTTTGCAACTGGAATCCTAGTGAGGATCACCCATCTGGTGACGATTTTTCATCTTTTGGTGCATATCAGAGAACCCTTACACTGATATGTGATTTTGGCGAACCTGGAGTCATCCAATGGACGCCAGACAAAGATACGCCTGACACCGTCTACTATCAGGTTAGTTAACGTTGTCTTCGTCATTCTTGATTTTGATCAGTGAATGGTACTAAAATGTGATTATTTCTCTAGTGTTTCAGTCATCGGTACCTTGGATGGAAAATTCATGTCCTCGACTCTTGCGATATTCCGCAGAAAGGGAAACATAGCGTAGCGCAAGTCGCAGCTTCAGAGCAAGTAGCGAGTATAGCCAATCCTGACTGGGATGAACTACAGGCCAAGCCTAGTATTGTTGTGACTACCCGCGTCAAACCTGACTTCGCGCCTCAATCGTTGTCAGACGGCTTCAAGAAGGATTCCATCCCTGGCGTGAAGGATGCATCTTTTGGCTCCAAAGCTCCAGTTTACTTGCCCAATGAGCAGAAAAAGGACGAGCCCAAAGACGAGTTTCCCTATGAAATCTACAAGCCTTCGTCAAATGAGTTTAGGCCAAACATGTCTGATGCGGTGATTCCTGTCAAAGAGGACTTTGAAGACCTTCCAGAAACGACGACGTACAAGATGAGTGTTTCTGTCAATTCATCGACGTCGGCTTCTACAAATTCAGCGAGTGAAGTACCTCTTATAAGAGGCCCCCTCGTTAGAAACCCAGTAATGCCCTTCCGAGGACCAGGAGGAAATTTTGGTAATTTCCCCAACTTTGCACAGGTGCCTGGTGGTAGACGACCGGTCACTGTCATGTTTAGACGACCAGTTCACCCAATGATGAAACCACAAAATCAACAGCAATTTCAACTAATGAACAGACCTCCACCATCAATGATCCATCATTCCGCTTCGCAGTCGAGGCCTGTGGTAGTCAAGAAGCCTATTCTTAGGTTGCCGCAGAGGCCTGTCATTATGGGCCCTCCTCCTCCACCTCCAGTGAACCAGAGGCCCCAGATTGGCTCGATTCTGTCGGTCCCACCTCAGCCTCCTCAACCTCCACCAATGCCGACCCGACCTCCGAAGCCTGTGTACATTCACAAATTTAAAAAGCCACAGAATCATCTCGTCACCAGCGTGCCAGAGAAAACCAAGTACAAAATCTACCCTTCGCAGATGATCAGCCAAAAAACTGAGGATAGCACGACAAGAATGCCAATAGCTGTCAACACAGGATTCAATCCAGGCTCTCTGGTCATTGAGAGTGGGTTCAAACCCATCATCAACACCCCTCACGCTGAAGAGCGAGTGTCAGAGGTTGAATATGACGATGATGATGACAACAACGAAGGAGTCATCAAGATGGATTCCCTTGACGAACAGAAATCACAAACTGAGATGTTCGAGCCCATGTTTATTCCGTCACCGTTAGACAGCGCTCCCAAACACGTGAAGAAAGCGACCACAGAGCCCGTGAAGAAAGTCCGAAAACCGTTCAGACAAGTTGTTGTGAGGCGGCCTGTTTACAACAACGAGCCTGCTCAGTTCCGGTCGGAGCTCGACGACGAAGAAGTGGATACTTCTAATAGAGGGACGGCGTTGCTCACTGAACCGAGGAAAGATGAGATCCAAATTCCTGCTAATCACAAACCTGAGTCAGAAGTCGTGAACAAGCATGGACCGGAAACAGAATATCACCTTCGCAGTGTTGAAGGCGACGCATCTGCTTTGCCGTTGGTGGCGGAAGAACCCAAGGAGCCCAAACCCCTGGAGGAGGAGGACAAGACTGAAGAAGTGATCACTGTCATGGCTGCGGAATTAGAAGAAATTGAAAAAGAAAACGAAAAAGAAGCCGCTAAAGAGGATTCCGAAAGAGAGAAACGAGTAGCTCACCACGAGTCTGAGCACGAAAACGACGAACTTCCCGCAAACGAACATGAAAGCGATTCCAAACGAGAAAAACGTGACGCTCATCACGAAGCCGGCCACGACGATCATTCTGAACACGACCATCAACATGATCATGATCATGATCATTCAATGCATGACCACTCAGCCCACAACCTGACCATCCCCAAGACAAACTCAGCCCCTTACATCACTCCCTGTCTCATCCTTCTGATCTGCGTCTGCGTCACCAAACTCTTCTGATACTTCAAACCCAGCGACCGTACAAAAATGTCGATTGAAAAATTCCCTCCAGACAAGAATTGCCAAAATGATAATTTAAATGTTTTGTACATAGGTAGTAATTTTAAATTATTTATTTAGGGTTCGTTGAGATTAAACTTCTATCAGGACTGAATTGTGTATACCTACTAGTTCGAAGTTTCCGTTCGAAAGGGGGATGTGGATCCCTCGAGACATTTTTGTGCTTACCATTCATTGTACCTTGCCAATGAAATTACGTTAGGGAAACCTGTTCGCATACTGAACAACTGACGATAAGTATTCTTTTTTTTAATGCAAAAATGCTGCTTTATCTGATGCAATAAAATTGGATTTTTGTATATGAAGAACATGTTGGTAATTGAATCAAGTGCGATGTAGACATTTGATTTTTACCATGTTCTGCTCAATAAAAGAAAATTTTATACCGTGATGGAGTTTCTGTGTAACGTCTCCTGAACCCCATGTGAAACAGGCGTGTTCTTTGTTTCGACAAACTCATATTTGAACTAGCAGAGGTCAATGATTCGCGAACACC
>CM033999.1:19531016-19581202 GCA_019603395.1 Cyrtorhinus lividipennis | reverse complement strand
TAACTCGCTAATGAAAATGTTTGCCTGTCACGTTAATCTTGATTTTTTTTTTACCATTCTTCACAAGAAAAGTTCCATAAATAAAATGTGTGACAGCAAAATAGGAGTACGTCAATTTGGAAATTCCATTTGGGTACGTTGAAATCGATAGTGGCTGTAGTAGGAGGTGGGCATAGATGTATTGATCAGTCATAGTTTATCTTGCTTGATTCTGCGAGCGGCACTATTCAGTGAAATTTCCTGTTGCATAGAATGAGTGAGTTGATCGTCGAGATGAATGCCTTCGCTGGCTGAGTCGCTCACGGCTGACTCTTATGTGGATTTCAACCATCCTCACACTGTCTGAATTCCGTGACTTTATCGCATAACCGGCTTTTTCATCTTTATTACAACCGATATAATATACATATGAGGTAATCGTGTCAAAGGTTCACACGCTCAGACGCCTTTCCCGTCTCGTCCCATTCGACTTGTGTTGTGACCTCCCGTGTTCTTCCTCATTTTACATTTCAGTCCAAACTCAACTGTGAAGTGCTCAGCGAAGATTTGGCCTTCGAAGTGAGGTGGGCCGTCGCCGGTGACAGCGTCGTCATACAGCTTGTTGCCAAAATTGGGTAAGTAATTTGTTTACGTGTATCACATTGAAGGAATGATCTTAAATACCGAGGTATTCGAAGTTTTTGTCAAATGGCACGGAAGTAGGTACTTAAAATGTATTAAATATTACTTATTAAATTTAGTCGTGATAAGAAACAGTGCCACTACATCCACAGGTACATTAAACCTCATTTGTGACAAGCGTAACGCCGCTGGCTGGGCGATTTAGTTAGGCTAACTTATCTTCAACGTAGGAAGTACCCTCCTTTCAATGCTCTGAACTTAGCACAAAATGTACAAAAAGGCGCAGAAGGAAATGTTTGCTCACATCGATGCAACTTCCTCAGCTCTTAAGTAACTTTTCTACTTCCATGCTCCACATGCATTACAATTCCTGGACCTGTAATGACTTGTATTTGCATAATATGTGTAGGATAACGAATAACTACTCTCGTTTTTAACCTTTGGCCGCATCCCTGGCCTATCCTGGCTTAAGTGCGTTGGGTATCATACTCGTACTAACTTTCTTCTGCTGCTGCTCTTCTAGCGGATTTCTCTTCGAACTTATTCGGATTATGTACTACGGCTGAGGCCATTCAGAAAAACGATATATAGTGAAGGAGAAAGTTAGCGCCTGAAATTCTCACCGCAAAAGATTTCAGAGTCGTGTTAACGGCTAATAATCCATTCGCACCTAACGTATTAGGGTCGGTCGGGCCTGTAATTCACCTATCCACCTCGCAATTGAGGAAACCACTCCATTGAAACACACTTATGTAAGCAATAAAAAAAGAAAGTTTTCTTATGGTCAGGGTTAAGTATGATTCTTTTGGGATTCTTAACCGCCTTCATCATCCGATAAATGCTGGTATTTGACACGATAATTTAAAAAACGTTAAATGAACCATAAAAGCTATTGATTGAGATATTTTCTTTCAAGATGGGAATGTAAATAAAGGTAAATTACAGCTTTTCATACCCGGCTAAGGTAGAGATTCGCTTTGCTGAAAGAAAATGCCCCTCGAGCAGAAATTGCATGGATGACTCGTCTCGGAAAAAACGTCCAGTTTGGTGGCCATTATGACATAGATTGGGCAACTGGGGGAATTGGCTCCCTTCACTTTGATAACCTTGTACGTAGGATTCGTCTTTATTTTCACCATGCCTTAATGAAGTAGGGTGACGTAACTTGAAGATGCTTCGTCTTTCGTCAGGAGTTGAGTGCGTAAATGAGCGTAGCGATTTTGTTGAACCAGTAATCTTGCGGTCATGTTGCACTCCTACGTAGTTTGCTCTTTGATGTCTGCGTCCTACACCTAGAATCATGCAACTTGAATGTCAAAGTTCCCTGAAAATAGGAGGCCTTTTTCACTTTCAAGAGATGGGCTTTCTATAAGAAGTCAAAGTTAAAATAGACTAATGCTGTGAATTTCTTCAAGGATTGTGACATTGAATTAATGTCATTATGTGTTGCGTTTTCAACGCTGCAATTCCTCAGGATTCCAGTCGGAGTGTGGATGATTTTTGAAATCTCCACGACGATGTCCATCCAGGGTTTTTCTTCAGCACTGCTTCTAGCTTCGTCCTAACTGCTGCTCCGATCTATCCTGGCCAACTGGACACAGTTGTCTTGACAGTTGCTGTTGACTGCGTTAACTCGCTAAGCTTCATCCCTTGCACTTCGAGACAGTTTGTCAACTTAGGCACTTGACTCATAGTGGAGTTTAATGGAGGCCAGACGTTTGAGAATAGTCTGACTGTTCAAGGAGTACGTCTTCTGAATTGCCTGAATTGGAAGATTGGTCAAATTTAGGTACTGTTGATATAAGCATTCTCGTTAGCACTGAATTACCTACCCGGAATTCTTCCGGATCCAAGAAAAATTCTTCCTAACCAAACCCGTAAAATCCCAAACCTATTTCTCAATAAGGTTTTTTTTTTTTTTTTTTTTTTTTTTTTTTCCGTAAATATACTTGCATACATATTTTACAATAAAACCTACGGGTTATTTTTTTGCAAGAAAAAAAAAATCGCATCTAGAAATAGGTTTGGGATTTTACGGGTTTGGTTAGGAAGAATTCCAGGTAGGTAATTCAGTGCTAACGAGAAAGATCTCATTAATTACCCTATTCTATTGAGCAAATTCAAGTATCAAATTCTTAGCTCAAATTTATGGGAAACTCTTTAAAACATAAATACAAAAAAAAAAAATTTTTTTATTTAAAAAAAATAATAATAGTAACAAAAAACATACAGCCCTTATGCAAAATTACGAACTCAATTCATCGCGTTGTATCTGAGAGATACTGTGAGAGAAGGAGTCTTCGGGAATCGAAAAAGGTAGTCTGGCAACACGGCTATCCTGTGTTAGATTCTCGGCATAGGAACCAGCATGAAGATTTGTGTTCAAACCTTCCTTGGAGGATTTCGGTTGGGTACTTGTATACTTGGGTACTTGTTGGGTACTTTCGTTGAGTTTTTCTTGCAGTGA
Organism: Cyrtorhinus lividipennis; assembly: GCA_019603395.1. Taxonomy (NCBI): domain Eukaryota; kingdom Metazoa; phylum Arthropoda; class Insecta; order Hemiptera; family Miridae; genus Cyrtorhinus; species Cyrtorhinus lividipennis. The sequence continues at coordinate 19,578,114 of CM033999.1, read as the reverse complement.
TTCCCATAATTATCATTTTTGAGTTTTTTCATTCTTATCGAAATAGAACGCTCACTTTTATATTTTATTATGGCTGTTTATTGCTAGCATTCTTTCTTACATAAAAACAATATGTCTGAAGACTCAGCCTTGTGGACACCATTTGGTACTTGGTTGCCTGCTTCAAGAGCTTTCAATCAAACCTCTCTAGCTACTGAAAGATTTCTTGAAGGTTCCTCATGTGACAAGTCACTACTTAGCCGGAATTTGTCATTATGCCATGGACGCCAAGACCGATAAGAACTCATCGCCCTCGATGGTCTTTTCAAGACTTCAGGCTCCGTCACACAACAGATAACGTTGATTTACTCGTATTTTCACTTTCCCCTTTTTGAATTACAATTTTTTTCTCTAACCCAGGAGTAGCGGGTTTTACTTCATACTGATGTGCTTTTCTATTCTTTCGGTCTCCGGAGAATCTGTGATTGGCATCTTATCCTTGACCCGTCGACGTTGTTTGTACACGTTCGTGCCGGGTTCGGTAAAAATACACTCCCACAAACTAAAATGCTCGTCTGTACTTCAGAGAAGGCTCGTAGCTGCTATTAGTCGGCTTCCCACGTTCACCGGCAATTAGTCGGATCACTTTCGTTTCTGTCCAAGTGTCGCGACCTTACGAAATGAACAATAGGGAGTGCGTGTGTTCCGGCTGAACGCTCCATAAGTGTGTCATTTCTCCTGCTGTGACTGCACTGAATCCCGCAACGGCTTTCGATCAACCAGCCAGTCATCATCCGTTCAAGAAACTAATCCAATGTATTTTTTCTACCGATTAACCACGTAGGTGCATAATAATTTGACTATCAAGTCAATATTTAATACTTCAATGCGACTACTACTCGCTGCAACTTATTCAAAAGCCAATCAAAATACAGTTCAAACTTCGGCTTTCAAAATTATGCGGCATGTGATAGACTACCCGCCCCATCCCCGAAAATCTCGAGAACCCATTTTCAAAACACCCATTTCCATCCATCACGTACCTCCTTGGGCGATCTGCCAGAAAACAAGTTATGACCAATTAGGGCTCAATTGGAGCCTGTGCCCAAAATTTTAAAATTCGAAGCATTGGCAAAGGTCTTTTGGGCCGAACGGGCATTTTGGATTTTCCGTCTACGAACATTTTGTTTTTGTTCGATCCGTACCGAGAGGGCGTACTATTCCAATGAGAATGATAAACCAAAAGGAAGGTTTTCTTCGATTATTATTTTCTTCCCCTTGCTGGTGATCGACACTTATTCCGCACCTTCTCGGTTTCCCACCCTCCTTGGCTCTTCTGGCGGCTTGGCACACCCTCTGGGCTCACTGGGTGTCCCTGAGGCCCCTTTCACTTTCCGGGCGTCATCTGATGTACTCGTGTGATCTGGGTGTTCGTTGGGCTGGGCTAGGTAGGTACACTTGATTGGAGCGAAATCTCGTCTCGAGATTATGTGGCCAAGCCTAGAAGATGTAAAGGTTGGTGACTTCTCGAGGACCTTGAAGAACGGAGTTATACCCAACTCAATCGACGAATAGTTGTAATCTCAGTCAGCCATGGTGCAGGTTACAATTCAACATCGTTATCTAGATTTATTTTGAAATCACCACTCAAGTCGAAAATTCTAGCAGAATTGGAATAAAACACAAAACCTCAGCCCCTTCTGTTCACTAGCGAGCGCGTTCAGTTGACCTCTTCATCTTCTATACTTCGTACTTCGTGCGAACCAAACTGTCTGAAGATGAGACGTCCATTTATACAGATGGCAAAGTCAGTAGAGACATGAGCCTGAAAAAAACACCGTGAAGCTCAACTCAGGATTCAAAAGCTCAAACGAGCCACTTAGCTCAGGAACTCTCGCTCAAGGACGCAATTTCCTTTTCAAACAAGAAATTTTCGTTCTAGCTGTTCAACTGAGCTTGCCGTTCTCTCCTTGTGCTCAGCAATCACTTCAATTAGGTGCTCGTTGTCTAACATATCATTTTCAGAGAAAAATTTTCCCTCCAGGTCTAGACTCAACGCGTTCCATTTGTGTTTTTAAGTTACATAAGGATAAATTGGATTTGAAAAGTCTTGAGCAGAATATCATCGATGTATTATTTCTCGGTTTGTGACGTAAGACCCAGGTGAAGAGTCACTTGTAGTGGCACCGTCTGCAGATTAAGCGGAGTCACTTTTCCTTGAGCAAGAAGCTGAGTAATAAAACTTATTGGGGTCACCAAATCACGAACAGACTTGCAACACTGGCATTCACGCAGTGGTACTGTATTATCGGGTATTTACTTTACTGTATCGGTGGGACTTCCTTCTCCGTCGCATTGTCCGATTCGAAAATGGGGTTTAAACTGCATTGTTTCTCTCGGGTTTTAAAATGCAAATGCCATTACGCAAGACGTAATGGGTGGCAGAGGTGAAAGAACCAGCCGAGACATGCTCTGACCTCAAGTTCCTCGGGGTCAGGAACTGTACCATTACGAGGTGATAAATTGTCGTGGTCGAGACATTTTAAATGATAAGTTGATAAAGATCATGGATTGCAGTTTGACCGTGATCCGAAGGTTTTCCTTAAGTTTACGGCTAAGTGACCTTTGAGTCTAAATGGTGAGTCAAAGATGCATACCTTACGTACTGAGTTCATGTAAATGATACTTAAGGAATGGGAATGTTCCGAGTAAAAGTTCTTAGCCATACGTTGGATATTAGCTATAACTTTTGCTCTGCTAAATTTATGTTACTGGATCGTTATTAGATCCCTAATAAGGCGTTGAAGGCAATATTGATGTATCATTTTTACGTCAAATAGGAGGTTTTATATATAAATTTGGTGAATAGCGAGTGAAATGTAACATTCAACAAATAAGAATAAGCATAATGAACGGAAAAAAATGAACAAACTTTCAACGTCTCTCCCTGCGGCAATAGATGTCATTAGGATGAGATAATGCAATTGATGAGGCAAATCAACAGAGGTCCTTGCCAACGGGCATTGAGTTGCACGCAGTAGGTATTTTAAGAATCTACATGGGCGTTGCGGCGATTAAACTAATGTGAAACGAACCATTTCCGTCAACCTCGAATTTGAAGTGGAAAACCTCCATTTGACGTAAAAATTCTAAACGACATTCTAGATTTTACTTCCTATTCTTTTCTCTATTCTAATTCTATTCTAGATTCTACATTCTAAAAAATTCTAACTACTGGGCATCAGTTCTCTATGGACATGATCCAACATCATAAAACAATTGGGAATTTTAAGGAAGCTGTCTCCAACAATGTATTTTGTTGAATCTACAAATCCTCCATTCTAATTTTACCGACAATTTCAGAAAATGGCGAATACATGTCGTTCGGCCTGTCTGGAGAGGACAATCATTCGGTGATGGTCGGAGGAGACGTCGTCGTGGCCTGGGTCGATCAAAAACATTGAATGGATATGCTCACGACTACTACCTCGATGCCAAGAGCCAATGCGCTGGAACGAGAGGAAGCTGCCCTGACTATAGAATTGAGGTTGGTAATGCGTAGAAAACCTTCTATTTCCTGTCAAAACCGTATTCAATTTGAACACCCACCAATTTCACGAGACAATGCATTCGGTCCGTCGTAGGCGTCAACTTTCAGTCTTGTTATGTTGCAACCTGCCGTGGTGAGAATGCGTTCATTTTTCATTGCCTATTCAAGGTATGCAAAATAATGAGAAACCCACCCCTCGTTCTCGCCCTCATCCATCATTTAGGCTTGCATCAGACCGCACCTTTATTGTAGGAGTCCAATTAAAATAGGTACCTACTATTTCAACCTCTCACACACTGTTAACAATTTTTGCGGGATATTCTTCATCAGAAGGAGGCGTTGCAAAACTGACTGCGTCACATAGATCTCACTGTAGTTTCACCTTTCTCCTGTTAGCCGGCCGCACAAGTCTGGTGTTATGTATATGGCTCTGCCGTTGAGAGTCCACTTTTGCTTTCTGGTTAGAAACAATACGGCTCCTCCAACAGTTCAGGACGAGTGTCCGCACAGAGCAGCACAGAGTAGACGGATAAATACCAACTTCGGACAAAGAAATACGACTCTGCTTGAACGCAAAGGGTTTTACCGGATTCCACAAGGCTATTTTCACTGAAAAGTCCTCGAGTCTAATTCACTGCTATAAGCTTACGTTTTGTTTCTTATGTTTCCCATGTGCAGCCTTTTCTTTCTTCCTCTTGTAACATCTACTCGCTTAAGTGGTGGATTGTTTGCAGGAAATTGCTCCTACTATTTGGATTTGTTATCCATAATTGCCTTGTTTGTAGAAATTTTAATAGCAATGTACCAAGAAGAGTAGCTTAAGGCCATTAAGCCATTACGAGTGTATCCCCACTTGTTAGGTACTACAATTTCTTATTCACACAAAAACGAATCCTGAAACAAACCCTCTCGCCACCGTATAAATAAATGAACTTGAAGATAAAGGAATTACCTATTTGATTATAATATTCATTCAAATTGTCATCTCTGCTCAAATCATCTCATTCCTGTCAGCCAAACACGGAAAGTGTCCGCCTCTTGAACGCAGCCCTCGTCAACGGTTACTCCATCGTCACGTACCAAAGACCTTTGAAGGCTCACGACGGTCTCGACAAGCCGATTTGGACGAACCAGAGCCAACCCGTCATTTGGGCAGTTGGGCCACTCAACGGTCAACGAGAAGTGTCATATCATTCTGTCACTTCTAAGGGTGAGATAACAAATTTTCTTTGGCTTTAGTGCCTACGATTAAAGCGGGAACGTGTGTGATTTAGCTTCTAGTATTTCCTCAAAACTCTTTTCAATTTTCATTTGAACTCTGCGCTCGTCCCTCAACCCTGTTATCTCTTTTCTTTTCTTTTCGTTTGTCGCTATTACTCCAAAGCTTTAGCGCAGGGATCGCTCGTAGTTGTTGCGCACGGAGGCTTATTCATGGGAAGCTATTAATTCCAGTAAAAAATGCCGGCGAGCAGTCAGGAGCCGGAATAAAGGAACTGGTTAGATTAGCCTGAAACTCCAAACCTCATTGGGGGATTGCATAATCTCCTGGAGCTCGGAGCTTAAAAAATGTTGATCGCCTGTCGTTTGATGATAAGAACTTTTTGTTTTCATAATGTGGACAGCCATATGGTCACCGCCTCCCGTGAAATTTCCATCAAGCATTAGTATGGCCACAAATATAGGAGTCTAGATGCGTGATGTGGCCTGACGAGCCTCAATTTTGAGGTTTTCTTGCTTCAAATGCTCTTCTAGTTGCGGTGGCTCAATACCAAATGTTTGGCCGCAATAAAAGATGTCTTATCATTTCACACTGACTAATTGATGAGAAGAATTCCCCAACAATATTTCCTTCCCATGTATTCTCTTACTTTCTTCATTTGCAGGAGATGTCCTTGTTGACTTCGGGAGAGCTCCTAAATGGAATTGCCCTATCCCAGAAGCCGACAACTCAGAAGCGCACTCGCCTTCTCAACACTCTGGAGATCTCGTTCAGCACGAGTCCATGTTGAATACCAGGGGCCCACAGGTTGGTAGTGTGTTCTTCGACCATCTCAAACGTCACAAGTTCAATAATGAATTATCTAATCATCTGATCCACCGAATTGACCGTTTCCACGCTTTCACTGTCAAGAGGTAGACTTTAGGAACTCATCCTTGTGCAGATGAGAAAGATAAGCGATACTAAAGATTCATCTTATTCCCATCAGCAATCCTCTGCAACTGAAGCTCCTGTCTACAAAACGCCGCCTCCCCCTAAATCCGCATCCAAAAAAGACGCCTGGGTCATTCCTCCTATTGAGTGTAATGAGCCTGACGATGGAGTTTTCTACGCTCAAATGGGACCCACAGGGGGTAAAAGAGGATACCCTGCTATTACTGGTAAGTCGGTGATACATTCTCTCGTGAACAACGCAAGAAATGCACGATTTCGCGTCACCATTTTCATTTTTGTTCATAACTGAGCTTTCCCTAAATGCAGGGCACGTCGGCTGGGGAATCTCGTACTACATTAACGGGCTCCTCATTCCTGAGATCTACGTAGTCAGAGGCAAGACGTACACTTTCGTCACAGAAGGAGGCATGGACCCTGGTATTCCTGCTAAATACCACCCCTTCTACATCACGGATGATCCCGTGGGTGGCTACATGCACAAAACTCAAGAAGAAAAAAAGGTTCGTAAGCCATAACTTAGCGTCTGCGCTTACTACAGAAAGAGAGTCAAGCAACATAAACATATATTTTCTTCCACAGAAAGTGAACATCTACGCTGGAGCTGAGCTAAACAAACACGGTGAAGTGGTACCAACCGGCGTAGGTCGTCTTTGCAACTGGAATCCTAGTGAGGATCACCCATCTGGTGACGATTTTTCATCTTTTGGTGCATATCAGAGAACCCTTACACTGATATGTGATTTTGGCGAACCTGGAGTCATCCAATGGACGCCAGACAAAGATACGCCTGACACCGTCTACTATCAGGTTAGTTAACGTTGTCTTCGTCATTCTTGATTTTGATCAGTGAATGGTACTAAAATGTGATTATTTCTCTAGTGTTTCAGTCATCGGTACCTTGGATGGAAAATTCATGTCCTCGACTCTTGCGATATTCCGCAGAAAGGGAAACATAGCGTAGCGCAAGTCGCAGCTTCAGAGCAAGTAGCGAGTATAGCCAATCCTGACTGGGATGAACTACAGGCCAAGCCTAGTATTGTTGTGACTACCCGCGTCAAACCTGACTTCGCGCCTCAATCGTTGTCAGACGGCTTCAAGAAGGATTCCATCCCTGGCGTGAAGGATGCATCTTTTGGCTCCAAAGCTCCAGTTTACTTGCCCAATGAGCAGAAAAAGGACGAGCCCAAAGACGAGTTTCCCTATGAAATCTACAAGCCTTCATCAAATGAGTTTAGACCAAACATGTCTGATGCGGTGATTCCTGTCAAAGAGGACTTTGAAGACCTTCCAGAAACGACGACGTACAAGATGAGTGTTTCTGTCAATTCATCGACGTCGGCTTCTACAAATTCAGCGAGTGAAGTACCTCTTATAAGAGGCCCCCTCGTTAGAAACCCAGTAATGCCCTTCCGAGGACCAGGAGGAAATTTTGGTAATTTCCCCAACTTTGCACAGGTGCCTGGTGGTAGACGACCGGTCACAGTCATGTTTAGACGACCAGTTCACCCAATGATGAAACCACAAAATCAACAGCAATTTCAACTAATGAACAGACCTCCACCAATGATCCATCATTCCGCTTCGCAGTCGAGGCCTGTGGTAGTCAAGAAGCCTATTCTTAGGTTGCCGCAGAGGCCTGTCATTATGGGCCCTCCTCCTCCACCTCCAGTGAACCAGAGGCCCCAGATTGGCTCGATTCTGTCGGTCCCACCTCAGCCTCCTCAACCTCCACCAATGCCGACCCGACCTCCGAAGCCTGTGTACATTCACAAATTTAAAAAGCCACAGAATCATCTCGTCACCAGCGTGCCAGAGAAAACCAAGTACAAAATCTACCCTTCGCAGATGATCAGCCAAAAAACTGAGGATAGCACGACAAGAATGCCAATAGCTGTCAACACAGGATTCAATCCAGGCTCTCTGGTCATTGAGAGTGGGTTCAAACCCATCATCAACACCCCTCACGCTGAAGAGCGAGTGTCAGAGGTTGAATATGACGATGATGATGACAACAACGAAGGAGTCATCAAGATGGATTCCCTTGACGAACAGAAATCACAAACTGAGATGTTCGAGCCCATGTTTATTCCGTCACCGTTAGACAGCGCTCCCAAACACGTGAAGAAAGCGACCACAGAGCCCGTGAAGAAAGTCCGAAAACCGTTCAGACAAGTTGTTGTGAGGCGGCCTGTTTACAACAACGAGCCTGCTCAGTTCCGGTCGGAGCTCGACGACGAAGAAGTGGATACTTCTAATAGAGGGACGGCGTTGCTCACTGAACCGAGGAAAGATGAGATCCAAATTCCTGCTAATCACAAACCTGAGTCAGAAGTCGTGAACAAGCATGGACCGGAAACAGAATATCACCTTCGCAGTGTTGAAGGCGACGCATCTGCTTTGCCGTTGGTGGCGGAAGAACCCAAGGAGCCCAAACCCCTGGAGGAGGAGGACAAGACTGAAGAAGTGATCACTGTCATGGCTGCGGAATTAGAAGAAATTGAAAAAGAAAACGAAAAAGAAGCCGCTAAAGAGGATTCCGAAAGAGAGAAACGAGTAGCTCACCACGAGTCTGAGCACGAAAACGACGAACTTCCCGCAAACGAACATGAAAGCGATTCCAAACGAGAAAAACGTGACGCTCATCACGAAGCCGGCCACGACGATCATTCTGAACACGACCATCAACATGATCATGATCATGATCATTCAATGCATGACCACTCAGCCCACAACCTGACCATCCCCAAGACAAACTCAGCCCCTTACATCACTCCCTGTCTCATCCTTCTGATCTGCGCCTGCGTCACCAAACTCTTCTGATACTTCAAACCCAGCGACCGTACAAAAATGTCGATTGAAAAATTCCCTCCAGACAAGAATTGCCAAAATGATAATTTAAATGTTTTGTACATAGGTAGTAATTTTAAATTATTTATTTAGGGTTCGTTGAGATTAAACTTCTATCAGGACTGAATTGTGTATACCTACTAGTTCGAAGTTTCCGTTCGAAAGGGGGATGTGGATCCCTCGAGACATTTTTGTGCTTACCATTCATTGTACCTTGCCAATGAAATTACGTTAGGGAAACCTGTTCGCATGCTGAACAACTGACGATAAGTATTCTTTTTTTTTTAATGCAAAAATGCTGCTTTATCTGATGCAATAAAATTGGATTTTTGTATATGAAGAACATGTTGGTAATTGAATCAAGTGCGATGTAGACACTTGATTTTTACCATGTTCTGCTCAATAAAAGAAAATTTTATACCGTGATGGAGTTTCTGTGTGACGTCTCCTGAACCCCATGTGAAACAGGCGTGTTCTTTGTTTCGACAAACTCATATTTGAACTAGCAGAGGTCAATGATTCGCGAACACCAAAAAGATAAACATTACTGATCAGCCAATACTTTCAATTGGGTTTTAATTTATAGCAACGGTTATGTTTTCTCAGCGATTCGACAATGGAAGAACGTGACAATGTGCCAGTGAGTTGTAGATTAATACGCGAACAGTTCAAAAGGATCAAGCGAGTACGAAGAATAAATCAAGCCATTAAACGTTGAACGTGCAAACTCTCACTATCTCCTCCTCCTTATCCACCTACGAAGATCGCAGTGATTGGAACTTCCTTCGGTTGAACTCATTCGTGTTGAGACCTTCTATCAGAATGCTCAGCTAGATGTTTTGCTATTACGTACCCATTTGAGCGTGAAGAAATACACTTGTGCTCGAATTTTCAACACTTCACCAGTGATCTGGAAACCTTGAAGACTGCTGAGACGGAGACATAGCAGGTCAGTTCAAAACAACTGTAAGCCCCCCACAGGTATATATTACGATCTGTGTGACTGCAAAACAAAAAATATGAATATAAATAAAGCATTTATGCAAACATTTCTTCTTTTTCAATTACAATTGTTACGTTATTTAGTAAATTTTAACAATTTAAAAATTTTGGGTTAAATTTTCTAAAATAGTATTGAAGTACCTATAGTTCTTGTAAATGTTACTCAAATATTTCGTCTCGTTTTTTGAGGTCGAGCGGTTCTTACAAATCCTTACAATTCTTACAAATTCAGATATCTGTGTTCTTTTTAAGTACACCAAAATTCACATCTTTCTTCATTTTAATGTAATCTAGTGGGATGCAGTGGAACTCCTCCATATTAACACAATTTTCAATCAAATTTGTCAACAAAATGTGAATTAAAAGAAAATAATGAATAAATCACAGGACATAATGTACATTTTGTAAGGAAAAGGTGATTCCAATTAGGATTTGTTAGGATGTCATAATTTTTGGAGCTAATTTAGGATCATTTATACTTATGAATACCAGCTCATCTCTCGACCAGAGTTCATTTTCGACTTTTAATATAATATCAGGCTCTGAATTTGAACAAGGTTTCCCTGAAAGGTGTCCGTAGAAACAACTCCGTCCACAAATGAGAAATAAAACCTGTCGTTTTTGGGAAAAGTTTTGATTTTTGACTCTGGCCATTTTTCGCATTGACCGGCTGTTTCAAAATATCCAATTTGACGATATTTATAAACGGCGCAATAAAATATAATTCTTGGTTCGTAATTAGGAGGGTTATGGGCAATTTAGTAAGTTGTGGTCAAAATCGCGCTAAAAACGTCTGAGTCACTCAAAACCCTCAAAATTTGATGGTTTTCGTTCTTCAAATATGTGCGCCCCCTTTCGTCTGTGGGTATATCGGTTTTTGTTACATGCAGGGGCAAAACAAAAATAAAAAGCTATCGACAACCGATAAAGGTAGCACGTTATTCATTTTCGTCTTTCACGTCACTAGTATCAATCTCCAGATTGTACAGTGTAACATCACGTGAGGGGAGATATACTGGCTACCCCACGTTCCAAATAGTGTCATAGGTCACGCCAGTGTTGAGTCGAACGTACGTCGTCGTCCGGGTTTTTCTTGAGCTAGACAATTGAACATTTTTTTATTTCGGGGAAAATTGTTACGTAATTGCTATGATAACATATACACCCTCTGGCCATCTGGTGGTTCACCAGCATCTGTTCAGTTGATAACTAGTGACGATGTAGCACGAGTACCGACGCAAAAGGACGTCTCTCCACGTTTTCTGCTCGTTCAACGACCTCCCTTTCACACTATTTAGCCCCTAAATAATATGAATCCAGCAAATAAGTGAGTAAATAGTTCATTTTAAATATTTCTTAATGAATGAATATTATCCAAAACTATCATCACAGGAAGTAGTTTTTTCAGTCATAGGTAAAATAATGACTAAATCTGCGATAGGAGCAATATTCTGTTTCTCCTTGCTGGAGAGAGGCCTATCAATTTTAAAGTATGGCTGAATTGTACATATTTTAAGCCAATCGGTATGGATCTGAAACAAGTAGATCATACTGAGGAGTCAGATGGAACAATATTCCAACATTGTTTGACAGACGCTCTAAAATGTCGTCTTTCTTCATGTACAGTCATGCTCTACTTGGAAACCGCGAGACATTGTCTCAATAATAGGAAATTACATGATTTAATATGATGTTACAGTTACCCGGATAGTAGCTATCATTAAGAGTCACGCAAAGCGCACATCCCCACGCGCATCCATATAAATTTTGTTGAGAAAATCGTCAAATTGTTTATCCGGCACATGCTTTTTCATTTTATAACCTTAATAAGTACATTATTGCTTGGTAAATAGCAGGTTGGAGTAATGCAATAATTGCCACAATCTAAACACAATTTCTTGACAAAATTTTGCATCTGAATTCGTTATCCTGGCTCGTACCGAACTGTTGCAATTTTAAGCAAAGCTAGAAATTTACGTTTTTTTAGAAATCTCGGTAATGCTTGAAGAGATCTACATCGGTAATTCTTCAACATCTAGTGTCCTCGGATTGTTCTCTACTTAAAAGCAGGCGAATTAAATTTAAAATAATAATAATAATAATAAACAAAACTTGGTTGGTAATTTATACTGTCAAAACAATATTTTCCTACGTTTTCTTTTCCTTGTCTTTTGATTAATCATAAATTCAGGGTGGACCATAATAACTCATTAAAGAAGAAATTCCCGGAATTACTCAGAAATGCCAGATTGTTTAACCCAAATCTATGTCATTATATAATTGACAGTACGTTTTTATGGTGATTCGTTGGGGGAAAAACGATAAAGGTAATCAACATGAGTTCTATGTTGATTTTAGCATGCGACCGAAGCTTATCATACCCATTTTAACCCGAAAAACGTGTATTTCTACTCGTATTAGAATACTTTATTTTCGCAATTTAGGTAGTTAGGTTCTTATTGGGTATAGAACCTGATTAGAAAATGGGCGACAAACACGATATTATGGTCGTGGAGGGATTAGATTTTCAGTCAATAACATGATAGCAATCCTATCCTCCCATCGAAAGTTGGGGGTTTTGTCAGTTACACGATAGCAAATCAATACAGCTCTGAATGGTTTCAGCAGATGCTACAGCTGTGTGCACCTACGCAGTTCTGCCTTCAGAATCAAGGCGAACGCCTGATACGTTCTGATATTCTAGAGGAAATTATTTTTTTGAGGTCACGGACTGAGGCTCAGTTGGTTGCGTATTTAGGAATCTACCAAATCAATAAGAACCCGCGGATGACGCGGGACGAAAACCCAACAGGAAAGAAGCCGATGCGCCGCACAAAACAGAGCAATTTACAAACTATTTTCTGACGTTCACGGAAAAATTCCAAAATGACTTTCCTCTCGATAAATCGTTCACAAATTGAATAAACATTCCAAAATAGATTTATTCAGACGGTCACTGAGCTTTGGAACGTTTTACCTTTCATTCGAATTTAGGTGTTCACGACGACAGGACGTCAAGTACCATAGGTGGGTACCTCAGCTATACCAGTATTTAATGAGGCCTATCACTTTCTGAATGCTTTTAATTTCATTCGCCAACCCCTAAAATATATTTTCCGAATTTACGAACAGTAAGTTCATCGATTCGATTTAAACCGAGCTAATTCATTGCATTTTTGTTGCAGCAAAAGCGAAATGATCCCTCAGAAAGAGATTATCAGCCCTCCTGTTGTGTTACCTCAATACCTGGTCGCAATTAGTGGTAAGCCAAACATTTTTGCGAACACGGCTTACTCGTTCATTAGGAAAAAGGTGGATAAAATCCATTTTTCGAACAATTATTTTCATCCCAAGCGAACTTAGCAGTCTCTCCGCTTTCATAGCTACTAGGAAGCTACTTACTTGGTTCTTTAGATAAAATTCCTCTTAACTGCATCTCTCCGTCAGCTACCTACCTAATAACGACACCACTAAGAAGAAAATCACTTTTCAGCGTGTCTTCTAGTATTTTCCGGAGGTTCCGCCATAGGATGGTCATCTCCAGCGCTCCATATGTACAATCAAGCTAATTCGTCGATTCCCATTAATCCAACTGCCTCCGAAGGCTCGTGGATAAGTTCTCTCCTCACAATTGGGGCTCTTTTTGGCGCCATTCCAGCTGGCTTCAGTGTCCGATCGAATTGGAAGGAAGGTAAACCTAAACATGGACAATGGAGCACACTATAGACAAATTAACACTTAATTATCATCAAGGAAGACGTGGAAAGTACTTGGAGATTCCTATTGGAACCTCGAAAAAATATTTCCTTATATATTTTACTATTCACAAGGTAATATCCCCTTATTTGCTTCCAGTTGTCGTTGCTTCTGCTGTCCATCCCCATGCTCCTTTCTTGGGGACTCATCATTTTCGCCGAAAGTGTATCAACAGTGTACATTGCTCGGCTCATTGCTGGCGTTGGTCTGGGAGCAACATGTACAGTGGTGCCTGTGTACATAACAGAAATTGCCGAGTGCTCCGTGAGAGGTTAGTTTGTCATATTTAAGAGTTTCTACCCACATTGTATACAATGTCCAAAAGAACACCAACCAGAACCAGTGTTGAGATTGTCTAAATCTTAACACGAATAAAGTAAAAAGGTAATTTCATAATAACTGTTAAAATGTCACTAAAATCCACTTTTATTCGAGATTTTTTCTAAAATTTATCTACTATGATAATAACATTCATCTATCAAAAATTACTATTTCACCGCAAATTTTCTAGTAGTTGAGTCATCTTAACGTAAATACTAGAAAACTCACAGATCATCCAAAATCTACTTTTTTCAATTCACATTTTTGCGTTTAATATGTAGAAATTTGTATCTCCAAGTATTACTAGCATTCCTCCTTTTTACCGGGAAAAATTTGCAACAAGATACAAATTCAAATAAATTTGATTGACAGAAAAAAAATTGCTGGAAAATGTACACACAAAAATTCATCTCTTGAAGTTTACTTTACAACATGAATTTCAGGGCCTCAAACTTGTAGCAAATGGGTTAATTTGAATATGATTTGGAGTTAATTTTGGAGTTACTTGAACTAAGAAGTATGCACTTTTGAAAAATTCTTGAAAAAATGAAAATTTCTGCAGTTTTATACTGATGGGATTCCAGCAATTCCAGATTCCATCCCACTCCACCCCCACTTTCCTTATCGATTAAGCTGAGCCCATAATCTTTACTTTCCTCATGTCTAAGATTGTTAACACTGAATGTTTGCTGCTTCAGGTACGCTGGGTTCCTTTTTCCAACTGATGATTTGCGGCGGAATTCTCTTCACATATTGCGTCGGAGCGGTCACCTCCTACCAACAAATGGCTATGGTGTGTTCGATATTACCTGTAATATTCGTGTTCGCGTTCTTCAGCGCGCCAGAGTCTCCCGTTTACTTGCTGAAAACAGGCAGAGAAGAGGAAGCCAAAGAAGCCCTCAAGTGTCTTCGCGGTTCTCAATACAACCCAACTAAAGAGCTACAGGCGTTGGAAAGTGAGCTGAACAAAATCGCTGGCTCGCACTCGTCTCTTTTCAATCATTGCGTCGCAAGGAAAATACTATGGCAGTCATAATTAGTTTGGGAATGATGGTTTTCCAGCAGCTCTCTGGAATCAACATCGTCATATTTTACGCGTCAAAAGTATTTGAGTCAACCGGCTCCCAGTTGGATTCCCAGTATTGTGCCATTTTAGTTGGATTAGCTCAATTGTTGGCAACTTTTATTTCAATGGTGCTGATAGAACGAGCCGGGAGGAAAATTCTTCTCCAGTTTTCAGCGTTGTGTATGGCAGCATGTTTGGCAGTGTTGTCTTATTATTTCCTGCTGAAAGACGGCGGTGAAGACGTTTCTTCCATGGGTCTCATTCCCATCGTAGCAGTCCTCACCTACATGGTCGTGTTTGGCGTTGGGTTTGGCCCCATACCGTGGATGATATCCGGAGAGGTTTTATCTGAAGACATTAAGGGCGTAGGAACTGGGGCGGCAGTTTCTCTGAATTGGACACTCGCCTTTTTGGTTACATTTGTTTTCCAATCTATCGTCGATACGATTGGCAACGCAGGCACTTATTCCGTACTTGCTGTCATCTGCGTTCTAGCATTTTTATTTTCTACGTTCGTTCTGGTTGAAACTAAAGGAAAAAGCATGCAAGAAATTCAGGCTGAGCTTGCAGGAGAGAAACCAGAATGTCAAAAGAACGGCAACACAGTATGAGATGGCCGAAAAAGTACACTGTTACTAGTTCCTCGATTGAACTAAAATCTATGTCACTGCAAAAAACGCTTTTTTAACTCGGATTGTAAGTGAAATATCTTCACTATGCATTAGTGCCGCATTTAATTATGTAACGTCCGCATTTGCATGCTCGACGAAAAGAATAAACGTTGAAGAATTGATGTTGATCAGGTTGATAATTGATCATTGATTAGTTATTCATTCAACTCTAAATTGCCTTTCGTAATTATAATTTTCACGAAAAAATTGACTGACTTTTTTCTATTGTAGACGATTGATGTTGATTGTGTTATGGACTGTAAATAGGGAACTCCCTGTGTTTTTCTGGAAAAAAATTATGTTACGTACCTATCAGTCGGTCATTATCGGTTAAATACTAAATAGCGATTTTGTACCTTTGTAAATACATTTAAAAATAATACTTTCCTGTTCTGCATAAATAGTTCATATCGTAGGTACATGTAAAATTCTATCTACCCATAAGAAAGGTCTAATAAATATTTATTTATCAGGATATGTATGACAGTGAGTTATTGAAATTCTAATCAATTATTTCAGTAAAAGTAAGTTTGATATAATTGATAAAAACATGAACTCTAAATATCATATCTGCTAACTTATTACATCATATCCACTAGTTTCTCAGTAGACCTCATTTAAGTAAGCAGCAAAATGTATTTATATTACGAGTTTTATCCATTATTACATGATAATCTTCAATTGCAACTTTCTTCAAATTCCAAAGGATTATTTGTATATATTTGTACATATAAAATTTAACTTTTGCTGAGTTATATTGTTAATAAAAATAGGTTATGAACTAAAACTAAAAGAAACGGTATGAACTAAAATTGGAGCATTTTCTCTCTTGTTTCCTTGATGCTACATTCTGGTGGGCAAGTAACGAGTAGGGAATCATCAGTATTTATTGAATAACTGAGCTTCAGTCACTTCACCGTGCATTTGAAACAACCGCCGTTGCACTTTCGATTCATATATTTCACAGGTTCACTTGCTAAACTTCATAAATTATTGACAAAAGAGTGGGTGACTATTTTTGTAAATAATGCGTTAACACGGAATGTCGATGATTCACTAATGTCGAAATTCAAATGAGCGTTTCAGGCACATTTTAATGAGTTCGGAAGGTTGTTTGGCCCAGAATAGTGTACGGAAGTTTTTCTGGTGAAAATATACGAGTTTGGGCCAAAATTTTCGTCGGTGTAACAACAATTTGTGGTAGTTCATCATATGTACACAATGTAGGTACAGTATCACGGAGCTAATCTTGACTCTGTGGATGTGCGGGAGTGCTTAGGTACTCTTTCAATTTACGTCGAATGTGGTCTGAAACTCTGTAAAAGTGTGAAGTTAATGTGAAATTTGATAATCAATTCGAATACCATGCGCAAAGGCATACGTTATAGGTAAGTACTGATTAGATTCTTAAGATATAGAATAGAAAGAAGATAGACCCTAGTTCTAGATATTTCGGTAAAATATTGTGGAGTCAAAGACATATATGTAATGTTTTGGATAGAGGATACAATGAAAAGTTTTGGGTACATTTTGGTTGATTATGGTAGTGAATTTAGCCCTATAGTTTTATTAAGTTCTTGGAAAATGGATCAACTTTACACACGGTTTTCAGACGTATCAATCCTCTCGTGTCCGAACAGCAGTTTGTTGGAGGCCGCATGAATTGTTGCATTGCATATTATGTTGACCTTCTACTAGCACTCGACGTGAATTAGTCTAAATATTTACAAATTACGATAAACCTCCTTTCCGCACTCGTTCTAAAAATAGCATGCTTTGACAATATAAATCTGGGTGAATAATAAATTCAAGCTGAAAGCATCCGTTTGTTGCTGCATCATCCGAGGTATTGTACAGATTGCAGATAACAAATAGGCGGGAGTACTAACTATAACGACTCCGTTGCTGAGACCCGATAGTACCAAGGTACTTGCCCACGTTCACTAATACAAAATATTACGACCATCAGTTCCGCGTGATTTAAACAAAAGGAAATTCTTAACTTCCCAATAGTTTTACAACGAGATTTATTAAATAACGTTATGGAATTCTCACCTATCTGGACACTGAAAAAATCCGTTGTGCGAGGCTCAAGTAGAAAAATGCCGGCATTTTTTCTGAAAAAAAAAAAAAAAATCTCAATGTTCTTTATCAAAAATAAATATGTATCTAGGAGCCTCTTGCAAGTTATCTTACACTCAATAATTACCGATCTCTCACCTGGGTGTGAAGAAGAGCCCAGTAGTGGTTCAGAACGTCAGACCATAGCTCCTCTCATGATGACGGAACTACAGGACATGAGGTACTAACGGACATTCAAGTTACCTTAGTGTGTTTAGAATCTCAGTGTTTTTGTAAATTAGACCAAACATTGAATACATTAGATCAAGAGATTATCAAGCCACTTCAACGGCCGGAATCGCCTCATATATCCCTACCGAGGAGCCTCTAATAAAAATACATTAAGAGAACATGGTGACATGTACAAATGAACAACCCTCAAAAAGCTACAAAGGCTTCCCTATGGAAACTTTTCCCCGATTAAGAATAATTTGAAAGTTTTTGAGGAACTATAAACGAAATAAAACTGTGGATGATCTATTTACGAGATAATCCCTGTTATTGCAAGATAGTCAGAGAATTTAATAGACTAGACATTTTTCCTCCCCAATTAGGTACTGCCTAGTGGGTAATATTTCATAAGAAAAATTATTGTTTACAAGAGCATTGTAATGTGGGGCATATGAAATATTTCAAAATCTCTATTTTTGGCGAACTTTTTTTTTTTTGAGTTCACTAAAATTTGGGTATAAATCGAATGGAACGTTGGCCCCAGAGGCGATGAATGGCTAGAAGCCTCGCCCATTCACGTATATTACTCAATATCCTAGAGCTGAATTACTCTGTTTTAAGGAAGAACACTGAATAGACTCAGGGAAGCACTTCTCTATTTATTTATCTTCATCTTTATTCTTATTAGCACTGCTCTTTATTAACACTTCTTTATTTACCTACATACCAGGGAGCCAGCCGATTAGAACCAATATAACTACTTTTATACCAATACACTTATTTTAGCCTATGGGGACCACATTCAACATAACAGGAAAACTATTCGCCTTTTATTAGGTACTTCGTTTGTTTACCGAATTCGAGAAAATACAAAATTAATGAGTTAGTTCAAGGTACAAATGATCAATAGTGAGAGAAAAGGGGCGTAGGTACTTGCCTACAACCATTCTACATAGCCTAGGTACAATATAATAAACATTCTTAATATGTATATTTGGGTCCATGTATACATATTTTTTAATTGCTATCGAATAGAATTTTGCTTAAAGTATCAATAAGCGATTATACAAAGTTAACAAGGAAGTGGACGGCATTCAACGTTTGGGGAAACGTCAAAATGAAAATACGGATTGTGCGCACTTGTGGTAATAAATCAAAGGTTCAAGTGATGAGGTTTGTTTACATTTTCTCCCAATTTCATCAAGTATCTTTACTGCTATTTATTTTATGTTGCTAGTTGAGTTGTGGTAGAATATTCTCTATCATGGGAGGCAATGGACAAGTAGTCCTCACACGTGTGTATCACTGTATTGTAACAGGTATAGTGACATTTTTGCAGAAAAGGGAAGCGACAATATCACTACTGTTCATCCTTAGGACTATTATAGAAATGACTCTGTACTGAAACAGGGCCCTACTCTCTGTGAATGTATCTTGTATTTACAAATTACAGTCGAGCAGACAACCCCATCCTCACACAGAATGGAAGCGGCCACCTGGGAAGTTCCGAAGGATCGAAAAAGCCGCAATATCTCATTACATTGGCGGGTAAGTTATCATAAATTCGCGTTTTTTTTAATCGCGATCAATCCATCGAATTGGGCTACAACTCTGATAAGGTCCCATTGATTGAACCCTCCCAGAAGTAAATATTCGGGGGTGGGCCAAAGGTTAAGGGCATATCGATTCTAATGGTCCCACTTTTCCTGGGAAACGAATCTAATTTTTCATATCAACCTGGAATAGTATTTACACATATGATGGTTTTAAGAAGGTGGGAAAAAAACCCTAACCTTCATATACGAAGAAATGGAAGGTCAACCCAACACAACTGAAAAGTATTTTCCTTGTGATAAAAAGGATAACTTTGCAATCTAGAACCTTGTTCCTCTCTGGTTGTTGGCCACTCTGGTATCATGCAAGAAACTAGTGGTAGGGGGTAGGGGTCTGTTATGTGGAACCCCCTTGCTCCCACTACTGTCAGCAGGTTTTTGCCTGATTCATTATCAATTTTTATAAGTTTTCACTACAAACAAAATGAAAGTACACATTTTTGACTATGAGTTGAATAATTAGTATGTTCCAGGATTTTCCAATTTTCAAAACATGAATTACTGCCTACTATTCACCCCCGAACAATATATTAATAAATCAAAAATGAAATGAATCGACTGCAGCTATTTCAGACAACATGCGGCTGGCGCATTGAATCAGGCGAGTTTTACTCTCCTCCTGTACCTGATTAAACAGTACTTTACCTGCATCCAGTAAATATGAATGGAAATGGATAATTAAAAAGGAAGTGGACATAATATTTGCAGAAGAGACGGCCGGGCTAAGGTACATTAAAATGTATCTACTCGAGATTGTGTGGTATTTCATTCCAGCCTTACTAGATTTCCACTGGCCTTGACTCGTCAGAGAACAATGAAACTGTGGCACCAAATATATACAACAACTTTAGCTGTTTCGTTGGTACACATATATCTGAAAGATAATTTCAATGAAATTTATAGATAAAAGATTGCATAAGACGAACGATTGAGAAGGTGCCTCTTCTAAATAAGGTCATTGTCAGGAGGGAAATCCTTGAGATATCGACACATTTTCAAATGAGATTCTCTGCACTTAATCCACTCTAATCAAGCGTGAGAATCCTACACTTTCCTCGGGTTAATCTCGAAAGAAAGGCAGGCGAATATACTTTATCAGTGTTAGTGAGTATTCGACTTCCTCAGGAATAGTCCAGTTTTCGTATACCCAAGGCGAATTGAATTTTTGTAATTAACTGCGTTCGATCAGAATCGTCAACAAGTACTTGAGAACATATCCGACACCGTTTTGAAGGATCGGCACCAATCAATTGTTTCACAACCCGAAATGAGTAATTTGTCGAGGGACGTATAGTTTGTGTGTTCCTTTCTGAGAATACCACACCCTGGTACTTACGGTCGGCATTTACACTGGGATGACAAAATTGAAGCATGTAGTGGAATTTCTTACTCTAAAACATTGAAAGAGAGATAAGGTTCATTCGATAGTATCGCGGTAATACATATTATTGGAGTAGTTACTAAACTATGGGCACAATTACTCAGTACACACCAATAACCGCCCTAAGATCTCCCGAAATAGGAAGATAACAAAAGCTTCGTGTTCAAACTACTGTTCTAAATTCTGTGCTTCCAACTGTAATAAATTTGTTCATAGTGGGTGGATTTCCTTACCCATATGAAAGTGTCAGTGACTTCTATTAGAGAACAATATTGATCGTTGATTTTTTAATTTTCTCAGTATCAAACAAACGTTCCAAAATCCGAACCTAATTCATGTTGTTACTTGTTTGTGATATTCCTATAAACTTAACGGTGGAACCGAATTTCGTTGGAAATCGTCCAGAAGGAGTAAATTATCTTGCAAATTTCTAGTGGAGGTTGCAGCAACAAAGGGGTTTATAGAGACAAGTTCTTGAAATTCCAGCCCTCGAAAGCCAAATCACAGGGGTTGGTTATTCCTCGGACCAGTAGCATGGAGACTCATTCCAATCGATTCAGCGTCCAAAGTTTAGTGGAAAATTATACCCCACACGCCAAGGTACCAGAAATCTCTAAAACCCACATTAAAAATAGGTAGATGGATACCCATTTTGACCCAAAACCTCTTCCGGGGGCGCCAATCGTTCCGGGACCCGTCTCATTGGTTTCAGCGTCCTAAATTCAGTCGAAAATGATACCCAACACGCCTAAATCGCCGAAAATCTAGAATATCCATTTTTGAGAACACATTTTGACCCAGATATGGACGGACATTTGCGAATTTTGACCTGGACACCTTGAAACGCCCAGAAAAAAATTTGGACCGAATCGGAGAGATAGATTTCTTGCATGAATTCAAGGAATAACCAACCAAAACGTTAAGACCCTACACCATCATTTCAATAATAATAAGTAGTTTTACCTTGTTTCAGCCACAATGTTGGTGTTCTCTGGGGGAGCAGTGATAGGTTGGTCATCTCCAGCGCTGCCGATGCTGGAAGACCAAAATTCCACGTTGTCAGTCCATGTAACACCGGACGAAAGCAGCTGGATAGGGTCTCTGCTCGCCATCGGCTCCCTCATTGGAGCTCTACCAGCAGGATCCGTCGCTGATACCTTGGGGAGAAAGGTATTCAATGCTACTATACTTGAATATATCCAGTATGAAACTTGTAGTACCGTCAGATAATTGGTTTTACCCTTTCTGAATATCGATGTCTGAAGTCAGGTATTAAATGCAAATCAACTTTTCAGATATCAATGCTGATCCTCAGCGCTCCAATCCTTCTGTCCTGGGTGTTGATCTACTTCGCAAGTAGCGCTACCTTGCTATACCTGGCTCGTCTGATAGCTGGAGTTGGAATTGGAGCTATTTGTACCGTAGTACCCATGTATGTAGCTGAAATCGCCGAGGACAGTGTCAGAGGTAAATATATGAAGCGATAACATTGCAGTTTCCGTTCTAGTTGAACCAACATTTTGTCCCATCCAACATTTCTGAACAGATAAGTCTCTTTTGAAAGGGTGGCATAAGCCTCAGTAAAACCGTAGGAATTGTATACATGTAAGTGGGTACCTGATCAAAGCTGAATTCAGATCGTGCGCCTTTCCCCATTGAAATCTTTGTAGGAACCTGAAATCACCAATTTTATAAGAAACGTAGTATCACAAAATTTAATATTTTTTCAGGTATCCTTGGGGCGAGTTTTCCTTTCATGTTGTGCTCTGGCGTTTGTTATACTTACGTTTTTGGAGCATTCCTTTCGTACTACCAACTCATATGGCTTTGTGGAATTCTTCCTGTCGTGGCTTTTGTGGTTTTTCTAAAATCCCCCGAATCTCCAACTTTTCTGTTGATGCGTGATGAACGAGCGGAAGCTGAACGAGCCCTCAGACGATTGCGAGGCCCAGATTATGATTCTTACAAAGAAATTCAGTTTATGGAGGATGAGCTGACAGAGCTTCGTAAGCAGAACATGCCGTTCATGGAAGTTGCTTGCACTCCTCAAGGCAAACGCTCTTTGGTGATAAGCCTTGGTCTAATGGCCTGTCAACAATTTGCCGGCATTAACATAATAATATTCTTTGCTGGCAATATCTTTGCAAACGCTGGAAGTTCAATGGACCCCGCAATAGCTACAATATTGATAGGTTTCACTCAAATCGTCGTTGGCTTCGTGAACATCGGCTTGATTGAGAAAGCTGGAAGGAAGGCTCTGCTACAAGTTTCTGCTGTTTTGATGACATTTGCGCTGTTAGCTCTTGGATACTATTTTCTCAAGAAAGATCGAGGCGACGATGTATCAGGGATAGCATCAATGCCAGTGATATCAGTCATTGGATATATAATGGCATTTTCGTTAGGCTTCGGTCCCGTTCCATGGATGATATCGAGTGAGGTGCTACCCCAAGAAATTAAAGGCACTGGAGTTAGTATTGCCACAGCTTTTAATTGGTTGTTAGCGTTTCTCGTCACTAAAGCCTTCAAGCCAATCTTGGATTCGATTGGCGCTGCTTACACATATTGGTTGGTAGCGTTATTCTGCGCGCTGGCCTTTTTATTCACAACATACGCTGTCATTGAGACAAAAGGAAAAAGTTTAGCTCAAATTCAAGAGGAACTCGCCGGTCGTACTCCCGTTCCTCAAGAAGAAAACACCAAATCTCCAAGTGTTTGTGAGTAAATCCTGATGGTCCTGAAGGTTGAAAGCTTGTTCAACTGAGGGAAGCCGCAACAACATGCTAGGCATCCTACCAAGCATCTAAAAAAGCTATGGTTTCACATCAGTATGCTAATGTAGTAGGGTTCAGTCAGTACTAGACAGTGACTTTACCCCCTGTAGTGTAATACCTGTAGCAACGAGTAGATGTTGACAGCAATGCCCGGGCGATAACCCATATTGTATAATCCAGCTGAAAATCCTTCAGGGTCCGGGTTCCAGCTGAAGCAGTTGTTGAAAAATCAGCATATAAATACCAGATATTTCACATTACTCTCATTTGATCCTCCTTTGTGTTTGGATTAATTCATGAACTAAATGATAAGGGGAATCATTTGATGAAACCTATCCTTGTTGCCACAAAACTAGAACTCGATGTTCTGTGCATATATGCAAATGCCTTAATTGCCTTTTCTTTTCATTTTCAGGAACTCTTGGCTCATTCTTCCAACTCATGCTGTGCAACGGTATACTTTACACATACATCATCGGATCATTTGCCACTTACAACCAAATAACGATAGCCTGTTTCATTCTCCCCATTATTTTCGTCGTGTTGTTCTTCAGAGCACCCGAGAGCCCGATCTTTCTCCTGAAGAAAGGTTTGAGACCCGAGGCTCAAGATTCTTTGAAGACATTGCGTGGGGATCAATTCAATTGTGGGAAAGAACTACGGAGGATGGAAAATGAGTTGAACAAAGGAGGATCAGCTCAAAACACATCTCTCTTCAGAGCTCTATCGACCACAGCAGCCAAACGAGCGGTCATTATCAGCTTCGGAATGATGTTCTTTCAGCAATGTTCAGGAATTAACATCGTCGTTTTCTTCTCATCGAAAATCTTCGACGCTGCAGGCGCCACACTGAGCTCTTCTCTCTGCACAATACTTGTTGGTCTTTCTCAAGTTGTTTCCACTTTTGTTTCTATGGCACTAATGGAGAAAGCGGGTCGTAAGCTGCTCCTGCAAGTGTCTGCTACTTCTATGGTGGTTGGTCTGGCGGTCTTGGGTTACTACTTCCTGAAGAAGGACCGAGGGGATGATGTCTCATCACTTGGTATGCTTCCTGTAGTAGCAGTCATCGGATACATCCTTCTGTTCGCTGTCGGGTTTGGTCCCATACCATGGATGATATCAGGGGAAGTTCTTCCTGCAGATATCAAAGGTGTCTGCACTGGAATAGCAACCTCACTCAACTGGACACTCGCATTCGTAGTGACTTTCTCCTTCAAAATCCTCACTGATAACCTCGGAAACGCGGGAACGTATTTCTTGTTCGCTTTCATCTGCTTCTTAGCTCTTCTATTCAGTACTTTTGTCGTCGTCGAAACAAAAGGGAAAAGTCTACAAGAAATTCAAGACGAACTGAGTGGTAAGAAAAATACGAGGGGTGGAGTGGTGTAGACAATTTTCAGACTGGACAATCTAAATTGGTGATTCGATGTATAAATTTTTTATTCGATTGATATATTTGTATAATTAATATCACAGTTGTGCCTATATTTTCTCGTCAACTTAATTTGTAAATAAATTATAAAAAGTCTTAGATAATTTATTTATTACGCATTTTTCATTTACCTCGATATCTTATTTTTTAGAGCCTACATTTCAGAGGAACTTCCAGTTAGGATTTGGCAGGAATGTTAAGTTATCTCAAAAATTTAGAATGTTATTGTGAATAACGCGGCTTGCAGCTACCACCTGATTAGGTTTCTTTGAAAGTCCATGGCATTTCGAGCAGTAGTTCACAAACCGGACTGTACTCCTGTTGTTTTGAGAGTGTCACTTTTTTGGGCGTGTTTGCATTTCAAGAAAACGATGATTATTTTAAAATTAAATTGTAATGAATTCTGATACTGCCAAGTCAACGCCAAGATTCTTTGTGAATTGTGACCTTCACAATACGTGGTACGTTCACGCTTTGCAACATTCGAAGGAAATTGACGATCCTATCTTGGAGGATTTTGGTACAAATTGTCAATGTCAAGTAAGTTGTTTTTTACTAATTGCGTGTATCTTCTAAAAACAGACTGGAGAAACGTATTCATACACGAATAATTTCAATGTGAAAACAAATCATCCTGCATTTGGTTGGATGTTTTGTTACATTCACTGTCAAATATCAAGTGCAAATCGTAGTCGCGTAGTTGCATGGTCTTATCTTGTACAAAATAAAGTACCTACCGCGAAGAGAATAATGTCTTCTAGAAAATAGTTTAGCTCACGTCACAGCAATTCTGCTCTCTCTCCTGAATAGTTTTTAATCCTTGGGAAATTAAAATTAATTATTTCAAAGTTCTGAATCATGATGCTGTTCATTTTCATCATTTCCATCAAAAACCTATCAGATTAGAGCAGGAAGAATCTTAGTGTGTCCACCATCAAAAGACACCGGGTCAAAATGTTACCGAGTTTGGTTGCCTCTCCTCTTCCTCTTCAAGTTGTTATTCTTTACTTTGGATAAAGCTCTTCATAGTTTTCGTATCTGACTCGAGTTCAGCTGTGTAATTCGGATTCTTTTTAAATTAAATTGCTCCACTCAGTCTGCCTTTGTTGTTCTGTGCTCCACCGGTAGTAAAGCAATTTTGAGAAGCGCTGGTTATTGCAGTTTGAGCCTTTCAATCCGCATCACCGCACAACGTACCATGGTAAGAGAGGGTTGTTGAGATTAACATTCGAGTTGTTCGTTGTTAAGGGACTTCGGCCGATTTTGTTTGCATTTTTAATTGATTTGGTGGGCTTTTATTAGTCGATTGAAGGGTGTGTTCGTTGGCATACTCAAATGTGAACGATTCATCCTGTATATGCAAACAAGCGTCCGTGCGGGTGGGCGTCGCAAAATAATGATTGCTCCGAAGGGCTTTCGAGGAAATGCAGTTTATTGTGAGGAGTAATGTTGGTGAATCGCTGAAATCGTTTGATTCCATTTGTTTTCTGGTTTTATTTTTTTCCAGTCTCATACGATTATGTTGATCCAGCCTGGCCCTAAACCGGAAACCAGGACCTATTCGGATTATGAGTCCGTCAATGAATGCATGGAAGGTAATTTTATTAGTGTCTTAACAGTTTCAACAAAATATTGACTATCATCTCATATATGGATTGTCCTGTTAGTTTTATCGACGGACCGCTTACTCAATGATTTAATCAAGTATATATAATTGTATTTCGTTCACCTGCCTTGACGAGGACAAGAATTCGCTGAGATCAAATTCCTCAGTACAGATGATCTCAACGTATCAATTGAATTTCATTTGGTTGGCAGCTCATTTTCATTCGCTCTGTTACAGGCGTTTGCCGGATCTACGAAGAACATTTAAAAAGGCAAAACCCAAACACACCGGCCATAACATACGACGTGAGCCAGCTTTTTGATTTTATTGATCAGTTGGCGGATTTGTCCTGTCTCGTGTAAGTTTTCAATTCTGACAACATGTCATACAATTGAGAAGAGGTTTTAAACATCAAATTGAAGGTTTTATAGAAAATTAGGGGTTTTACACATCAATTTCGAGGAGTATAGAAATGAGACAAAACAGTCTCTGCTGCAGGGAGACTTAAGTTAAAAAATTGGTTCATTCTTTTCCATTCATTATGTTCATTCTTACCTGTTCAGTGTTGGGCTTCACTCGCTAATTTGTTGTTATTGCTTTCTCAGAATTAAATGATGTATTTCCTGTCATCCTCCGAATTGGTGTGTATTACCCCCAATTCGATAAGGAAAACCGAAAAATCGATTTGACGTGGAGCTCCACCCTGGGAAATCACAAGGGAAACTAAATCACTTGAACATTGCCAGTTTTCAAACTGAGCCCAACCTTTCAGAGAATCACCTAGTTGTATGAATTATTTATTTCAACAGAGAAATTAGAAATTTCTTCGAGCAATGTGCATAGCATCTTGATATTACGTTCCAACTTATGGCCTTTTGGTCGTAGACATGTCCAAGCCGTTCATTCCCATCCAACCTAACAAGTGTATACAATCAGTAGTTGGCCTCATTGTGAAGCCAATTCCAACAGCGTAGAAGCTTCTTTAATATCTACATCTTTTATATCCCAATGTCAAGGCTTTTTTGATGTTGTCCGCGACACCGCGGCTCTTATTTACCGTTGATATGCTGAGTTTATATCTCCGGAGGGAAAAAGCTGCTTTGTAATCACTACGTTCATCAAAGTACATTTCAGGGAGGCCAGGCCTGTTCTTCTTTCCATCCATATAGCTGGCTTGTCAATAATAGCCCTCAGACATCCAATATTTTATGACCGAACGGAGAAGCTCTCACTTGAGAAGAAGTTCCTTCAGCACTAAACTAGGTTTTTTGAAGGTTTTTATCGAGTGCTTCAGTGTAATCGTCACATTCCATAGACAGTTTTGCTTATGAGGCTTGAGCTCGCACTGAGGGAGCCGGTACAATTTTGATAAGATGCAGCGTAGTTGATGAGGAAGGCTGGATTTCTCGAAGGTTCTTACACGCTCAGGGCTCTCCATTGCCTCCTTTTTGGTTTCTAGTTTTTCTGTTTATGTCTTCTGGTTTTGTGTCCATGCCCGAAGCCGTCATAGGTGCAGGCTACGCTAGAGAAACCATATTATTTGAAAGGATAATAAAAACAAATGTATTTAAGTTATCACTTTATTTATTTTTGTTTGTTTTGTATCGTATAGAACAACATCCAATTTTTTGTCTTCACATGGTATTGAAAATCACATCTATTAAATTATGCTCCCGTTCTTCAAGCACTGATTTAGGCGATTTCGTAGGTTTTCCTGCTGTCTGATCAGTATATTGATCGGTATGTGGCAATGGCGGCACAAATATTGTTCTTAAGGTGAACCAGGGTGTAGGGTCGATCAGCTTTAACTAGAGATTTCAAGTAGCCCGATAAAAAAAAAAATATTTAAAAAATGGATCAAATCGGGGAAGTATTCCCTAAGCTCGCGCAGAGTGAGTGTTGGCTCCTGTTGGAACCTCACATTTGTGCATTTCTGGGCTGGAATTAAAAATTCCTTGATCATGTCCCTGTAACGAGCTGTATTCACCGCCACAGAGCCAGAAATTCAAAAATGAGCTTTATCTGAGTTTTCAAGCAGAGCTTTACATTTAGTTTGGCGGGCAACTTTTGCTATTAACAGCACAGATAACAAAACAGGAGACCTTGAGATGCGCCCTCCCCTACCCATCTAAACTCCTCGAAACTTTTCAGCCCGATCGGAACAAATTTGAGGAGGGTATCGGTATGTGGTTTTGGTTGGTTATTCCTCGAATATTTTAAGACTCGAACTAGGCTTATGGGGTATCGTTTTCCTTCACATTTAGCGCCCACCGGAGGTGGGTTTGGGTGATAATGGGTACCTACCTATTTCAAAAGTGAGTTTTCGAGATTTTTGGGTTTTTTCCTAGGCGTGTGAGGTATCACTTTCCACAAAATGTTGGACGGTGAATCGATTGGAATGAGACTGGGACACTCCACACTCTCCGTTTTCCCCATAATCTTGCTCCAAGGAATTAACAACCGTTGTGGAATAATTTGCAGCGCTTTTCAAATGAGACGGTTCATCTAGAGAACTCTGTATTATCGAGAAATCCGAATGAAGTCTTTTCTTGACATGCGTTCCACCCAACGATGCCTTTTTCCTTCTTGAGTAGTGCGATCTTGGTCTCATTTCATTACCAATCCAAGCACCCGCTTTCCTCTTCTTCCAAATCTGAATCCCCTCTCCATTCCTTCTAAATTGTCACCATCATACCAGTGTATCTGAATTGAAATTCGTTTGCCTAACTGTAATTTTTATCGCCTTGATTGACTTTTTTGTCTTGGGTTTTGTCAAGTTGTTCATTATTGACTGCAATCCACATCATCTCCTGCCAATTGTTCAAATGAATAATTGCTGGGAGTTCGTCTTGCTTGACGATGCTAATATTTGCCTTGCTTGAGCACACATCACTCGTTTTTTGCTGGTTTCCTTTGAGACTGCTTTCATTGAGTGCTCCTGGCGGATACTCGTTAGAAATGCAATTTTAACAAGCCCGACTGTCAGCCGGCTCTTTCAATTCAATTTTCCAAAAATTATTTTTCTCTTGAATTTTGTTAAAGTTGGTCTGCAGTACCGGTGAGGACCTAATTTCAATGCAATCACACAAAGACATTTTAGCCCATTTTACTTTATCAAATTCTGATCTCCTCTGTTTACCTGCTCTCTTCCAGATATCAAAAAACGTCCAACACCTACGCGCCGTATAATAAGGAATGGATCAAAGAGAAAATATACGTCCTCCTTCGGAAACAAGCGAATCGAGCCAACTAAGGTCGTACTTTACGATAAAACTGCAATTTGTAATTATTTTTCGTTTTTTATATTTTCAAGTATTCTCATTAACATAGTTGGAGGATTTTTGGCCACTTTTGTGTTTCTCCAACGCAGACAAACTCTTGAGTCATCTATTGATTTTCCATACAAACAGCCACGTTCTAATTTCATGTTCCATCTTTAAGCCTCCACTCACTTCTACTCTTCTAATAAAACATTGTTTGTTTAAAACCGTTCATTATGTCTGAACGTTCAAAATTAGGCTGTTTAGTTCGCTGGGGGAATTGACTCCTCTTCATTTCTCAATTGTCTCACCTCGTCCAAAGTTTTATTGGGATGAGAGTGGGCCAGAGCTGTTGTGCGTCGGTGTCAAAAACAGTATGATTGAGGAGGCTGTGGAAACAAAAGTGCAGCCTGTATTGGTTTTTGTATCAATCATTCGTCAGCTTCCTTGGCATAGCCTCCTCCTTCATGGAATTCCCTACCAAATGCAATCAAAACAGTTCATCTGGCAGGCAGTTCTTGATATTCGTCACCAATTCAATATTTCAATATTTTGTTCAAAATAACTAGCAATAATGATTTTCTGAGGAAAACTACAATAAATATTAATTTGAATTTCACCGGATATTTGCTTTTTCATTCAATTCATGCAAATGTACCCTCTCCTATCAGGTAAAATGTATTTCAGATACTTCATTTAGGTCACATATATTACATTTGACTATTACACTGCAACTTTGGCAATTTTCTGCTCCATTTTCCATAGTTTTGAGTCTCCTTCCATTTTTTTTACGAAGTCAACAATAAAGTGTATTTTTTACATTACTTTAATCCGTGCTATTTTTGAGTTTTTCAACCCTACCGATCGTAGCACTTGATGTGGTGAATGAAATCACAGTCTTTCAGTGAAGGACTAGGTCAAACATGATGCATTTAGCTGTCGATTTTACAGATGGCAACATTGGCTATGTGACGGCGATTTTGAATAACAAGTAGTTAGAGGATACAAATTTGATATTCGAATAAGCTGTAGCTGAGAATGGGGTATTGAAATAAAGATACGTGTTAAAAAATACTGCTGTAGGTATTTTTATTGAACCTGAAAAGTATTGACTACCTACTCCTTTAGATTTTCATTTCCTTAATATCTTATTTTGATGACTTAGATTGCTTTCTTCTTCTTCTTTTTCTGAACAAACATCTACATTAACAATAAAATATAAAAATTAGAGCCTCTTCTTTCGTTTTGGATTCCACTGAAGGAGCTCTTTCGCCTGTGTCTTCAACATTTTCCCTGTTGTGACTGACACAAGCGGTTTGTTCGGCCAAAGTTGAGACTATTGAAGAAGTTAGTCGATATTTCTTGAAGATAATGTACACTAAGGCGGTTTAGGTTCTATTTTCAGTCGCAATTTTTAAACGTTAAGCAGCCTCGTCGATGAGAGCGTTTCCTTGGGGTTCGTACGCTTCTACGGCGTTGTCCTCTTCTTTCGTCTCATCCCGGCCCTCTTCGTCTTCGTACTCGGGCATTTCGGTCGTCATCCCTTTAGATTTCGGTTGGGGTTGGCACCACATGTTGGCACAGATGTGGTTGGGCATGCCTCGCTGGTTGCACGTGCAGAGGTTACAGTCGACCCACACTAGTTCTCCGGGCATGCATGGACCTGAAAGATTTTTTTATAAATCAAATTTTATTTCAACACGAACCAGAAACATTGTTAGTTTTAGTACTACAAAATAGTAAATGCCATCGAATGGGACTTGCGATGATTGTCGCACACAGAATAGGGTCAAAGTGTGTTTTTTCACCTCGAAGATACGCCCTTCCTGTGTGAGGGCAAGAGCCACCGTAAATGATGAACCATTGTTAATCGACTTGTTTTCAGCGTTGAAACGAGTTGGGACACTCCCAGACCCTGCCTCGAAAAAAGCATGTTTGCTTGGAATGAACACATTCCTCGTCACTTTTTCTTTTGTAATTTGTTGTTTGCTAAATTGTGTCAAGGATGTGCATTTTTAGTAAGATGTACATAATGTGGGGAGTTCATAACGACTACACTAAGTCTTAGTTTTTGGCGATCTTCCGAACCAATTTACCTTTTTGGTCGAGAGCAGGCGGAAAAAAAGTTTTTTGTCAGAATTGTAGAAATGGTAATTTCTAAAGAAGAAAGATTTTATAGAAAAGTCTAGCTTCGCTGCTAAGAATTAAGTTAAAGAGACACTTTTATCAGAAATGAGCTGCTGTAGATTTAAACTAGGGGTAGTAGGAGGTCCTGAAGTTCAACATCCTGCACCTGATGCCTTTATGTAATTGATTGGGGCTTGGGTTTCGTTCCATAATGGGATATCGAGATAAGTAAAATAATTACCTACCGATTTCCTAGGGGAAGGGGGGGGGGTAAACATTGGTTAAGGATCGGATCCTAGAACCTTTTTTCAACCTTAAGTCTTTACTATTTTGTCAATTTTAAAATTTATTCTATTTTCGTTGGTTTTCAACAATTCTCCAAAGAGCTAGAAAACAGTCTGAAATCAATCTCAGGAACCAGAACAAAACTGTGCGTTCCCTTTGCCAAACTGTTTCATAATGTTTCCCTTCAAATTTTGTAGCTATCAAGCGTAAATCATCTTGTCCCGTCATGGAGGATTTTTGGAAGAAATTAGTTATGAAGTGTTCGATAAAATATCTAAACCAAAATCATGCTAAAGTACTAAATGAAATATCAAAGGTGTCGTTTCAATTATATACTTCAATTTCTCAACTTTCATAGTTTCGCCCGAGCCGGATTCGTTGCTAATTGGCAGTTCCGAGGCGTATACCTTATTAGCGTTGACGGGAGTTGAGAAGGCAGCTCAGTTAAATGATTTACAAACTTGAATGGATTCGTTAAGCACTAAGAATAACCACATTATCGTATTTTTTCAAACCTTTTCTTCACCTCTGTTTCCTTATTATTAGTATTGACGTTTGCTACCATTAAGAAAATGGGATTGTGTATACGTAACGATGAGCTATAGTTGGACTTTTGTTCAAGAGTCCTTGACATTAGTGAAAAATCATCTTCTTCGGACCCTGGAATCCAATAAAGCACCTTTGAATGATGAAAAAATTGACTCGGTTTTTTCCGGTAAATTCTAGATACTTTCTGGATCTTCTGATGCAAGAAAAACCGGTTTAGTCCGCCGCTAACGATCCAACATCTGGATATGGTGTCCTTTCACTTCGTACTCTTCTAGAGAATTACCTTCCTATCATTAATGGTTCCCGAAATTATCGAAAATTAATCGCCTGATTTCTTCCCGTTGGAGGAATGCGGCTCAAGAATGGCTAATAGTTATTATTGAAAGTTGATGTGATAGTTGGTTCCTATTTACCCCCTAATTTCAAATTTCCGGCACGCTAAAAGTCACGTCCACAAATATTCCCGACAAAACCAGACTACAATACCGATTAGAGGGAATTCGCCCTTGATTAAAGGCGCTTTAAGACGCGAATCAAACCACATATTTACATGGTAGAGCTGTGAAAACTTTCTGCTGTGATGAGTAAATTCATTTGATTCAGCTTGTATTTATTTAAGACGGAAATAACCTAATTGATTTGTGGCAGATATACTCGTTTAATACGTGTTGAACGAGGAGATTTGCGCCACACAAACATTGCTCTTACATGAGGATATAAATACGTATAATGTACTGAGAATTCCTGAGGATCTCAACAATGTAATGTTGTCACATTTTTGTTTTCAGCAAATGCTTGTTTCGAACACAATTCCTCGCACATACTCGCCTGCTGTGATACTTTACGATGAGAGGAGACAGCGGCATTTCATTTTGCATTTCATGCAAAAGACTCGAAATCGACTCGTACACGTTAGTTATACTGACATTTCTTGCTCAAACACGATTGTACTTGTGAAATAAACACCCTAAATCCAATGAGAAATGAAATGAGGAGGGGGTTCATCGCTTCATTAGAACGATCTTGTTTGAATAAGAAATTTATTGTTTGAACTAAAGCTGAAACTCGAGCGACTTTTGTCGTTTGTAACGAGTTCGTGGACCACAGAAGTAAACAGTTGGTGCAAAACGTTGACTTTGTCAAAAAAAAAATTTTAAAAATTAGAATTTATTGTTGAAAAAGTGAGAATTGTCGAGACTCTTAGGTTTCCCACTTGAATGAACTTCTTGTTCATTTAAAAAAGAACTTTATCAATAATACGATTCTTTAAAATGCTATAAAATTTTCCAAACTTTTTGCTGGCCAGGAAATTGTATCTTTGAAGTCACATTGCCGGGAAAACCGTAAAAATGCAACAATCTGCGAGAGTTCCAGTCGATTCAGCGTTTGAAACGATACCTTACACTCCCAAGTCCCGAAGAATTTCGTGAATCCTCCTCAAAAACACTATTTTGGCCCATAATTCAAAGCTTCAAGGCTTTTTAAAAAAATAGAATCCAGACATTTAAAGACACGAATCGTCAGCGATTTTCGCAAAACGGATATTTGAAAACATTGGACGATATTATACAAGAATTAATAATCCTATACTTGAATTAAACAAATTTTTTTCTTGAAGATGACTTCATAGTTGCTGTGCAAATTTTAAATTTTAGGAAGGGATATTTATGCTGCTTGTCAAGCTAAGGTACTTTTGAATGCTCTCAACGTCCGACAATGTCAGTTGGTAAGAAGGTTATCAGAATGAGCTTCCTACACCACGACAGACACAATATATCTGACCGCAGGAGGTGTGACAAAATGGCAAAGCACGACACACTAACCACAGGCTCGTGTCCCTACGCTGATCAGCCAAGAATTGGGATTTCCCCGCTAACGGGTCTGTAAATGATGCTTATGAAGTAGGTTTATAAAGTTTAATTTTTACCGTCGTACCGTTTCGGGGTATGAACGAAGCGACCATTTGCAGAGAAACCAAAAGAATCAAAAAGTTCGTAGGCATATTTTCGGTGCGAGCCGAACGGACGATCAGGCCGGACGTCGTCTGGAAGCTGGCGATGGAAGGGACGCTGGCGACTCGACGACGTCGACCATGTCAAAGCGAACGACAAAAAGGCCGAGACTGCGCGTGGTGACGACAACTCGCGGACTAACTCAACGTCGCGATTCGAGCAGGAACTCTCGCTATCAGCAGAGACATTGGTACGAGAGCAGTGGGGATGTAGGAAGCGTCGAGTTCGCTTGCTCGATAGAAGGATTTCAGGAGATTTTCAAAGGACACGGACCTTGAGAGCGATTATGGGCTCCGGATGAAATGATTAGCGGAGCCTTCGTTCGGATATTCAAGATTCAAGTGGCATTTGAGTGTCGCAGTTCCGCGGTTCTCTTCCTATCTTATTCACGGATCGGTTCTCTCGGCTCCAAGTACCTGAACCAAGCCCGGTCAGTCACATGGATGGCTGGAAACCCACAAAATGCTGACACAAAACATACAGAGAAGATTAGTCTCGTACTTCTCGATTATGGAGAAAAGCAAGTCCTCGTGAGTGCGGCAGTCGGTCCGGCACCCGTCTCAATCGATTTAACGTCCAAAATTAAGTGGGAAATGATACCCCACGTGCCTATTTTCTAAAAAGCCCCAAAAATTGAGTTTCAAATACAATTTTTTGCACATACCCTCCCCAGATTTAGTCCGATTAGGCGGAAACTTTTTGAGGACCAACTAAAACCGCACAGAGATCCCTGACCAAAATTTCAAATTTTTAGTCAATTTTCTACCGTCAAAAATGGCACCACGTACAGCAGAAGGTCTAGGCATATTGAAACGCAAACTTATCAAATTCTGGAGTTGACCTTTGGCATGATAATAGGTTTGATTATACAAGGAATAATAAACCAAAATCGAAATGTCCGTCCGCCGGTACTGGAAAATTTTCTACAAATTCGAAATTTGGTCAGGGATTTGGATTTTTGGGACTTATTGGGAACTATAAAGGCGTGTGGGGCATAATTTTTCATTATTTTTTGAACTGAATTCATTGAGATGGGTCCCGATCGGTGCTCACTGGGGATGAGTATGGTTCAAATGGGTACTTACCTATTTTGAAAGTGGATTTTCGAAGTTTTTGAGTACCTAGACGTGTGGGGTACCATTTGCCCCTGAATGTTGGACGCTGAATCGATTGGAATGAGTCCGGAACAATAACACGCCTGTGAAAGAATTTGTAGCGTTTTGGTTGGTTATTCCTTGAAACCTATGTTTTCATGATAATGGTCAACCTCTCCGATTCGGCTCAAAATTTTTGGTTGGTTATTCCTTGAATAATCAACCTATGTTTTCATGAAAATGGTCAACCTCTCCGATTCACCTCAAAATTTTTTTCTGGACGTTTCATGATGTCCTGATCAAAAAATCTGCAAATTCTTACACACGGGTTGGTTATTCCACGAATGGGGGAAACAGTGGGTGTGGCGGGTCCCAGACCCATTCCAATCGATTCAGGGTCCAAATTTAGTGGAATATGATACCCCACACGCCTAGGTAGCAGAAATCCCGAAAACACATAATCAAATTGGGTAATAAATACCCAATTTGACCCATAACTTCTTCCAATGGGTGCCAATTGTTCTGGGACCCATTTTATTGGATTCAGCGTCCAACATTTGTGGAAAATGACACCCTACTCGCCTAGGTAGCAGAAATCCCAAAAACACATATTCAAAATGGGTAATAAATACCCAATTTGACCCATTACTTCTTCAAGTGGGTGCCAATTGTTCTGGGACCCATTTTATTGGATTCAGCGTCCAAAATTTAGTGGAAAATGACACCCCACTCGCCTAAATCACCCAAAAACTCGAAAATCCATTTTTCAAAAAACCCCTACCCCCACCAAATTTGGTCCGATTGGGCTGAAAAGTTTCGAGGACCCATCTCGGCTGGGAACAGACCCCTGACCCAAATTTCAGATTTTTAGGAAATTTTCTACTACCAAAAACGGCGTGGACAATGGACGGCGGACGGCGTACGGCGGACGGACATTGACCTTTTTTGATCAGGACATCATGAAACGTCCAGAAAAAAATTTTGAGCCGAATCGGAGAGGTTGACCATTATCATGAAAACATAGGTTGATTATTCAAGGAATAACCAACCAAAAAGGTCAATGTCCGTCCGCCGTACGCCGTACGCCGTCCGCCGTCCATTGTCCACGCCGTTTTTGGTAGTAGAAAATTTTCTAAAAATCTGAAATTTGGGTCAGGGGTCTGTTCCCAGCCGAGATGGGTCCTCGAAACTTTTCAGCCCGATCGGACCAAATTTGGAGGGGGGTAGGGGTTTTTTGAAAAATGGATTTTCGAGATTTTGGGTGATTTGGGCGAGTGGGGTGTCATTTTCCACTAAATTTTGGAAGCTGAATCCAATAAAATGGGTCCCAGAACAATTGGCACCCACTGGAAGAAGTCATGGGTCAAATTGGGTATTTATTACCCAATTTGATTATGTGTTTTCGGGATTTCCGCTACCTAGGCGTGTGGGGTATCATATTCCACTAAATTTTGGACCCTGAATCGATTGGAATGGGTCTGGGACCCGCCACACCCACTGTTTCCCCCATTCGAGGAATAACCAACCCGTGTGTATGAATTTGCAGATTTTGGTTGGTTATTCCTTGAATAATCAACCTATGTTTTCATGCAAATGGTCAACCTCTCCGATTCGGCTCAAAATTTTTTTCTGGACGTTTCATGGTGTCTAGATCAAAAACCGCTGCAAATTCTTACACAGGGGTTGGTTATTCGTCAGACCAGGCGCATGGAACTTATTTAAAACATGGGGGAAATGGGGCAAACGGTGGATGCGGCGGGTCCCGGACCCATTCCAATCGATTCAGTGTCCATGATTTAGTGGAAAATGATACCCCACACGCCCAGGTACCAGAAATCTCATAAACACATATTTAAAATGGGTGATGTATACCCAATTTGACCCATAACTTCTTCCAGTGGGTGCCAATCGTCCTGAGACCCACTTCATTGGATTCAGCTTCCAAGATTTAGCGGAAAATGATACCCCACACGCCTAGGTTCCAGAAATCTCAAAAACACATATTCAAAATGGGTAATATACCCAATTTGACCCATAACTTCTTCCAGTGGGTGCCAATCGTCCTGAGACCCATTTCATTTGATTCAGCGTCCAAAATTTAGTGGAAAATGATACCCCACTCGCCTAGATCGCCCAAAATCTCGAAAATCCATTTTTCAAAAAACACATTTTGACCCCTACCCCACCCAAATTTGGTCCGATCGGGCTGAAAAGCTTGGAGGACCGTCCCAGGCCGGTTACAGACCCCTGACCCAAATTTCAGATTTTTAGAAAATTTTCTACTACCAAAAACGGCGTGGACGGCGGACGGACATTGACCTTTTTTGATCAGGACATCATGAAACGTCCAGAAAAAAATTTTGAGCCGAATCGGAGAGGTTGACCATTTGCATGAAAACATAGGTTGATTATTCAAGGAATAACCAACCAAAAGGTCAATGTCCGTCCGCCGTACGCCGTCCGCCGTCCACGCCGTTTTTGGTAGTAGAAAATTTTCTAAAAATCTGAAATTTGGGACAGCGGTCTGTTCCCGGCCTAGGACGGTCCTCCAAGCTTTTCAGCCCGATCGAACCAAATTTGGGCGGGGTTGGGGTCAAAATGTGTTTTTTGAAAAATGGATTTTCGAGATTTTGGGCGATCTAGGCGAGTGGGGTATCATTTTCCACTAAATTTTGGACGCTGAATCCAATGAAATGGGTCCCGGAACGATTGGGACCCTCTGGAAGAAGTTATGGGCCAAATTGGGTATATATTACCCATTTTGAATATGTGTTTTTGAGATTTCTGGAACCTAGGCGTGTGGGGTATCATTTTCCGCTAAATCTTGGACGCTAATTTCAATGAAGTGGGTCCCGGAACGATTGGGACCCTCTGGAAGAAGTTATGGGTCAAATTGGGTATATATTACCCATTTTGAATATGCGTTTTCGAGATTTCCGGTACCTGGGCGTGTGGGGTATCATTTTCTACTAAACTCTGGATCCTGAATCGATTGGAATAGGTCTGGGACCCGCCGCACCCACTGTTTCCCCATTTCCCCCATGTTGAAGAAATGTTTTGTTGGCAAACTTCACATTCGGATTCAGCACACCGAAAAACGTAGGAATTCGGCGAGAAACCTTCCACCCTAATTATTTTTTGTAAAAATATCCGCCCGGGCCAACAGCTGAAGGGCCTCAGGTATGTGGTAGTGCATCTGACCTGACCCCCACCCCACATGAAGGTCACATAACGGTTTTCCCTCACTCAACCATGCAGCTCACACCACTACACCAGTGGAGGGTCACTTACAAATCAGTCCAGCTTGTGGAACCCTTGTTTCAAGTAGTTCACCCAACGTTTCTAGTGAAGACGCCCATGGTGATACTATCTTCATTGGACTCTACATTTTGAGGTAATGTTTTGCACGTTCAGAAGTTACATTTTGTTCATTCATTTCACATCATAAATGCTGATCATTTTAGAACATAAGAGGGTTGTATTCTGTTTATATTTAGACTGGAGCCAAGACCAAGTCAAAATTGACTTTTCTGGTTTTATGGAGGAAAGGAGAAGCAGGAAAATGTCCACAACCACAAAACCATACAATTGCTATCATTGTGACTACAGAGCAACAAGTAAACGGACCATAGAAGACCACATGTTCACTCACACAGGCGACAAACCATATGCTTGTGACCAGTGTGACTACAGAGCTACACAGGCAGGGAACCTGAAAAGGCACATGAGTACTCACACAGGCTACAAACCGTATGCTTGTGACCAGTGTGACTACAGAGCTGCACGGGCAGGGACCCTGAAAAGCCACATGAGTACTCACACAGGCTACAAACCATATGCTTGTGGCCAGTGTGACTACAGAGCTGTAAGGACAAGGGACCTGAAAAAACACATGAGTACTCACACAGGCTACAAACCATATGCTTGTGACCAGTGTGACTACAGAACTACAGAGGCAGGGAACCTGAAAAGGCACATGAGTACTCACACAGGCTACAAACCATATGCTTGTGACCAGTGTGACTACAGAGCTACACAGGCAGGGAACCTGAAATGGCACATGAGTACTCACACAGGCTACAAACCATATGCTTGTGACCAGTGTGACTACAGAGCTGCACTGGCAGGGACCTGAAAAGCCACATGAGTACTCACACAGGCTACAAACCATATGCTTGTGACCAGTGTGACTACAGAACTACAGAGGCAGGGAGCCTGAAAAGGCACATGAGTACTCACACAGGCTACAAACCATATGCTTGTGACCAGTGTGACTACAGAGCTGCACGGGCAGGGACCCTGAAAAGCCACATGAGTACTCACACAGGCTACAAACCATATGCTTGTGACCAGTGTGACTACAGAACTACAGAGGCAGGGAACCTGAAAAGGCACATGAGTACTCACACAGGCTACAAACCATATGCTTGTGATCAGTGTGACTACAGAGCTGCACTGGCAGGGACCCTGAAAAGCCACATGAGTACTCACACAGGCTACAAACCATATGCTTGTGACCAGTGTGACTACAGAACTACAGAGGCAGGGAGCCTGAAAAGGCACATGAGTACTCACACAGGCTACAAACCATATGCTTGTGACCAGTGTGACTACAGAGCTGCACGGGCAGGGACCCTGAGAAGGCACCTGAGAAGAGTAAACCATCGCCCATAAAGTGTGCTTGTGATCAGGGTAACTACGGCTTCGAGGAATGGCCTCCTGAGTGCCAAGGACTTTTTTGACTTTTTAACTTAGGGACATAACAAATAAATTCATCCTGACATTTTATATTGTTTTAATATTTTCATTGTATAATGAAGTGATTACGAACATAATTTAAATGTGGCTTATGAAATAAATCTTTCTCAGGTGAATCCGATTTCTGTCCTCCTCTCCCCGTTTTTGGTTAGTTATTTCTTGAATAATCAACCTATATCTTTTCATGCAAAAGTCAATCTCTCCGATTCGGACCAAAATTTTTTTCTGGACGTTTGAAGTTGTCTAGATCAAAATTAGCAAATGTCTGAAAAGCGCCCTAGAACTATTGGCACTCACTGGAAGATGTTATGGGTCAAAATGGCTATCTATTACCCATTTTGAATATGTGTTTTCGAGATTTCTGGCACCTAGGCGTGTATCATTTTCCACTAAATTTTGGACCCTGAATCGATTGGAATGGGACCCGCCGCACCCACCGTTTCCCCCATTTTCCCCATGTTTTTAAATAAGTTTCCATGCGCCTGGTCTGACGAATAACCAACCCCTGTTTAAGAATTTGCAGCGTTTTTGATGTAGACATCTTGAAACGTTAAGTGTCAAATTTTGGGGCGAATCGGAGAGGTCAACCTCGTTAATGAAAACCTCAAAAATCCATTTCCAGCCATGATCAGTTTTGGCAAAGAAGGGGTCAAACTGGGGCTTTTATGCATTCTCATGTGCAAAAGCTCATCTTTTTTGGTGCACTTTAATCACCTTTCTCGAATAAACTTTGTAGATTTTAAAACAAAATTTGATACGATTACACTGGTGTATTATTCCAATAAAAAGAAAAGCACAGATTCAAAATCGCAATGGAAAATTATTCGCACGTCGACTCATTTTGGGCCCGATTTGGTCCGATCTCTACCCGATTACAGCACACGAGACGCACTTTATAGACCTCGGCGACTTGCTCTCCGAGTACCCAAAAAACTGTTATTATTGTCAATTTACCTACTCGTATTTACACTTTTTTTCGTATTTTTTACCCGCCGTGACACTTATCAGTTGATAGGAGAACGAGAACTAAGTCCGCTCAATTCATTCACGTTTCAAAAATATATTTTCATTCTCAGGATTTAGGAGGAACTTAGATGACGACCAAATAAGGAATATTATGATCAACACTGCAAACGCAGGCTTCATGTGAAATTTGAACATTTCGATACAACCTGTGTCAAAGCGCGGACGTTTTTATCGTTTTGTAGTCTCAACGAAGGAGCCCAGGATGGTTGTTGATATTGTTTTTTTAGAAGATAAACATGAGCTCGGCGCAAGGTCAGATCCAAACCGGATAGGTGTCATTCCAACCTTTCATTTTTTTTCGATCCATCGTAACACGATGCATTAAAATTGAATTTTATCGAACGATTACCTATGAACTCAGGATTGCGGCAATAAAGACACCACC
Organism: Cyrtorhinus lividipennis; assembly: GCA_019603395.1. Taxonomy (NCBI): domain Eukaryota; kingdom Metazoa; phylum Arthropoda; class Insecta; order Hemiptera; family Miridae; genus Cyrtorhinus; species Cyrtorhinus lividipennis. The sequence continues at coordinate 19,536,155 of CM033999.1, read as the reverse complement.
AAAGTCTACAATTCATTGTTTCCATTTTCTTCATTCAATTGGGACAACAGTGTAGAAAAGAGGAGGGTGATCAGTTTTATTTATATTTTGATCAGAATTTCAAGAATTGTGAGCACTTTATCTCCTTCAGACCCCACTAGTACCTAGAGCTGATAAGAATGCTTACAGTCGTAACTAGTCAGCGGTATGTTCTCCACAAGGGATTTCAGATCATCGTCCATCATGTAGCATAGCCGCGCTACAGTTCTGTCTGGAAGACACCTCCACCTTGACATTACCGGGAAGTCTTTATGCCTTGTTGAAAGAAGAGCTAAACCACCGTCTTGATTGCCTACTCAAGAAAAACTACAGAGAGGGAAGACACTGACTGAGAAGGGGAAGATTGAAAGATTGGCCAAGTGAATTGGTCTGATCCTCCCGTTTGAAGCCTTTTAGCCTCTCGTGTTGGCCCAGGTCCCTCCTTCTTCCTCGATCAAATCAACTGTCGTTTTACCGCCCTCTGATCTGGGAAATATGCCGCTTAATCTCATAACTCGGTCGTGTCTGACCAGGACAACGTTCCGACGTGTTACGTTAGGGTTAGAGTGGATTGGTGTCGTCCCTCGCGTGTACGCTGTAACAGGACTAGGTGGGCTTGGCGCGCGTGGGAAGCTACAACAAAACTTATATTCTTCCTAAAACACGAGTTTTCTCGGAAAAATGACAGAAAGAAAACCTGAAAATCTATCCTTAACATTTATCCAGTGAGACTGTATTTTGTAGATTGTCATATAGGAGGAAAAAAAAAGATAACGTGTGGGGTATCATTTTCCATTATATTCTGGACTCTGAATCAATATGAATCCAAACCACAATGGTAGATTTATGGGGGGGGAAAATGGGGAAACAGTGAGTGTGGACAGTCCCGAATCAGTTCTAATCGATTCATCGTCAAACATTTAGTGGAAAATGAAATCCTACATGCCTATGTACCCCAAAAAATCCTATTTTGAATTAGGGAGGTAGGTTGTAGGTACCCATTTTGACCAATAACATACCCTCTAGTGGGCACCAATCGGTCCGCGACCCATCTGGATGGATAATGGATTCAGCGTCCAAATTGATACCCACATCGCCAAGGTAACCAAAAAATATAAAAAACGCTGCAATTCTTACAACAGGGGTTGGTTATTCCTCGGACCAAGGCGTATGGAGACTCATTTCATAAACATGGGGGAAATGGGGAAAACAGTGGGTGCGGCGGGGTCCCAGACCCATTCCAATCGATTCAGGATCCAAAATTTAGTGGAAAATGATACCCCACACGCCCAGATACCGAAATCTCGAAAACGCATATTCAAAAATGGGTACTATATACCCAATGTGACCCATAACTTCTTCCAGTGGCTGCCGATCGTTCTGGGACCCATTTCATTGGATTCAGCGTCCAAAATTTAGTGGAAAAATGATACCCCACTCGCATAGATCGCCCAAAATCTCGAAAATTCATTTTTCAAAAAACACACTTTTGACCCCTACCCCGCCCAAATTTGGTCCGATCGGGCTGAAAAGCGTGGAGGACCGTCCTAGCCGGGAACAGACCCCTGACCCAAATTTCAGATTTTAGAAAATTTTCTACTACCAAAAAACAGCGTGGATGGCGGACGGCGTACGGCGGACGGACATCGAACCTTTTTTGATCAGGACATCATGAAACGTCCAGAAAAAAATTTTGAGCCGAATCGGAGAGGTTGACCATTTGCATGAAAACATAGGTTGATTATTCAAGGAATAACCAACCCGGTGGGCACCGATGAGGAATAACCGACCAAAAATAGGAATGGGACTTATTCCCATCATCAGGAACTGTTAAAGGAGTACCTTCTACAAAACAGAAAGGAATTTTGTTTAAAGGATCAGACTATATTTGTTTATATTTTTATTAATAATATTTACATACAAAGGGAACACGCAAGAACAATATTACGAACGTTCACTGGGGGCTTCAACCACTCATTCTATTCACGAATAAACGAATATGATACATTATAAGAGGGGTAGTAAATCTAAATATCAGATTTTATTACAGATATACGTGAAGGTATATTTTTCTCTATGATAATCATCGTTTCAAAATAAGAACACAAAACAGCAGGAAAGAGAAAAAACTGAGCCGCTCCGCCGATGAGAAGCACCAGTAGCTTTAACGGAGTTTTAGAGAATTTGGGTACGAAATGTCACACATTGTCTAAATTTGTCGAATGATTGCGAAATAAAAGGATTTTAAAACGTAATATAATGTATAAATAATAAATAAATAATTGAAAAAAAATTGAGGAAAATTTCATTTCTAGTTATTTGAAAAGTTAATGTAGTTGAAGTCTACAATGAGCCCAAGTGCCATATTCAATAACACCGATACCCACAGAAGGGAAATTTAACATCGATCGGCTCTACGAAAAATAATCTATTTTGGACCAAGGATCAACAGGACATCTCGTACCCACGAATAACCTGTAATAATTACTGACGAGACCAAACTCGAGGTAAAATTCATTGCAAATATTTGTTTCTACTGTGAGCTTGAGGTAATTTCTTTGGAGCGATCTCTCGATTCCACAGCCAACTTATAAGTTAACATTTGGCCCGTTTTTAAAACTTGAATCGCACATTAAATTCGTATTCAAGATTATCGTTTAAGAATAATTACTTAACTTCATCACAGCAAATACTAATTACTCATATTTTAGTGTTTTAGTATCGTTTTTAATATACATATATTTCCTTCTTTTTTTTTACATAGAAAACCCTAAAAATTGTATAAGCACTTGTTTTTTTAAATAATTTTGTACATAATTGCGTTTAATCATGGCAAGCGATAATAAAATTTGGAATCAAATCAGTAACTCATGGTGCAACGGGAAACCGCACGAAGACTGACAAGCAACGGGAACGAACTCAAAACGTAAAGGAACATCAGGAGAAACATTTCTGGCGACACAAATATACTCACGCGAAGCTGAAGAAGGGCGATTATGATGATTTTATTTATTTTTTTATTTTACTTTTTTAAATTGTTCTCACTCAATAAATGAGAAAACAATTGAGTTCAGGCGGTGTAAAAATGAAGGCAGTTTTCATAAGCTACTTGTTGAATCGTTCGATTGAGCAGAAATTTACTGAGGAGCTTCCTAATACGGTACGTACAAAACACTAAATAGACGGATTGCTTATGTTTTCTACTGCTGCACACGACTCAACTAACTCGAGCACAATGCAGTAACTATGAAACAGTACAAAACCACTAGAAAACCAATTACAATCAGTCCGGTGAGACAGTACAATCTCAGAATTGTTTATTGACTTTATTCAAGCAGTCGGGAATGATTGTGAAAACGGCGCTCGACAATCCGAGCTAACCGAGTCGAATGGGAGCCCATTATGTTTCGGGATCTGAATTGATCAAGCGAATCTTTAAAGTAGAAATTGCTGAGTGACAGAAATTAACAATAAACAAAAATTGACAGAAATTAGGTTGAATGGAACGGCAACAAGAGAATATTTAGTCGATAAAAATGTCTTAGAGGGCCGATTTATGATCGCATTAAGCCTTCTTTAGAGGAATTCACAGCGAATGTTGAAATATTTTATTTTCTTTATCAATTTGAATATTTATAAAAATTGCATGTGTAGGTAATTCAGAGAATTTCCCAAAAAGAAGAATTAAAATTACCCAAAATCACGTGTTGACTTAACGCCCACGCAATTTTCAACCTTTTTCGATTGAACTAGATTGACCTACACAACATTTTCGTTTTCCCAACGAAACATATTTTATTTTTGGATTTAGATATTACGTCCACTGGATAAATTCTCAAAATTGGGATTGTGGAAAAATTGAGACGTACCTTGATGATTTATTACTGTTTTTCAATGCTGAATCACTTGGAGAAGTCAATTCCCGATTTGACGTCAAATGTGCTTGATTTGAAACGTCCAGGCATAATTTTCTCCACGAATTATCTTTTTAGGCAAATACCATCTTTGTACAAAACGTACCCTTAGATAATTGAGAAAAAATACAATATTCTTCGGAATGTTCAACAAAAAGTCGCAGATTCCCTAGAAAAAGTGACATTTGGCTGTGAATGCAACCCAGAAAAAATATCCCCAGACAATAATGTATAAAGAGAATTGTATACTACAAAGTAAGGGTTGTCATCGTTATCTCAATTCCAGCACAATCCCACGGGTCTTCTTGACAGACTGGACCTCGCCTGAAGTAGTAAGAGTAATATAAACTCCTAGAAACCGACGAGCTTGTATACATACTATTTAATGGAGAAGCAAATGACAGAATGTCGAAAATATTCAATAAATTGCCGTTCCAGGTATTCCAGGGTCCGTTAGAAGGCTCGATTGTCTCAACTCCCCAGATCCAGGTACTAATACCTACTCGTCAATCCCTAACGACGCGTTATTACTTATAATATATTGTCTGAGTAATAGTCACAACAGATATACTTTTGATAATTGAATTGAACGGTTAAATAACGGGTAGATTGCACGTTGATTGGAGGAAATAGAATGCAAATGACAAACCAAAAACTAGGCGGATAGTCGAGAACTGTACAGTTAAGAGAAGGAAGAGGTTCCGCTTATATCTTAAGGTAGGTAAGCCTTAATCGAGTAGAATAAATAATAAAAGATTTCTCAAGGTTTGTGACTTGTACGGGTTTAATGAGGTTAGAGATTGCAGCCCTTTTCAACTTTGGTAGCTTGAGAAATGAAGTTGCTACCTGTCGAGCCTGAAACAATGAAAATAACATTGTCAAATTTGAAACAAAGTCAAGTTCGATATAATATTGATATTATATTTATTATTATATATATTATAAAATAATATTATATTATAAACAAACGTTAAAAAACCACTACCGAACCGAAAAACCCTTATGAGAAGTAGAAAATAGGGGATGCAGATTTTGCAACAAATTTTGTAAGATTCTTAAGCCAACGAGCCAACGATTTTCAAACCAACGTTAAGATTCTAATAATCTCAGTGTCCTAGATAATTGTAAGAAAATAAATTTCACATTCTGAGTCAGTGTACTTTTTGTAAATAATAATAATTATTTTTCAAAATAAGAATTTCCAGAG
>CM033999.1:19433327-19530916 GCA_019603395.1 Cyrtorhinus lividipennis | reverse complement strand
CTTTCTAAAGGTTGATGGTCAGCTATCAGGAGTAGATAATGAAAATTGTTAACAATTTTTTGTTTGAGGAAAAACAGAAATTTTGAAAAACGTGAACATTTAATCTCAGTGGGCAAAATTGGAAATAACGGCAAGAAAATACCGTAAAAATAATAAACTTGAAAAAAAGCACGAAAATAGAAACATATAGGAACGACAACAGAGAAGGAACAGGAAAGAACAGAAAAAACAAAAAATGAATAACCGCCACCCAAATTATATTTACAGAGAAGTAGAAGCACGTAACAGATCATTAAAGTTCAGTTAAGTAAATACTCGGGGATCAATTCCATCAGTCTTTTATATTAATGACTTTTTCAACTGTACACATGGGATTATGTACTTATTATAAAAGAATGAAGGCTTACGAAGAGAAAAAAAGTAACTTATAGTAGTAATAAGACGTGATAAATAATCTTGTTAGGCGCACACCTCTCTTTGTAATTTCCTCCGCTCAATTTTGAGTTCGTCTTCGCTTTTTTCCGAGGCCTCAGCTGCCGTTTTATACCTTGAGACTTGCCCTTCCAGCCTTGCCACCTGTTAAAATGGATGAATACAATTTTAACATAACAATCACGTCACAAACACAGACAGAAAGTGATGGATTATTATTTGATGAAATTCGTAACATCAACGAATAGTTTGTTTTTTTCACGCTGAATTTTGTTAAGCTTAATGTAGCGTAGCTAAACCAAAATTTGATTGAAACAAGAAAACCAAGAATCAGGATTATTCAGGATTTATAAATCCAAAATGCAGCTTAGTATATATGTACAAGTGCCAAACAGGGGAAACAGAGTTGACTCCACGAAAAAATTCGTCAGGTAAATCGATCCCAAAATGAATCCAGAAATGAGCAATATTTCCGAAACTTTAGACTTTAAGCCAGAAAAATTACTCAAGCACTAAGAAACTACGCCGAAAATGAATGCTAATTCCAGGAAAAGGGCACAACCTACAAAACTGTGACCCTAATTCAGGAAAATTATCCTAATTTAAATGAATAACTCCTCCTCAAAACTGTCCCAAAGTGAACGACTTGATATTTGCGAATCCAGTATCACATTTTTTCTGAGTTTACAGAGGATTCATCTACTCACCGTCGCTTGCAGCGTAGAAACATCTTGTTCAGCTTTTTGAAGCTTGAATTTGAAGTCACCTAATTGCTTGTTAGCTTCACCTGGAACAATGTCAGTGAGCAATTAGTGAATCTGACAACTCAAAAATATAATAAAACGACGGGTTATTCAGGAGAAGATGATAAAACACTTATATTCTATCAGCGTGCAGATGACCTAGCTACTCAGGCTAATTCACTCTGCTCTCGTGTTTTCGCGGAATGTTGCAATAAATTCAGCAAGGTCGAAATGTATCATCATCAAAAGGCTGATCTACAGTCATTAGAGAATGACATAGATAGCTCTAGCCACTACAGTATATTTCTGGCAGCAAACCGCCAAAAATTCATGAATATTCAGTGACTATACCTAAACAATATTCATGCATGCACAAAGTATACAAAATCTAAACATCCATATCAATGGAAATCAAAAAATTACATTTTTAAAATTGAATGAGGAACATGTGTTTGTCTACATATTCATGGAATGTATTCTTATTACTACATATAATTGAGGTTTTGAGAATTAACAGTATTTTCTGTGAACATTTACTAGCGTTTTTTCCGATTTTTGCTACATGCGTTACCAAATTTCAATTTTAATCTCAACTACACAAAATCATCATCTATAACCTCGAATTACAAATTTTCTTTGTGAATTTTACAAAAGGTTGCGGATGGAAGAAGGGATGATGGACTGAATGCTTAAATCTTAGTGCACTAATGCTGATAACGTCTCCTCTGTCAGGACTACTTTCAACCAACATTCTTTGAATGTGATAAATAGGCGAAGAAGAGAGGAGTTTGGAGAAGAAAATTGCAAGGAGAACGCTCAATTAGAAACTGGGGAATATTTATCTCTTGAGGAAGAACCACCAGGAAGGAATGATTTGAACCACTATCGGTGTGCTGGAGTTGCTGTCACCTGTAAGGATTAAGTATAAGAGGCAATCCTTCCACCTCCCACTGAACATTTCCTGACGTAACAACAAGAATTTGTATGAAATATTACAATGAATAGAAAAAAAAATTGTGAATAACACAAAAACCAAAGTGGCACTTTTTGTCCAAAATTGGCTGTAGAATCGTGTGGGGGGCACAATCTTTACCTGGAACTCCTTATCCTAGATACAAGATGAAATATTACATACGTCTACCTCATTCAACGCGTCTGTAAGGAATATGCTAGCCCAAAAAATACATTCTTTCCCAAAAATATTCCCACTTTCTGTGTGATTTAACGTCAATACTCACGCTGAATGTCTTCGAGGTCAGCTGGGTTTGACCCGGACCTATTAGACTTCGCTCTTTCCTCCTCTAGTTCGAGTTTAACGTGTCTCAGCTCATCCTGCAGTTCGTTCCTCTCTCCAGCAAGTTTTTTCAATCTTACATCTGCAATGCAACACACAGATTAAAATTCGATTTTTTGCAAAAATACAAACATGGCAATTTCTGGAACTCAAGTATGCGAAATACAAAACGAAATCTGAATATACCTAAGGAGCCATGGCCGACTGAGTCGAGGAGTTTCGCCATATCGGAAAGAGACGAGAGCTTTCCTATGTTTGTCTTTAACTTTCTTTTCGCCTCCGCCTTTGTCGTCATCTTCATCGCTTTCTGTCGCACTCGAAGAGGTTTCGCCTCCCACTATAACTAATCCTTGTTCCTGAAAAATACCAATAAATCATTATGTTATTGCTAAATGAAATGGGTATGACTTGAAGAAGAAGAAGAAACATATTTCTTTTGTTTGGTTATCAATCACAGTAACCTTATTATTACCGTGTTTTGGTATATGTATTTAAAGATAACATGGTAGGCTATGGACGTGTCGTCCATCTGCCAAGTTGTGCGGGATTTCTGCCATAAACACAATTCTCTAATTATTGCTATTGTTATTATTATTGTACTATTGCCTACTACATAATTCTCCTGCAGTCACCAGTTGAATTCTGCCACCATAGCAGCGCGATACCTCCAGGCATGGTATGCAAATTTCGCAACGTCGATCCACCTTTCTTTTGTGTCCAGGAGGGATACTGATCATCATCTACACATAACCCCCAGGCTCATCCCGAACTCCGCTAGGACTGGGCAGAAGGCGAATATGTGGATGACATATTATTCCTAATTTTCAACCAAGTTTCTAAGGCAGCAGAGGCGGCATGAACTATCAGATCTCCAGTATATCCCGTCGATGAGCGGATGAAGCGCTCCCCGCAACTTCAGAATCCATCGCAGGGCTCAAAGAGAGATGTGCACTACGTCACTTTGCGTGCTTCTGGTTTCACCTCCAGATCAAGGAGGTTATACGACACATTCCAAGATGGCATTGCGCTGGCACGTGCATCCGTCACCGCCCCCCAGCTGCGAAACCCATTCGCTCTAGTTCCCCAGGTCTTCGTCAAAGAAACACGCAAACTGACGGGTCAATCCTTCAAATGGGCAAACGTACCAACCTGGTAACCACACCAGGCCAGTTTCGCGGGTAGCGCTGCTCCGCCATCCTCAACCTTTATCAGACATCTACCTGCCTGCCTGCCTAGTTTTATGCGTAAATTGGTCCCGCACCAGGCTCAATGTATTTAAATTCATTCACAAGAGTTGGTTATTCCTCGGACCAGGCGCATGGAGACTCATTCCAATCGATTCAGCGTCCATAATTTTATAACCCCTCACGCCTAGGTAGCAGAAATCTCAAAAACTCACATTCAAAATAGGTAGATAGATACCCATTTTGACCCATCTCTTCCGATGGGTGCCAATCGTTCCGGGACCCGTCTCATAGGATTCAGCGTCCTAAATATAGTTAAAAATAATCCCTCACACGCCTAAATTGCCAAAAATCTCAAAAAATCATTTTCCGAAAAACACATTTTGACCCTTACTCCCCCGAATTTGGTCCGATCGGGCCGAAAAGATTCGTGTAAAGCCGGAAACGGGTCCTTAACCCAAATTTCAGAGTTTTAGAAAAATGACTACTATCAAAATCAGCGTGGACGGCGTACGGACTTCGGTTTATTTTGATCTAGACACCTTGAAACACCCAGAAAAATGTTCGGGCTGATTCGGAGATTTTGACTTTTTGCATGAAAATGATGATAAGTTGATTATTCAAGGAATAACCAACCAAAATGATTTTGAGGATTGCAGACACGAATAAGCAGAGCTTGGTACTAACAAAACTGAAAACAGTCTGACTAGTTAATGCCTTAAATTTATAGAATTTATGTTTGTATTTATGTTTTGTAATTGAGCTCCGTCTGGATTTCCTTACTTCGATTAACCTGTCACGCTCGGCCAAGGCTGCAATGGTTGCTGCGAGATCCTGCTGCAGGCGCGCATAGTCTCTTTTCATCTGCTCCAGCTGTCGACATTTCTCCTTGTGCTCTCTCTGTAATAACAACGGTCAAGATTAACTAACTCAGACTAACCAAGACTAAGCCGAATCAACTTTTACCACACAAGAATAAATAATAATTCTCTAGCTAACTCCTGTTCTTTATGACGTATTTTTAGCGGAAATGAGTTAAACGAACAAACTTTAGTTACAACATTTATTTCGAAAGATACAAGAAAGAGCAAAGGTAGGTACTCTTATCGAACAGTGATTGGCAATGTTAAGATAAAACGGTAATATCGCCGCCAATCATCACGAGATCGCTTGAGTGATTGGACGGAGTTGAAAGGCGCAACAACAAAATGTTGGAAATAACGATTAACGAGAAATAGCAACACGTCACCTGAAGCTGGTTGTGGTCCTCTTCTAGTTCCTCGTATCTGTCCTTGTACAACTCAACTTGGTAAACGGCAGCGGCTTTCTCGTTGTCCAGCTGCGCATTTCCGACCATCGCCTTCCTGAATTTGTCCTCCACTTCGCGGAGTTCGCTCTGAGAAAAGACGTGAGCACGATCATCAAAGCTGCGGAACTTTTGCAAATTGTACATCAGCCCAGCCATAGTTTGTGTTAAAAGGGAAGCGACTTTCGAGCCAATAGTCGTTGTCACGAACAACCAAGTTAGATTCTGAAGCAACGACGAGAAGTCGTCGTTTCCCGTGAATAAAAAACCGAAGAGGAGAAGCGATTCCGGCGCGAAGGTGACAAAATAAGCGGGGATACACTTATCAGCGAGCAGATAAAAGGTGAGTCAATAGATTCGAGAGAGTCTCTCAATAAAAGATTGCAATCACAATCGCTCTTGGAATTCCAACGGCGAGAAAATAAATCGAATAAAGAGGGGAATTGAGCGCCGTCGCACTCATGATTGAAAATTCTACAAGAGCGATAAGTCAACGCTCACTTTTATTGACAATAACAATCGACTTTTTAATCGAAACGTAATTTAGTGAATTCCCATTCATCCCCTGGCTTCATCCAGTGCTTCGTCCGTTTGGCAGAAATTTTAATACGCACAAAAGCAACAGGATGAAGGGGAGACAAGCAAATAATGCGCCCCTATATTTTTTTAAACAACGAATACCAAGTTTAAACTACACGTGAAAGCTGAAATGTAACAAGTCGGATAATTGAATAATATTTTGTTCATTTTATGTTGTCAACAAATCGTAAATTTCGTTAGTTTAGTCATTTTGTTATACCAATCATTCCCAAATGTATCCCCTCAATAGAGTATTTGGAAATTGGGAGTTTGTTTAGCAGATCGAAATACTCTTCAGTTCCCTACAATAAGATTTTACGTAAGAGTTTACCGTTTAGCAAGATAACTGGTATTTGAGACCTTATATCAAACAAAAGTGCACAAGTTCCTTCGGTTGCCACGTTACAACGTCAAATTTCCACATAAAATTCTCAAATTAAGCTGCAGTGATAGAAGTTGGATAGTCAACTAACCCGGACGTCTCTGAGGGACGTGGATTCCTCAAGGGAGTCTTCCGAACTCCGTCTCGAGCTCTGGTAACTGTTGGAAGCTGACAGGCGGCTGCTGTTGAGTGAAGAATTGACTCGACTAGTTCGGCCGACGCCATCTGTAAAATCAATTAAGGAACGATGATGAGAAAACTGAAATTATAGTGCTACAAAAAATGTCTGAAGAAATCGTCTTAATCTAAGTAGGTAAACAGTACCTATCGGTAGGGGAGCATCTCCAATGATAACCTAGCTGTAACCTCTAGGAGGTACTCCACGTTATATATACGGGATGGAACGCCAAACACAGATGGATTACAAAATGGAAAAAAACACTAATTAATGAAAAATTACCACTCTTTTCTTCCATTTATTTGGTATGGTAGCCTCAACTCTGAATTCACTCAAAAAGCCGTTTTCTGAAGTTGTTGCGTACTTTTTCGAGCATTTCAACTGGAAATTTCGTTGATATTGGCTCTGATTTTGTTCTCGAGAGTTTCTAGGGTCCTAGGTCGATCGTTGTAAGCCTTGGATTTCAGGTAGCCTTAACGGAAAAAATTTGCACGGGGCTAAATCTGAGGACCGCGCTGGACAGTTCAAATCCCTTTACAGGGAGAACAGGTGCCCGGGGAACTATCAAAAACTCCATCACTCTTCTTGCTGTGTGGACGGATCCCTCGTCCTGCTGAAGGCAGACGTCGTCCAATTCTCATTCATCCAATTCAGGCCAGAAAAACTCCTGAATCATGGCCAAATAACACGCAGAGTAGACGGAAACCACTCTGTCATTCTCCTCAAAAAAATAAGGTCTAATCATCCTATTTCTTTATTGACGCTCATGATCCTATTTAATTCGTTATTGACGCATCTATTGAGGTGGAAATGAGCCCTCTTCAGAGAAGAAGACGATAGCGTCTCTCGACAATCAAGCAAGCATGTTTTCACTAGCGATTTGTCTTTGTGCGATTCCTTCTTCCTCATTCGAATGAACCCCCTTCTAGACACCTGTGACCCTTCGGGCGCCATTTTCAAATACATCTGTGCCGTTTAGCGGCAACTCGTAAGCGAAAAGTGTCCGAATTTTCGTAGACTTTATCGGAAAACCGTTCATGTTTTAGAAGTCAAGGCAAACGATAAGAGACTAAGTTTAAGCTAGTGACCTAATCACAAGATTTCAGACTCCAAATCACCGTCCGACTTACCAGGGGTGGATGTGTAGATGTCGTATATTCGATCGGCATTTTCATCAGCTTCCTTCTGCTGCCTCTCAATCTCTTTCATACGAATCTCGCGCGCCTCCGCTCTGGCTTGCCGCCTCGCAGCTAGCCGCGCTTCCGCCTGAAAAATTGAAGATAATTTTTTTCAAATTGAAAAGATAAACAAGGAGGTTCACACAAAACGGTGACCGACTGAATATTGAACTATTATTTAAGCTAAATGAGACTTGAAGAAGCAATTCATCGGTCGGGTGGTTTTCACCGTTCGGAGGGTTTCGTTGAAAATTAGCTGTACTTTGTAGACATCTACAATCAATTTATGACTAAAAACAACCCCCGCGTGGTCAAAGTAGACGTGAACAGTGAAGTCGTAGTAATTGCAGTTCAAAGAACTTATTGAAGGCAAAACTTAAAAAAAAAAAAAGTTAGATGGGATACGTGAGCCAAGAAATTAATTGGCAAATCGTGAAAGTACATCTGTACAGTCACCCTGCGGCATTTTGAGAAGATTGCCACGAACTTCCAGTAAACCGCATCGTCGTCTTAAAGGGCAGAACCCTGACACGATTGCTGGAGACACGCTAGTTGGTAAATCATAGAGGAGCCTCACACTGAACTTACACTTGTCCCTGGTTTCAATTAGACTCAGTGCAGACTTTCAACCATTAGCTGAGAATTTTTCGTTCCAAGTTCTCCAAGTCTACAGCCAAAAATTGTTCTGGGCCTGAATAAATTAAGCTCAACCCAGTACCAGACGCAGATTGATAATCGCCACTTTCTTAACAGGATGAGTCTGGCGTCATTCCTCAGAGCCTCCTTATCACAACAGACGTGACAATACGCAAACCGGTGAAAAAACAATGAACTCTCAGCCATTCTTTAAAGCCATCCTGAGTTCATCGACCAGTTTTCAGGGTCTAGAAGCACTTCGTACGATACCGGAGCGTTCCACCGCATCTTTACGTTCTACTTTCAAGAGGCTCGTAGTCAGTGATAAGACCTGGCGACGATTTCCCCTCAGTTATCTTTCCTCGTTCGAAGTAGACTTTCTACTTTTTAACGGAAGAAAACATGTGAAAAAAGAAGAGTACGGATAACAGAAAAACTCTAAGGGCTCAAAAGATTTTAACTCAGAAACCATAAACCTTCAGTGATTTTGCAACTTAACGGCCTCGAGACATTTAAAAATCCATCAATCGGTGTTCGGGATTCCTCTCATCGCGGGAGGGATAAATTTACCCCTTCGTAAAGAGAAACTTGGAGAAACTGCTTCTAACCTTAACGCTTTTTATTTTTCCGATTTCTGTATAATAGTCAAAGCACGAATTCACAACATGTTCTAAAAACTGTTTAACAAAATAGTAAAATTCTACGTATTTGTAATAAAGTATATACTTGTATTTGTATAATTTGTAATAAAGTCCTCGGAAGAATTCGTTTTTGGGGATGGGTTTAGCCCTTTTTAGGGCTTGATATTGTTAAATTTCCAAGGATTTCGAGCACATCCACAGCGAGGTTTGTCTAGGCACATTATGTGAAAATACATACCGTTCAACGCGAGAAATTGCAATAAACCAGGAAGGAATCATGATAACAGCACTAGCGCTCGAGTTAAATGGACTTATATCACAATATGCCAGCCCGATTGTGAGGCCGGTTAAAAACATTCAAAATTTCCACATCTACTTGAATCAACCGGGTTATTTATCAAAATACTTCGCCCTTAACTTTTTTTTTTTTTTTTTTTTAATCTTTGTTTTATTTGTGTAAAACTGCCGGGTGCGTCTCCTCTTTTCTGACTGAAGAACCGCAATCGTTTGGGAAGTTATGTAAGACCACTGAGGACGTTCAGGGTCCTCGGGGGCCCACATTCCTGGTTACCTGGGCCCCTTTGGGCCCCGCTATCTCGTTAAAAGGTTGACTTCCATCGTCCTCGCACTTCCCTTCTTTATCATACCCGCCCAACTGCTTCAATCCAAACTGTGAAACCGACGGTTTTTTTTCTTTATTTTCTGAATTCCAACAAGTTATTGGATCGGAATTTAAATCCCTAATGAAAACACGCAAAAAAGCAAAACCCCAAGGTAGAGGTAACAAACCTGAAGGTAACGAATTCAGGCAAATGATTTGTTTTTTACGCATAGTTATATTTTTAATTTTTCTCCACATTATTGTTATTATTACACGCTCCGACATATAATTGATGCACTCAATTTTCTTCGAATAAAAGGATTGCAACTTGAGAAACAATTATTAAAATTAGAAAGAGTTGTTTTTGAGTCTAGTATCACTGGTGAATACTGCAAGACTAGGACATGAAAAAAGCTCAATGCCACCCAAGGACGCCTCGCAACTGCATACATTATTCAACTAGAAATTGCCCCACGACCGCCTCCTGTGTATTGGTCAATTGATTCCACACCACTCACCACTGTCGAAACGAGGGTGCATTGTAATCCCCACTGCCCACGTCCTAGAAGAGGAAATTGACAATTTTCTATCGAAATACCTCACACAATGTAAAAACGACCTTCTATTCAACAGTCGTTTCATCGGGGACACCGGTCCGAATCGGGAAAAAGAGTATCTACTAATCGAGATGTTGTCTAGTACGCGTTAAAACTCAACATTTTCCGTTTTTCTTGTGCGAAAACATGAGAGTGGCAGCCCCGGGGGCTTTGGACTGTTTCAAATGCTTGGTAAAGAATATTAAAACAATCAGTATGTATGAATATACTTCAATCAAATAATCATCTTCAATTTTAAGAGAAAATAATAGCTATTCAGGGTTTACTGAAAATATTCACCCTCCTCCATTACAACGTTTTGGCGGATTCAACCTTTGTTCCCTCCAACACACATAGGGTTGATAAGAAAGAATGAATTTCTTCCCGTCAGACTCACATTTCTCTTTGATGAGTTTCCTTTGTATGCAGTATGCCATATTCTACTTTCACACTCACAGATCATTCCTATCCCTCAGCGAGGTAGGCATGGCTAGATAGGTTTAGAACCATATTAATGAAAGCGTGTTTCTGGGATCACACATGAATTTCCCTGTCAGTAACATTCAATAAAAGAAACCTGTTTTCAATCTAATGGACACCCCATTTATGCTACAAGATTGCAAAGCATCATTCACATACTGACAGAAGCGGAGTTTAGATGTCTCTAGTACAAAGATTTGGACATTTATTTTAAATTAGTTCAAGACAATGCAGTTGAATGTCATAGAAAACAGGAAGAGACTTTTAGCCATCTGGCTATTCCTTTGTCCAACTTTGCAACTTGTCAAA
Organism: Cyrtorhinus lividipennis; assembly: GCA_019603395.1. Classification (NCBI taxonomy): domain Eukaryota; kingdom Metazoa; phylum Arthropoda; class Insecta; order Hemiptera; family Miridae; genus Cyrtorhinus; species Cyrtorhinus lividipennis. The sequence continues at coordinate 19,520,377 of CM033999.1, read as the reverse complement.
TTCTTGCAGTTTTCTTTTATCATCTTTTCACATTACTCACACTTTGCAGACTTCTTCACACATACAACTGAACAAAAAACACGCAGTCGAATTGTTAAGAATGTGTTTTTTGGTTTGATTTAAACGGTCAAATGGTTGTGTGGGTGTTTTTGGTTCAAATGTCTCCTCAGCACGTATAGTGATCACCACATAATGTATCACCACATACAGTGAAGATTGATAAATTGAGTAAGTTCCGACTGTTTTTCTCCATAGGAGTTTTTTCCTATCTAAATCATCTCTTCTTGCTATTTGTTTCTTCTGACGGTTTCGTGTTATATGCGTTCAGGATAGTTTCATCCACTTTATTCGTCAGTTCTTAGGAGAAAATTTAGGTTTCTAGGTCCCAATCATGACAATGTAAACACTTCGAGAGCTCAGCAAAGAAAACTATAATTGTATTCATAATGTGATAACCACTGTGGGCTCTAGACGGGCAATTGACCACAACAAGTGATACGTCTGCACTCAATAATTTCCTAAAACACCGAGAGTTTGACTCATGCTAGAGTAATGAGCTATCGTAAGAAAATCAACGGAGTTCTTGCGAGGTTAGCTCACACTTTGCACCAAGGTGTTAACCAGCGGAGCGCAAACAACATCCGAGGTAATGTAGAAGGCGCTCATATTTCAAAAACGAATCACCGTTGAGATAATCTTGTTAGCACTGTGACACGGATATCAACATCCACATATCTTTCATCAGAACGACACATAAGGCTGAGGAAAAAAGAAAACGCTTGCGAGCTTGACTGGACCCGTGTTCTGTTTTGAGATTGTGTAGTCAATGCTGATCTACATTACCATGCAGACTAATTGAACCGATGCTGGACTTATTGAAACACATCTTTATAGTCCAAGGGATTAGATTAAGGGTCGCTGGAACAGATCATTCTTCTGTTCCAGGTTGAATATTCCATATTGCACATACATATTCCATTCTTTCGCCTAGGATCCTACAATGATGCAAAGTCACTGAAAATAAATGGAAAATGATTCTAAATTGAGCCACGATATAATATTTATAATTACTTACGACTGGACTCACCCAAAAGAAAGACAGAAGCCAATCAATGATGTAAACGATCATTGCTTCGAAAAGAACATTCTCCACTTAATTATCGAGCAACGGAAGTCAAACATTCAAAACTAGAAACACAGGGAAACGGCTCCAAAGAAACAGAATTACCGTGAAGCTACCAGGAAAACGGAAGGTTAAACAGGACGATCCAGTAAAAACCCCACTCGTGTTTGTTCCAACGAACGAGTGGGAGTCGGGTAACTGAATGTAATCAGCACCTGAAATAACGACAGACCCATCTTCCTCCGCCCATCTTTTCCGTACGTGACTATACTTTGAGAAACCAGCCTAGCAAAAACATAAACACCCCAAGAAAAGACATTTAAACTCAGTTCAGAAGAGGAATCAGGAATCGGCATGAAAAGATAAATGTTGACGCGTCAATTGATGCGTATTTTCGCTGAGACAAAGTACCAAAATAATTTGTTTAGTACATTTTGATTAAAGCAGATGAAAAAACCTTGCATATTATTCTATAATAGATAAGTACTCTTACAAGAAAAACACAACCAATTCGTCCATTGTTTATTATTCTATCATTGTTCAAGAGAATCTTCTATTATTACAGAAAAGAATGGCGAAAACAGTGATTGTAGAGTGTCCTGGGTTCGTTCTAATAGATATATAGGAACCCTTTTTGACCCAAACCCACCTCCAGTGTGCCCTAATCGGTACGAAACCCACCACTAAGGATTCATGGTCCGTGACAGGAAAAATTTTCTGAAAACGGGAAATTATGGGTCAGGGATCTCTTTCTGGTTCTCCAAAAATGTTGGTCCTCGAACCCGTTCAGCCCGATCAGACCAAATTTGTGGAGGGTTTGGGTAAAAATGTGTTATCTAAAACTCAATTTTCGTTTTTTTTTTTTTTTTTTTTTTTTTGGGAATAGTCATTGGTATCCTTTTTTGCTAGATTTCGGGCACTGAATTCTCTGAGAATAATAAACCAAAAGAGGGCTCACACAATTTCGTAGTCAAGTACCAATACGAAATCTACTTTCGTCTGCTATCGGCGATTGGGCTGAAAACATCCGAGGACCAACAAAAGCCTAAATGAGTGTCATTTTGGGAAATTTCATATTCTTATAAAAATTTCCACTACAAAAACGACGGACGGACATATCGGTTTTCCAATTCAGACACCGTGAAACATGAAAAATCGATGTTTCGGCACAAAAATATCGGAGAGATCAACCTTAGCATGACAACTTAGGGGGACGTACTCAGGAATAATAAATCAAAATCTACAATGCTGAACGTTCCACACAGGTTAATCAAACAAAATTTGTCCAAGATAGATAATGATCGTTAAAAAAAAAAAAAAAAAAAAAAAAAAAAAAAAAAAAAAAAAAAAAAAAAAAAAATTGTTGCTTGAAGCCATTTTAAATGGTTCAGCGTCAGAACTGACTAGAGACTAACTGCCCTTGGTAAAAATTACACGGAAAATGCCTTATTCGTACACTTATAGGTGTTGCTATCGCTTGGAACACTTTTACTGCAAGTTGTGACATCCAATAAATTGTGAATGCAATAAACCTATAAGTAACCTGCATAGTTGGAAAAAAGTTCTATACGATTGAGCACTCAGCGAGTTAGCGCCAGTGGGGTAGGTCCTGATAGGTCTAGCCAGCTTCTTCTGTGAGGTCGTGAACCATTCGGTAATCAAGATAGAAGAGAAAGGAAAACTCAATCATCCTCTCAACCACACGATTGCACCTACAGTTCATTACCCCAATGAGGAAGGATTAGGCGAATGAATTACCTAATCAAGTATGAACAACTACTGAGTTCATCAGGCAAACCCTGGAGTTTAATCAATTGTATTGGGAGGTAGGTCAAGTGACCCCATCGCCAGATGAACCATCTCTCTGTAATTTTCTCTCGAAAAGAGCGGGAATGCTCATCTTACGAGTCCAACGTCTGCCATTGAACACAAATAAACACACACAGAATCAATCAAATAATGTACCGTTTATGCGCGGATTTTATAAAAAACTAAAGTACAAATTCCATTCCTTCTCTGATCAATCGCGCTCGAACCCTCGGTAAACGGACATTCCAGCAGTGAGTCCTCGAACAAAACAGATGATGATCTCATCGCAAAGGGGTTCACCAACGCACGGCTCTTTCTTTTCGCACATGAAAGGGGAAGAAAGCTACAACATTTATTTAGGCATTGTCCGCTTCTCTCGGCGTTTGTTAGACCCACTTCATCGCAAAACGAATAGGAGAGAAAGTCCCCTGATTTATTACTTGCCTCTTACCTTCCGGGCGAACTGAGTTGGGAATAAGGAATGGGGGAAATGAGGTTGTCCACCACGTTTCAAATTTCGGAAGGGATTTTTTTTACTGAGCTCTTCTGGCATCATTTTAATATTTTAATTCTAATTCCATCTGAGCCAGAACGGCTAAATTAGGCAGGTTCTCCACTTTTAGATTCTACCTACTTCTCCGGGATATGATTACAGTGTCGTGATAGTAGCTGCGGGAAAGTTTTTTCTAATCGTAGCCTAGACATTTTTTTCCTCCGGGATGTTGATTCGTGCGACATCATTTTCAATTTTTTTCCAGGCAGAAAGTTAAGGATTCACCCGAAACTTTTTCTTCTAGGACCTACCTATTCACCGCTTTCACGAAATCCCATGCTGATTAGCCTAACGTCATTAAGATGAAGCAGTTCTGCCTTCTTGACCCGTCCATACAATTGATGTTTTGGCAATCTGTAATTATTGGCAAAAGCTAAGGCTGTGTGATCAGAGTAAGTGCAGACAACAACGAAACCATCATAACCTCTTGTTCTTATAACCAGTTCGACTGAAATTCAACCCTTTTACGACCAGCAAACAAATTTCAGTGAACAGAAGTAACCTGTCCTTCTTGAAGCGATAAGTTTTTATAAAATATTTTTGTTGATGTTAAATTGCACTAACTAATTACCGGCTGAAAAGTACCTTTCACAATGTGGCTATTCCTCGAATGAACCCATTAATTCACGCAACGGTCTCAACAAGCTGTGAGGAGCGTGGGCTCGACGTCCAGCAGATGTCCTGTTATCCACCCACAGTGGCCCACTATAATTATACATTAAGAACACTTGAAGATAACTTCGTTCGATTATGAACCTGTACTTTAAAGATTTCGGTAGTAGCCTTTGGCAAAAAATGTTTTATCGAAGGATATTTTTCATAATTTTTAATTCTCGGTATTCTTGATTGAAATACCAGATGGGGAGAGGTGCGGAGGACGTTAAAAGTCAGGTTGAGGAAGGTGGTTTGCACCGTTACTCGGCATAGTTCAACATCGGAATTCGAATTGCCGGTTGAGCTGAGGACCTCGCGGGTGTTTATAGGTCGTATATCGGGGAGAGGCGGCGACCAGGGCTGAGAAAGGAGACAAAAGTGAAAGAAAGTCGAACAGGTGTGAAGAGAATTTCTGTGGCATCTAGGATGTTGCATATGATGAGGTACATGGCTAAACAGAATATCGTGCTGCGAATTCATTTTACTGGCATTCGAGGTTCTCGAAAATGTCCAGTTCGCACAGTGTCTAAAGCTTTAATCAGAAGAACAAGCGACCTGGAAAGCGATGTCCATAATCCTCCTCCAATTAAACTCATCCATGCCGGTTCTCAAGTATGAGAGAAATAGTAGTTTCAACAGCAACGAAAATATTCACCCGAGGCCCAAGAAGATCGGATTCGAGTCTGCAGGAATTGCCAGATCAGTGACTGCCGAGGTATTTAGCCACGATTCTCTATGGAGGTTGAAAAACCTGTCAGAATGAAATCAACCATTTGCGGAAAGTGGTAAAAACTCGGGTAGTGTGACTGGAGCGCTGGCAACCAAACAGCCGCGGATCTCCTTAGCCCTTGCAGGTGGTGGAGCAACAAGTAACAAGGTTAACTGTTTGCAGGTGTAACTGGCCGGTTTCCATGGAAGAATGATGACACGGTGAGAATCCAGCCGACAAAGAACCGGGAACGTAGGAACATAAGGAAACCGTACTTTAATACCGGTCGAGCTTCGCGTCATCGATCCACGTTACTGGAAGCTACTACGGTGCTAATGAGAGCGCTCATACCCTACAAAACGGTTTTTCAATGGGGTTAGGAACACGAGAGCTACAAGAAAAAGTAAGATTCCAAAATAGGTCGTCCTTATTTTTCGCTTCCAACTGCAATGACCTCCAAAGGTAAAAGAAGAAGTCATAAGAGCACGTATCCAAACTCTGATACTTCGAAACTGAACAACGTGGTATTCAGAGGAAGTGGTGCTGCAACACCACCAAACGAGATAGTAAACTCCTAACTTGGGAATCCCGACTATGAAACCGAATGACTAACATGACATTTTCATAACCTTAGTGAGTTTGTCTCCGCCTGAAGAGAGCATCCACAGGCAGTCCAAGACCATAATAAAAAACTGCGAATGATTTAAATATGGTTTATTATTCTAGGTGGATCCCTCGCTATTCAAGAGTTAGACATCGATATTATTCATCAAAATCTCCAAATAAGGAATTAGGGAAAATTATGATAATAATAAACGAATTAATGAGTGAAGTCAATTTTGTCAAATACACCAACTCGTTTTCAAAAGAGCCATTTTGACCCGTACCCCTCTCCTAATGAGCAGTAATCGGTTCGAGACTCCTCTTAATCTATTTGAAATCCAAATTTATTTCAAATCCAAAATTTGAAGGAAAATGATATCCCACACGCCTATGCCTAAAAAAAAACCACCCCGTTTTCACCACACAAAATTATTTATCTATACCCCTGTATAAAAGTTAGAACCGACCACGACTCAATAGGGGTACATTTGGAAATTTGAATCTACATATTTCGCAATATGATTGGTTCACAGAGTTCTCTCTATTCCGTTCCAGACAGAATAATAAAGCATAATGCCTACTTGATTACTGAATTCAAACCTCAGCTCAGAAGTTCCTCGAGTTCATTTCCAGAACCACACTTACCTGAAACAGAGAGAGACAAACATAAATTGAAGATATAGATCAACATTAAAAATAGCAAAAGCAAGAGCAATGAATGCAATGGATGCAATGAAAGAGCGTCACCATTAATTTATTCCACCTTCTTTGGCATATTTGGCAGTTGGTTACGTTTCCTTGTATATAAAACACTACTATTGTAGCAATAAATTCAGCATGACTCGTCAGGTTCCCATGAATGTGTGCACAACTTCCATAAAGCAGTGAAAGTTCCCTTGTATGTACATATTACCTAACGGGCAAACGGCAATGAAATAACTAGATACTTTTGTAACCTAATATGAGCACAACTGGTATCATCGGTTCTTCTTTTGAAGTCATTATGAGAACGAATATTCCAGGGTTCCTAGTTGTACAGTCGTTATGTTAGAGAAACTTCTGCACTTCCAGCACATCCATCATCTTCCAGTTTGTACCTACAGAATATTTCTCTTTCTCAACCACCTGAAAGTCTCTTCTAAAACACCACCTCAATCTCTGTTATGCTAAGCACCTTCAAACTAGTTTGAAGGCCGTGTCTCGCCATTGTTTTTCCCGGCCATTGTGTACACAGTTGTCAGGCGTTTTTGTACGTTCGTGGTGCGGCCGAAATCTGCAGACACGCACAATACCGTTTGTAGAGATATCTGAATTCAAGGTGGATGCTCCTAATTTCTCATGGTGAAAAATTCCCGCTGAGAGATTATGATTCGTATACAACGTTTAGAATGTTGAAGCATCAGATGGAGAAAGGGAAGAAAATGGGAGAAAACAACCTTCAACCATCGATATGTTATCTTATTTGTGGCGCTTGAGGAGGAAGTGGGCATTCGAATATGGGAAAATGGTTAATTTCAAAAACAAAATTTGTCCTCGCATTAAAATGATCATTATTCGAATTGATCTAAGCCCAGCTGCTTAGACACGAGCCCTATTTCAACCTAATCTAAACGTCCAGGGTTGAATAGGAATTCTGTTTACTTATTCCTAATTCAAGAGTCACGCCCGAAATCCAGGTAATTACAGCTAACCGAGGCGAGAATCACTGAACCTCAGAGATATTTCACGCTGTTGCGCCCATCTGCTCGTCGAAAAATAGGCTACGGAGGACAGTTATCGTCTGAGGTAATCACAACATTCATGGTCATTTCCCTTTGAGAGTGCGGGACGGCCGACAGATGGGATGATAGGTTTCGGAACTTGCACCACTCTTCCTTCGTTGTATTTTCTTCGTAGCTGAGGTATCTTGGACGAAAGAGCTGCGACTGTCGACCTAACCGAAGGTAATGTTTGGAGTTATAGACCATTTTCATTACAACATTTCTTCCCCAAAAGTTTGATGATAGGTAAAAGTACCAAGGCAAATTCAAAGATATTCGGCCAGGCGGTTGTTTAATGCAGTAGTCATTTTTATCGTATTCCAACAGTAACACCCTTCTCATTTGTTCAGATAAAAGTTGGATCTTGGGTTGCTTGGTTCCCCACTGCTCTAACACGCAGGATTCAGTTCATGACCTAATTCACACGAAGATCGACATCGCAATAAACATAACTCCCGAGAGACTATAGAATAGGCATATTCTTCGTGAATCTCGTTTTCTCATGGAGTTGTTCACGGGTATCCTAAAGTTAACACTTATTCAATCCTCATATAAATAGTAAGTCTAGGCGGGATATTGCAGCTCCATCTTCGAACGAGAAGGAAACGCTCCAAGTTCTTCCCAAATGGTTTATTATTCGTAACAGCAAGAGTATGGGGAAAACAGTAAGTGTAGAGCGTACAGGACTCAATTCAAACGATTCAACGTCCAACCAGAGCCAGAAAGTGGTCACTGACCTAAATTTTCTGCAAACAAATATGGCCTAGACGGCGGACGGATATTTCGTTTTTGGATGTATTAATACTTGTTTGATTTAAACATCTTGAAAGACAAAAAGTCAAACTATGAGAAAGTAAAGATTTAGTATATCGGAGAGATAGACCTCTGGCTTGAAAGCGTTGGTTGATTGACCAAATAATAATAAACAATAAATCATTTATTGAGTCATTTTTATTGATAAAATCAACAAGTAAACGGGCTTCAGAAAAGAAAGGCCTATTCTACTTTGCCTATATCACGTTCAAGTCTTACTGTTGGTATTACAGACTATTATATTAAGATCATACATTGAAATCATTCTAGCACAAAAATCGATTTGAGCTTATGAAACCTGCTGGTCAGTATGAATCGTCAAAAAAAACTCAGCAACTTCTATTTCGATTAGTGCTTGTGGGCGCGGTTGTTCCGCTATTGGCCGCTGAATGCTCCATCTCGCACTAATCGTTGCTGGGTGAGGTTTCAATAGGGACGATGACAAATGACCCGACGTCTCAAGATGGTAGAGTGAAAAACGCTGGAAACGCGTTTTCCCACGATTTGTCAACAGTCTCACACGCTCTTTATTTTCGTCATCATCTTTCACCGCATTGTTATCTGTCAAGTAGAATATGGATAAAATTTTAGCAGTTGCTCCCTCAGTAACCCCCCAAGCTCTTAGCAGTTGACGACCAAATTCACGCCATGATTTCCGAAAAAATAATACACTCAAAGTTGAAGCGATTACTATCCACCAGAATCACTGTAATGTACTATTTAAAAAAAAAATAATAATAATAAAAAATTGTACCTTGGGCCCAAGATACGCGCCATACGATAAACACGCAAATCCTACTGATAAAAAATTAAACTAGTCGTAAAATTAAGGTACCTACATAAATACCTTGACCTGTTTCGATAAGGAGGAGCTCGAGGAAAAAGCCTATTGTTCGACACCTGATGAATCCGCACGAGTGTATTCAAGGTGTTGCTTCAACCTTGATTCTGAATCAAGTTCTCAACGAGCTCGCTTTAAGCCAGGCCTAAAGTTAGAACCAGGTAAACCGACAGAGGGAGTGCATGCGTATCAATATATCAATGCATGGTGTTATCAACAGTCAAACCGCTTCTCCAGAATGGACATGTAGTTTCATACTTATACCTTTCAGAAAATGAAAATAAGTTTTGGAAATTCATCATCGTAAATTGTGTTGAAATATTGGAAAACGGAAAGGAACGTCTCATTGAATTGAAGAGCTCGCTCCTCTTGATTACGACATCCTTGCAAAAGTTTAAGATTGCTAATTACTGTGTGAAGATGTCACTCAGTTTCATGGCTATGCTAAAATGATAAGTCCGCTTCCTCAGTGCTAGTGGACAGACCAAGGCCAACAAAAAGAGAGATAGATGGGACAAAAGGGTTCCCAGGCAGCAGCCGAATGTTTTCAAGGGTGTACAAGTGAATATTTATCAAAAGACTGCGTATTCGAGAAAAACATGCTCGGTATGCGGATAGGAGCGGCCCAACAGGTTCCACAGCTCCGATTACATAATTTAAAACACAGTTTATTACAGGTTGTTTATCCTCGAAGATGATAACCAGGGAATACGCTCTGAATTGTATTTTTCATAGAATCAAGCTAAGACCGATTTCGACATCTTCTAAAATCCTGGAAGGAAGGATTGGGTGAACGGCTGCGCATAAGGTTCAGACAGATAATGTGATCTGTGAACGAGCTCGAGAAAATCGATAATGACTTTATTGATTGAGTTTGAAATCATCGATAAGAATTTGACAGAAGATGACAACGGGGGTAGAGTCGAGTGCCAAAGAGGTCTGGCGTCCTTGGGCGTCTGCTCACGCGACAAAACGCATCTCGGAGCTTCCCAGAGCAACGACAGCCAAAAAGCCGGGATTTTTTTTTTTTTTTTTTATGATTTAAAATAGCGCCAACCCAATTAGAAAGAGTGTGAGGGTTATCGTGGGCTGGTTAGTTCACTAAGCGCGTTCGTCCCCAAAGTGTCATTCACGCAAAAAGAGCATGTGGTGTCGCAAGAAAAGTTGATTGGAAACGTCGAACAGAATTTATTTTGTTTAACGGAAGGGCACGGAAGATGATTTCACATACATGACGTAACTCATTTAAGCTTATAATACAGATATTCAGTTTTCTCCCACTTGCTTGAAGGGATGGGGAACTTTCAACTTTTATCTGATGAATATGTTGAATCCGTCGGATCAGCGGAATACCATGGAAATACCAACAGGAAGAGGTCCTCTACGGTTTTTTCTCGTACCTACCGAATAGCTAATTAAAGATGAGCTTGGGAGTAGCACTTATTTTGAATAGTTAATCTTTACCCTGGGATTATTGAAAACGGGGTCGTTAACCAGCATGGTGATTAGCGGCGCTGCGCGTTTCCGGCCGTGAAGTCAAATTACGGAGAGGAATCTACGAGGAACTTGTCAGAAGGAGCTAGTTAGAATTTTATTGGTTGCAACGATTCACGGAGGAGTTGGGTAAGTAGGTAGGTGAGAGGTAAATGAGATAGGTGAGTACCTACATTTAGCGCCACTCGATCAAATGAACTGTGAATATTTCAGGACACTTAATACGAGGATAGTTGGGAGTGGGAGGAGCCTTGATGGAACTTTCAGCTGTTCAGCAACAAGCACGGCCGCCAATTCATAAAAAGATAACACCAAATAGACAGTATGCAATCGGCAATAGTTTTGTAAAATTTGTAAACTTTTGAGCCCTAAAGTGGCTCATGTGTGGTTTGGAGAATGATCAATACGAGAAAATTCCAGCCTACGACGAAGAGACCAAATCAACCATTGAAGCGGAAGTTCATCGCCAAGTAAAAATAAAACGCAAGCTCAACGTCCGTGATGTGGGTGTAAATCATCCATAGCCTACCTCCAGCTCAAAAGGTACACGTTCTTGATAGACAGGTACAGCACCTGTACGACTGGACTTTATCAACCCGGGATGGAGTTACTTTAGTGAGGTCACAAGGCAAACTAAAAATCATAATCGGACTCATGACAAAACTAGAAGATTCATTACAAAAAGGCATTTGGAGTAATCAAGTAGAAACTCCATCAGTCTCTGACACGAATGGTTCTGAGAAGACAATCGTTAGACGATTACACAATCAAGAAAAAGTCACATCAGAATAAAAGGAACAATTCGTCATACCTGAGTCAATAATACTTGAGTCGATCGGTGGTCATTTGGATAAAATGAGCTTGCCCCATATCGACATAAGATGAAATGAAGAGGAGCTAAAGACGCATTTGTATAATCAAAATAAAACGAATTCTTCCACAATGAATTTATTACACCAAGAGTAAGGGGAAAACAGTGAGTGTCACCATATTGACCCATACCAACTTCTGGTAAGTCAATCTGGAGCCCATCTCAAAGGATTCAGCATCCATAATTTAAAGGAAAATGATACCCCACATGCCTAGTCCCCAGAGAGTACCGAAAATCGAGTTTCAAGAAACACTTTCACCCATACCCATCCCAAATTAGGACGATCGGGCAGAAACGTTTCAAGCACTAACCTGAGACGGAAAGAAGTTCCTGACCAAAATTTCAAATTTTTAGAAGATTTTCTACAAACGAAAACGGTGCGGATGGCGTACGGCGGACGGACATTGCGGAACTAGACATCATGAAACGCGAATTTTCATATTTTGGGACCAATCGGAAATGTCTCAGGTTGATTATTCAAGGAACATTCAAATAATACCTTTTGGTTGAATAGAACTAAGGGAAACCTTGAAGGGAACAAGATGTGTCATATTGTGAATACTATTTACGGAGATATACTTACTCTGATGTCTCAGAGGGATATCAGTATAACAGGCCGATGGGAATTTTACCTTATAACCTACAGAAGCAGCACCTCAAGTATCTATCACCTGGAAGGTTCCTGGACCCACTGAAGCAGTTGTCACAGAAGGCTCACGCAAGGGGATTCTGAGAGGGGAGATCCAGTGCTGGATTGTTACGCAACAACTTGAAATTCAAGGACTCGTCAATTTTATTCTGTTTTCTTATTCAACACCATCAGAACCCCTCGTTGGTATAATGTAAGGTGGTTCATACATATCAATTATCTAAACGTTTGCCCAATCAAATCAAATCTCATTTGTTCATAAAAGAGTTTTACTTTAAATTTTTTCTTTTTTGATTAAGTTTGTCGTGAAAGAAAACGATTAGTTTGATTAGGAAAAAGTTCAATTCGATTTAGATCTACTTATAAACATGACTCCAATTTATTCCAGTCGGTAAACGCGATCATATTTAGGTCAAGCTGGTATCTGGCTTCACTCATCCATCCGTTCATGCAAATGTGAGCTCCTTACAAACGCGAAACACACGACTCAAGGAATGACGTCTCACCACAATCTCAATCCTGTAAATGCGTTTTCCTCTATGACTGACGTTTTAATTGTCAGAGAAAAGAAACCCCAAATTAAAATTGAACCAAATCCTCCTCGAATAGCAGCAAAAAGAAGACTCGGTGGGTGCTTATTATCAACTTCAAGTCTTGCCGGAGGTCTAATGGATTAAAGGCTCTTGAATCCAACAAGTTGGCACTCGATAGATGGAGAAATAATGCAACATCTGGCTCAACCAATCCCCATGTCTAGTGAACATAAGCCTGAGCCTCGCTGATTCATTCCACTCGCTAATGCATAAAGACTCGCTAAGGAAAGTAACAACCAAATTTGAAGACCGCATATGATACCGATTGCATAGCCATATTTTGAAGAGCCGAACCCAACAAGAAGCTCTGGTGACATTAGAAAGTCAAATTCTGATCTTCAGAGAACATTGTTGAAAACGTAATCTCGGTCTCCCAGGGCGTAACAGAAAATGACAGGATTCGTACACATGGATGATTTCTCGAACTTTCGAATTCTAACGGAAGTGGCTCTTTGGAGAAAGACGTTAATCCGATTGAAAGCCTCACCCTTCGAAGCTTCACAACGACCCATAAGAAACCTTACGAAACTCAGTAGGGGGTTCTTCGAGATTATGTGGGAACGGGGAAACACGCTCGATTGAAAACATCGAAAAACAATGGAAGACGAAATGAACAATACAACAAACTAACTTCTGAATGCTACCACGACTCGTTTCGGACTTACTGGAGCAAACTTGGAATAGTTGCATAAGAATACGATTTCACACACGGGCACTTAATATAAATCGCGCAGCGTGGGACTAATGAGCAACGTATGCTACCTAAAACAGGGAATCACGATTTCACTTTTTCTAGCGATTGTGCTCAATGAGACGTTAAGGCAATTTTTCTGCGATGAAAACGCTGAACTCATTTCAATAAAAAATAATAATAATAAAATAAAAAAGGAATAACGATATTTAGTTGCATTGGGATCCCCTTAATACTTGTATAATTTTGTATAATATTTTACGGACTGAGGGAATGAGTGAGAATCATCAGTCTAGCGTAAGGTCCACTTTTCCCTCGTAGATCAGAACGTCAGTTCCTCAACTCGCTACATTTTTATTTTAACCACATCGAATGGGTCGTTGTTTTTCGGTGAAATATAACAGTTTTTTCCAAATGATGTTCTGCGTATCAACGCCGAATAAATTTTTGCTGATGAAGTACGACGCGTGAATCAACAGTGTCATCCAGTGAACAAAGACAGGGAAATCCAAACAACAGTTCATTCACTGAGGGGATATCAGTTTACACCTATTATGACATCCTCCTGCAGATTAGGAAATTCAACGCTCAACCATGCCATTCTACCGAAAGATGAAATTGAACATGTAATACGTGAGTGAAACATGAACTGCATTCGTCCCAAAACACGTACAATACAGAACAAGTAATCCAGTACAGTTTGCAATTGAAAAACTCTGCAAATTCTTCCATAACGGTTCATTATTTCATAGAGCAAGAGAAATTCTTCCATAATGGTTCATTATTTCATAGAGCAAGAGAATGGAGAAAACAGTGAGTGAGAAGTGTCCAAGACTCATTCCAATACGTAGGTAAGATATCCATTTTGAACGATTAGAAGGCTCAATTGATTTAGCGTCCAAAACTTAGCTGAAAATGGGACCCCACATGACCGATTCCCAATAATCGAGTTTTAAATAACACATTTTTAACAATATCCACCCTAAATCACTTTGATCGGGCTGAAAAGGACTTTCGAGGACAAATTATCAAAATGTGTATTTCGAACAATAAATTTTGAGATTTTCACTTTGCGTGTTATCATTTTCGACTAAATTTTTCATGTTGAGTGCAATGAGACGGGCCCCGGAACGATTGGGACCCACTGGGAGAGTTTATGTGTCGAAATGGGTATCAATCTTCCTTTTTCGAAAATGGGTGTTCGACATTTCTGCTACTTAGGCGTGTGGGGTATCATTATCCACTAACTTTTTGACTACGAATCGATTCGAATGAGTCTCCATGCTGCTGGTCCGAGGAATAAACAACCCCTGTAGAAGAATTCGCTCTATACCATCCAAGCAGGCGTTGAAGATGTACGGAACAAATCCGTATTTTTAAAAATGATCTATTGGACGGAATTCAAATATTTTTCTTTGTATATACGGCCGATGTTTTCATGTGACTTGAGTCGTTGGACAAAAGTACTGCCGGTATAGGCCAAAAGCCGAAAATAACTAACGGGTTTTTGGCTAGCAAAAGTTGTGTAGAGTGGACTATTTATGTTACTGGGTACCTAATTGGTATTCCTTTTATAATAATATATTACCCTATAATATCATGTTGCTCTGGAATTTCGTTACAATCAATGACCTCAGCTGGACTGAGGGCTGAGAATCATTGGTCCAGTTATTGGTGTAATTATCACTAAAGATTTATGAAGAAAATAATCTCCAATCTCCTGACACCTGCGTGACTTCTCTAGGAAATGATTCCACATTGATAGCGAAATCCGTTATAGGGTCTTCGTCCCATAGAAGAACTCATGGATGACTGACTATTCAGCATACATTCACTGGGCATTTCCATTTTTTAAAAAGGCCAACTCATGCCAACGTCGCAAGATGTTCTGATTAGCTTAGCAAAGCTACACCCGCCAGGATAACCCAGTTTTCTTCCGCAGTACACCGAACAAGCTTGACCCGAGGAAAATGACACATCAGCTGTTCCCGTACTCAATTACAGGGGGAAGACCCATCTAAATAGGGATCTTCAATGGCCTTCGAGTTATTTCGGGGTAACACGAATAGGGAATGAATAGTGGAGGTTTGATTCCCCCGTCATCTATGCCAGTATGAACAATATAAAAGAAATCCACGTCGCTGATTTAACCGCTTACACTCAATTAGGGCTCAGATTTCTCTACATACCTAAATTCTATAAATAATATAATTTGGTAGGAACCCGTTTCCGGGTCTAGTTGGTCCTCGAAACTTTTCAGCCCGATCGGACCAATTAGGGGTGGGGGGTGGTACTTGTCACAATGTGTACTTCGAAAAATGGATTTTTGAGATTTTCGGCGACCTAGGCGTGTGGGGCATCATTTTATAGTACATTTTGGACACCGAATCCAATGGGACGGGTCCCGGAACGATTGGCGCCCACTGGATAAGGTTTTGGGGCAAAAAGGAGCATCTGTCTACTTATTTCGGAAGTGGGTTTTCGTGATTTCTGGTACCTAGGAATCGATTAGAATGAGTCTCCATGCTCCTGGTTAGAGGAATTACCAACCCCTGAGGAAGAATTGGATGGATTCTTTTTAATAACACCCAGTTTCATTATAAAAGCCTTCTATTGAGTTCGTACATTCCCCTTACTGTAATGTCAAAACCTTGACCCAAAACGCAAGAAGTTTCCAGTATTAATGCGATATTTTTTTGATTCGATTACGTGACGCAGAGCTGAGTGATTTCAACTGTTGACATTCTCAGAGAGTCAAGGATCATTCGTGAGCTAGACGACAGTGTCGTAAAAGTACAATGCAAGCCTTCCATTCTAGAGTAAGTCGGCGTCTTATCAGATCATTTTGTTACGTTCAAGGTGAGTGTGGTAGATGCGGGACGATCCTGCTAATAGCATGATGAATTTCAAACCAAACAATAAAACTACAGGCTCTTCGTACAGCGAACAAGACTGATTTGTAGGGAAGAGAGGAGCGTAATGAGACCTAATGAAGATATCAAATACACTGGAAGCTCGACAAAGTAGTTTTGCGTTGGATGCCGAGAGTTAGCAGTTAGCAGCTCCTCATAAAGAGATAATTAATCATGTCTAAACGAAACGAGAAACAAATTATAGGAATTTCCCAGAGTGTGGATAGTTGAATGAGTAAACAAACACGGGTAAACAGGACACAACCACTGCCTGTAGCCGTAGTGCGGTCACAAGAGTTACCAAGTTTTTACCTGACCCGGAAGAAAATATCAAGCGGTAGGGGGTCTTTTTTTGACCTGCCAGGTCGTATCTTCATGAAGTCAAAATGTTTTGGGAGTAAAATGATTCGCGGATGACGTTGGAAAGTCATGCTTTTGCGAATAGATACGTGTAGAAAGGCTAGATGACTCGTACACTATTCACCTGCGTTCCAAAACGTTCTTATAGGGCGCTTCAGCTAAAATGAGTGCGGAGGAAATAATTAGGAACTGCAGAAAAAGGGCAAATTCTACGGACGCAAAAGGGCATGGAAGCCTTCCGTGAAGGAATGCAGTCTAATGACGGGCTCACTAGCATACCTGACCATAGTAGCCGTGTAAAGTGTTTATTAGAAAATCCCGGAAGAAAGCAACACGATCCTCCCACATTCTAGTGAATCTACACACACTTTAGCATACATGGAATAGTTTTTTTTTCAGTAGAGCATCACACGATATTTTAATGAAAAGGAGGCCAAGGATAAATCGTTTATGATTACCGGTTCCATTGGAATAAATTCTAAACCTATACCTTACTGCAGAAAAATGCATACTTTCAACTGGCCGTCTGAAAATAGAAATATAGGCCCGGTAGTTTAGTCACCGAAATCCCGATGACCAACATTCTGCCGAATTCGTTGCGTAATGTCAAAATCAGCGTAAAGACCAGTTCCAGAACTTGTTCAAATCATCTCCTCAGCAGATCATGGTTTTGAGATTGAACATAACACTTTTAGTTTGGTACAGAAGCTTCTTTAGCAGCCCTCAGGCATCGTCATTGTATTGTAATCTCTGCAAGTACCAACAACGCTAAATTCATTCGATGACGTGTTTCTAGCCTTAAAATGTGATGTGATTCTCGAACATAGTTGGACGACAAACCGTATCTTGAAACTGAAACTGATCATATTCTCAGGCTGGTGTTTGAGAGGTCAGAGACTTGTGGTTTTATTATTGAAATTAATGACCAGGAAGCGTTTCAGGTGAATGAAGTAGAGTGCAATGGGAACGTACGTCAACGGAAACAATCTAAACTGACTTGAGTAACGTAAAAACCACCATTGTGACACCTACTTCTTGATTTTCGAGGTACTGCACAAAGCCATCAGCCTCTTCCTCGTCTTCTGAAGCGGACGACCCAAGTCGAATGATGGTAACACCTTCGCGCTCCTCTAAACAAACTCCAGATTCGGCAGAACCGTCGGACAGACAACCGGATTCGGAGGTGACGTCAACGATAGACACGAAACGACCCTCCTCTTCGGACATAGCACAGAAAGAGACGAACACGACCACCTTATGCACTGACGAAGTCGCGATACAACTCAACAGCCGAGAGACGCGGTACTGGCTTGCTCAGCGTCAGGACGAGGCCGGGTGCCGCCCTCTCTGGGCCTCCCTCTACCAGGACGAGGCGATTCGTCTACCTACATCTTCCATCTGCCTCTACTTCGTACTACACTGAACATCTCATCGCACACTCTTCATAGGGACATATGGAACAGAATGAGGAGCGACTCCTTCTTCCACTAGGACACAGTAGCAGAATATAAGATAGAGTGTAGAAACACAATAAATGAAAAATAACACAAACCCAGTTACTGAAAATTCGCCAATAGTGAGACCAGCGATTCTGATATTCTGTTTCTACTAAAAACCCGAATGAAATCAAATAATTATTTTCTTCGCCATAAAACACAGACAAACCCCGCTGGCTTTTTTAATTAAATAAGAGAGAATGCGAACAATATCAATTAAACAAAAACACTGCAAATTCTTCCACAATGGTTTATTATTCCCCAGAACATAGGTATGGAGTGTCCAGGACTCAATTCAATCGATTTACGCGTCCAAAATTTGGTGGAAAATAATACCCCACGAATCTAATCCCCCCCAAAAAAATCCCGAAAATCGAGTTTCAAAAAGCACATTATCACCCATACCCTCTCTATAATTGGGCCAATTGGGCTGAAGGGTTTCAAGAACCAACGAGAGCTAGAAAGATGTCCTTAACAACAATTTGAAATTTTTATAAAATTGTCTACTAACAAGAACGGTGCGGACCGCAGACGACGTACAGCAGACGGGTTTTTGTTGAAGTAGACAATTTTCTGAAAATTTTGTATTTTCGTCCCTAGTTGGTGCTCAAAACGTTTTAGACCAATCGAACAAAATTTGGAGAGGGTATAGTTGAATATATGTGTATTGAAACGCGATTTTCGGGATTTTTGGGGAAATAGGCATGTGGAGGGACGCTGAATCGATTGGAATGAGTCCTGGACACTCACGGTTTCTTCTATTCCCTTGCTCTCAGGTATAATAAACAACTGTGGATAAAGTTGAAGCGTTTTTCGATCTAGACAACGCAAATATTGAAATGCAAACTGTCAAATTTCGGGGCCAATCGGAGAAATTGACCGCAATTTTTCTAGTCAAACCCCTCGATAATATTTTTGAAAAATACAAAAATAATTACAGAATAACAATCGTTATACAAATGAAATTATTCTGCTCGCTAAAACAGAGAAATGAAATGAGCGAAGATGTTTATTGAGATAAGGCGTTGGGAACGACGGATACTTGGAAACTATATCAGGCAAACAGCGGAGGGTGAACCGCCTACGGGCTCATTAACGGAGAACCAGTTTGAGAAGAATAATATGACTTACAAGGGGTGAGGTTTGTCTGGCAGCGGAGTTAACGGGCGCCGCACAACACACAAGGACGCGAATCGAACCGGCTGTTCGAAGACACGAGACTCTCAAAACCCACACTTTTCCGGTCACAGCGAACGCGTGTGACGAGGTTGGAAGAGGAATACAACCAACGATTTTATACCTTTCGAGACTGGAGTCGATGCTAATTGTTTATACGCACATGAACGTATGTTATCCTATTGTAGATGGGCTTGTTAAAATAACGGCAAAGTGGCCACAAAGCTACCAGCGCATGGAACCAATGCAGCCTACAATTTGTATCGCAGTAGATCGGAAAGGGTCCAGGAAAACACCTATATTTCTTCAAATGCACACTTACCAGAAGAAACGCTGCAAATCACTCCACAACGGTTTAATGTTCTAGGTAGTTTTCGCTTATATGGGGAAGTGTATGTTTGAGCTCTTCCGAGTCCGAACCTACCTCTTTAACAAGAAGAATTCCCTTCTCCATTAAAAAAGACCTAAATTCGGAGTGCGAAAATCGGTTTGAGACTCATCTAAAATGTCACAGCGTCCAAAATGTTGAGGAACATGTCACCCCACACTCCAAGGTCCCCAGAGATCACAAAATACCGATTTCCACCGTTCACATTTTCACCCATATCCGCCTTCGTTTAGGGCCATTGAGCTGTAATGTTTTCAGGACCAACTAGAGTAGAAAGGGAATCACTAACTAAAATTTCACAAATTCAGGCTTTCAATCTCCTCAGACATCCAATCCGCAGACATATAAAAAGCGTTCCCCTGACAAACAGTCTGGCGATGAGAGTACCTATCAGAGAAGTGAGACGCGCAAAACTCTTTGGCTTGAGTTTCGAAGCCACCATTATTATTAAAGGGACTGATGATGGAAATAATGTGTGGAGGTTGTCGCTATAGAAAACACTGTTGCTCCGTTAAATCTTCCTACTATCTCGTCTTTACGCGGAATTCTAATTTTCGCTTCGCCCTTCCATCCCCTCAGACTTCAATCAAGCCCACTTTTCTGTCCAAACATACTAACAAAAACCTATTTTAAACGTTTTCTGGCTGTCTGCGGTAGCAACTCAAGCCGGAAAGCGTTGTGTACGAATAAGTTTGAAGGTTGAAGACGATCCTAGCTTAAAACTTGGCGAATGAAAATCGTAATATAGAAGAACGTATGTCATTTGAGTAGGAACGGCCACTATTTCTCCACGAGTCTGTCGTGAAAATGAATACATTTAGCTCAGTTACATGATTCCACAAGAAAGAATATACCTCTTTTCCTCATGTCTTTCGCATGAAAAAAGATCCGCTTTCTTACGACGGAATTGGTCTTATCTGAATAGTAGGAGACTTGGGTGATCTGTAGCACGAGATGTCTCCAAGATCAAAGCCCAGATTAGCCGAGGGACCGTATGCAGGCATGAGGGAGGAAGCAGATGTCGCGTGCTCGTCGTTCGACCCCACTTATAAACCTGAATGGCTGTCAGATTTGCAAAGGCCTCTTGAAGAACACTTAGGGTAATAAGCAAGTATTAAGGAGGACGGGACAAAAATGCAATCCACTCTTACTTACCTAGGCTACCTCAAATGAGTAAAAACCCGTAATTCCTGACACGTCGCGGCACCAGCTAATACAAAGAGATCTTGAAGTTAGGCGACAGACAACTAATATGTGGGGCTACCAACGAACTACTAACCACTCTCGACTTAATTGGCTTCATCAAAGTTTATAAACGAGGGCCCCCACTGCAAAATTCAATTTACATTCTTCACGTGTGTTTAAAACTTCCTCCCACCCAGAACAGCTTGCGGTCGTCCTTGAGTGGAGATCAGAATATCTGGACCTCAAAGCGACGAATACTCTCCTTACAAGTGAAGGAGTAAGACGCTGCCGAAACCTGTAGGACCTGTGGACCAGTCCAACAGTCAAGAGATGAGTCAAGAACATGAAAAACGCAGAAAATTATTCCATAATGGTTTGTTAATCTTGAATGATCTCCTCGTGTGGAAAATCAAGTATATAGAGAACGTATCTGTATAGGAGAAAGGAGGAAAATTTGAACAATACTGTAACCAAACAAACTTCTAGGCCCGTAAGGTGTGCGGCGATAGGACTCAATTAGGTGTCCAAAATGATGATACCCCATATGCCTGGAACCGGAAATCTCGAAAATCCGTTCTGACTGATATCCTGCCTCCGCTTGGGCCAAGGCCAATAGATCCAAAAACCCATCTAAATAAAATCCGCACTTTTTCTTTATTTTTTTCCTCAAAGCAAAAACGATATTCCAAACGCCTAGGAGCGGAAAAAGCTTTAACCCATTTTTTAAAAAAAGTTCATTATTACCCATATGCAGCCTTTGTTAGTAGCAATTTGCCTGTGAAAGGAGTCAGACACCACTAGGACCTAAACAATGACTATGAGCGAAATTTCCATTTTTTTTTTTTTTTTAAATAAACATTCCAAAGTGCTTTTTTACCCCAGATGGATTTGGGATATACACACTTTGAAACGTAGAAAGTTGATGTTCGAGGAGGAACTTTTTTTTTTTAACGATACCTCTTATAGGTAGTATTAATCCGATAAGAATAATCCAAAATGTTGAACGAAGATATAACAAACAACGGTGGCAATTATAGACATCAGAGACTATAAAAGAAAAAAAACTTTAACACATATCAACAGGATAAGGACGGAGTAATCAACAGGGAAACAGGGAAACTCTTCGTGTGCAACCTACTTCGTAAACAGAATATTATGCATGTATAACTTCTTCCGAGTGATCTCCCTCTACAAACAGCAAGCATCCAACAAGAACTGGTTTTCTATCTTCACGACCTGGCTTCGTTAGGTGAACGCCACCTTTCGTATGTGCTGAGTATCTCGTCCAGACATTCTCACAATGATTCGTCATTTCCCGATCCTCCGGCCACGATTACCCTAGGACGAGAGGATGTGGGTGGTTGATATGCTCGTCAGGCTAAGAAACCTCCGCACCGGTTGTCTTTCTCATCGACTTGATATGCGTGGATGGGAAACTTCGACCTAGAGTACAGTTTCAGGATCGTGGAGGCATTATTGATTAGATGAGGTCTCGTAACCCCGAGTGCACTCAACTATCCCCTTTTTCCAAGTGAATATTGTGAAAATGCAACACCTGGGCGGTGCAGCTGCGCGTGCAAAAATATTCAATCAAAGCTTAAAACTATAAATATACCGTTTTTCGTGGTACAGTCTTTGACTTTATCATTGTAAAATTCGGAGAAACGAGTTGATCCTGGTATAAAGTGCAGTTTTTACTCAATAAATCACAAAATTAGCTATCAGCTTTGAGCATACATTTCAAGTTTGAACGCTATTTGCACCAACGACAGCTGGCCGATAACCGATTGAGGGCCGGAACTAAATCGTTCCCCTATTCAAGTACAACAGCCAAACACACTCCCGGACAGCTGAGAAGGATAAAAATATCTCTCTAGCCTAGTTTGAAAAGACCGCGAACCCCCATACGATAGACACGGACTCGACAGCGAGACCAACTGCAAGATATCGCGTTCATTTCAATCGGATTTGCGATTGCAGAAACGGATGAGAGAATTCTCGGATTGCATACGCACAAATAGAGCGTTGAATAATTGAAAAATGGCTCACAACAGAATGGGTCCCATGGATGTCACAGCCTGCATACTTCATGGAAGCCATAAAATTATTGACAGATGGAAGATGGTAAGACAGATGGAATTAGCAGAGTCCTTCCGTCACCTTCCTTTGTCACAAAAGGGATTTCATCATTGACGAATAGTGTCATCAGCCATTTGGAAAAGAAAACTTAAACCAAAGTTTTCTCTGCCAGTCAATATTTTTGCGTGGGCCAACGTGTAACGTTTTATGAAAGCCGCACGTTCTCAGATTACACAAAGAAAACAACTGTTGGCCCCTCCTTTGCCAAAAATAAGGGGTCGTGGCAAACATCCCGAAATCCGGGCCATTAGCCGCTGATCTCATGTAACAGGTGCTTAGTTGTGTGAAACAAAACAAAAAATAAATAAATAAATAAAAACGCAATATTCTGCGGTCTGAAAAACCAAAAAACCTGGAAACCAGCCCAATTTATACCAGCGGTTCTCCCTGATTAGGGTGAATTCAGCCTCAAAATCAACCGTACATGCCTTCTGAGTTAAGATAAACCGAATCGTTGGAATCAACATCCACTAAGTTAAAAATTGCTTCCAAACACTTCATATGAAAAATGCTGAGGGTTGGAAATTTGCCAAATCGAGTACATGGAGAACACCCGTCTACCTTGCTTGACGTATTGGAATCCAGTCTCTCATAGAAATTATAATCACTACAGAAGTCGACTCGATCCGGACGGAATACTATTACCTATCTGAGATGAAACAGGTGCTGCGTACCGTCTCCAACTTCAACGTCCCCGTTCAAGAAAACAAGATAGTGAAATTGATTTTACTAATTTCAACGCGATCTTCACTAATGGTTAGCCATTTTTATCGCAACTCACAGGGGAAAATGGACTTAGTATCCTTGCTGGTTAAGAAGGCCCCGAACGGAGTCTGATTGAGATATTTCAAAGCTTTTTGATATCTTCTTTTCTCTTTGACCTAGAGACATTTTGAATTTTAAAACGTAATGAGTAATGTAAGAGGAAGAGGATTTTGTTGTAGTTGTTTATACGAATACAAGGGTTCATTCTCTCGATCAAATTGATACACCAAAATACTAAAGAATACGAAATGGGTAAGCAAGAAACTGATGGTCGGAGGGAAGAGATCAGAGACGAGTCGATAACCGCTACTCTGGCATTGGAAGGGCGTGGAGCTAACGGGGATGGAGCCACCTTCCCGTTTTGAACGTCACACAACACATTCCACACGACGTGATCTATCAAATTTTGGTGACAAATCGTCTTTTGTGGCTCCCAAATCGATTGGGATTAGAAACAATATCTCGAGTTATTCAGGGAGAAGCTTTAGCGTATTCAACTTGGCTGTGAAATGCAGCTAATTCCTCATTTTATTTTCACATCTTCACAACGTGCAATCACTCAGGGATTCAGGATTTTGAAAATATTCGTATTTTCCAGGTAGAGTGATTGTAATGGGTGCGGCAGCCGAAGTAATACATTTGAATCCAAACTAATTCTAACTAACTCTCGTTCGGAAGCCAAACGCATCGATAGGACAGCTATTTTGCTCTCGATAAGCCTAAAAACTCCACTTAATTCGAGAAAAAATACGGACTCACCTTGGAACAAAAACTGAAGAGGTATAAAAACGGAATGAAACACAAAGTGAACGGATTCGCCATTAAGATAAATACGATGATCGTTTTGCCATTGGCAAAGGGGAACTGACACTTGGATAAACAAGAGCTCGGAACGTGAGCTTCATCCACGAGAGGAAGGTCCAGAATGTGAGAATCATGCGATCCAGTGTCAGATTCAATACTCGACAAGTAAGTAGAGGAGCCAACCGAAGTAAGCTAATCTGAAAGTTAGTAGGTAAAAGTACGGGAGTGATATTGTTTACAAACAATCCCTAGTTGAGAGGACGCTACGACTATTGTGCGCCTCCGTTCAAGCCCTCAAACGCGAGCGCACTTTTTTCACTCTCGGAGGAAACCAACCCACTTTTCAGAGCCATTTTCAATGACACGTTTGACCTACTCAAAAAACGCCACCAGCCACCAGGAAATTATTATTATACTTGTAATAATAATAATAATAATAATAATAATAATTCAAGTGCAATTAACTCGGTAATAAGTAAAAATTACCCCAGGAATATCTATCAATAAGAATATTCTCAGCTTGTCAATCTGTACACATCTACTACTTCTTGGCTGCTCAATACGGCATCCCCAGCCGTTGGCTCGAAGTGGTGGGTTTTCCCCTATGCTATTTTAGTTCCAGTGAGATACGATACCGGCGTAAACACGCAGTCTATGAAGACTACAGCATTCATTGAGGAAGTGCAGTAAACAAGAGGCAAAGCTCGATTAAATGTGGTTATTTACTGTCAATGTTAAGCATTTATAGATTCGAGAGCATGGTCAAGTTGATACCCACGCATCAATGTCAACTCTTCGGGAGTAAAAAGCTTATAATCGTGTATGAAGGTCTGACGTTGCGTTTTGTATACATAAAAGAGAACTATAAGCCCCAACAGAAATGATTTCTTGAATACATTTATGATTTATTACTGGGTGTTGAAGTACATTATAACGATCAAAAATACTACGAAAACCACTACATCTTCACTAGCGAGAGATAGATGCTCATAGATCTCGGCTATCAGAACTGGCGTTATGTAAAAAATAAGTCGAATACCTTCGCAATTTATAATGCACAACGGAATAGCAGCATCCGCAACGCCTAACAGAGCTTCGATGAGACAAAATGGGAGTCAACTTTCAAGTTCAAGAACAGGAATTCTTTCCCATAATATAATATCCGGTTTAATAGATTCACTAGCCTTGCGGGAATAGACCCTATAATTATTGCATTCGCCCGAGGTTATTCACACGAGTTGGTTTTAAAAACAGGTAGGTAGACACCAATGCATAAAAAAAGCACAAAATAATATTCATGCAGGACGCTACAACGGGACCAAGATCGGGCAGCGATTTTGAAACAGGAGAGGACGAAATGTAACGGAATTTTCAATAGGGGGAAATAGAATAAGAATTGGCTCCTTTATTTGATATGGAATATGAACCCTTCTGTCCAAGTTCACATTGCGCATCTGGTCGATCGGACAAGGGTCAAGGAGCTTGAAAGAATTAAGGAAAATCCCTGCCCCATCTCAGACAAACTATCCACATGAAAACGATACAAATTGTTCCACAATGGTTTATCATCGGACGGTTTATGGTTTATCATTTAATGGTTTATCATTAGACGAGTCTCCCAAGAATTATAAACAAAATTTTGAATAAAAAATGTCTCAACAAATTATTGGATATGAATGGATTTTCTGAATAAGTGAGACATTTTGATGGCCGAGAAGTGAAATTGAGCCTTCTCGAATGCTTATGAATTTTAAAACTCAAGTCTGTCAGACTCAACAAAACTTTCCACCTGCCAATTTTGACACTGTGGGGACAACCAAAATTCACTCCTCGCCAAAATGACGATATTTCGCAACGGTCGAACTTTTTCCAAAGCTGAAGGGCTCCATCTCGCCAATCTTCAACCAAAATCAATTAAATACCGTGGCCGAGTTTCTGACTGGTCGGGTTACATCGGTCACGCCGACTGTTTTTATTATGCAGAAAGGCTGAGCCACGATACGCATAAGGATTTTTATCAATAGATTACGTCACCTGAGAATGAGACCGAGAACCTTATAAAAGTGTGCCTAATTAGAATAAAACCCGGCACCCGTTTGAGCAGGTGGATCACGTAATGGAGTTATAAGTAAATAGAACGGCGACGGCAAAACAAACCTTAGGAGTGGTAGGTAATGGAAGCATAACTACCCCTATGCTTCGATCATGCATCCAGCAATGCCCCAGAGTAAAATCGGTCTTGGCTAGAAGATAACAATGCTCTTAAAATGTGTCAAATTAACTTACAGATCCGGAACCTCGAAAATACTCACCTGGAAAACAAAGAGTTAATGTATTAGTATTAAAGTGGGATTGATGCATCAATCAAGGGATTTTGTTTACAAGGAAAACACCGATAACTCTTCCACAATGATTCAGTATTCCTTGAAGCAAGAATATGGGAAATCAGTCATTGTCCCGGATTCATTCCAATCGATTCAGCGTACAACATACTATACTCGAATAGTAGAAAATAATACCCCACACGCCTAGGTACTCAAAAATCTCGAAAAAAAAATACATTCGATATAGATAGATTGGTACTGATTCCCCACAAGACTAGTTCTCGAAAAATCCCAAAAATCGAGTTTAAAAAACACTTTTCTACCCATACGCTCCCCATATTTGGGCTGAAATGTATAGGGACCAACTAGAGCCAGGATTCCCTATGTGGGAATGTGGGGCAGACAGCGTACGGCAGACGGACATTTCGGGTTTTTCATCTAGACATCATCATAAAACGCAAAATGTCAAATTTTGGGGCCTGGGGCCAATCCGAGAGGATAAATTCTGGCACAAAAACTTTTAGGTTGATTATTTATTATTCGTGGAATAATAAACCAAAACAATTTCTCTTCGATTTTTCATCACTAGTAAACTAAAACAACAAGGTAGCTCTCAAAACGACTGATCTGAGCAATCATTGAATAAGGAAGGATTGCATGACATTACTGTAGTGGCCCTAACTCCGACACTGCACCAACAATGTTCTGATTCACTCAGAAATTGTGAAAAAGTTAGGTGGCCCAAAACACCGGAAATCCCCGGCAACGATTTGCAAAAGTGTGCGCTGATGAACTTCACTTACCAGTGAAGGGGCACCAGAGCAAGGAACGGTTCAGCGCCGGAAAGGTTGTGTAGGCAAGACCGGTTACACCCACGAGAGCGGCGGGTTGGCTCTTTCTAAAAGGACCACATCCTGGCGCACACAGAGTTGCCGAAACAGCCACTCAATCGTACGAGAGCCGGATTCAAAATCAGTCCGATATACTAGGTTTTAGGGTAATTAACTGCGATGACATGTAAGAAAAGACGTGCACGTTTTTCATAGCACTCAACTACCAACACTCAATAAAAGGAACGTCAGTGAGGCACTGCTTCCGTGATTCAGCGTGGTGTTCGGCAGCTCATTACGTTAATAAATCTCTGAGTGAGATTCCGGCTGAAATCATTTCGATAATACGTATGGTGCCAAGGAAAAGGCAGAGTTCTGGTCGAGCACGGCCACTCTCGGGTCACAGCAAGGCCCATACTCGCACGTCCTTGTCGTGACTAATTGAAGAAAATCGTCCGATAAAACTCGCCAAGGGGTTCGGTGTCGGTGATCCGCTTTCTTGTTAGGTGCGTTTGAGTGCTTTCTCTAATTTGCCTAGAAGCGTCAATCCCGTTTTTCTGACCGCTTTCAAAGCTTTTTTCCTCTTTTGTAAAAAGCTCGGTCGCGTCAAGTGCGTGAATTCCGTTCACCATTATCACCCCGGTGGCACGCAAAAGCCAACCTGATTAGCTGGTGAAAAGGTGATGCTCAGGAACGTCGCAGGATAGTTTGTTTCGATCGGACATTCACCTGCGGACATTGAGGCGAGGCGTGCTACCAGAAGAATATTAGTTTATTGTTCAACCTCCCGAATTTTTCCCGGAAAATGTCTCCGATACTTCATGTAGGACCAATTGAGGTGCTAACCTTTGCTGGAACATACAATTGTAACTGATTCCAGCGTTCCAAGACATCCATTCGTGGCGAGCTTTGTCTTATTCCTAACTCGGGTTGCGCATCGCGGCTGTAGAGGGGAACTGCAAGTGCTTAGAGAGTAGCAATGACTCGTTCTCAGTCAGCAACAGTGGTGGAAGCCATTTCACGTGAGTTCATACGTTTTTGGGAGTACGGAAAACGACAAAGTTAGTACAATTTGAAGCAAATTTACTGCCTACACCCGAATTTCGTCTCAGCTCAGCAGTTAGCCAAGTATGAACAGTAGTTCTCATTACGTGGATAGCAAATAGCTACCAAAACTCTATATCTACACCGTGGAACCTGACCAATGACGCGCTATTCTAATTGAGGCATCATGAGAATCCGCGGTAATTACTGTGAAACATTCCAATTGACTATGTCGGTAGTGGTGGCCAGGAATAATTAACTCGCCGTGAGAAGATGTCAACTTTTTGCGTGAAATATCATTAGGTTTATTTTAGATCTTCCCACATCACTAATGTTTGTTCCCTCGGTTGTTACTTCATTTACTCATTCAAACACTTTGAAGAGAATAACAGCGCAGTCTAAGTTAGAGTCACACCTGCGTTCTTTCACTGTTCATTAAATCTATTTTCAAAGTTGAAGCACGAGGAGGACAGCACTAACGTACTCGTAGTTATGAAATCACAAAATGAACTGAGACAACGATGCCGGAATAATTCCTTGATGGTGGGACCCTTGAGCAGTACAGAAAACATGTAGTAACATGTATGTAATCCTCTCAAAAACTTCCTTCTGCAAGCCGTGATTTTGTTTTCAGCGTGACTCGAGATGATCGAGGTCGCGTTGACAGGTACCGTCCATCATTCGCCCTCATTTGATTTAAGAATGATCCACATGCCTGGTTAGTCTCGGAAAATATGAGAGGTTGTTCACTCACCTGAAGACTAAAATGAATAAAAATAGGCATGACGCTAACTCCAAGGCCTGCTGGAAAACTAGGGCGTATCAAGAACTAAGAACGATGCATTCACTCCCCTATGTCAGAGCTTTTGATGGTTGAGGCTATCAATAAAGGCTGTGTGGAAGAGATCTTTGGAAGTATGAGAACCCCCAATGTACTCATGGAACATCATCCTCACCACATTACCCGTCAGAGATTTGAACAAGAGAGAGGACAGAAACAGGTCCTACAAAATCTGCACGATAACATCCGTCCGAAGAATGTATTCTATAATGCTCACAGGTCAGTCCAAAGAAGTTGAAACAACCACTTCCTTACCACCTTTAAATCCATCCCTCACTTGGTCGTAAACTTGAGTGGTGTCAGAGCAGAAACTAACTCTCTGGATTGTTCGTAAGTCATAGTCAATATAAGCCTGACAGAAGATACTCGTCTCAAAGAAAGTCGAAGCAATTGTTCAAGTACGTTCCACAGTTGCCTTCTTTTCATTTTTTCAACTCACCGGTTTTCTTCCAACGAACGTATTCACCTCAATTTTTCCGCTTCCTCTCGAAAACCACCAACAACCAGTAAAATCCGAGAGTGATCACTCGGAACGGTATACTGTTCCAATAAAGCTCCATTGTTACCAGAGACGCCAGAGAAATGTTCAGACGGAGCCGTTTCGAATTTTCACGCGGAACGAGTATGTGGGTGAATGCAGTTTCTCAACTGAAAAACAAGATGTCTGAAAACAGGAGTCCTTTTTTCTGCAATGAACGGGACGGACTAGGTCGACGGATCTTTCGAGACCATCACGTCTAGAGGAAAAAATGTGCTCGCCACAAATCAAGACTTGTTCTTTTAGAGATTTCCATGTTCAAGTAATGATAGAGGGAATCACTGGTTTTTTTTCCTCTTTCGAATCGACCCTAACGGTTGCATTTGATAGAACGAATGACCGTGAAGACTTCATGGCACTTACAGCAGTAAGACTGCGGCATAACGAATTCCTGTGGACGGTAAATAAGTTAATTATAAACTCTGTTACCTCTATGAGGTCTAGGCCAACGAAATTCGTTATATTTATCGCTAATTTTTATAAACGCGTGTAATGAGGAAATGATATGAATCGGGTCAACCCTCCTACTCTCCAGTACAATTTGCAAACGACTTTGAACTACAAACCGAACAATATAAAAATTGCACGAAGGTCCGAGTTTATTTTTATTCAGAAACGACGATCGGGCTTGCATCGAGCAGCAGCGTACTTTTTAAGCTGAACAGGTGGGTGGGTAGGAGTGTTGAGTTGAGGGCGTGTTTTCTGTCATACGACTGTTTTTAGAACGGGTGAGTCATTCGCTTACACATTGCCGCAGTTAAATATCCGCGGATGGCACTTCTGCTCTATTTCTAGTCATCATCAATGATTTAATGCTTGCAAGGGTCATTTTCCAAGTGCAACTCAACGACATCTGCATTGCATTACGAAACCATAGAGGTACATGAAATCACAGCAATATTCCAAAACCCTGAAGGATTGAATTATCCTGAAATAGATTAGAGTATTTTTAGAGTTGATGAAGGGCTAAAGGAAACAGAACTAAGCCTAGAAATACGTGAACAACGAATCCAACCTATGAGTTCGATCTCTTTCATTGTGTGACATGGACTTTCTTCGTCGGCGTCTCCTCATTTATCCAAGACGCCTCTGAAGATTTAGAACACTCCAAGTTGGCGAATGATTACGACAGGCGCTATTAGAGAATCCCTCATTTATCTTAAAACGCTGTGAAAAACAAACGTAGATCGCCTCTTTCACCCGCAACGTTTTGTCGTTCGGCTGGAACGGACTGAATGATAAATTGAATCGTAACTGGTAGTGAAAAGCCTCAAATATTTCCACGAGTTCACGAATCACAGGGAAGTGAATAGTTATGTTCGCACCGTTCCCCCGAATCCCGGCGTCTGCCTCCAGCTTTTGGTTCCCTGAGGACGTTGACTGGGCTAAAAGCGCGAACGGCGACAGACGCAAATAGACATCATCGACAAAAGCGATACCTCCTATCCCTTTATGTTACACATCTTTTTGGACAGAGTGAAAAACATTTGAATCGGTGTGGTTTACTATCTCACTTCAGGATGGTACAATTCACGTTTCTACACAGTATTCAAAATTATCTTTCTACGAGGCGGTTTTGACCGCATGGGAAACACTGAACTGTGAACTAACCGCAGCACTCAATCCATCAGGAATTTTGCCACACATTCGCTGGCATTCTGGAACATCAAAAGCCCAGCAAAACAAAATTTCATCACAATTTGAGACTACGTACTTTTCAGTTTAGAAGAAGTAGTAACTTCACTATATTTTTACTCTTTGCTAAAAGACATTCTGACTTGCTCAAAATCAATTCCAGGTTTGCAAGTTCGTATCTTCATCTCAAATAAAACAAAACTATTCATATACGGTTCAGTTTGATAGGCAAGACTAGCGCAAGTTAGACAAGCACCTTTTTTCATTCCATCGTCGAGCTTGCTCGCTTTGGCAAAGTTTGAAAGCATCAGTCATAGAAAACTGGCCAAAGAAATATGATCAAGAGAAGTACAAATTGGAAAACAGTCATTACATTTGGCAAGGAGCCTGAGACCATTAATTAGAAAGCCTGTCGAACGCCGACGGGACAGAGCAGGGAGTACAGTTATAAAGGGAAGAAGGGTCCCTGGGGAGCACGTGCCTATCCTTTAAGGGACTCAAAATAGACGAACTCAGTCTGGGAGACATGCAGACCCCAGTGTCTTCGTTCTAATGAGGATAATATTGGATGCACCTTACTGCAGCGAAATGTAACCCGAGGATGGAAATTAAGAGCTGGGGTTCCTCCAAGTTCCAATTATTTTATCGCTCTAAACCAATTTACTTTTCTTAGCGCAAACCTAAAAAATAAAAGAATAAACAGCCCCCTGGGCAATGATCTCAAATTACGAACAACTTATTGATTGGTCTAAAGCTGCTAAGTACAAAATGACGTTTTTCTGTTCATTCCCTTTTGTTGGGGAGGGATAA
The DNA here is from genome assembly GCA_019603395.1 of Cyrtorhinus lividipennis. Lineage (NCBI taxonomy): Eukaryota > Metazoa > Arthropoda > Insecta > Hemiptera > Miridae > Cyrtorhinus > Cyrtorhinus lividipennis. The sequence goes on along the minus strand of CM033999.1, from coordinate 19,487,967 downwards.
AGCGCAGCAAAGTAATCATAGAGACATGCATTCGATTCAATTTATTTATTTCTTGTATGCTCGCATTGTTCACACGAAATTGATTATGGCTCATTGTTAATGTTGTTAATTTCCACCGCTGATGGACCTGGGCTTTGAGACCTAAAGGTCAAAGACCTATATAGGCCCATGCCCTTGGTATACATTGTTCAGGAAAAGAAAGCGAGCATCCTCACTTGATATAGCAAGTACTTGATATTCACTCTTGTCTTCACTTGTATACGTACCGCTAGTTTTTGTTCAAGCGTACTTCACACAATTCAATATTCATTTCATTAATTGAAGAATGCAAATCAACTCACCCTCAATCTTGCCGTGTACGGTTTAAGATTATATGACCCATAGGGGTTGAGAACATAAGTTCCTTTGAACGGATACGAAGCGACCATCTCTCCCTAAAACAACCTCAAAACCACAAACGGTTCCAAAGGCAAACGGGAGAAGAGAACGTCGATACAGTTACCGCATCGAACAGAATCAAACAGATGACACAACAGGAGATTTGGCAAAGGAATCAACCGGGAAGCCGTGGCGCCGCCCCCACTTGATACAACGATTACTGCCAAGATTGGGTTTAATATGCGCTTATCCATGCCGAAAGCCGATTAGATTATCATTGTTAATAATTTGAGAGTTATTGCAGAACACAGGTCTTTGGCATACTGCGCACACTTTAAAATATCTTACATACCTATTTGCCTTATCGAAATATACGTGCGTTGGCCGTTGGCACGTTTCTCACGCACGTTAGACGCATTATTGTAAAAACTCTACCAACATTATTCTTTGTTTAATCTCTCCTTCGTGTTTCGATCGTGGGAGAAATCGCGTCTTCAAGGGAACTCCAGCATGGGAATAGCCCTAATTCCATTACCTACCTGAATCTATTTCATATCCAAAAATACTCGAGAAACGCAACACGCAAGTTCTCTCAAGTTCGAAATACTCTCATCTCCTCTAATTTCCATGCTGTCCTACTATTGTACCAATCGCCTCAGCATTTACATGGAAAACGACATCCGGCTTATCTAGGCCCGAAACACCCAACAAACTACCATTATAACTAGTACTCTTCTCGGTTTGGCGATATAACCACCTAAACTGTGGCCGGGCCCAAATGGGCTTAATGTGCAAAATTACAGATTTTCAGACCGCTCTGAAAGGAGGTTTGTGGCTCATGAACCAACTAGAAATGAACGGATGAAGTACCTACGGCAAGTCAAAATGTCCGTTCCGCTGTCCCATGAAATCAGGAAATAATCAAGTAGGCTTCATCCATAGTCCATTCATGTACCAAACTCATTTTCAGCCCGATCGCCGTCAACGCGCACAGAGTATGGATGGAAAATGGAAATTTGAAAACAAGTTCTTAATACTTTTTGGAGACGTAGATACGTAAGGTATCAATCGCCACCAAATTTAGACGTAGAATCGATGGAGATGAACAAACCGATTGCCGCAAACGGAGGCAGGACATGGGTGAACATTTGCATTAAAACTATGGTTTATTGAATATTTTGTTTTTCTGATCATTTGATGGCATTTATCCTCACTTGGTGACCAGTTCCCCTATACAGAGTGGCCACTCTCCGTTTGCTGGTAGACTAACATTAAAGGGGAACTCGAAGGATGAGCTCACAAGGAATGCACCGACGGCTCAAACCTCAATTCTTCATCAAGGTGGTATTAAAGAGTGAGTAACCGTTCACTTGAAATGTTAAATGCCGAGCAAAGAGGAAAATGCTATTCTGGAGGTGAAGATGTACCAATGGACCAAATTGTAAGTAGTTTTGCAAAAACTAAGTTATTCAAAAAGTAAGAAATTCAACAAAATTAATGAGTTATCAATGGCGATGAGGACGGAAGGGGTTGGGGTGTCAGTGTTGGTACTTAATGCATTCAACGTACAAATAAATCGTTGTCGGCCAGCATGCCTGATGCAGGCCATGGTGAGTTCCTCGCGTGTCCGACTTCCCACTCGTGGTAATTGAACACATAATGAAGAGCGTTCATGATCACAAACAGCATATCCACAATGTGTTAAGAACTTCCGTGTCACAGGGCAGCTCGGCCAGAAATGGAGTTCCAGACCCTCCCACCATAACACTATCCCGAGGAGGACGGATGTGACGGAAATGGATGCATAGGACGGACTGGAAGATGGTAACTGAGTAACAGGGGAGAGGCTCAACCGTATTGGAGTGGTTCCAAATCCTCGTACCAGCTCGAGAAAATCTGACAACGAAACGTCGACATTCCACGAGATTTGGCAAGAGAGTGAGCGAATTTCTCCGCGGCAGGTAGCGAACAAATTGGACCGCCAAGTTACGAACAATGTGCAAAATAAACAGCGAACATTGAGGGGATTATGGCCGATTAGTTCAGCAAAATCAGCCATACATTGGCTTTCAATAATCCCTCTCGAAACGCCGAGGAGAATAATCGTGACTGATTTCAAAATCAGAGGCGTAAAATCACATACTCTCTGTGTATCGACAAACTAGTTCATGGAGAACCCTTTTTCGTAAACACTTCGACTTCACACAAAAGTTGAGGGCCTCCAACGAGAAGGTGCGCGTTTTGAGGTGCCCACATTTCACTATATTGTAACTAATTGCATTAATATTGGTAGACGTCTCCCACAGAAGCACTAAACTTTAATACAAAGAAGGGGATCAGTTGGTTGATGCTACTTCTGTCATCAGTCCGTTGTCAAATCGATTTATTTTTTTCCTTTTTGTTTCTGATCATGGCTACCGGCCTAGCCAAAGTGGCTGTTACAGTCATAAAATTACAGAAACGATCGATCTCCTCGTAAACTAAAAACGACCTACCATTAAGGTGTTCAAGACGAATGCCAAATTAAACTTGGCCAATAAAGAAACGGCACCCATATGCATGCACATGCAATCTCGAACTTGAAGCGTTGCTGTTTACCTCCTTAGCGATTTGATCAAGAGCTTGGTCTTCGGCTGTGTGATTAGATGCGCCCCGGCGGCGACCACCGATTGTGTCCATATCGAGCACCACTTCACTTTTGCCGAAACATCTGCGACAGAAAATGAAGATTATCACAAAACTGTATTTTTGGTTGAATTGGATACGTGTAAGGCATACCCGGTTACATTGTTTGCACATCAACTACAACAAATAGCGAACAGCGCTTCCCATTTGTGCAACGGTGAGGGAAGATTAGGCTAATTAGGGTCCTAAAGGAAATGGGATTTGAACTTGTGTTATTAAGTACCCACTGTTGAACCCACGTTTTAACCTCAATAATTATTCCTTCGGGTAAAAAATAAAATTAAAAAAAATAAATTGAAGTATACATAAGAAAGGCAGTTTCCATAAAAAATAAGTAAATGTATGGAATCTGTCGTAGGGTTTTGGAGAGATCCAAGGGTACACATGCCTCCTTGTAACTGGGGACCTCAATTTTTTTTATCACCCAGGATCGCCATCGAGATTTCTAGGTAATTCAAGTGCACTTTGGAGTCGTGCTGATCCCACAGATACAAATACTATCGGATATCCTTTTACTTTCCTAGATTTATGACGAGGTTCACAGTGTTCAACAGTGCCGATACATGCATACCAACAATAGCGTGCAAACGCTTCAAATTAATTTCAGTAGGAAGCAACAAATTTTTCGATGGGGTTAATGCAAAATTTCATGACTTTCTGTGTACATCGTCTTAACTCTGACTTGGGACAGTATTAGGCGCCGTATTGATACAATGTGCGATATAAGGAAATCTGCGCCGCAAGCTACAGCACTTTTGGATTGCGTTATGAGGCACTTCAGTTGTACTCTTCTTATCTAGACATCACGCTCCCAAAACTTCTAAATAGGAAAATCAGGTCAAGACAAAGGGTACGTTCCTCTGGCTCCGGAAGGTCAAGGAAACATTAGTCAACCCATCTGTTTAAGTCACATCCTCCTTGTGTCAGTAAAATCTGATTTTTTTTCTATCAGAGCCCTCGAATTAATTACTGACGACGAAAAAGTCAATCAGATCCAATCACTAATAACTAAAAATGGTAGCTAGGTCAAGAAATCCATTTTAGAGATAAGAGGTCTGACAGAGGAGCCTGAGCGCAGGTGGGGTTAATCATTTTACAACATCATGCTTGCATATGATTAAAGACGATGGACAACACTCGAATAAATCACTAATGAACCCTTATTACCGACTGAGGACCAGACTCGGCAAAATAAACATAAGTTGTGAATGTCAAGAGTGATAACTCGCTAATAAGTGATCCCCACTTCGATAGTAAGTGAACTTATCACGGGCTATTTATGCATCACTAATCGAGGAGGATATATGACTTAATTATAGTAGGTGGTTTCTGAGCCTAGAGAGAAAAAAACAAGCCGTTGAACTTATGGCAAGTATCCAAACTGTTGTGTAGGCACAGGGAAAACCACCTTACGAGCGTAGGAGTTTGAGAGGCTCGAGTCAAGAAAATGTCGTGTTGTGAATATTAGCGAATTGGGGTGAAACCCATGGGAAGCCGATATAATCGAACGTAGGGAACAAAGGGAAAAGAAAGCGGCTATCCGAGAAAATAATCAATGAGAACTGGGAACGTCAGCCGAGTAGGGACGATCCGCCGTACCTTGTAGGTCCGGTATCCTGTCCAAGAAGCGTCCCGAATGAGAACAAACGGCAAACGACCAGCACCACCGGAATTGTTCGCGTTGTCAACACAATTAGGCAAAGAACAGAGAGACCGGGAGGCGGAATTTGCACAAATAAACCCTAAAAATCACATGTGTGTGCCATTCTTGAGTAGAACGAACCGAACGAGCTAAACTGATGCTAGCGCTCGCTGCGGCTCGGCCCTCAACTGCTGACAAGGGAAGCTTCACCTTCGGCTGGCGGGAGATTTGAATTTTTCGACTTTTCAAGAAACACCTTCCACAGCACCAAGAGGGCAAGAAGTGGGAGAATTTCGGGAATTTTCTGTTTATTTCTTCCTCACCTGCCCCCAAAAGCAAATTTCCGCATACGAAGCTCCTCTTCGATTAATGATTTATTCTCGTCTGATTTGTCAGAAGCTCCGAGTCTGATCCGGTTTCTGCAATTAAAATTGAAGGAAATTGTACTGTTTCTCTTTCTACACCATTCAATATCTAGTTAAATTTTATAGTTTTCCTACTCCACCATATTAAGACCTCGTCAGGCCTCTACCTCGGTTGGTGATCAATTTCACACTTCAAAGTAAAGTCGATAGGATATGTAAGCCTCTACTTGTTGAGCAAGGAAAACCAATAATATCAATATGTACCTACAGGTCAATTCCATTACGATCCCTAAGTTCATCCGTTCCCAATTTCCAAAGGCATCAATCAAATTTATTGTACACGCATCGCTTTCAAAAAATGAACAAGCATAAATCCAATATTTTAGCATTTTCATTTGTGTATAATGTTCACTATCGCGTTACTGTCTATATAATACTCAGTATATACGATTAATGCCTAGTGAAGGTTTTCGATTTTAGGCCAAAACAAAAAATTTTCACCACGGTCAATTTCAAGCTATCTACGAGCGATTTTCAATATATATTTTAGTAACAAGGCCCAACATGGTTTGCTATGCTGGCTATTTACTCAAAATTTCGTCAGCATTCCCTTTCCTTTTGCTTCCCATGTAGTCGTGAGAGATGGTTGCACATATAGTAAAGCCATAATGAAGAATACTGAACCTGTTCTGCTATTTAGGAGTTGGATTGGGCAAGACATACAAACAGAAACTTCTTTTTACAGTAAGCACGATACATATAAATATACAATACATTATATATAATGGTTTTCTCTTATGAGGCTTCATTCCTTTATCTTCTTTCTCATAGTACAACAGGTACTTAGATAGGTAACACCGACTCAGCCAACTCGTCCAATTAATATCTTAAATCCATGAAATTCATATATGAGTGTGAGGTACCTATTCGCGGAATCTATTTCTTTAAAAAGGTTGCTCTCCTCGTGAGAGTCCTCTCCCCTCAACCCACTTACCAACTAAGCCCAATGATACATTCATGAACAAACACAACAAACTTTGATAAAACGATAGGTAAACTTAATTACCTACTCGACACCGCCCTTATCTACCCCGTGAAAAGACCAACAAAAAAAAATTCCGTATCTGTCCTGTAGCCATCGATTAATGTCGCATTACGTGGCTCCTCCCATTTATCTGCGTCTGTCTAGAAAAGTTCAATTTCAACGTCAGTTTTCGCGTGCCAGTATGAAGCGAGACAAGGGAAATTATGATTTCGTTGTAGATGTTCGACGATCAACGGCCAATGCTCGGGAGAGGAACCGAATGCACAATTTGAACGCGGCTCTGGACCGACTCAGAAGGTGACATCTGAACGTTCTTATTCAACTATATACTTAAATACTTGAATATAATTAATAAAGCGTTTTATATTCTCGTAGGCATTTGCCTCCTGAGGTCAGGAGTTTGGAGAGAACTCGTTTGTCTAAAATAGATACGTTGAAGGTTGCTTGCAATTACATTGCCACATTGTCCGAAGTGCTGGAAAACGACAAGCCGCTCTCATCTGCTGCCCTCAGCAATCGTCTCAGAGCTGGACTCAGCACCCCTAAACTATCCAACAGAATTCTTAAGCAACGATTGTTGGTAAGGAAAGTGTATTCATCCATTCTGCGATTTGTTTCCTGCCATCAGGGATCTTGGCAGACTTTTATATTATCATACGGCTGGGGCCCACCCCTAATTTGATTTGTCTTCGGATACACTTTATGTTTCAGCAGAAAGATCAACCCCATCACTGGAAACCCGATTTCAACGGAAATTTTGGTCCAGCCATCCTTCCCCTAAAATCTAGCAAGGACGACTGTTGGAGCCATCCAGACGAATTACCAAAATCACCATACACAAGCAATCCTAATAGTCCCCACTCATTAAATTTTGATTTTTGAATGAATAGGAGAACGAAATTGAATGTAATAAATGAGGAACAGATGACTTTTGAATGAATATTGATTCTGGGAACCAAAAATTGTATTTTCCTTCATTCAGAAAACTTTGAAAGAATTGCAGTCATCGTATTGCACAACGGTTGGTTTCGAAGAGAAGCGAACGTGGTCGCAGGAACAAATAAATAATAATATAAATATACGTCGGTATAAATTAATAACATATAAATTTAGCTTCTGCCAAACGAGTTCACGAGACCTTGAAATTATAAAGTCCAGGGATGGCGGTCCTGAGAATTCTTGCGTTTCATTCGCATTGGAATAAGGCACCCGTGTATTCAAATCGACAAAAAGAAAATAAAAAAGAAAATAAAATAAAATATCTGGTCAGTAATTATTTCCCTAAATCCGAATGTTCCTACACAGTAGGGTAGATGACAGCGTGTTGGCTTGAAAATAAGACGGTTGAATGAAAAATACAATTTTAAATCTATTTTTTTATATTGTGATTTCCTGAACTCTCAGAAAGAATGTCCTTTGTGTTGTTCTAACAATTTTTTAAAAATATTTTTTGTATTAAATTTTTTTTTTCTTTAAAAAATGATGCTATGCCAAAGCGCATTGCATTACTTACCATATCAGTTTGAAAAAATATATATATATACTCGTGTATGAGTTCTTGTTTTAGGGACGATGAATTGATGCAACGAACGGAGACCTTGGTTATATGAGGTATAAGTGAAAAGGGAATCAAATGAATGAATGAGAAGAGTCAAATAAAATGAATCCTTTGCGGATCTAATTTTCGTATAACCGTTTCCCACATTAGCGAGGTCCATCCAGCACAAACTATTACAAAACAACTTTCTGAGTTATTCTTTTAGGCGAGACTCGAATCAACGCTTTTCTCTTCCGGAAGGAAGGTCTTTAGGTGACACGTAGTTACATATTCATTTAATAAGTATTTTTGCAGTCAGAGTATGACTACGATAAGGCATTTAAAATTGTATGACGAGAGTGGCATAGCTATGGAAACCTTCAAAACAAGAGACTCTTCAGACAGCATTCTCTAAGCAACATGTTTTATCGATGAGAACTGTGACTTGAGAACAACGCTCACCAAGTAGTGATTGGCAGATTCTTTCCAAAAATGTTTACCTATCTAGGGTCAAACTAACATATACGTGAGTATGTTTAATCTACTAGGTGCCCTGTAAATTATTGCTACTAATACTAACCATGTTCTACGTAAATTTACATTATTGAAAAAATTAAAAAAGCTTGCACTTGCCGGGTTCATTTCCAGAAACGAGTGTATTAGTACTTACCTGACTCATCGTCGGTGGACGTTCTTCATAGCATAATAAAAGAAGATCACCGATGGACGCCAGCGCGCGTGGAATGAGTGAAGAGATTTCTAATGAGGATATCAAACACCTGGTTTTTAGGACAGAACCAGAGGAAATCAAGTTCCCCATGTATAAAAGCAAATTTAAGGACCAAGTTCGTGAAGAGTCGAAAAGAGGAAGAGAATGTCATCGAACAATGGGTTATGCTTATGGATTTTGCACCTCTCCTCCTAACAATTATTTGAAAAAGAAATCGAGAAAAGTGCACGTTGCTCAAGTAGGTAAGTTTGTTAATCATCATTCATAAATTGATTGTTGTAGTTTCACTTAATCCGTGAAGTAGATGTAGGTATGAACATGGCCGTTGGTATTCCTCACAAACGCACCTTCTTCTCCAGTTAGAGGTAAAAAACGCTACTAATTCTTCCACGCGGGTTGGTTATTCCTCGGAATCATTCATTTCTTCAACAAGAAGGAAACAGTGGGTGTGGCGGGTCCCGGACCCATTCCAATCGATTCAGCGTCCAAAATTTAGAGGAAAATGATACCCCACACGCCTAGATCGCCAAAAATCTCGAAAATCCATTTTTCGAAAAACAAATTTTGACTCCTACCCCGCCCGAATTTGGTTCGATCGGACTGGAAAATTTCGAGGACTAACAAGAGCCAAAAACAGACCTTCGACCCAAATTACAGATTTTTAGAAAATTTTCTACTACCAAAAACGGCGTGGACGGATATTTGACTTTTTGATCTAGACACCCGGAAACGTCCAGAAAATTTTTTTGGGCTGAATCGGAGAGGTTGACCATTTGCATGAAAACATAGGTTGATTATTCAAGGAATAACCAATTAAAATGAATATGAGCCAGCGATATCAGTTGAACACAGTCATTTAAAAACAATAGGCGGAACTGATCTAACCATTTCAATGAAAAGATACGTTTTTCAACTGAAGTCTGATTTTATTTAGAAAAACCAGAAAAGGTATCGGGGAAGCGCGCCCCACCAGTGCCCAAGATCAAAGACTGGAACCAGATACCAGCCAGGGTAGAGCAAAATTATTTAATTGACAATATTCGCAGAGTCGTACGGTCGGTCCCACCAACCGGACCAAGCCGAGTATTCGACTCAGCCGTAGGAAGACGAGTTCACAACTGTAATCTTCTCATACCCACGTTCGCCATGTCTGAGGCAAGTGCTTCCTAGATGGTTATAAATTGAGTAGTGTATAGTGCCTCTCTTTACCAATATTGAAGAAAAATGTCAAATTCAACAGCATTTTGGGAAAGTTCCTGACTACATTAAAAAAATCAAATTACGACTTCAAGAAGAAGGGAACACTTCAAATAAAAGCTTGATGAGCAAAGCATCGACGACAAACAAAGAAACTGAAAAGAAGTCCAAGGGAACTATTGACAGCCGAGTGAAAGCACTGTCTGAAGAGGAAAGACTAAGTCTACTCAAGGTACGTAGAATGGCAAGAACGGACAAGAAGAAACATTTTATCATGTTTTAGTAGAGGAACAAAATCGTATCTGAATCATAAAAAAATCAATCGAGGAGACAAAGGATTTCATTTTCTAGAACAACTTAATTTTCGTTAATTCTTACAGAACCTTAAAGAAGTTTGGGCAGAGTTACAAAGGGAATTTCAAATTCTACCAATGTTGAATGACACTCCACCAAAAGTGAAGAGGAAAGAAGCACTGGAGGCAAAGCTCGTCGAAGTTGAGAAGGACATAAAGTTGATAGAAGAAAATGAAAGAATATTCGTCGTTCAAGATCCTAACGATCCACGGTGCTCCAAACCCAAGGACCCGGACTTCTGCTACCAGAATATAAATTATCTCCGGAAAAATACTATCCTGTGAAAAAATTAAATACATTTCTAGCGCTGAGGCCTTATTGGAACGCAAGATTGTCAATTATAGAAACAAGCAAAGAAAATCTATCCTTCCATCTCGCTATGATCATCGGTAGACGAAATGTATTTAAAATTTGTATAATGTTTTACAGTTTTTGCTGGTAATAATTGCGAATAATTTTGCAATATCATTAATCGGTCGTCGAGTATCCATCAACCCGATTGTGAACACCAATACATTTGTTCTTCTACCAAACAGGGACGGGTTTCTACGATTGAAATAAAATTTCTTACAGTTTTCACTTTGTATTTTAAATCATATTGAGTTACGAACCTTCTTCTTCATTAACTTATCAACAGTTACATTAAATGAGCGATTCGCAATAGCTAATCATCAACTTGGACTAGACCAAGAAAACAAAGCAGAAAAACTTTCACCATAACAACCGATGAAACAAAAAAGAAGCACTGATATGCAAATATCAAGAATTTCTTGGACCACCCCACTAGGTACAAGTTCCAGCAATTTTCACAAATGAATTAACAACCACCTCGCGTGCTAACAGAAACTAAATTCTAGCAGGAAAATACTAACGAAAGTAGAACTTGATTCTAACGAGTGAGGGAGAATCTTTTTCGTTCTGAAAATTCAGGTATTCAGCAAAAAGTTTGTAACAACCTATCTAGAAATGGCGAAAATAGTTAACGATACGCCCTAGTATTTTGAGGCTGCATCAAGTGACAAAAACTTTGACGGATTCTTCAGTTTAAATTCACAAGACAATCCTTTCCAACCAGTTCGAGTATGGATGAGAAAAAATAAATAAAATTAGCCAATAACATTTAATTTAGACGAAGGGCTGGTTGTGACTAACCCTATAAAATGTTCACGATAAAATACCGTGTTTTTTCCATAGTATTAATATGTTATCCAAATTCCAAATCATGGCGTAGCCTCCCTCAAACAGGAAAAAATTATATAATAATCATCTGGCGCAACAAGGAAAAAAAGAATAAAGAAAAAAATAAAAGAAAACGGAAGGCCCTCGAATGCCAAAAGGTAACTACTTCATCAGAACCCCTTATTCCTTTATCATTTCTAAACTGCTGTCACTTCCATTGGTGCCCGACCCGGCCCCTTCTTCTTCGACTTCTTTTTCTTCGGCTGCTGATGCCAGCTGCCAAGACGGTATCGTCAAAGGACCGGAAACTGTCGCAGAGGGAAATTGTTTCCTGAAAAATGAATGATTGGCTCGAATTAGTTTTCGATTGATGTAAGTATGCAGCGGAAGAATTGGTGTAGGTTCGATTAGAGGGAAAGGCTTTTGCTTATTCAATAACAATTGACTTGAAACATTGAGCTCGTAGGAGGAAATCCGAATTTTGGCTGACCAGAGGGGTCACATCTTCCCACAACATATTCGCGAGAAGCGATCAGTTAACATTGCCGTAAGTTATAATAATACAAGGAATAGAATCTGCATAGATAATACAACTCATTTCAGTATTGAAGAAAAAAATTCATTAAGAATGCGAAAAAACCAATGATATTTTAGCTGACCTTGAGGGTCATCTGAGACCTTCGAAGACATTAAAATTCCATATTCACTTAATTCTTTACTAACCTACTAGTAGGCATCGAGCTACGAATGATAAGAGTCCTAGCCTAGGGCCAATTTTTCAAAGACATTGGGGATTGTAGAATAATCAAGGCAATCCCATGATATGTACAGATAAGTGTTCTTCTTTGACTTCCAGATCACAGAATTTTAATGATACTTGAAGTAAACAACACGTTCTGAAGAGAAATTGACAATGTAAAAAATTCAAGGAAATACTTTGTGACCTCGAAGTCAAATTACAAACTCAGTGATACGTTAGTAGAAAAATAATAAACGGAAATGAGAGAAATTTTAATAAACTCACAGCGCTGCAACTGCAAGGGTCTAGCTCTATATCGGCTATGCTTGACTTATCTGAACATAGACAGGTGCCGAGGTAGACACTTAGAAAAATAGAAAAAGGCGACATTAGATATCAAACAAAGGACATTATTACGGCAATAGAAGTAAGATACAAAAATCTAGCTAAGTATAACGAAAATGCAGGTAGCCAACAATAATTGCCCAAGAAGCTTAAGATGGAAAATTGTGTTTAATGTAATATTTATTGCCATCTTTAAAATGAGACAAGTGTGACGTGTTCAAGTTTATTGGGCTCTTGGGAGTAAAATGCGCATTTAAGAACGTGAGTTTAAGATTTAAAAAAAATGTATTTTGAATTATGGGGTGTATCTGAATTAATGACTCGATTCGGCGATGGATTCTTTTTAGCAATTACTACAGATAAAATCGACCTTACACGGGCACGTATTTCCTTAAGGTTTAACGTAGAATAAAGAGCACTGGAAGACAGCCAGTCGACAAGGAAAAATAGGAATAATTCATTAGCATGATGATGGAGGCCCATGGTCAAGAGAAACAAGGTAATAATGGATGATGGTAGAACTGATAAGACTGCGCTCTAGCGGTAGCTGAGCGTAGCTTTGACTCGAATCCCTTCAGCCTAAACTGCCTAAAATGTGATACAAGTAGTAAGGGAGGAAACTCAATATAAACGAAAATTCTTTTTTCAATTTACAGGCTTACATTTTGAGCCAGATCAAGTATAAAAGATTAGGTATAGTCTGTAGTATACATCAACCTTCATGTTTCTTTTTAAAAAATGGATACACCCAATTTTCAACAAAAATCAACCGAAGCCTTTTATAGTTTTGAAAAACGACGAAGATACTGCAAGGAACTAAATACTGCAAACTGGATTATCAAGGTACAAGTGAATAACATACGAGGTAAACATACCTGTTCAACATGAGCTTTTTGAGAGAAGACACTTCAGTTTTCAACTCCTCAATTTGCCGGGACAGTGACTCGACTCTTCGTTCAGTCACGCGTTCCATGTCGTCTCGAACCCGAGATACGCTGTTTTTTAAGTCTGATAGCGAACTCGTTATCATCTTGTCAAGATCAGACAATCGAGAGTCTAAATTCTTTTTACCACCTCCAAACATGAAGGGTACTAAATATTTCTGTAATGTAAATGTGATCGGTTTTAATTCAAAATACGACGTTGGTTAATGAAAAAGGGCGTATTGCTATATTTAAAGGACTGCTCATTGAAGTAGAAAGGAATTTTATACATAAACAAGTCTATCGGAGAGTTTATGATTTGATTTTAATGGGGTTTTAATGCGTTTGGTACTAGGCACCAGGAAATTCTCGTAACTATATTTCCCACGAGTATTCAGCGTAAACAAAACCTATGGCCAGACGACCACATAGTGACAAAACATAATGTTTACCTTATAAAACCAATAGACGGCGTACGCAAGGCCTCCTATAAGGGCGACACTATTCGCTATATCCCTATACTTCATCCAACTAGGTTGCTGGTGCCAGGAAGGAGGGTATGGAACCAATGCACCCTGGCCAGGGAAAGTGGCACAATCAAAGTTCTGCAACAGAATAATTTTTAAAAAATCGTACAGAGCTGAAAATTCACGAGAAAAATTCGCCATATACATTCAAATGAAGACAACTTACACGGCTTTGAATGAGAACTTCAGCCTGTTTCATGGAAAGCTCAATTTCGGCGTCTGACAAGCCTTTTTTCTTTAAAAAAGCCACTTTATGTTCTTGAGGACTGTTAACAACGTTGCGAGAAGACAGGAATTTTGCTGCAGTTTTCACCTGGATAAAAAACCATCATTGCTAATAACTGAATTGGTTGCTCAGAATATATCTATCATAATTATATGTAATGCCACATACATGACAGATGGTTGTAATTCGATATATTATTGTTGTATAATGTATATTATTATGAAAATTATCCGGATATCCACATCAAATGCATCTTGAAGGCTTACTGATGAGTAGGCCTCGAACAATAACAGTGAGCACATGCTAGGAATATTGTCCAAGACTCACCAACTGCTCTCTGGGTGGAATCGGACCGTCATCCCCAATAGGATCGGGCCCCGGTTCCCTCTGGTTATCCGACATCGTTGCCAATGAGATGACGTACGCACTAACCGATTTCTAGCTCCAGCGGAATTAGAGACACATTAGATATAAGTACTGAATGGCATTAGGAATAGAAGAAACCCAGATTTGGCACACTCGACGAGTCAGCGAACAACTAGGTACAAGGACGTGATCTCCCACGAAGATCCTGGAGGTGAACTCGATAACAAACGAGAGACCTTGGATAATGTTCACTATGGGAATATGCAAAAAACCGTCAAATATTTGCTGGCAAATTGGAAAGACATTTAAATTGTTATAGGGCTAATGACAACGTAACATCCACGATCCACGTCGATTCGAACCTAAATTGAACGCAAACAAAGATTTTCACTTGTCATTGAAGGAAGGTGGAAAGTGGAATGATTCTAATCGATAAGCAAGAATCAAACCAGCAACATCGAGAAGGTTATGCTTGTTCACACATCAAAAGTAGTAACAATATACACCGCTGTAAGCGCTACGGAGGACTACAAATTCATTTTCCATCTACGGAATTTCCAGAAGTCAGCATCTGCCAGCCAAAATTTGATTTTTTTAATGAACCTCCGAAATATTTTTTTTTGGAGTATCTAAATGAAATTTTATCTTAAAAGGAATACTTAAATAAAATTACTGCGTCCATGGATGTCTTATCAGACCACTTAAAATGGTCTCAACACAATAGCCATTATTATCAATCATTATCACAAAATCTGTTGATATTCTGATCGGCCTGAGGATTTTGATCAATCGGCCTCGATTCGATCGGTGTCATTGTCGCAGGAATGAAAGTATATCGGTATTTAGTACATTCTCCTCACTTATTATCAATGAGAAGTATAATGAGACTTGATCTTCTTTCTGAGTTGGATTTTTAGAATGTAGTTTAGTGTTCATCATGGTAGCTCCCTTCTTCAAGACGTTCAAATACATATTTATGTGTTTGTTCGTGACTTTTATGTTAGCTTGTGCCATTTCGCTGTTCCTGATTCCTCCAAGTAAGTAAGACTTTCTTGGTAAATTTGTTGGAATTTGAAATAATCGTTAATTTTCTGGTAGCATTCCCGACATTCGGAACTCTTCTGGACTGGCTTTTGCGGCCTAAAAGCCTGCCATATGGGCTCAATATGTTTAGAATCAACTCACAAAGTCTTTCTAATCATAATCCTTAAACGAATGCCCAATATTTCACTTTAGGTGAAAAATATCTTCATCTTCAAGTATCATTTTTTTGACATGTGTCAAATCTGAAATCAACCAAGCCGAATCTTTATATCTCTAGTGATAGTAGTGATCTCTGAACTATGGTACCAAATACTCATCCAATCTCAAGTTGGGTGGGTGATTATTCTTGTTCCTGACTCGATTATTGATAATATTGTTCAGAAACTCGTAAATGGGATTCTTATGATCTAGTATCTCATATTGATTCATGTAAACTGCGGTTCAATGCATTGAAATGCAAGAGACGTTGGAGAATATTCAGTGAATGAGGGTTTATTTCGTGTTGTGGTCCAGAAAACAACTCCAAGTTCAGATAAGTTGTGTTTTTAGAGGCCTTGGTTTAGATTTTTCCTAAGTTCGAATTTCGGCTAGTTTGTAATTGATGTTGATGAAAATTTTAATTAATATTGTAGTGCTTTATTTGAATTTTGAATGATTTTTATTTCCACTGTTGACTCCATGAATTGCCCTCTTGTAAATATCATTTTCTTCCCTTATGTCAAAATCAGTTGATTTAGCACCTGAAATTTAGTGGAAATTGGCACTCCACACAAGACCCCGAAAATCGATAAAGATAATTTCAAAAATATACCCAATTTTTTCCATGTCCTGCCACCGTTGGCGGTAATCGGTCGAAGTAACCTCGACCTACTCAGCGTCCAAAATTCGGTATTACTCGTACCTGATTCATGCCTGGCTATCAAAACACACATTTTCACCGATCGAACTGAACAAGCATCAGGCACAATCAGGTGTCGAACGGAGTCTCTTAGCAGAACTCCAGATTGTTTAGTGTCTTTTTCTGAATCGGGCATCTCGGATTAAGATTCTACACACTTTGAGACGTAAAAGGTAAAAGTTTGGAGAAAACGAAAAAATTATAAATCCGCAAAGAAAAATCAAAATGATCATAGCCGGGATAATAGTGGTTGGTCTTTTCACTCTTTTGCAGCTGTCAATGATGGATGAATACATGATAGCCTATATGTATTTAAATTCCTCTAAAAACCATGGCGCTCGCAAAATAAAGACCGTTCGGTAAAAAATGGAAATTCCGCCCCTCCTAGGGCAAAAAAGAATGTGGAGATGCTGGGATTTGAACCCAGGACTTTCAGCATGCGAAGCAGACACTCTACCACTGAGTTACATCCCCCATTGGTGAAATCTGAGCGGGTTGCCACTCTAATACAGTGGAATTGTAGAACAAAGCCCCGAGCTGCGGCAAAAATGAGAATCTGATGATTTTGTTTATTGATTTTTGGTGTTATTGTTTAATATACGTGGGTGGACGATAAGTTTCCGGCCTGACCAAGAAAAACAACGTTTTTAAGATTTTTTTTTTCTCATTTCTCAACATCCTAATCTCCTTCAAGGCTGATACATTCCTCATAGCGTTGTTCTAGTCTAGTAATGCCATCTCTGTAGACTGATTCGTCAAGCTCCTCATCTGGCGAAGACAAAAAATCTTGTTCCATCACGATAACGCACCATCGCGCACGTCAATCAACGATTTGAAGTTTGAATTGATACCGCACCCTGCCTACTCTCCAGATCTAGACCCGAGTGACTATTTTTTTTTTTTCCTAACCTCAAAAAAAATAGCTTGGTGGTAAAAGATTTGCGGACAATGAAGAAGTAATCGAAGTTGTAAATGGGTATTTTGAGGAGCTTGTCGAATCGGTTTATAGAAATGGCATTACTAGACTAGAACACCGCTATGAGAAATGTATCAGCCTTAAAGGATATTATTTTGAGAAATAAAAAAAAAAAAACTTACAAACGTTGTTTTTCTTGGTCAGGCCGGAAACTTATCGATCCACCCTCGTAATGGAACGTAATACCATCAGTAAATAGTCCTAATTTATTACCTTATTTATTAAAACGTGATAATGTTAATGTAAAAACAATCGTTTTCACCCTTATCTTTCAAGGTGGAAGAGAAGACTGCAAGTGTCCCGGTGGCCACACGAAACTATCTCTATTTGACTCACCTCACCTTCTTGGAGTCGTCGTTCCATTTCGAGACAGATTTGAGGAATTGCTTGAATTTGCGCCCCACATCGCTAAATTCCTGTCTGGCCAGAAAATAAATCACAAAATCTATGTTATAAACCAGGTGAGTTGCCATCATGTTCATGTCACCAGCATGAACGGTAAGCGTCAACTTAATAGGTCGTTCCTACTATGAAGCATGATGTAGGATCCTGCTCAGGAACGTATTCATCACAAATACTCGCTCGGCCAAAATACACTATTCGAGTTAGAGTAATTGGCGTGACATTGAAATATAACGGTTATTTCATGGGGAGCACTCAAACGCGTTACCTTTAAATTAATTTAATGATCAATGTTTACCCACTCGTAATAATTTCGTTAACGGAATTTTACCAAAAGGTGGAGTAAGTACCTAGAATTTTGGTTTTGGACAAGATAATACAATTTGGTTTGTTGCCTGAAATTCTGCGATTTTTCGAACGTTCAAATGATTTGATACAAATTGTATCAAAAGGACGTTCCTTATCTTCCCACAATAGAAATACAAATATGATTTTCAGGGAACAATATCAGGAAAGAAAAATGTAGAAGGTACAAACGAAATTGGCGAGTGGGATACCTCTATAACATTTTTCCTTGAACTAACATAAAATTTGCATAATCAAAATCATATTATAATATATGATTGCTAACAAACTAAGGAAGGATTTGCACAGCTCATGCCCTTGTATGGGGGAGACTTGACAAGGACAATTTTTGTATCATGAATAACAATCAATCAGAATTTTTCCCGATTTTCAGGTCGATCAGTACCGGTTTAATAGAGCCTCCCTGATAAATGTGGGATTCAAAATGGCCACTGCCGATGGTTGCGACTACATCGCGATGCACGATGTCGACTTGCTTCCTCTCAACCCAAATTTGTCGTACCACTACCCTGCAGTTGGACTGCGTCACATCGCCTCTCCAGAATTCCATCCACGTTATCATTATCCTTCTTTTGTGGGGGGGATACTCATCATAAAACAGTAAGCGTTTTCTATATGTACATATTTATTCGCTTAGTTATTACTTAGTTAATCCTAAGTAACTAATACATATTATTCATAATAGTAGTATATTATAGACCATAATATTGGTCATCACTAACCATCAACTTTATTTGTTAACAGAAAAGTTGTATGTCTTATATACACTATTACCATAAAAAAATCAACGTTGATGATGATTACCTATCGCTTACAGGGAAGATTTTATTCGCGTAAACGGAATGAGCAACAAATATTGGGGCTGGGGGTTGGAAGATGACGAATTCTTCGTAAGACTGAAAGAAGCTGGCCTGAATATATCTCGGCCCTCGAATTTGACTACTGGAATTGAGAACACATTCAGGTATGTTCTAGTTGTATTAGGTACTCCAATTGCTGCTTACTGAAAGGTCACAAATTCAAATGAATGCATGCTGAATTTTATTTTGGGGGACGAGACGTATTATTTTTCTTTAAGAAAAAAAACCATTGAAACCAGAAATGTATGTTGGCTGAGGAGGCAGGATGTCAAGAACTAAGGAAACAAGAACTTTCCTCAGCTCAACTTTATAAAAGTCATTGAGATTTGACTCAGCACAGCCCAACTGCCGCTAGAGTAACCATAACAGTCGTATCATTCTTACTGAAAAATTTTCGCCTTCTTTCAAGTCATCATTATGATCTTAGTTAGTTCTTATCCTTCTATGACGAATGACTGGCATGATAGGTACTTTTCAAATACCATAAATTGAAGCGTATTTCGGAGTTCTCACATTTACTTCCCCATCAGTATCCATCGATAGATAGAATGAAAAAAATACCAAAAGCTGATAGTTTTTGACCTCTGAGTCTTCATTAACATTGGGGTGCACAGGCTCGAAAGAAAAGTATGTATTTCATGTCAATGGAGCTACCAATCTTATATCTAGGTGAGACTCCGAGTTTTATCTTAAAAGGGACTTTTGAGAAAAGCACAAGTGACTGACGTACTTCTTGGCAATACATTTTTCTGTTTTGCAGGCATATCCACGATAGAGTGTGGAGAAGAAGAGACATGGCAAAGTGCTTTAATCAGAAAGAAGTGACGAGGCGTCGAGATCGTCAAACGGGCGTTAAGGATGTTGCTTTTACGGTCAGATCCAGGCATAAATTGAACGTTGACTCCGCTGTCGTCGCTGTGGTAAATACTGAGCTTCGCTGCAACCGAACTGTCACTCCATGGTGCCTCTGCTCTGAAGAAAAAAAGAAGGAAACTTCAGATCGGCGCGGTAAATCCAGATGACAACTGGCTCCATACAAGCATCTGTGTTAAGATGAACCCACACCATTCTTCGAGGCACCTCGACATTTTTTTTATGCAATTCAAGACGACTGCACGGTATTCATCACATGCGGGGATTGTTGGATAAGTATTTAGTGGAAAACACGAGCTTATCTCTCTTGGGAAACCAACCCGATCCTCCTCCTTCCATGCTTGTCACTATGGAAGGTCAACATAGGGTACCATTTGTGATTCTTCGTTTGTTAGTTAATTTTACCAATATCCTTAACTACCTTGGGATTTGTTTTCCATTCTCAGCCACTGCCCTCTATTATTTAAAATTATTTTTAGTTTTTAATATAGAGGCTAGAAAATAATACACCGTATAGTATTTGCATCTTCCATGGTGTAGGTATAGATTTGGCATTTAGGTACTATTCTAGGTGTTCGTTACGGATAAAAAAGTTCACTCATTCCAATTTGAAGCTTTCACAATTATTACAACTGGCTTACTTTTTTCATGCTTCTGAACGCATCCAATTAATTGAGACCGTTCGCCGACATCTGATCCGACGATAAAACAATTATTGTTCATAATTTTAACCAATACTATAAGAATTGAGGTGAACTAAAGGACTGTGATATTTTTTTAACGTCAAGTTATTGAAGAACGACCTAAATCCGTCAATAAAAACAAATTGTCAAACGGTTTGGTATTTTTTGACAAATTATTTTGACGTTGCTTTACATATTTCTTCTATGAACTATCTTGTAATGGTTGCTTGTAAACCGATTGTAGATTGTCTGTGAACTAGCTCACGATACGACTAGTCTAGCTGTGCCATGATCATCTTGGTGTAGGTATAGCAGTAATATCCTTAACCCGATTTATTTATTTGGAATCATTTGCAATACTTCGTCAATCATTATTAAATTTTTAACGTGATTTGTACGTTCATGTGCTCTGAAATGTTGGTGTAATGATGCATATTTTTTAAGGCTTCCAAGGTATGCAATTAATGTAAGGAATAATAACAGTAATAATAATGCTATCTGAATAATTGACCCGGTGTTAAAACTATGAAAGTAAACTTCTTGATCTTGCATATTATTTTCTTTCTTTCTTTCTTCAACGTCACCGCTCATTCGTCTTACCTAGCTTCGGATAAAGCAACATACGTCTGCGCATTGGTGAAAATGGCTATTTTGGATTTTTGGGGAATATGGTGTTCGTGTGGGGTGAGTACCTGTCATTTTCCATCAAGTATTGATTAAGATGGGTATAGAGTAAATCTATTGCTTGTAAATAAAGGCACGGTATTCGCCTAAATAGAAACCACTTTAAAAAAATAAGGTATAGATCTAAGCTTTCCCATAAGGATGAGACGCCCAAGAACGCCACCAATGCAATAATTATTTTGTAAGTCTCGCTTGTGGGGAAAGTAAAACCCCTCTCGACTTGATACCAATTGAACCATACTCAAATCCGGTGCACTGAAATCGTTCCTGGTTCAATCCAACCGTCAAAATTTAGTATTTCTACTGTGACAATATTGTAGATACCTTCGTGGAAGGCAAAAGTATGGAAACAATTTTTTTTCTAGTGGACGAATATTATTTACAAACTCAACCAAATAATTGTACATCTCCCAGAAAGTGGAACATTGAAGGTGCTTATCAGTAAAAAATAGCACACCTCAAAATGGGCCTTCGTGTCGTAATGTCGTCTTGTACATGTTTGTATTATTTATATGGAAGATAGATCCTGGGATATTTAAATGAGTTTTGTTCGGCTGGTTTTGATAGGTAATATAGGTATTCTCTGATTTCGATATAGACTTCAGCAGAGGTAGCGGAATCTCGATGTACCAATTCCAAAGGCTCAAAGAACCGAAACTTTACATCCTTATGTTTTGTGAGGTTATGACGTCAGCGTTGGTTATCAGAGAGAGTCTCAGTCTAAACTTCCTCAGTATCTCTCGCGACCGTGAAACTTCTGTGTTATGGGATTACTACTTGTTCGTTATTTCTTTATTGCCGATTCATAATTATTTGATTGAGACCTCGTCATGCATTTTCTCATGGTCCTACGTGAGGTAATTATATTATAGATCGTTATTAGTTGTTATATCTCGTCCACCTCCGCCCAATTTTGGTATCCTGTTCCTGTGCAACAGAGTGTTGAAGTAATAGAGAATTATATGGACTCTACATGGTCCGTGTCTTTGCGACATGTTGCCAGGTGCCACAGGAAAGATGTGCTGTTATATGATCGGGAAAAACGTCTTGGCTAGGTGTTCAACGATGGATTTTCCACTTAACGCACAGCGCGCGGATCGGTGTTATTGTATCTTAATACTCGCATACCTAAATTAAGTACTGCTCCTTCTTAACTACTTTATTAATGACGTATCCTTTAAGACATCAGGTGATATTCCTTGCGTGTAATGAACCGTACTACCGCTAACGATCATCCAAGTGGGTGATCGTTGAATACTTTGAGGAGTACCTGGCCAACAGGTCTTCTTCGATGTCCCAACAACGTCCAACACTACGTTGTAACCTGTTTGTCGCATACTGTCAAATCAGCCCGCTAAAAAAGTACCTAATCGCATAAATTTTGTCCTCGTTTCGATCGGGTCGCCAAAAATCCTTTGTTGAGAAAGTATCGGTCATTCACAAACTGACCATGTAAGAACAGATGGTGAGAATTCACCTGTGATGAAGGCATTCGCCTAGTACCTTCATGTTCATAATAATTCATTTGAAGTGCCTTTAAGTTACTACATGGCTGATTGATCGACCAATTCAATTCCACCACTAGGTACCCTACCTATTCTAATTACAAGGTACTCCTACAAGCCTAATTTTCGTTGTACCTGCTCCCAACACTATGCCAGGATGCACAGTGTGACAATTCCATAAGTGTTCTATTTCCCCACTGTCGTGAAGGAGTCCAATAAATCATAATCCGTAGAATCGATACTGACCGCCGAATAAACAGCACTCAGTAATACGAAATACGAAATAGACTCCCGCAATTCTTGGCATAAAAGTGATTATAATCACCCTTCAAACCCATTATATTTTGCTCTGAAATATATTTTTTAAAATTAACGTTTGTAGCCATAATTTAAAAGTTATATGATTTAATATAACTAGCCAGAATAATTGGTGTTTTGAAGTTGGTGTATAATATTCCATATGTCATCAATCGCGAGCAAATGCTCATGGGGAGGTAGTAGCATTTAATAATGTAATAATATTGTATGTAATGTTTGGAATATAAAAATAAAATGCATTTATGAAAAAAAAAAAATCGTCTAAGCCAATAACCCTGTCGATTCATGTACAATATACATACACCTACCATGAAATAGTGGATTTATATGTATTTATTGTATACTTTTTTTTGTAGGTGTACAACCGTGCCCGCTTGACTTGATCATTTGGGCTGTTGAGCCCCTAACATCGAAAATGTCACACGATGAGCCTCCTCCTTCCAAACCAGGTTGGTGATATATTTTGCTTCCTTTTCTTTTTCTTTGTGTTTGCTTTTGTGAGTGCAAACTTACAAGTTCAGCTACATTGCTTCTCTGGACATTAGTCCCGTTGTTCACATTTACTTGTTGACGCTATACCCAATTCATGCAGCTCTATTTATGTTTTGTTCTGGATTTAATGGTTCTTTTCGGTTTATTTCGAACAGATCCTTCTTTATGAGATCCACCATGATTAAGGGTACTCTTTTTCAAGATCTAAGTCGTTTGTGTGTAGTTTTCTGCGCTTATGACTACATACAATTTAGATTTAGATAAAAATAGATTACAGCATCTTCATAATGAAACGATTTCCCAACGAAATTTGGTGCTTGGAGCTCAAGAGTGCGTCACCAAACAGCAATGGTTTGGTGCTAGCTGCGCAATTAGCTGTCCATTACCATTGTAAAAGAGGTTTCTGTTTCACCTGCCCAATTCGCAGAGGGGTGGGGGAAGCCTTCAGGACTAACTAAGAGCCAGAGGAGAGAAAGCAAGGTAAAAGACTTTGAGTCTACTCTTAATTTCTTGTAAGGGGCCCCTCCAACGACTAATCAACAAGCTAGAGGAGGTAAGGTAGAGATTGGAATTACTGGCAACCCACTCTCACGCCCACGTTTTTCAGAGCGAACAAAGCGAGCGTCATGCCTTCATGTGTGACAACAGGTTTTGCACAGTTCTGCATTCACTGATATTACTGGGTCTCTGCAGTACATACTTCGTCTAGGGTGCTCGCATTAGCCGAACTACGTTATAGCAAAATGAAACAAGAGACCTCCTTCCCATAGAATGGCTATTCCTGTCTGAATACTGAAAGGATGAGATCGACTGGTGGAAGGGCGAAGACCTGAAGGGCCGCCCTTTTGTTCTAGATCGATATCTTCGAGTAACTCTCCTCTTCAGCGAATTCTCATCTAATTGGGTGATGGGTTCTCAACATTCTGTGAAATGTTCTTCGTGATTCCTACTTGTAAATAAAAACATCCTTTCAGTTTAAATAAATCGTATGTTCGAAGTCGGGCATTGAACCTTTTTTATATAATTATATTGATTGTGCTGTAATATGGACCTATTGCGGAACGCTTAAAGTCTTCTGTGACATCGTGCCTTGTCTTTGCAACCTCGTCCATTTCTTAGCAACGTCCTATAGTTCTTCTCTGAAGGCGAGCAGCAATTCACGATGCTCTTTTCCACGATCTCCTCTCGATTGTTCAACTGGGGTTGTTCTGCTGCTGAGCCAGTTGGCGATAGCAATCTTCGGTTCAAGCCTGTGGGGTGGGAACTGCGTCCTTGGGGGTTGAGGTCGGGACTCGGGTTTATATTTAGCTCGCGATCCATAACCGCCCCCACCAAAAGCCCGGACAGAAATAGAACTCCGGCCTCTCCCCGCGTGGGCGGTCAAAATCAACCTGCTTTTCACTCCACACCTCCAGGTGGTTGTCATTGTTTCATTATTGACTATTTATTGACTTTGCTCCCACTTTCTCTCAAATAAGTTTCCTTGAAATTAGTCGGGGTTTTAATCCCCCCTTTTTTTAAAGGTAAGTGACAAGGTTTTTAGGAGCGATTGGAAATCGTGAGCTATTTACCTAATGTTGGAGGCAAACAGTGACGAAGGGGTTCCCAAATATCGTGTCTACGCTTCCGAATTGTTTTATGTTTTAACGTATCTTTCTCGTATCGAAAAATTCGCATCATTTTTTAAATAAGTTCCAATTTTTGTTCCAATAAAGTATTCCTTCTCGAAATGACCGATCCAAAATTGACGTCCTCTGGTGTGCAACAATGGGTCCAAGAACCATCTAGATCAAGCACTTCAAATTTATTGAAATTGATACCTTATACGTCCAAAAATCTCAAAAGCAATTTTAAATGTCACTTTTCACCCATACGCTACGAGCCAAAATATTCAGAGGACAAGCTTGGGGCTGACCAAAACTTTAGTTTTGAAAAATATTCTACTGCCAAAAACAATGTGCACCCCGATCGGTAGAGGCATATTAGTTTTGAATCTCTATAACTATTGCTATAGAAAATGTTTGATCGATACAAAAAATAATACCCTTGACAGATACAGCCATTCCCCGAAACCGTTCAAAATATACTTATGTATTTACACCCCCCTGCGGACTGTTAACGCGAGTCAGGCAACATTTAAACAATTATTTACTTATTTAACTAGAATGTGCAACAATTTCCATGAGTGCAGTGTTTATGGAATAATTAATTTTACCCGATCAATATCCAAGTATTGCTCATGTGAATAGATTTAATAGTATAAATTATTTCATATTCTAGATTTTATAGTATGGTCATTTTTTATTTACCTTCATATCCTATTTAACCTAAAATTTATTACTTGAATTTTTATGATGAACTGTTGATCTTTTATATCAATTGAGGTTCATACATTGATTAGGTATGTTGGTGCTCAACTATCTGATTTCAGATTTACAGATTGTATGAATCACACTAGACTATTTGTCAATCCGATATATTAATCGGTGAAACACACAGAATTCCGTTCTTTACAATGAATTCGTGCGTCAGACACGTCCGATATCGAAGCGTAGTTTCCTGTTTGGAACATTTGGTAAAATGCCTTACCTCAATACAAGTAGCAGATAAAGTAGCATGGGGACAATTGGCCTAGTGGATAAACGAGAGGATGTTCACGCTTGAACACGTAATTTTACGAATTGTAGAAAAATATACTGATTTTTCTTAGTCGTGTGGAGCTTGCGTGCATAATGATTGCAACTACAATACTGTGGAAGCAGCTATAAGGATTGACGCAATAAGGTAGCTCATTGGATGACTGGGACGGAACGACATTGACGAGCTGGGTTTCGGAGATGAGCTGGCTGGATGTCCTGTGGTCGTCGGCACACCAGTTTCGAAGGTTTGGCTGGGAGTGGCTGAAGTTGTTGGCTTTGATGAAATTTGTTGAATCGGTTTGCTCGTTGGTGGAAAAACTTCCCCATCGCTTGTCCCAACCTCAAATACTTGACTCGGCTTCGTTTCGTTGGTAGTTGAGGGCCTTGCTGTAGTCGTTGTTGTTTCTTTAATGGTAGAAACTAGACTTGGTTTCGTGGTTTGGGTAGTTTGAGGTGCAGGAGTGGTTTGGGAAGGTCGGATTTCGACGGCATGGCTTGTGCTACCTGGTGTTGACGTCACTACTCCTGTGCTCAGTCCCTGTGGTGAAGTATTTGTCGTGTTTGCACTCTCAGGTTCCTTTCCTGGTGTGCCAGGTTTCTGTGCAACGGTTTGGTTTTGAGATTGGCTGGAGACACCTTGTTCCGTTTCTTCGTCAGAGGGCTCTAACTTTTCACCAGATGTAACGTTGTATATCTGCAGCGGAGAAATAGATGAGACGTTTTCTGACTTTGGTCCTTTTGTCGAGGACTCAGTATTGATAGTTGTTGGTGCTGAGCTTGTTAGATTGGATAGCCATTCCATATCTGCTGTATTTTGAGGGCTGGGGCTGCTCGACGTTATATTACCTCCTCCTGAAAGAAAACCAAGGATTTTTTAATTCGTGCCAAGGCAATATAAGTATTGCTGTTTTCCTGGATCTCCTGAGTGTTAGTCCTAAAAAGTGGCCTGCAGCTTACTGTACCTCAAAAATCAAGTTTTATTCAAGTCTGGGTGACCCTCCTCGTTTCCTCGTTCCTACTTAAATGATGATAAAACAGTAAGAGTGGTCTCTCTACAAGCTACTGTTCATATACGATACGTCTCCACGGAACTGAAATTGAAAAACCTTGTCCCTATTCGGATTGAAAAATCCGCTTCCACGTTTTTCATTGCTTTCATCCTAAACGAACTCCAATATTTTATACCCAATTATTTATTTCATTTAGTTGACGATTACGCTCACGGTGACCTCCTCATTAACTTTTAATTGCCTGTTCCAGTTTTGATCATTGGTAATTTTCTGTTATCTCCTTGTGCCTATCTATTTTCGGTAATGACTAAGTTATTGCCATTAGAACGATTATTCACTCTCATTTTTTCGTTAGCTTTTTTCAGATGTTTCGTTCCCGATTTATTCGCGATTTTGAACTTTGTCCTCGACATTATCTCACCAAAATATAATATATATTATATAACATAGTTATTCGTAGAGTATTCTCAAATCGGAGTATACTATTGGAAAAAGCGTAGGGGGAAATGTTGGTCAAATAGTACGTGAAGACCTATAAGACTACCCCCTGTATAGCCCTCAACAAGCTTGATCAAAAAATATTGATTGGCCTCATACGGGGGCTTCATGAAGAGTAACTGTAGAGAAGTAGCTGGTTTAGGCGAAAACGACGTATGTGTGGTGAATGACAGTAGTTCAGATTCGCAATATTTGAACTGTTCAAGTAAAATCAGCTTGATTTATGATCCCATTTTGATAAATGAATGGATCCTTGATCGTAATAAATGGTCTGTGGTGGTTTTTATGGGCTGGGGGATTGAATACTGATAAGAATGAGATTCCATGTAACATGAACACGAACTCTTAAACTTACGTGCTTCAATCTCGTACATGGGCCCGGCATTTCCCAAATTCCCGAAGGCTGTATCAACTTTATCTGGTTCACCAGTGACTCCGTAATTGTAGCTCGGGACAGCCGGGGCCTGGTTTGGTATGTTGGCCGAAAAAGTAACGCACCATAACGCGCAAAACACGAGAAATCCTGGAACACCCATTGTCGATGGTTCGCAACAAGACTCAAGTGCGACTTTGAGGGGGACCTGTAAGCGCTGGTGATAAGTTCGCCGGTCTAATTAGAATAGATACCCTGGTTATCCGAGGTGAACGTGCCCATTTATCTCTACCGTCTCTTTTGTTTTCGACTTGTTTAATAAGCGCCCTCGATGCTTTGTAAATTAATTTATCCTACGACCTTATTTAGGTTGTATGTTCGTCGGACCTCGGAGACATTAAAAATTACGTATCTTGACCTATTCACGTGCTGTCCTTCGGTGACCTACTAGTGCCGTTGTGGTTTGCCCGTAGAGAATAGATTTCCTTAGGTAATGTAGTCCCATGCAGCCAACAAGTTGTGCACTAATAATGAGCCTACGAAAAGTCACGCACCAGTATTTTCCTCAAAGTTTCCTAAATTACTGTTTTATCTCATTTGAGTGAAAGGCCCAGATAAGAGTTGGTCCGGTTCTCAGTGAAGTGACGAGTCGACGATTTGTTGAAAAAATAGGATGTTTCGGTGAAAACCTGTCGTAGGGATTTCCCCCGGTCAAAGCTACAAATTAACCAAGAGAACGCGATATGTTCCTGGTTTGTGATATAAACGCTAGATAATTTCTTCCTGACTTGCTTTCCTTCTGACTCGCTATTGTTCAAACCCTGTACATTCAGAAACCAGCCTTCATGTCCGATCCCTCTAGGGTAGCTGGTGGCGGTGGACAGAACTCTGACCTTTTCACATAAAATATTGAGATCACTCCTTTATGAAGCTGACTGAAAATACCTGAACACCAGGTGCTTGTTGCGTAAGCTAAAAACAGAAGGAAGGAATCCAAGATATATATGGGTTCTTTATTTATCCGTCTAAGGAGGACGTCTGTCTTGGTTGGTTGTCGAGAATAAATGAAAGTTTAATGTCATATAATGATAACAGGTACCCCCTCCAGACCTAAGACAGCGTGGGGAGAGCTGGGGATTTAGTCATATTTTTCTGGGTTATTGTTTATTTTGATTGTATAACCGAGCGAATACCCTGAACGACATTTATCTTTCGGTAAAAATCGTGTTGAGAGCTTTTGGTCCAATGGACATCGTATTGACGGATGTAGGTCTTCCATATTACGAGGGTTTACCTCAGGTTGTTATGTCATTTTCTTCCTTTTGCGAGAGGCAAATATTGGTTACTTTCGCGAGTTCAATCTAAAAATACAACACCCTAGTTTATTCACAGATATCTGAGCCCGATAGCGATACCTTCTGTAACAATACCGAGCATGAAATAAGGGTCAGGATATCGGATTTAAATAAGTGTTTTTTTTATAGCATCCTCACCCTTCTTATGTCCCGGATTCCTTCTACCTCACTTGATAATGTTCCAGTGACGTCACCTCTGATATGTTATTGCGCACTATGATTGTTACACGCAGTTACTTCCAACACTTCTTTCGTTCTATTGACAAAGCTATTCCTCGAAATGTCAACTGCAATTTAGCTCCAACTGAATTTGAAGCCTTTACCTTTATTCGGCGTCTTTCTTGAATAGATCCCAATAATAATAGGAGACTTGTCCAAACATAGAAGTATACCGCGTCGGGTTCCAAATGTTAAAAGGGTCTCACCGTAGATCGTTAATAGTACAACAATACTCAGGCCAGAAGTTAGTTTGTTTCCTCATCACCACCCCTCATCCAGCCCTTTTTAAAAATAACTTGTTCAGATCAAAGTCGGTTCGACCATGCCGTGTTCTCTAAAAACTCTTCAGTTTGTTTGGATTGGGCTGACCAGATTTAGAAAAGGGGAAGTATTTAGAATTAAGTAGCGCATGCTGCAAGTGTGATAATATAAATAAGGGCAAGGTGCGACAATGCTATACGTGAGGCTTAAAAGCACGACGATAATTGCACTGTATATACCCCCTCATAGATTATGTGTAGGGATTCCATGATTGAAGCCGACGGAAACGCAAGGGTGAAGTGAAGGGTTTTTGTCCAACATTGATACCCAATCAACTCCAACGAGGTTTCTTTTGTTAAATACTACCCAAAATGATATTTTCTGCCGTACTATCGCGTGAATTGCCTCTTGTGGTTGTTGCATTGAATGGTTTTCAATGGGTGCTAAGGCAAAAACTATTTATATCAAGGATGAGGTAAAAAGGGATGGGCGTTTTTGGGGCAATTATAAGTAGTCTTATCGGGATAATTTTTTTATGATGCTAGATAGGGAAATATTGGTATAATGGGTGATGGGATATAACACTACTTGTAAGGCCTGAATTTATAGTTGGTAGACACTTTACGATCGAATGATGGATGGAACCTCGGACTATTAAAAAGGTGTGTGGGAAATAGGAAATTTATTGTAGTTCTTACATTCTTACAATCTTTATCACATTCCCTCAATTAATTCAATTGGAATATACTTGACTCCAATATAAACTATTCAGAATAGAATCCCAGTCCCTGTTGCGGCCCTGGCCGTTGCCTTCCGTCGAGGGTATGTTAAACATGCATGACCGGGCGGCTGTGGTGGTTTGCCTAACAAAGTACTACCGCCGTGACGACCCTCTACCCAGTGACTCCTGTCAAACCTGAAACCGATCTAAAATGCTCCGCCTACATTTTTGTAGGTATCTTCTCAATCAAAAACGCAAGTAACCAAGCATGAAATGAAATACCCCGAGATTTGGCACGTGTGGTTTCAGATAAATATATCACCGAAGGAATTAGTCACGCATTCGTAAGCGAACGTTGCGGTTTTTGGAGTTTTAGTTCTTTATCGAGACGGCAAATGCGTGACGTTTCAGCCGTATGCACGCGAACTTCATTTTTAAGCGCAGAACCTTTATTGATTCTCATTGGCTTAATTTTAGCGATATGTGTCAGGGGCATGTTTTCCGATCGCACGTTTTTCTAAATTTATCTTGTACAGAATAAATTCACCAAATCGCTGAATATTCCTGATTTAGTTGCATGTTGTGGTTCATGCGGAAATCCATGAACATACTTACATTTTCAGCTAATTGCTTGATTTCTATTTTCTGTTCTCGAGTCTGTTACTTTGGTGAAAAATCATCCCTTTCAAACACAGCATATAAAGGACAATTTTGTATAAACTTTCATCTTTTCAAAACATAATTTTTTATCAATACCCTTCTCTGGCAACGGATAGCAGATTGATTTAAATTGGTTAACATCCAAACTATTTTAAAAAGCGATCACCTATTTATATTGAAAACCTCAAGTATGGATTCTCATAATAGTGACATCCCGCCCCCGTTTGTGGCGAGAGACACTCCACACGTCTAATTCCTCCAATTCCGTCGGAGACCCGATTTCAAAAAATATCTATTGCATTTAAAATTAATCCCTGGCCCCGAGAGCAGACATTTTGGATTTTACATAGGTACACAATTTCGTGCCTTTTTTTAAGAAGTAAAAGTTTGAGAATGATTATTTCAATAGAATAATAAACTAATGTTGACTTTGAACTGATAGCCCCCTCAAATTAACTATCACGTTACTCAAGAAAATCGTAAAAAATCAAGGTTATCTACCTTCCTTTCTGTGCACAACCTTTCTGCAACTTTTACTTCTTCCAAGGTCTTCTGCTGTTGAGAATCAATCACGACTCATAAAAACGGAGCCTTTAGACCATTCCAACGTTTCCTGTTGCTTCAGTAATGACACTACTTGCCCTCCGCAGGTCGGGAATCGTAAAAAACCTCAACTAAAAATTTGAGTGTTTTTACAAACGTCGTCTCGTTTCTTACCCAGATAGCTGTGAGATTGAGGTTAGCGTTATTTGAAACGTTGAGTGCTCCCCGTTCTCGAATGACATGTAAAATAGGATTATTTGTCCTACGAAGAGAACCCAGGATTTCCTCTAGGAACACAATTGACTTTAATAACACCATACAGGTTACAATAGTCATCTCGTCTCTTTTCTCAATCTTTGGTGCTGAAGGAGGTGCAAGGACGAGTTCTATCCATAGATCACTTCCTCATATGATTTATTGAAGCTTCTTGAACTCTGTGACCTGTCCTCTCTTCCAATCCTTTCCACCGTTCTATGCTTTGAAGCCTTCCTGCCTCAAGATGTGCATTTTACACTTGGGCAATAAAGAATAATTCATTATGTTTTATCGTTTGACATTACCCTCGAACATTATGGCTTTTTGGAGGTTCTGGAGGTCATGTTTATATAAATTATACGCGCATTCTGACTAAACTAAACTGTGACACAGATTCCCAAAGAGTTATGTTTTTAACGTGAGAGTCGAATTGGTCACTTTGACCCTCTCGCGTGTCCGAAACGATGATATAGGGTAGCGATGGCGTTCGGTGGAAAATAAACGAGGACCTCAACAAGACTCGTAGATAGCAGAGTGTCATCGGGGTTCCCCGGCCTATTCCCGTGCACTATCCCGTGTCCATGAGACCCCCTCCGACCAGCGTTGAAAGAACGCACATTTGTTTGGCGGCAGGTGACGGGGAAGTACAGCCTGAGCGCGAGGAGGGGTTAAGGTGACATGGCTTACTGCCATTTAAAGGGAGAACTACCAGTGATGTAAGAGCTAATTTTTGTTGCCTCCGTAGTGATCAAATTGGCGAAATACTTCAGAATCGTTCCGCTGTTGTATTTCGTGAAACGAGAGAAAACTCACAAAACAACTTCATAAATGATGTAATTACGACGTAGAATAAGGTTGAAATGCAAAATAAAAAAGTCCGTGACGCTGAGTGTGTCCCTTTGCCCTATTTTTCATGATGATTTCTTAACCTGCAGTTTGTATTCCTAATAAATTCACAAGAACCGCTATCTGCACATGCAATCACCTATCGACACCACGTAATGACAATACGATTCTGTATTTTGTCTTATTGTGTTATCACTAAGGTTCCTTGGTGGCGCCAGTTATTTTTGAGATCTCACGTGTGTTTCAAGAGTGCTTGTTGCTCGTACAAGTCTATTTTTCTTCTAATCTTTTCCCTTTCTTCGGCATTTGTTGTCATGACATTTATTGCATCATTAGGTGCTTTGAATATGTCGTTCCTCGAATCAGACATCTATCTAAGGATAGTTGGGAAGGTTTGCCATTTGCAAATAGCACCTACATGGTTAGAGGAGAGCTTTACAATCATCATTTCTGCCATAACCTTCCGCGCGGCCATCTAAGGGTCGATTTATTTTGACATCGCACTGGAGTTCTTGGACTTCTGTTCTTCAGTATTTTTGTTATACATGTTATCGATTTATCTGCAATGTTCTGAAACCTTATTTTCGAGGTACGAACATTTTTTGTGGCTTTTCGATCGCGCTCTCAACTTCCACGTTCTTTGAAATATACCGTTCTTCTACTCTGTTCATCGTATTGTTTCATAGGGATTAGAAAGAAGGCCTGTAAGGTTTTGGCTGCCACTAGAGCTTCTCAGTTATCCTCTAAGAACATTGATAGTGTTTAAAATCGAACCGCTTGGCTGCCCATTGAAAGGTGGGTTTGTAAACTTCATATTCCAAAGAAAAAAATCAGCTAACGCATCCGGCTCCTCAGACCTGCTTGTGACAGTCTGTACATCGTGACATTTATAGCTGTTTCTGTTACGCGAGTGTCGGTTAAGGAAGGTGGAACGACCGGTGCTAACGGGCTGCCGAGAGGTTCAGGTCAGGGAAGTTTTTCTGAGTCATTATTGGCTGCGGAGAGGATATTTTTTTATAACTCTGTTAAGCCTTGTTGAGCAGTATGTCGCGCCGTTCGGATATTAGGTTTAACATTTCTACAGCAGACGTAGGTCAGTCTGATTTCCCGAAACCGAAAACATCGGAAGGATCTTTCGAAATAATTCAGAAAACGGTAAAGAAAATTTGAATCATGTGTACCTTGAGCAGCTCTCGGACTAAATAACTCAGAAATTAAAAAAATCACGAATTCGCTTGTTCCTTCCTCATACGTGACGTCAAAGTAAATTTGTTTTGATTCGCAGAGTTTTACTGGATGCTGCTCAATTTTGATCCCATTGATTGATGTTCCCTCGGTAAAATTGGGAAAAATTCCTTCGATGTGTTCTTGGAACTCTATCCTCCTTTTGTCCTCAAAATGAATTTTTAGGTGTATCTTCTAAACTTCAAATCTTGCGATTTGTCAAACCTCGTTTTGCTTTCTTAACATGAAATCAAATGGAATAAAGGCAGAGTTCTGAAGGCGAATTCAACAAGTTTGTTGGTCACGGGTGGGAGCCTTGACAACCGGCCGCCCATTCCCCGCCCATCTTTCTCTTTTGCTTTAGCCCTTTTCCGCCCATCATCCCTTCTACTTTTCTGTTTCTATTTTTAGCGTTCTCGTAGTATTGACGACCTCTGACTGCGAATCTTCTCCCCGTTGTGACATCACGTTCTTGTCGTGTTATTGCCGAATTTTTTCTGTTCCTTTACTTATACTTGTCGACATCCAATCGCCCCCATTCATGCCCCATTAATACTGAACATTTTTCAGTTTTTGAAACGCTTCTGTTCTCCAACCGTTTGGTTGATGATGTTATATAGCATTTTGCCTTCTATTGCACGTGGCGGATTGTCAGCCTTGATGAGGACAATCACAACAGTTTCGCATAGGTTTCTCGTAGTAAATGTTCGTACAAACAAGAAAAAAAAAAAAAAAAAAAAAAAAAAGAATGGAGACGTAAAATGAAATCACAACCCACTGATTCGTGATGACAAATGACACAAAATGTGTATCGACTGATAATTGAGCCGCTGAACGGAAAGCAACATTAGTACATAATTAGGTAACTGGTGCCCTTGTTGAACTTAAATTCTAGTTTCAGTATGGAAAAACAAGTTTTGGGCAAAATCCGTTATATCCCACCGTAACATCTACAAGCTGGATAAAATGGTTTGGAATGGTTTCTTGCTTTCATAGAATTTAATTTTTGACATCATCTCATTTCGCATTTCGAAACACTATTCTCTCCCATCCCGTGCCTTTCTGGCCTTCTCGATGCCATTATCTGACTTCAAATACGAATTTGAGTAGGATTATTAGCAACTCCTTCCACTCAACTTTGATGGCTCATATCTTCATAACCCCACGACACCACTAACTTTGCTAGAATTTTGAATACATCCAGTAGGAGTAGGAAAATCTCATATGACGTAATGTTATTGCTGTTAGTGGCGCTCTTGTATAATTCATTTAGCAAAGAATTGTCACGCTGTTTCGCTAGGTAGTAGATTGAACTCCATTCTGGTCCATTATGCCCCTCAGCCTTCCCCCGACAGTCCTTCAACTTCTACGGTCGAGACCTTTTGTACTGAGTTATGATGAATTTATATTTATAGAATCCGGTTTTGATATCGAGTAAATAGGAGAGGGATCCGAACTGGTTTAGACTTTGGAAGGGAAACTAGTCGCTTCGGTCTGCGGCGTAGAAACACTGGAAAGGTCATTGGCTAACAATATGACTAATAAACGAGGGCCCCGAGTGAGTCTAAATTTAGATCTGTCCCCCGCCCCCGGTTTTCTGTCTGTGATAAGTTGATATCCTTGATTTCGGTTACAAACCGTCCTAACAGCGCGCTCCAGCTCTCACCTCACTTCCCATCGCCGTCCTAGTCCTAGAATTCCTTTTGAAATATAAATCACTCGATTTGATTCAGAATTAATTTCACCTATTTTCAAACTGATTTTTCTGCACGAAACGGTAGGATGGTGAGATGAAACGTACATTAGGAGATGTACTCGTATTTTTGAAAAGCCTTGGCAGGTTTGGATTGACGTTTTCACAACACGACCTAGGGCGTGAGATCTCCCTATCACCATCTTCACGAAAATACTGGATAGTTATTTGGGTCTCATCATATTTCTAATGCTTGTTTTATTCCTATATATCTGTGTCGTTCTTTATCCGAAGTTAACAATCGTTATCCAACAAAGATTATCGAGATTTCCATCTAATCTCTGTGACGTGACTGGAGTAGCCAATTTTCGATGATTACTGTCTTTTTAGACATCTAGTGCCAAATGATTTAAACATTGCGCTATTTTATACGGAAGATATTGATGTTCAAGATTTTCGTGCCGGATGGAGACAGGCGTTAATCCTCTACCTCCATCGGGATTTTGCACTTGATGGATGTCTTCAACGTGAGGCGGTTTCAATCAACCAACCATAAAACCTCAGAATGAAACCCAAGACTGCAAAACCTGTCATGTTTGGGATCAAACGCAATAATTTAAAACAACAGTCGTAACCTTAGCCTACATTTTCATGGCGCGCGACAGTAATTCACGCCCTTGTACTACGGCGCGATTCCTCTCCCAAAGCACAGAAATAGATCCTTTGTGTTAACTCGGAAACCCTCTGGTCTCTTCAAACCGCATTTCCACGCACCCTCTTTCATCGAATAAAGTACCGGATAAATCAATCCCCTCGTGGAACGGTAGTAGTTACTTACGATTTTATTTACGATAATTACTACACGTTCTGACTGGATGGAAATTATGGGTATTTTGAAAATGGATTTTCAGGTTTGTAGAGACCTTGGAGTTCAAGTTTTGAAGCGATTGAAATGGTTTTGATTCGACTACTGCGAACGGAGATAGTTTAAAGGTGAAAGTTGGTGCTTATATTCGAAAAAGACTTTTTCTTATTTAATTGGACATTTTTCAGAAAACCTCGTATTCACGCTTACTCACAAGTGCTAAATCACCTAGAATAGTATACTGGAATGGCATGAGTCAGCGGTACAACCTTCCTCACACCTTGTGGAACTTAAAAATTCAAATCACAACATACTCTCTCCTATAACGCATTATACCATCTTGTTTTATCCCTTTACTTTTATATACATCTGGAACCGCCCAAAAAAAATCGAAAAATATTCTGGAATGCGGAATACTGAGATATATGGTGCCAAGGTGAGGTCTGTTTTACAAAACAATGAACAGACGCTCCGATTTTCTTGACTGACTAACATGTAAACATCGTCTTCTAAAAGTTGGTCATCGAGATTGTATTACGGGTTTGTAGGTTGTTATGATCTGGAATTGAAAAGATGGATTTTCTGGCTCACAGATATTCCTATGGCATAGGAAATCTTCCTAATACATAGCTCTAGAAACGGAAACTTTGTCGTGAAACCCAAGTAAGGTTCTACTTCAGTTCTGCAATTCGTGTTGTCAAGCATACAACTGTATCACAGGACAGGTTAGCTAATGATGATTATCCGTATCAAAACATAATACTGATTTTTACCTGTCAGTTTTTCCGAACATCTATCGAAAATGCGTGATATTATATTTAATGCATTCGTATTTATTCGCCTTAGTCTATTTCTGTTATACTGCCGTGCAAAGCCAAAAAGCAGTCAGTCGAATTTTTTTGCAACATGAATTTTTGGTATCGTTGGACTGATGTTTGACTTGTTTTAATCGTTGTAAATGAAACTCGATGACAAGACGTATCCAACGATACCAAAAATTCATGTTGCAAAAAAATTCGACTGACTGCTTTTTGGCTTTGCACGGCAGTATAATCGTTGGTGAGAATAATACGAACAGTTGATCCTGAATATTACCTTCGCAGAAACAATCTCTTTTCGCAATTCGGCCATCCTGCGTTTGCCACCAGTTCTTGACGTGCCTATTTAAATGTAAATGTAGGCTTGGGGGCCTTAGGAATTCGGTGGAGTAGTTATATATGATAGCGGCTTTGCGTGCTAGTTGATGCTTTCAGAATTGTTTGTGGAGTGCTTCCTTTTCAGTTTTACAAAAGCATTTCGGGTACTAAAGTAGCGAAAAACCATTCTATAATAGGAATAATTCATTCTTGAACATTGGTCTTGACAAATTGGGATTTGTCGTTTTGTTCACTCTCTCCCTTGCCGTACAAACTAAGGTTTTCCCTCTATCTCTCGCTCACACTCAAAATGAAATATGCTTCCTTTATAACTCTCCCTGAGGAGTCCTTGTAATAGTGCTCTGACCATGAGGTATACTTTTTGGTTATAGACCGACGTGAGGGTCACGGGTTCTTCTTTTTAACAACGAATCTCATTACTTCGATAGAAATGTAAAGATATGAAAAAATGAATGCTTCTTTATTCAACTTTTACCGTAGAAAATCTCTCAATTTGAAGAATGAGTCTGCGCTGTCAGCTCCCAGTAAAGTCCTACTTATTTGTTTTGGTGGATCGTGCATCGTATTCTGAAAATCAATGTATTCGTACTTATCAATCCAACGATTTCGAAAACTTGGAAACCATTGAAGCCTACGATAATGCTCCACTTCCAATTCCAGTTCTGTAACAAAAAAGTTCAATTTGTTTGCTTACAATCATTATTTATAGATGATCAGATCGATCGGTACATGGCCAAAGGCGATTGTTTTGCATATTGAATGTGTGGACGATTTACTGCGCATCATCATTATTTAAAGAGCCAACTGTTAGTTGTTTTCTGGAGAGAGTGAAAATCGATGGCTACAAAGCAGATGTGAAATCAAGCGAATAGCCAAACATACAGTGTACTCGGCTGTTCATTCATTATCTATTAGCTACTGCAATAGGTTCTTCAACACGTTCGTGAGGGGAACATCTGCGTACAGCATCGCAGAGAATAATTTGCTCACGTAATTGAAAATTGACATTGTTCCAATTAAGGGGAAGTAGTAAACGTGATGGATCTGGGGACCTCATACGAGCGTATTTCCATCTATATGAAAATAATGAGCCCTGAGAGACTGAATAATTTCTTCAGTTCTTTGATATTGAACAGGTGGGTTGAACATTTACCAATCACTAGTCAACGTAGGTACGTATTTTTGACGAGTAAATTTTATTTATCAAATCATTGGAAAGAAGCCGTTGGTGCATGTAGCTTTATTGAGTGACTTTCCTTGGCAATGATGTAGGATTATATGACGATGCTCAGAATCAGTATTGTTTGGATCACTCCAGAGAATGAGGAACCCAAATACAGTATGGTCTAATACGTATCATTACTCGGCTGAACTTGCGAAGTCCTGTCTGAATTATAGCGGTGTGATAAGTCTGCCCACAGTTACTCCTCACATTTTCCAAAATGTCCAAAAACCATTCTCACAGAAGTATACTGCTGTTTGCTATCCTCTCTTGTAAAATGAACGGAATGATCCCTTCGTTACTCAATGACTGGAAGAGCATTAGTTCACAATCTATCTCCCATCGGGTTTCGACAATCCAGATACCTTCCCCCTCTAGTATCTTCGTGCATGGCAACCCAAACAAACTACCCCTCAGCAACAGGTTCTTCGCCCAAAAGCTTTCTCTGTTGTTAACCCTCTTCGGCTCGCTGGCCACCCCCTTCGTCCCGGCGAATCCGTGAGACATTTCCCCTCGTCAGGTTGGCCACCCTGCCGGATCTTTCCCTGTCTTCCCCTGTCCCGCGGAATCCCGCTTAGTCTACAACTGGATTTGCCCGTGGTAGCTCTTTGGTTCGCTCAAGCGATTTGCTTCCTGGAGACTTGTCTTCAATACAATAGAATTTTAATTTATGTTGTTCCGCGAGTGTTGAAACAATTTTCTCTTAGAAGTGTTGTGATCGCTCAGTTATTTTGGATACCTCAAAAGGTAAGACCCCGAATTTAATGATGACAACTGAATGAAACTGAACAATGAAAGTTTGCTTTAGCGTCTCGTAATTTACTTGCATGAAGTTTCTTGATCCACGTAAAATAGTTTTTGATTTCTTTGGACGAATCATCGTGGAAGTGTTTTTTGACTTATTTCTCCATCAGCTGATGATCGTTTTCAAACGATGGTGGAAAATAAAATGTATTTTCCCAATTTAATTGACTGCTTAATGTGTTATTCTTTTGGCTGATTTTGAAGAAACTACCATTTCCCCTCTAGTCGATCTAAGGAATGTTAGGGTTTATAAAATTACTATTCTATTCATTCTAACACTGTGAGAAACCGAAGTTTGTTTGGAAGGGGAATCAGATTTTATTAAATATTGTTCATTTCCGGATTCCTCAAGTTCAAAAAATTATTCCGTCATAGAATTTGAATCACGCATCCATGACTGATTATCGTTTTTGGTTGTTCTGTGTCTGCTCTCGGTAGAATACTCCTACTGTGCTTGGAGATTACATCATTGACACAGATTCCAGCTACAACCTTTCGTGTATTTTTACCTGAGTGTATCCTATCATGATAGCTTTCTTGTGTCTTTTGTTTAGTCCATGTTCTATGATGGTCTAGAGGAGAAATTTATTCGAGTAGGGATGTTCGGGGGCTTAAGGAGCTTCATCAGACGAACTCAACCCCCACTCTTGGCGCCTTTTATAGGTGGGAACACGTTTTGATCACAGATTCTTCGCAGAAGAGCGGTAACAAATTGTATCTTTTATCCAAAAAGTCTAGGTACTTATATTATGCTCAAATTAAAAACAAATATGTCGGAATAATAATGTCAGAATTTTTTATAAGGGAGGGGGTAGGTGAATTAACTTGGAGCTTGAATTTGCTGGGGGTACGAATAAACGAAATGTGCTCATGTTTGTTTGTGGGGACGATAAGCTGTGAAAGCGAAAAGTCCCGGCCGAAGAATTGATTAGGGTATTGAAATTCATCATAGGAGTAAGTGTAAGACCGATATTCCAATTTTAGAAAAGTAGATCGAAATAAAATTAGTTAAGTGCAAGTAAAGTGAATCTAGGTGTTCGGAATCAGTTCTGGAATACAAAGGACCTACTCACAGCGTATATAATTACTCAACTAACTTTGTATTTCCTAACTTCAGAAGGCAAGTCTAGAGAATTCTCGCGAGAGGCGTAACGATTTCTATCGTTTCCTGTTAAACTAACCGTGATTATAGAGAA
Organism: Cyrtorhinus lividipennis; assembly: GCA_019603395.1. Lineage (NCBI taxonomy): Eukaryota > Metazoa > Arthropoda > Insecta > Hemiptera > Miridae > Cyrtorhinus > Cyrtorhinus lividipennis. The sequence continues at coordinate 19,447,087 of CM033999.1, read as the reverse complement.
ATGTACATTACTACAACGAGTAAATGCACTGATTTTCCTCTGTATCCATTCTAAATATTATCAGGCTTAAATTAATCTCATTAGGTTTACTACATTAATGCAGTGGCTCAATAAATTACATAGGAATTATGTAAATACTTTCCTCGAAATGTTTGATTTTTGCTTGTTAACGTTTGCAGTGGCTGTAATCTTGTGTAAAAACTGCAACTGCACAACATGGATTATGCTATAGCTAATAAAGTGCTATATTCCTTTCATAATAGAAGCAACAGTAATGACGAATACATTTTCGACCTGGCAACCACTTCGTGGATTTTCTTCTGACAGTTGATCCATGAAAAGGGAATTAGACAATATGGAAAGGCGAATTTTCGCGTGAAGATTTTTCGCCCCAGGTATTAACACTCTCGGAGCTTGTTGTCATAGTGATGTCCTTGGACCCAACGCCTTCAACCCTCCTGGCTTTCCTTTTGGCGGATTGGGAACCTGCGTACTACGTGCGTAACCCGTAGTAACTTGGGCCACAGTAGGCCTTCAAGACACCATCTTTGATGTATTTTAGTTGTTGTTATTGATCTGAAGGACCTTCACGGTTGCGTAATACCAATACGATGATCAGTTCGCCTTTTTTGATCTTTGATTCGGTGGATATCAGATCCTTCTTGGTTACCACCTTCATTGCGTATCTTCTAACAGTAAAAATATGAAATGTTTCCTGGAAATCTTTCGTAACTTGGAGGGCTAGGTAGCATATAATTTCCTTCTACAATCTGGGAATCGTTCAGTTCAATTTTGCCTTCTATGAATTACTGCCAGTTCGATTTAAGATGTATAAAAGCTTACGATTTGGTGAGCTTTATGACTAATTTGATAGAGGATCACAAGAGGAGTGTTTCAGATCACAATCGGAACTCGCTTTGTTTATTCCAACCGTTCTTTGTTTTTGACGTATTTCCGACTAGTCCTACAATGGCCCTCAACCTACCGGATCTGTACAAAAGCTGGATTTCGAGGGACGAAAAAAAAAATCGTATTTTCGTTCGCCTACGAACGCGACCCTGTCAAGACCGAGGAGATGCCAACTAGCTGTCACAAGCAGGGCACTTATCTACATGCACACCCGACTGTATTCTGTGCGCTTTTCAGATATGACTGCCATTCGGTGCATTTGGAACACGAGAGTTGCTGTTAATAGTCACTCAACGGCTGTTCCTTTGTTTCCCCAAACCCCTTTCACAATGCCTGGGGCCGATAGGGTGGAAAAAATGTTCTGTCTCGACGGGACAGTGATAACGAAATTCTTAGATTCCGCTTATTTTCGTTGACGACGCTCATTTTGAAGAAAGTCAATCAAGGAAGGGATTATCCAGATTGTATGCCGATTCACAATTACGTCTCAAAAAATTGCTGGTTGGGTGGTAACACGGGATGCCACTTGATTTACCGAGATTTACCGAGACCCACTCATCTTAACTTCTTGTGCATTTTATTTCTAATCAGTGGGATTAAAAAATCGATCAACCAACTTTTGTTGGCTTTTGGTTGGTTGGCTTATACTAAATAGTCAGCTCGTGTGAACACAGTTGGCTGTGTGTACATGGTTTTCAGATGAATTCATGCTTGGTACTGCTCCGATTCATCAAACTCATGCTGTTACTAATGTTATCCCTCACCCTTCGATCAATTCCATGCCGAGTTTCCACTTGAACAAAGTACACTTTCACCGCTCGCAATGTATTAGAGTTGTGTATGTAATCGGCAAAATTACCCCCCAATAGTTTTAATTGGCATCTCACAGCTTCTCACTGCCTTGTTTATGAGCCTTCATATTAAACACCGACCAGTGGCGATGGGACTGCACGTTTATTTTCAAAGGAGATCCGCCAATGCTCCATTTACTGAAGGCGCCTTCTGACCCCATCAATCCTATCCGTAGAATGACAGCAAAACGAGCCAACTTTTATACGTTCCGTCTAATATTAAACGGAGCGAAAAGGTCCTTCCAGGCGCCAGATTTTTCACGCCGCGGCTCCCAACCACCCGACTAACTCGCCTTTTAATGCAATATGTAAAATTATCAAGTGATCTAGAGAACCAGGGTAGACACAGTTCTATTAGGTATGATTCCTGTGTTTTAAATAGGAGAAATAGTGACAAGGGAGACATTCCGTACATTTGAAACCCTCTGGTTGTATGATTGAAACAATTGTCGCTCTTCCTTCAATGGGGTAATTACTAACGACCATAAGAAATTCCCAATTCTTCCTTCCCTCGAATTATTAGTCTAATCTTTTCCAATCAGCCTCTCAGCGGCTGTCGATCTTTTTCTCGCGTTTCATCTGTTCCGATTATTAGCTTGTGGTGGTCTCGCCTGGGCTGGGATCATTTCAAGGACTCGCTTGGACTAAAGGCAGGGTTCTGGCTGTGGACGGGAGCAGACGGTTTGTCTTCGGTGATTTCACCTTGGGGAGTGATATCTAAACAAGATTGAAGCGAGTGGAGACGCGTGGAGATACGAGTCAGGTAGGTGCTGAAACCTATGTGACGTCTCGCCAAAATCACATCAATCTTATCACAAAATTTGAGGTTTTCATCGAGTTTTAATAATCATCAATTTCATATTTCACTCGTCATTTGAATGTCATTTGAATTTCCTACCTCGGCTCCCGAGGTTTGTTATTCCTCGATTTGCTACAGGGCTCCTTCGTCAGAGGTTGGAGTTGGGAGTCTAACGAGAGTGATTGAACCGTCGACGTCTTCCAAACTGCGCTGCTAACGTGCCGTAATTGGATTGTTAGTTGTTGTCCAAAACTGTTGTTGAAGATTCATTTGTTTCAAGTCATTGGCGCTCTCAGAGGGTCCTATTTACACCACCAGGGCAGATGTTCTTCATCCCTTCACTCGTACTGAAGAACGCACTTGTCCTTTTCCACACAAATCAGGGTCGTGATTCGCTGTCTATCCTAGGGCACGAGAAAAAATGGAGCTAAGGGGGCTGGTTTTTTTTTCCACTCGCCTCCCTTATCTTCGTTGCACTTGTTCTCTGGAGCTTCTCATGGGGCTAAATTTAGAGCGGGATAAATATAGAAAACTGATGGTCGTTTCGACATGTGTTCTGGGTTAGCTGAGGCTCCGTCTGGTTGCGAGTATAAACACCGGTGGCTCACTTATCCGAGTTCAAGACACCATTGTTGAGGTGTTGAACAAGTCTTCTTCTAGGGGGCTAAAACATTTTATGTATTTGTGAGCTGTGGGTATTTGGGGTTTTTAACATGCTAGGTTGCAGTTTAAAATGAGAAGCAGAAGCAAAATTAAGAAAACGAATCATCCTCTATTGTACAGGATCAATCAGTTTAGATGGATTTTTTGTTTTTTAAATAGATGTTTGGAAAGCATTGAACTAGCAGGTCCAGTCATAGTGACCCCAACAGTCTCTGTCAAGATCGTAGTACAGCATTTAGACCGATTGAAGGACGGAGGTGGCCATGCAACTAATTGTGCCCCCGAATTGGTAAATAAGCCGACCTAGGAAGTAAAATTGGATGACGTCCACCTTGCTTCCGTCTTGCTGAAACCAAACATGGCGGATCATCATCTATTTCAGTTGAGATCCTGCTCCGTAGTGCTAACAGTTCAATGGCAGTCGATTACCGTCACTTCCCAGGTCGAGTGATTTATCGATTTGGAGACATTATTTGTCCATCTCGGTCCACCTTGATCTATCCGAACACGATTTCTTCTTACCTGTGGGGGCACGTGAGTCCCCAATACCTCTAGAGTTGAAGAAAGCGTTTCGCACGGCAACTACCTAAATCGGCATCAGCGCTTTACTGTTGAAGAGGCTCCATACCTTACAAGGTTTTCCACGCCCTTCGATTCTATAAATAGTGACGATTTTTCCTTTTTTACAAGTTCTCAACATGTTTATGAATTTTCAAAAAACTTCGTCCTTTTTGCCTAATATCAGTACTTGTATCACCCTTTTTGCGATTTTTTAGCGATCTAGTGCTGGCACTGCTACCACGAATTTGTTGGGAACAAAACAAACTTCACCAGATCCAAAAGAATAAAGTACAGCATTTCAAGGGTAAAATGAGTACAATTCTCATAGTAATTCGTTAGTGTAATAATGTATTTTATAATCGGCCCACAATGAAAGCTGCGCTCGATTTGGACTGTGTTTGATGGTTCCAGTTGGACTTGGCAGGAGTTGTTGCACGAAAGGAGACGAGATGACTTATTAATAGACTCGAACAGAGCTGAGCTGGAAAAAAGGTCAGCTTCTCGGTTGAATAATTGTGTCTTTCTAACTCCAATCTAGCACACTAGATTCTCATTTCATTCACGACAGAAATGATGATTATTGTGTAGCAGATTGACAGATGGGAGAATAAAACAAGTTTGACCAACTAGTTTGGCCTCTTTGTCGACGGTAGTAGGTGCGTGATTCAAGAGTTGAAATTCTTGAGATTGCTACGAAAAACGCTGCAAATTCATTCACAGGGATTGGTTATTCCTCGGACCAGCAGCATGAAAACTCATTACAATCGAAGAAATTTAGTGGAAAAACATACCCTATATGTCTAGGTACCAGACATCTCGAAAACACACATTTCAGATAGATACCCATTTTGACCCATAACCTCTTCCAGTAGGCACCAATCGTTCCGGGACCCGTCTTATTGGATTCATCTAAAAATCAAAATTTAGTCGAAAATGATACCCCACACGTCTAGATCACCGAAAATCCATTATTCGAAATACACATTTTTCTACTTGATCAGCATTGTTCTAATGACCTAGGGTGTAGTAAACAGCTGGAGCGTCCGCACACAAACATCATTTTGTAGCAGCGTACTACTTACTTGTTATCGTACGGAAAACGTGAGCTCCTTACTACTTCATCTCCATCCCCTTCTCCTTCAATTACATGGACGTCGACTAATGCACTCGCCTATTACAGGAAATTTGTCTTCCCGGTATCGCCTTCTTCAGTTTTCCTGGAAACAAATAAATAAGCTTTATGGACTCTAAGCGATTACAGTTTCCTGTCCCATTCCTAGTTATTTTTCTCTCTCGGCCACTCATTGATGTGATAGCTTAAACGAGATAATGATTCTCTATTATCGTGCCTCAGCAGAGGCGGTAGTCACAACAGCCCATTACTAATCTGAGACGTTTTAATTAGAACAAATAAGCTGATTTCTGATTGTTTTTTAGCCAGTCACGATTGACCCGGCGGCTTGTTCATACATTCATGTCGACTTTTATGTTATTAAATTTAATTTCACGTTACGCAATACTCGACTTTTGGATTCGCCCAAAGTCTCTCAAGACACGAAAATACTTGTTCCTCATGTTCGCTCTAATCTTTACTCAGAAGTTTACTACTAGCGCTAGCTGGTGGCAGCCACAATAGAGGGGGGCCAGTTACCTTTATTAGCTTACTCAATACCCAGAAATAGGTATGTATGATTGTTTCTCCGACACTCAGGGTCTCCTCCCTCTAGATACCTTCAAAGCATATTCCTGTGTAGATATTTTTGGTTTATCACTAATCTCGTCCTTTGAAAATTTATCTACCATGATTCAATGTAGTCTTCGGTTTCGTAGGTTCTCATAAAAATGCGATGCCAACACCCAGCGAGAACGTATGCATCATCGCATGTTGCTTCATTTCGATCAACGTCATTCCGGAAACCAATTCGTGTTTCCCTCTGTTCGACGACTGTTGAAGGCGAATGACGAGCTCAGGGTGGCTTAGTATCCCAGTCTATGATTTCTCCCGAGCTGCTCCTCTTCGCTACAGGACGTCCCGACCCGCAAATTAGTCTGCGCAAATTATAAGGTTAGACGAGCTCCCAAGCGGCCGCTGCTCCAAGTACCGACCTTGGCTTCCACGAACTAATCGCCCGATGACTGGCCTCTTATTATACCAGTACCTAGATATACGAAACCTTTGTTTTGTTGGGCGCTAAAAGTTACTTAGTATATCTTCAACTCATTCTCCGATCAAAAGGACTCAAATTTTACTGGATATCTCTTATCCGATTTTTATTTGCAGGCTGACGCTTAGTACTGCTGTCCGTATAGTTGATGTATTAATAATTTTTATAAATTCAATATCTGCTTACAAATATCTGGCGTCGGTCCGTAAACCCCCTCTATTACCACCTCATGAAGAATCAGGAAATATTGAGTACCTATTAAAAACTAGGTAGGCACTACTATAGCCATTATTGTTACTGCGGCCGTTCAGCGGAATGGTTTATTCATTGTACTTTGGTTACGCAACACGCTCACGCAAAAGAGTAACTGCATTTAAAGGATATAAATGCCTCGAAAGTTCGATTCAATAAATTACTTGAGAGCTCCTATCCTTTGGTAAAACAACCAGTTTTACAGAGCCTGAGGTGGTTTAATCGTCTGGAACGCGCGATCCTCGAACAGAAATTATCTTTCAACGAGCAAGTTCAGAGAGCTGGTTCCGAAGCATTTTTATTTTCGTTTCACCTCGTTCAGGTTTGGAGTGCCGTTGTTTCAAGAGCGGTTTTTGAACGACGGAAGAAAGTCGATCGTACAAGCTGGACCACACTTTAGATAACGGTAACTCCCACCCCTTTTATTTCTCGCCCTGTGAAAAACATTGAAACTTAGTTCAAGTTAATCCGTAGGTACATTTTTGCTGAATTTTTTAATGATCTCAGGCGACGCCCGGAGCTGAACGAGGTATTCGATCAAAGGACTAAAATGTCGAACTTGTGTTTCAGTGTAGTGTGACAAGCCAAGAGGGGTGAATGTTATTAAAAATGAACCAACTCGTACTGCTAAAGAAGTTGCTGTTTTACAGAATAAAGATGATTCACCTCATCACAACATAGCGTCTAGAGGATTGAGTTCTCTGTTGCGAACATCCCGTAATAATATCTAACCTACACATTACGGTATATGATCATTCTTCAAATAATCGCCCTGTTCTTTCATTACTAGGGTTGCTCAAAAAGGATATTTTGCATTTCAAACGCGCAGTTTTCTGCAGAGGGATGGCAGTGAGTGGAATTGCCCCAACCGGAGGCAAAATTTATTTCAGAAATTTTAGGGGACCTGGGTATATGGGGTATCATTTTTGACTAATCAGACTCTGAATCGATTGAAATCGTTGTTGTAGACCAATTGTGGAGGCAGGGCATGGGTTAAAATGGGTATCTAAAAATTGTGTGCACTCTTAAATTGTATCATATATATTTTTTCTATTGGGGATCTACCTTTCCATCTAGACCAATATGGGATATTTTGCAGCGTTTTTACCTATTATTGAGGTATAAACCTTCCATGAGAGTTTTTAAGGAGAGAGTCTAACATGGAGACATGATGCGAAGAACAGAAGTGCTGATAGTCATTCGAGGGGTATGGAGGGAGAGCGATGAACGCTCCTGTTCCCTTCCGCCTTTCCTTTCTCTCAGGTGAACCACTCTTACTTTATGAAGTAGGTACCTCTTCTGTGTCAAGCACCATCACAAGTAGCCTTATATTCTTCGATACTGCCTCAGTATCTTGGAAAAAAACTCGGATTCGCTCTCGGCTACGCACCAAAAAATTGACCCTTGCTCCTGGTTGATTTATTCTAGCCATTCTGCTTACTTCAGCGTTTGTATTTAATTTTGAGAACATACTTGTAAAGTTGGAGACGCTTTCATTCAATGTGCAAGTCTGCAAGCTGGCAAACTCTGGGGAAGATTCGCGCACGAAACACCAATTTTGTTCACTTCAACCTCACATTTTATTAATGGTCCTTTAAAAGTAGACGAGAGTCTACGTTCATGACTACCATAATGTTCCTTCTTCGGGGAGTCAATGCTGTTTTGTTGCCCGCGAATTTTATTTGAATCTCGAACAACTTCCGATCAGTGACAAGCCATTTCGTCTCCTGTTAGTTGGCTAGCACGTCGCCAAGACGGTTTTCAATTCTATTTTCATCTTTGAAAAATCAGGATGGGAGAGGAGGGGTGGTGGAGAATTATATTTCTAGCCGCTATTCCTCTCTGCTAAATCCGTCGTTGGCAGTCTAATCTTAGTATCCCCGGTACGGGATGTGGGCGCTTTCGGGGGTTCGATTTTTAACTTGTTTACCCGGAAATGGATAAGTGATCTTATATCCACAGACGTTCGTTCGTGAAAATAGCTACCAGGTACTAGATGGCTCCTATTCTTTTACCTGAAGAGATTCTTACTCCGTCATTTTTGGTTACTATTAATTGTTTTGTCCGCGCTGCATTGGATGACTCCATTGATACTAGTAAAACTGATGATGAGAGCGAGTCCTGACGATTTTGGTAGGTTATTCCTTGAATAATCAACCTGTTTTCAAGCAAAATGTCGACATCTCCGATTTGCCCCAAAATTTTTTTTCTGAGCGTTCAAGATGTCTCGATCAGAATAAGCAAATGTCCACGGTTTTGGTAGAAGTCACTTTTTTAAGAATCAAATAATTTGCCCAGAGGGTTTAGGAGTTTCCGTCTCTAATTGGTCCTCGAAACTTTTCAGCCCATCGGACCAAATGGGTGGGGGGGATGTGTTTCCCGGAAATTCCCAAAAATGGATTTTAGGCAATCTATTCGTGTGGGGTGTCTTGTTCGACTAAATTTTGGACGCTCAATTAAAGTGGAATGGGCCAGGACACGCCACACCCCCTGTTTTCCCCATTTCCCCCATTTTTGACATTTTTCACGATTTAGGCGTGTGGGGTATCGTTTTCTTGTAAATTTTGTTCCTGAATCGAGTCTCTATGCTTCTGTCCGAGGATTTGTTTCTCTTTAGTGTCGTGTGGATACGCATTAAAAACGCTGCAAATTCTTACCCGTGGGTTGGTTATTTCTCGGAACAGGCGCATGAGGACTTATTTCAAACAATGGGAAACAGTGGGTGTGCCGGGTCCCGGACCCATTTCAAAATTTCAGATTTTTAGACAAATTTTTACTTCGAAAGTTGGACATTTGCTAATTTTGATCTAGACACCTTGAAACTTCCAGAAAAAGTTTTGGGCCAAATCGGAGATTGACTTTTTGCATGAAAACGTAGGTTGATTATTCAAGGAATAACCAACCAAAAACAACGAGCAAATAATAACCTGTAGTATACATATATTTGAAATGATTAGCTCTTGGTCCTAATTGTATAAATTCATCATTATTGTATCTTAGGTCAGCTCACATTTCCCTTCAAATCAGACTGGGGCATGGTAAAGAACTGAGGAAAAGACATTATATTATAATTGAGGGTTTGTACTGAACAATGGATGTTCTATTACGAAGGCCTTTATAAGCATGGTTCATAATTATAAGCTGCTCTCGTCGGCCCCTTTAATTCAGAGAGGCAAGACCTTCCTGCGAATATGGGACTGTATACCACTGAATATTTTCCTGTTTTTTTACCGTTGTGACGCAACTGCTCAAATGCGCAATAACAATGAACGGGCTCAGATGATCAGAAGACGCATAACTTCATAGATAGTCTATTGGAAATTGAACGTACTCATAGAATGGCGAAAGGCATTTGAGCGCGCGTTGTTCAATGTTGTTTGTTAATTTTGCTTGGGAAGCATAATAATTTCATCATTTGTTTATTATTGTAATTGCAATGGTACACCCTCTCATTGTATCTGATTAGAGATTATTTCGCACTCAGCCAGCGTTCGAGTCCAATAGCTTTTCCAGCCCGATCGAAACTAGGCTGGGCATGAGTAAAAGTGTGTATCTCGAAAAAATGTCTGAGCTTTTTTAGGTCAAAAGCCTGATAGATTTTGGCCGCTGAATTGATTAAAATAGGTTTGGGACTGATTGACGACATGGCATTGCCATTTGAGAATGTAACCTACAGAAATGGCCTGCACTCGATAATTAATCTAATCTTCAGCTTCCTATCAGGTAATGCTAATACCGGAAAGTCTACGTTAGACGAGCTGTAACAACTCTTAGGCCCGTCAACGGCTGTCTGGATGGAAATAGAATATTGAATATTGGAGGTGATAATCGTAGCTTTGTTATTGCGATTTACTATTGAGGAGAGTGACAGCCGTCAATTGTTCAACCTTGATAGTGATATCCTCACATAGTCAACCCGTTATTTTGACGATAGCTGAGAGACCACCCATTCCCATTCCATAGCTTTCTGGCGATACCTAGCAGAATGAGCTTGAAGAGGTGAATAGTCGCTCGATACTGGTAGTCGCCGTCGAAATGATTGGAGAAATGATCATACCTTTTCCCATTTCAAACCTCCATGAATTAAATTTGGATTTGATTAGTCATTGATTTAGGAGTCAACGAATAACGCATCAACATTCGCATGTTCGCATTCGCACTTTTTCGGCTTTTGGACGTACCTGTAGAATAAAACAACTTCTTAAACGAATATTCGCTCTATTTTTATTTAGGGTTGGACTGTCTCTTCCATTTGATACATAAATTGACAGAAAATTAAGAAGCGTCGTTATCAGCGAGTTGATAGGTGACACTGTCGCAAGAACAGAAGGTTAAATAAGGCCCTCCAATCGTGGTTATCAGCATCACGGTTCCTAATAGTATCACGTGGAGATCCCATGATGTGTTAACATTTCACAGATCCTTGCCATGTTTGTTACCGCATGTCTGCGTTATGCCTAGAACAGCAAAATGGTCTGTCATTCACGGAAGGCCAAAGGAGCGCCGCGACCAAAATATCAGCGTCATAAGAACGACTGGTACATGTGGTGACGTTTTCTCGTGCTGCACGATGGGGTGCGCTTCTTCATCTCAAATCTGCGCTTCTAATCTAAATTTAACAATGACGAGAGTTAAACGAGAAAAAGGACCCGACCACATGGTATGGGTCACATGCTGGATTCCCTTTTTATGGGGGCAGTTGGCGGCACATGTGAATCAGTACTTTCCAATTGCGTTGTTGTAGTCGTTAGAGAATTGTTCAGTAGAATAATGGGATTGGCAGAATTGTTCCAGTTACGTTCAGGCAGAGGTAGGTACGTCGATTTCGGCTCGCTCTTTCGGATGAAACGCAGAAAGACGCTGTAGGTCGTACAGGAGAGGGCCCAGTTGTGGTTGGGGCAGGTTCAACATTCCATTGAGGAGAATCCCAGGTCCCGGTCTCAGGTACACCCCTTCCAGACCCTCATTGATGGTGGGGATTCACATTAGGGGGCGTGTCTCACGTACAGCTGTCTCGTAGACAGGACTGCGAGGTCCTTGCAAGAAGGAACTGTACCTTCAACATACTAATATCACGTGAGTCGAATGAGTCGTGAGATGAAATTTATAATTTATTGCAGAAATTTGAATGAAGAAGTCGGGTGCAGAATATGTTCAGAAGTAAAATGCAACTTCAAACATTTTTTAATTTCTCCATCCAAGGGACGTCATTTGAGAGGTTAGATGGAGTGAGGACATAGTGCTTCCATAAAGTACCAAGTTTTCAAGGGATGCCATCAATAATTTGGCGGCTGGCTGAGGTGACATGCATTCAAAGTCGGATTTATTACTTGTATTCGATCGCCGTACGCGACTGATGCTCCCAATAGAACTACCTCCTAGAGATAGTTTTCCACACAATTCAACCCTCCTGGGGAAGGGCCTTGGCAGCGACAAGTTCAGGGCCGTACTTGATCGATCCTCCCCGGACCTTAACTCTCTCTTTCTGTTTCTGTAATATCACCTCCACCACTTTCGCACCTCCGCGGGCGTACGAGTAGTTTACTTCGGTTTTTACCACCCTATTCCAGCTAGAATCCTTTCTGTTACTTTCATACAGCTTCTTTCAAACAGCTCTTCACAATACCACGTGATTTCAGGTTTTTCTTTCCCCTTAAATCCAAAACGTCCTTTCCTTGTATTTTTCTCCTGACGCTTCATGCATTCTGGATGCCATCGACTTTATTGGAAATATCCATTCCAATGTCCCGATTGTATGATCCACCATTATTTCTGAGCAGAATTTTCAAATAATTTACTTCTATCTTCGAGAGAAAATGTTGTGATTTCCGAACATGCTGAATAGGTGACTTTCCCGCCGTTGTCCGGTAATAATTCAGTCTTTTCACGCGTTCGTCCAACTTGAGGTTGGGTCATCGCTGCAGATTGTTATTTATAGAGACCCCGGCCACGTGAGGTTGCTCTCGCTCCCCCTCGAGTCAAGTTCAGCCACGATGATATCTACTGGCAGCTCACTTTGATCGGTCTGCCGTTCTTTAATCCCATGAAGCATACCCGTAAAGTTCGTTTCGTACCTAGTAATTTGTGAAATTCGGTATTTAACAAAGTAGCCATTTTACTCTGAAACCATCTTATTTCCGGCCTACCTAATCCGAACTTACTACCCACTTTTATTTAATTGATTTTAAAACGCAATCATTGAAGTACTATGCGAGAAAACCGGTACATCTAATAACAGTCAGTATTCGTTCTCTCCAAGGAAACATGTTCAGTACGATGCCAAAAACATCAATTTGTCGTATTGAAGTTCAAAGTTTATTGCAGTGTCGTACATGAGCAATGTTCTTAAGTCAATTCGAATGGGAGATTGATTGAATGTCAGCGTGTTACAGATGATGTACGATACCACGTTTAACCTTCCGTGAATAAAAACAGCCAACATACCTAGATCTCTGTTTCAATTTATTCAGTCCAAATTCAACGTCTAAATTCCGTTAGGATTTGGGCGTTTTGCTCGTACGAAAACTTGATTGGAAAGGACTGAAAATAATTCAAACCGGGTCGGTTTTTTCTGACTTTGAAATGGTAATTCGCGATAATAGCTGGGTAGGAGCTGGCAGATGTAGGATCATTGTTGCGGCCCGCAAGGGAAACGCAAGTTCACTGACCCTGTTCTGAATAAGTAATATCAATTTCGCATGACAGCACGAGGGCGAAGATGATTTCATTTAGTATTCTGTTTCTTTTACGGACGGACAATAAATGGAAATCTCTTTTTTCCTTTCGAAGCGCTAAATATTTGAAGTGAAGTGCGGTTGCTTGATCGTAAATTTCCCTCAACCCCAACGTTGGTTTTATTTTTAGCAATCGGTTCTTCTTGATTTTACACAATTAATGAAAATAGCTACCGTCTTCGAAAAATGTCAATGCCACGATGTTCAACCCACTGGAGCAACCAATGGTTCGCTTGAATAAAATACGTGGTTTGCCTGAATAAAATGAAACAGTTCAGCGTCGAAAAAGGAAAGATACTACGTCAGTGAAAATAGAGTTTGAAACATCGGTTCGCCTGTTGTAAATGAACGACGCAATGCTATTCCCGCACCAGAACCCTTGCTGTAAATTAGTCGAGGGACTTACCTTGTCGAAAGGAAGAAGTTATGGGAATTCTAATGAATGGAAATGGTTTGGTGGGGCATTCCGTCTAAAGTAATGGTATTTCGAGAAGAAGTACGATTAATGTCACTGAAAGAAACCGCATTGGTCTCCGATACAGCTCATTTTTACTGAACTAGATTAATTGATGTTGTGAGTAGTAATGTACAATAGTATCTGAACATCCGCGCAAACATCAGTAACGAAAATAAACGGCAATGAATTGAAGATGGTACGGATGATGAGTGAAAAGTAATAATACAGTCATACAACGATTGATACAGGGAGCCCATAGCAGCAGAGCTGCGAAGAATATCTGGACATAATGTTAATATCATATTTATATTATTAGCACCACGCATCTTCGTTGATTTTTGTATTTCAACAAAACGTCTAGTGTTTGTT
>CM033999.1:19290934-19433227 GCA_019603395.1 Cyrtorhinus lividipennis | reverse complement strand
TTCAAGTAGCCCGATAAAAAAAAAAAAAAAAAAATTAAAAAATGGATCAAATTGGAGAAGTATTCCCTAAGCTCGCGCAGAGTGAGTGTTGGCTCCTGTTGGAACCTCACATTTGTGCATTTCTGGGCTGGAATTAAAAATTCCTTGATCATGTCCCTGTAACGAGCTGTATTCACCGCCACAGAGCCAGAAATGCAAAAAATGAGCTTTATCTGAGTTTTCAAGCAGAGCTTTACATTTAGTTTGGCGGGCAACTTTTGCTATTAACGGCACAGATAACAAAACAGGATACCTTGAGATGCGCCCTCCCCTTCCCATCTAAACTCCTCGAAACTTTTCAGCCCGATCGGACCAAATTTGAGGTGGGTATCAGTATGTGTTTTTTAAGATTCGAACTAGGCTTATGGGGTATCGTTTTCCTTCACATTTAGCGCCCACCGGAGGTGGGTTTGGGTGATAATGGGTACCTACCTATTTCAAAAGTGAGTTTTCGAGATTTTTGGGTTTTTTCCTAGGCGTGTGAGGTATCACTTTCCACAAAATGTTGGAATCGGGTGGAATGAGACTGGGACACTCCACACTCTCCGTTTTCCCCATAATCTTGCTCCAAGGAATTAACAACCGTTGTGGAAGAATTTGCAGCGCTTTTCAAATGAGACGGTTCATCTAGAGAACTCTGTATTATCGAGAAATCCGAATGAAGTCTTTTCTTGACATGCGTTCCAACCAATGATGCCTTTTTCCTTCTTGAGTAGTGCGATCTTGGTCTCATTTCATTACCAATCCAAGCACCCGCTTTCCTCTTCTTCCAAATCTGAATCCCCTCTCCATTCCTTCTAAATTGTCACCATCATACCAGTGTATCTGAATTGAAATTCGTTTGCCTAACTGTAATTTTTATCGCCTTGATTGACTTTTGTCTTGGGTTTTTTCAAGTTGTTCATTATTTACTGCAATCCACATCATCTCCTGCCAATTGTTCAAATGAATAATTGCTGGGAGTTCGTCTTGCTTGACGATGCTAATATTTGCCTTGCTTGAGCACACATCACTCGTTTCTTGCTGGTTTCCTTTGAGACTGCTTTCATTGAGTGCTCCTGGCGGATACTCGTTAGAAATGTGATTTTAACAAGCCCGACTGTCAGCCGGCTCTTTCAATTCAATTTTCCAAAAATTATTTTTCTCTTGAATTTTGTTAAAGTTGGTCTGCAGTACCGGTGAGGACATAATTTCAATTTCAATTTCAATAATACTAATTTCAATGCAATCACACAAAGACATTTTAGCCCATTTTACTTTATCAAATTCTAATCTCCTCTGTTTACCTGCTCTCTTCCAGATATCAAAAAACGTCCAACACCTACGCGCCGTATAATAAGGAATGGATCAAAGAGAAAATATACGTCCTCCTTCGGAAACAAGCGAATCGAGCCAACTAAGGTTGGCGATAAAACTGCAATTTGTAATTATTTTTCGTTTTTTATATTTTCAAGTATTCTCATTAACATAGTTGGAGGATTTTTGGCCACTTTTGTGTTTCTCCAACGCAGACAAACTCTTGAGTCATCTATTGATTTTTCATACAAACAGCCACGTTCTAATTTCATGTTCCATCTTTAAGCCTCCACTCACTTCTACTCCTCTAATAAAACATTGTTTGTTTAAAACCGTTCATTATGTCTGAACGTTCAAAATTAGGCTGTTTAGTTCGCTGGACGGGGAATTGACTCCTCTTCATTTCTCAATTGTCTCACCTCGTCCAAAGTTTTATTGGGATGAGTGTGGGCCAGAGCTGTTGTGCGTCGGTGTCAAAAACAGTATGATTGAGGAGGCTGTGGAAACAAAAGTGCAGCCTGTATTGGTTTTTGTATCAATCATTCGTCAGCTTCCTTGGCATAGCCTCCTCCTTCATGGAATTCCCTACCAAATGCAATCAAAACAGTTCATCTCGCAGGCAGTTCTTGATATTCGTCACCGTTCAACATTTTGTTCAAAATAACTAGCAATAATGATTTTCTGAGGAAAACTATAATAAATATTAATTTGAATTTCACCGGATATTTGCTTTTTCATTCAATTCATGCAAATGTACCCTCTCCTATCAGGTAAAATGTATTTCAGATACTTCATTTAGGTCACATATATTACATTTGACTATTACACTGCAACTTTGGCAATTTTCTGCTCCATTTTCCATAGTTTTGAGTCTCCTTCCATTTTTTTTACGAAGTCAACAATAAAGTGTATTTTTTACATTACTTTAATCCGTGCTATTTTTGAGTTTTTCAACCCTACCGATCGTAGCACTTGATGTGGTGAATGAAATCACAGTCTTTCAGTGAAGGACTAGGTCAAACATGATGCATTTAGCTGTCGATTTTACAGATGGCAACATTGGCTATGTGACGTCGATTTTGAATAAGTAACAAGTAGTTAGAGGATACAAATTTGATGTTCGAATAAGCTGTAGCTGAGAATGGGGTATTGAAATAAAGATACGTGTTAAAAAATACTGCTGTAGGTATTTTTATTGAACCTGAAAAGTATTGACTACCTACTCCTTTAGATTTTCATTTCCTTAATATCTTATTTTGATGACTTAGATTGCTTTCTTCTTCTTCTTTTTCTGAACAAACATCTACATTAACAATAAATATAAAAATTAGAGCCTCTTCTTTCGTTTTGGATTCCACTGAAGGAGCTCTTTCGCCTGTGTCTTCAACATTTTCCCTGTTGTGACTGACACAAGGGGTTTGTTCGGCCAAAGTTGAGACTATTGAGAACTAAGAAGTTAGTCGATATTTCTTGAAGATAATGTACACTAAGGCGGTTTAGGTTCTATTTTCAGTCGCAATTTTTAAACGTTAAGCAGCCTCGTCGATGAGAGCGTTTCCTTGGGGCTCGTACGCTTCTACGGCGTTGTCCTCTTCTTTCGTCTCATCCCGGCCCTCTTCGTCTTCGTACTCGGGTATTTCGGTCGTCATCCCTTTAGATTTCGGTTGGGGTTGGCACCACATGTTGGCACAGATGTGGTTGGGCATGCCTCGCTGGTTGCACGTGCAGAGGTTACAGTCGACCCACACTAGTTCTCCGGGCATGCATGGACCTGAAAGATTTTTTTATAAATCAAATTTTATTTCAACACGAACCAGAAACATTGTTAGTTTTAGTACTACAAAATAGTAAATGCCATCGAATGGGACTTGCGATGATTGTCGCACACAGAAGAGGGTCAAAGTGTGTTTTTTCACCTCGAAGATACGCCCTTCCTGTGTGAGGGCGAGAGCCACCGTAAATGATGAACCATTGTTAATCGACTTGTTTTCAGCGTTGAAACGAGTTGGGACACTCCCAGACCCTGCCTCGAAAAAAGCATGTTTGCTTGAAATGAACACATTCCTTGTCACTTTTTCTTTTGTAATTTGTTGTTAGCTAAATTGTGTCAAGGATGTGCATTTTTAGTAAGATGTACATAATGTGGGGAGTTCATAACGACTACACTAAGTCTTAGTTTTTGGCGATCTTCCGAACCAATTTACCTTTTTGGTCGAGAGCAGGCGGAAAAAAAGTTTTTTGTCAGAATTGTAGAAATGGTAATTTCTAAAGAAGAAAGTTTTTATAGAAAAGTCTAGCTTCGCTGCTAAGAATCAAGTTAAAGAGACACTTTTATCAGAAATGAGCTGCTGTAGATTTAAACTAGGGGTAGTAGGAGGTCCTGAAGTTCAACATCCTGCACCTGATGCCTTTATGTAATTGATTGGGGCTTGGGTTTCGTTCCATAATGGGATATCGAGATAAGTAAAATAATTACCTACCGATTTCCTAGGGGAAGGGGGGGGGGGTAAACATTGGTTAAGGATCGGATCCTAGAACCTTTTTTCAACCTTAAGTCTTTACTATTTTGTCAATTTTAAAATTTATTCTATTTTCGTTGGTTTTCAACAATTCTCCAAAGAGCTAGAAAACAGTCTGAAATCAATCTCAGGAACCAGAACAAAACTGTGCGTTCCCTTTGCCAAACTGTTTCATAATGTTTCCCTTCAAATTTTGTAGCTATCAAGCGTAAATCATCTTGTCCCGTCATGGAGGATTTTTGGAAGAAATTAGTTATGAAGTGTTCGATAAAATATCTAAACCAAAATCATGCTAAAGTACTAAATGAAATATCAAAGGTGTCGTTTCAATTATATACTTCAATTTCTCAACTTTCATAGTTTCGCCCGAGCCGGATTCGTTGCTAATTGGCAGTTCCGAGGCGTATACCTTATTAGCGTTGACGGGAGTTGAGAAGGCAGCTCAGTTAAATGATTTACAAACTTGAATGGATTCGTTAAGCACTAAGAATAACCACATTATCGTATTTTTTCAAACCTTTTCTTCACCTCTGTTTCCTTATTATTAGTATTGACGTTTGCTACCATTAAGAAAATGGGATTGTGTATACGTAACGATGAGCTATAGTTGGACTTTTGTTCAAGAGTCCTTGACATTAGTGAAAAATCATCTTCTTCGGACCCTGGAATCCAATAAAGCACCTTTGAATGATGAAAAAATTGACTCGGTTTTTTCCGGTAAATTCTAGATACTTTCTGGATCTTCTGATGCAAGAAAAACCGGTTTAGTCCGCCGCTAACGATCCAACATCTGGATATGGTGTCCTTTCACTTCGTACTCTTCTAGAGAATTACCTTCCTATCATTAATGGTTCCCGAAATTATCGAAAATTAATCGCCTGATTTCTTCCCGTTGGAGGAATGCGGCTCAAGAATGGCTAATAGTTATTATTGAAAGTTGATGTGATAGTTGGTTCCTATTTACCCCCTAATTTCAAATTTCCGGCACGCTAAAAGTCACGTCCACAAATATTCCCGACAAAACCAGACTACAATACCGATTAGAGGGAATTCACCCTTGATTAAAGGCGCTTTAAGACGCGAATCAAACCACATATTTACATGGTAGAGCTGTGAAAACTTTCTGCTGTGATGAGTAAATTCATTTGATTCAGCTTGTATTTATTTAAGACGGAAATAACCTAATTGATTTGTGGCAGATATACTCGTTTAATACGTGTTGAACGAGGAGATTTGCGCCACACAAACATTGCTCTTACATGAGGATATAAATACGTATAATGTACTGAGAATTCCTGAGGATCTCTCAATGTTGTCACATTTTTGTTTTCAGCAAATGCTTGTTTCGAACACAATTCCTCGCACATACTCGCCTGCTGTGATACTTTACGATGAGAGGAGACAGCGGCATTTCATTTTGCATTTCATGCAAAAGACTCGAAATCGACTCGTACACGTTAGTTATACTGACATTTCTTGCTCAAACACGATTGTACTTGTGAAATAAACACCCTAAATCCAATGAGAAATGAAATGAGGAGGGGGTTCATCGCTTCATTAGAACGATCTTGTTTGAATAAGAAATTTATTGTTTGAACTAAAGCTGAAACTCGAGCGACTTTTGTCGTTTGTAACGAGTTCGTGGACCACAGAAGTAAACAGTTGGTGCAAAACGTTGACTTTGTCAAAAAAAAAATTTTAAAAATTAGAATTTATTGTTGAAAAAGTGAGAATTGTCGAGACTCTTAGGTTTCCCACTTGAATGAACTTCTTTGTTCATTTAAAAAAGAACTTTATCAATAATACGATTCTTTAAAATGCTATACAATTTTCCAAACTTTTTGCTGGCCAGGAAATTGTATCTTTGAAGTCACATTGCCGGGAAAACCGTAAAAATGCAACAATCTGCGAGAGTTCCAGTCGATTCAGCGTTTGAAACGATACCTTACACTCCCAAGTCCCGAAGAATTTCGTGAATCCTCCTCAAAAACACTATTTTGGCCCATAATTCAAAGCTTCAAGGCTTTTTAAAAAAATAGAATCCAGACATTTAAAGACACGAATCGTCAGCGATTTTCGCAAAACGGATATTTGAAAACATTGGACGATATTATGCAAGAATTAATAATCCTATACTTGAATTAAACAAATTTTTTTCTTGAAGATGACTTCATAGTTGCTGTGCAAATTTTAAATTTTAGGAAGGGATATTTATGCTGCTTGTCAAGCTAAGGTACTTTTGAATGCTCTCAACGTCCGACAATGTCAGTTGGTAAGAAGGTTATCAGAATGAGCTTCCTACACCACGACAGACACAATATATCTGACCGCAGGAGGTGTGACAAAATGGCAAAGCACGACACACTAACCACAGGCTCGTGTCCCTACGCTGATCAGCCAAGAATTGGGATTTCCCCGCTAACGGGTCTGTAAATGATGCTTATGAAGTAGGTTTATAAAGTTTAATTTTTACCGTCGTACCGTTTCGGGGTATGAACGAAGCGACCATTTGCAGAGAAACCAAAAGAATCAAAAAGTTCGTAGGCATATTTTCGGTGCGAGCCGAACGGACGATCAGGCCGGACGTCGTCTGGAAGCTGGCGATGGAAGGGACGCTGGCGACTCGACGACGTCGACCATGTCAAAGCGAACGACAAAAAGGCCGAGACTGCGCGTGGTGACGACAACTCGCGGACTAACTCAACGTCGCGATTCGAGCAGGAACTCTCGCTATCAGCAGAGACATTGGTACGAGAGCAGTGGGGATGTAGGAAGCGTCGAGTTCGCTTGCTCGATAGAAGGATTTCAGGAGATTTTCAAAGGACACGGACCTTGAGAGCGATTATGGGCTCCGGATGAAATGATTAGCGGAGCCTTCGTTCGGATATTCAAGATTCAAGTGGCATTTGAGTGTCGCAGTTCCGCGGTTCTCTTCCTATCTTATTCACGGATCGGTTCTCTCGGCTCCAAGTACCTGAACCAAGCCCGGTCAGTCACACTGGATGGCTGGAAACCCACAAAATGCTGACACAAAACATACAGAGAAGATTAGTCTCGTACTTCTCGATTATGGAGAAAAGCAAGTCCTCGTGAGTGCGGCAGTCGGTCCGGCACCCGTCTCAATCGATTTAACGTCCAAAATTAAGTGGGAAATGATACCCCACGTGCCTATTTTCTAAAAAGCCCCAAAAATTGAGTTTCAAATACAATTTTTTGCACATACCCTCCCCAGATTTAGTCCGATTAGGCGGAAACTTTTTGAGGACCAACTAAAACCGCACAGAGATCCCTGACCAAAATTTCAAATTTTTAGTCAATTTTCTACCGTCAAAAATGGCACCACGTACAGCAGAAGGTCTAGGCATATTGAAACGCAAACTTATCAAATTCTGGAGTTGACCTTTGGCATGATAATAGGTTTGATTATACAAGGAATAATAAACCAAAATCGAAATGTCCGTCCGCCGGTACTGGAAAATTTTCTACAAATTCGAAATTTGGTCAGGGATTTGGATTTTTGGGACTTATTGGGAACTATAAAGGCGTGTGGGGCATAATTTTTCATTATTTTTTGAACTGAATTCATTGAGATGGGTCCCGATCGGTGCTCACTGGGGATGAGTATGGTTCAAATGGGTACTTACCTATTTTGAAAGTGGATTTTCGAAGTTTTTGAGTACCTAGACGTGTGGGGTACCATTTGCCCCTGAATGTTGGACGCTGAATCGATTGGAATGAGTCCGGAACAATAACACGCCTGTGAAAGAATTTGTAGCGTTTTGGTTGGTTATTCCTTGAAACCTATGTTTTCATGATAATGGTCAACCTCTCCGATTCGGCTCAAAATTTTTGGTTGGTTATTCCTTGAATAATCAACCTATGTTTTCATGAAAATGGTCAACCTCTCCGATTCACCTCAAAATTTTTTTCTGGACGTTTCATGATGTCCTGATCAAAAAATCTGCAAATTCTTACACACGGGTTGGTTATTCCACGAATGGGGGAAACAGTGGGTGTGGCGGGTCCCAGACCCATTCCAATCGATTCAGGGTCCAAATTTAGTGGAATATGATACCCCACACGCCTAGGTAGCAGAAATCCCGAAAACACATAATCAAATTGGGTAATAAATACCCAATTTGACCCATAACTTCTTCCAATGGGTGCCAATTGTTCTGGGACCCATTTTATTGGATTCAGCGTCCAACATTTGTGGAAAATGACACCCTACTCGCCTAGGTAGCAGAAATCCCAAAAACACATATTCAAAATGGGTAATAAATACCCAATTTGACCCATTACTTCTTCAAGTGGGTGCCAATTGTTCTGGGACCCATTTTATTGGATTCAGCGTCCAAAATTTTGTGGAAAATGACACTCCTACTCGCCTAAATCACCCAAAAACTCGAAAATCCATTTTTCAAAAAACCCCTACCCCCACCAAATTTGGTCCGATTGGGCTGAAAAGTTTCGAGGACCCATCTCGGCTGGGAACAGACCCCTGACCCAAATTTCAGATTTTTAGGAAATTTTCTACTACCAAAAACGGCGTGGACAATGGACGGCGGACGGCGTACGGCGGACAGCGTACGGCGGACGGACATTGACCTTTTTTGATCAGGACATCATGAAACGTCCAGAAAAAAATTTTGAGCCGAATCGGAGAGGTTGACCATTATCATGAAAACATAGGTTGATTATTCAAGGAATAACCAACCAAAAAGGTCAATGTCCGTCCGCCGTACGCCGTCCGCCGTCCGCCGTCCATTGTCCACGCCGTTTTTGGTAGTAGAAAATTTTCTAAAAATCTGAAATTTGGGTCAGGGGTCTGTTCCCAGCCGAGATGGGTCCTCGAAACTTTTCAGCCCGATCGGACCAAATTTGGAGGGGGTAGGGGTTTTTTGAAAAATGGATTTTCGAGATTTTGGGTGATTTGGGCGAGTGGGGTGTCATTTTCCACTAAATTTTGGAAGCTGAATCCAATAAAATGGGTCCCAGAACAATTGGCACCCACTGGAAGAAGTCATGGGTCAAATTGGGTATTTATTACCCAATTTGATTATGTGTTTTCGGGATTTCCGCTACCTAGGCGTGTGGGGTATCATATTCCACTAAATTTTGGACCCTGAATCGATTGGAATGGGTCTGGGACCCGCCACACCCACTGTTTCCCCCATTCGAGGAATAACCAACCCGTGTGTATGAATTTGCAGATTTTGGTTGGTTATTCCTTGAATAATCAACCTATGTTTTCATGCAAATGGTCAACCTCTCCGATTCGGCTCAAAATTTTTTTCTGGACGTTTCATGATGTCCAGATCAAAAAACGCTGCAAATTCTTACACAGGGGTTGGTTATTCGTCAGACCAGGCGCATGGAAACTTATTTAAAAACATGGGGGAAATGGGGAAAATGGTAGTTGCGGCGGGTCCCAGACCCATTCCAATCGATTCAGTGTCCATGATTTAGTGGAAAATGATACCCCACACGCCCAGGTACCAGAAATCTCATAAACACATATTTAAAATGGGTGATGTATACCCAATTTGACCCATAACTTCTTCCAGTGGGTGCCAATCGTCCTGAGACCCACTTCATTGGATTCAGCTTCCAAGATTTAGCGGAAAATGATACCCCACACGCCTAGGTTCCAGAAATCTCAAAAACACATATTCAAAATGGGTAATATATACCCAATTTGACCCATAACTTCTTCCAGTGGGTGCCAATCGTCCTGAGACCCATTTCATTTGATTCAGCGTCCAAAATTTAGTGGAAAATGGTACCCCACTCGCCTAGATCGCCCAAAATCTCGAAAATCCATTTTTCAAAAAACACATTTTGACCCCTACCCCACCCAAATTTGGTCCGATCGGGCTGAAAAGCTTGGAGGACCGTCCCAGGCCGGTTACAGACCCCTGACCCAAATTTCAGATTTTTAGAAAATTTTCTACTACCAAAAACGGCGTGGACGGCGGACGGACATTGACCTTTTTTGATCAGGACATCATGAAACGTCCAGAAAAAAATTTTGAGCCGAATCGGAGAGGTTGACCATTTGCATGAAAACATAGGTTGATTATTCAAGGAATAACCAACCAAAAGGTCAATGTCCGTCCGCCGTACGCCGTCCGCCGTCCACGCCGTTTTTGGTAGTAGAAAATTTTCTAAAAATCTGAAATTTGGGACAGCGGTCTGTTCCCGGCCTAGGACGGTCCTCCAAGCTTTTCAGCCCGATCGAACCAAATTTGGGCGGGGTTGGGGTCAAAATGTGTTTTTTGAAAAATGGATTTTCGAGATTTTGGGCGATCTAGGCGAGTGGGGTATCATTTTCCACTAAATTTTGGACGCTGAATCCAATGAAATGGGTCCCGGAACGATTGGGACCCTCTGGAAGAAGTTATGGGCCAAATTGGGTATATATTACCCATTTTGAATATGTGTTTTTGAGATTTCTGGAACCTAGGCGTGTGGGGTATCATTTTCCGCTAAATCTTGGACGCTAATTTCAATGAAGTGGGTCCCGGAACGATTGGGACCCTCTGGAAGAAGTTATGGGTCAAATTGGGTATATATTACCCATTTTGAATATGCGTTTTCGAGATTTCCGGTACCTGGGCGTGTGGGGTATCATTTTCTACTAAACTCTGGATCCTGAATCGATTGGAATAGGTCTGGGACCCGCCGCACCCACTGTTTCCCCATTTCCCCCATGTTGAAGAAATGTTTTGTTGGCAAACTTCACATTCGGATTCAGCATACCGAAAAACGTAGGAATTCGGCGAGAAACCTTCCACCCTAATTATTTTTTGTAAAAATATCCGCCCGGGCCAACAGCTGAAGGGCCTCAGGTATGTGGTAGTGCATCTGACCTGACCCCCACCCCACATGAAGGTCACATAACGGTTTTCCCTCACTCAACCATGCAGCTCACACCACTACACCAGTGGAGGGTCACTTACAAATCAGTCCAGCTTGTGGAACCCTTGTTTCAAGTAGTTCACCCAACGTTTCTAGTGAAGACGCCCATGGTGATACTATCTTCATTGGACTCTACATTTTGAGGTAATGTTTTGCACGTTCAGAAGTTACATTTTGTTCATTCATTTCACATCATAAATGCTGATCATTTTAGAACATAAGAGGGTTGTATTCTGTTTATATTTAGACTGGAGCCAAGACCAAGTCAAAATTGACTTTTCTGGTTTTATGGAGGAAAGGAGAAGCAGGAAAATGTCCACAACCACAAAACCATACAATTGCTATCATTGTGACTACAGAGCAACAAGTAAACGGACCATAGAAGACCACATGTTCACTCACACCGGCGACAAACCATATGCTTGTGACCAGTGTGACTACAGAGCTACACAGGCAGGGAACCTGAAAAGGCACATGAGTACTCACACAGGCTACAAACCGTATGCTTGTGACCAGTGTGACTACAGAGCTGCACGGGCAGGGACCCTGAAAAGCCACATGAGTACTCACACAGGCTACAAACCATATGCTTGTGGCCAGTGTGACTACAGAGCTGTAAGGACAAGGGACCTGAAAAAACACATGAGTACTCACACAGGCTACAAACCATATGCTTGTGACCAGTGTGACTACAGAACTACACAGGCAGGGAACCTGAAAAGGCACATGAGTACTCACACAGGCTACAAACCATATGCTTGTGACCAGTGTGACTACAGAGCTACACAGGCAGGGAACCTGAAATGGCACATGAGTACTCACACAGGCTACAAACCATATGCTTGTGACCAGTGTGACTACAGAGCTGTAAAGACAAGGGACCTGAAAAAACACATGAGTACTCACACAGGCTACAAACCATATGCTTGTGACCTGTGTGACTACAGAACTACAGAGGCAGGGAGCCTGAAAAAGCACATGAGTACTCACACAGGCTACAAACCATATGCTTGTGACCAGTGTGACTACAGAGCTGCACGGGCAGGGACCCTGAAAAGCCACATGAGTACTCACACAGGCTACAAACCATATGCTTGTGACCAGTGTGACTACAGAACTACAGAGGCAGGGAACCTGAAAAGGCACATGAGTACTCACACAGGCTACAAACCATATGCTTGTGATCAGTGTGACTACAGAGCTGCACTGGCAGGGACCCTGAAAAGCCACATGAGTACTCACACAGGCTACAAACCATATGCTTGTGACCAGTGTGACTACAGAACTACAGAGGCAGGGAGCCTGAAAAGGCACATGAGTACTCACACAGGCTACAAACCATATGCTTGTGACCAGTGTGACTACAGAGCTGCACGGGCAGGGACCCTGAGAAGGCACCTGAGAAGAGTAAACCATCGCCCATAAAGTGTGCTTGTGATCAGGGTAACTACGGCTTCGAGGAATGGCCTCCTGAGTGCCAAGGACTTTTTTGACTTTTTAACTTAGGGACATAACAAATAAATTCATCCTGACATTTTATATTGTTTTAATATTTTCATTGTATAATGAAGTGATTACGAACATAATTTAAATGTGGCTTATGAAATAAATCTTTCTCAGGTGAATCCGATTTCTGTCCTCCTCTCCCCGTTTTTGGTTAGTTATTTCTTGAATAATCAACCTATATCTTTTCATGCAAAAGTCAATCTCTCCGATTCGGACCAAAATTTTTTTCTGGACGTTTGAAGTTGTCTAGATCAAAATTAGCAAATGTCTGAAAAGCGCCCTAGAACTATTGGCACTCACTGGAAGATGTTATGGGTCAAAATGGCTATCTATTACCCATTTTGAATATGTGTTTTCGAGATTTCTGGCACCTAGGCGTGTATCATTTTCCACTAAATTTTGGACCCTGAATCGATTGGAATGGGACCCGCTGCACCCACCGTTTACCCCATTTTCCCCATGTTTTTAAATAAGTTTCCATGCGCCTGGTCTGACGAATAACCAACCCCTGTGTAAGAATTTGCAGCGTTTTTGATGTAGACATCTTGAAACGTTAAGTGTCAAATTTTGGGGCGAATCGGAGAGGTCAACCTCGTTAATGAAAACCTCAAAAATCCATTTCCAGCCATGATCAGTTTTGGCAAAGAAGGGGTCAAACTGGGGCTTTTATGCATTCTCATGTGCAAAAGCTCATCTTTTTTGGTGCACTTTAATCACCTTTCTCGAATAAACTTTGTAGATTTTAAAACAAAATTTGATACGATTACACTGGTGTATTATTCCAATAAAAAGAAAAGCACAGATTCAAAATCGCAATGGAAAATTATTCGCACGTCGACTCATTTTGGGCCCGATTTGGTCCGATCTCTACCCGATTACAGCACACGAGACGCACTTTATAGACCTCGGCGACTTGCTCTCCGAGTACCTAAAAAACTGTTATTATTGTCAATTTACCTACTCGTATTTACACTTTTTTTTCGTATTTTTTACCCGCCGTGACACTTATCAGTTGATAGGAGAACGAGAACTAAGTCCGCTCAATTCATTCACGTTTCAAAAAATATATTTTCATTCTCAGGATTTAGGAGGAACTTAGATGACGACCAAATAAGGAATATTATGATCAACACTGCAAACGCAGGCTTCATGTGAAATTTGAACATTTCGATACAACCTGTGTCAAAGCGCGGACGTTTTTATCGTTTTGTAGTCTCAACGAAGGAGCCCAGGATGGTTGTTGATATTGTTTTTTTAGAAGATAAACATGAGCTCGGCGCAAGGTCAGATCCAAACCGGATAGGTGTCATTCCAACCTTTCATTTTTTTCGATCCATTCGTAACACGATGCATTAAAATTGAATTTTATCGAACGATTACCTATGAACTCAGGATTGCGGCAATAAAGACACCACCAAAGTCTACAATTCATTGTTTCCATTTTCTTCATTCAATTGGGACAACAGTGTAGAAAAAGAGGAGGGTGATCAGTTTTATTTATATTTTGATCAGAATTTCAAGAATTGTGAGCACTTTATCTCCTTCAGACCCCACTAGTACCTAGAGCTGATAAGAATGCTTACAGTCGTAACTAGTCAGCGGTATGTTCTCCACAAGGGATTTCAGATCATCGTCCATCATGTAGCATAGCCGCGCTACAGTTCTGTCTGGAAGACACCTCCCACCTTGACATTACCGGGAAGTCTTTATGCCTTGTTGAAAGAAGAGCTAAACCACCGTCTTGATTGCCTACTCAAGAAAAACTACAGAGAGGGAAGACACTGACTGAGAAGGGGAAGATTGAAAGATTGGCCAAGTGAATTGGTCTGATCCTCCCGTTTGAAGCCTTTTAGCCTCTCGTGTTGGCCCAGGTCCCTCCTTCTTCCTCGATCAAATCAACTGTCGTTTTACCGCCCTCTGATCTGGGAAATATGCCGCTTAATCTCATAACTCGGTCGTGTCTGACCAGGACAACGTTCCGACGTGTTACGTTAGGGTTAGAGTGGATTGGTTCGTCCCTCGCGTGTACGCTGTAACAGGACTAGGTGGGCTTGGCGCGTGGGAAGCTACAAAAAACTTATATTCTTCCTAAAACACGAGTTTTCTCGGAAAAATGACAGAAAGAAAACCTGAAAATCTATCCTTAACATTTATCCAGTGAGACTGTATTTTGTAGATTGTCATATAGGAGGAAAAAAAAGATAAACGTGTGGGGTATCATTTTCCATTATATTCTGGACTCTGAATCAATATGAATCCAAACCACAATGGTAGATTTATGGGGGGAAAATGGGGAAACAGTGAGTGTGGACAGTCCCGGAATCATTCTAATCGATTCATCGTCAAACATTTAGTGGAAAATGAAATCCTACATGCCTATGTACCCAAAAATCCTATTTTGAATTAGGGAGGTAGGTTGTAGGTACCCATTTTGACCAATACATACCTCTAGTGGGCACCAATCGGTCCGCGACCCATCTGGATGGATAATGGATTCAGCGTCCAAATTGATACCCCACATGCCAAGGTAACCAAAAATATAAAAACGCTGCAAATTCTTACACAGGGGTTGGTTATTCCTCGGACCAGGCGTATGGAGACTCATTTCATAAACATGGGGGAAATGGGGAAAACAGTGGGTGCGGCGGGTCCCAGACCCATTCCAATCGATTCAGGATCCAAAATTTAGTGGAAAATGATACCCCACACGCCCAGATACCGGAAATCTCGAAAACGCATATTCAAAATGGGTAATATATACCCAATGTGACCCATAACTTCTTCCAGTGGCTGCCGATCGTTCTGGGACCCATTTCATTGGATTCAGCGTCCAAAATTTAGTGGAAAATGATACCCCACTCGCCTAGATCGCCCAAAATCTCGAAAATTCATTTTTCAAAAAACAAATTTTGACCCCTACCCCGCCCAAATTTGGTCCGATCGGGCTGAAAAGCTTGGAGGACCGTCCTAGGCCGGGAACAGACCCCTGACCCAAATTTCAGATTTTTAGAAAATTTTCTACTACCAAAAACAGCGTGGATGGCGGACGGCGTACGGCGGACGGACATCGACCTTTTTTGATCAGGACATCATGAAACGTCCAGAAAAAAATTTTGAGCCGAATCGGAGAGGTTGACCATTTGCATGAAAACATAGGTTGATTATTCAAGGAATAACCAACCCGGTGGGCACCGATGAGGAATAACCGACCAAAAATAGGAATGGGACTTATTCCCATCATCAGGAACTGTTAAAGGAGTACCTTCTACAAAACAGAAAGAATTTTGTTTAAAGGATCAGACTATATTTGTTTTATATTTTTATTAATAATATTTACATACAAAGGGAACACGCAAGAACAATATTACGAACGTTCACTGGGGGCTTCAACCACTCATTCTATTCACGAATAAACGAATATGATACATTATAAGAGGGGTAGTAAATCTAAATATCAGATTTTATTACAGATATACGTGAAGGTATATTTTTCTCTATGATAATCATCGTTTCAAAATAAGAACACAAAACAGCAGGAAAGAGAAAAAACTGAGCCGCTCCGCCGATGAGAAGCACCAGTAGCTTTAACGGAGTTTTAGAGAATTTGGGTACGAAATGTCACACATTGTCTAAATTTGTCGAATGATTGCGAAATAAAAGGATTTTAAAACGTAAATATAATGTATAAATAAATAAATAATTGAAAAAAAATTGAGGAAAATTTCATTTCTAGTTATTTGAAAAGTTAATGTAGTTGAAGTCTACAATGAGCCCAAGTGCCATATTCAATAACACCGATACCCACAGAAGGGAAATTTAACATCGATCGGCTCTACGAAAATAATCTATTTTGGACCAAGGATCAACAGGACATCTCGTACCCACGAATAACCTGTAGATAATTACTGACGAGACCAAACTCGAGGTAAAATTCATTGCAAATATTTGTTTCTACTGTGAGCTTGAGGTAATTTCTTTGGAGCGATCTCTCGATTCCACAGCCAACTTATAAGTTAACATTTGGCCCGTTTTTAAAACTTGAATCGCACATTAAATTCGTATTCAAGATTATCGTTTAAGAATAATTACTTAACTTCATCACAGCAAATATCTAATTACTCATATTTTAGTGTTTTAGTATCGTTTTTAATATACATATATTTCCTTCTTTTTTTTACATAGAAAACCCTAAAAATTGTATAAGCACTTGTTTTTTTAAATAATTTTGTACATAATTGCGTTTAATCATGGCAAGCGATAATAAAATTTGGAATCAAATCAGTAACTCATGGTGCAACGGGAAACCGCACGAAGACTGACAAGCAACGGGAACGAACTCAAAACGTAAAGGAACATCAGGAGAAACATTTCTGGCGACACAAATATACTCACGCGAAGCTGAAGAAGGGCGATTATGATGATTTTATTTATTTTATTTTATTTTACTTTTTTTAAATTGTTCTCACTCAATAAATGAGAAAACAATTGAGTTCAGGCGGTGTAAAAATGAAGGCAGTTTTCATAAGCTACTTGTTGAATCGTTCGATTGAGCAGAAATTTACTGAGGAGCTTCCTAATACGGTACGTACAAAACACTAAATAGACGGATTGCTTATGTTTTCTACTGCTGCACACGACTCAACTAACTCGAGCACAATGCAGTAACTATGAAACAGTACAAAACCACTAGAAAACCAATTACAATCAGTCCGGTGAGACAGTACAATCTCAGAATTGTTTATTGACTTTATTCAAGCAGTCGGGAATGATTGTGAAAACGGCGCTCGACAATCCGAGCTAACCGAGTCGAATGGGAGCCCATTATGTTTCGGGATCTGAATTGATCAAGCGAATCTTTAAAGTAGAAATTGCTGAGTGACAGAAATTAACAATAAATTGACAGAAATTAGGTTGAATGGAACGGCAACAAGAGAATATTTAGTCGATAAAAATGTCTTAGAGGCCGATTTATGATCGCATTAAGCCTTCTTTAGAGGAATTCACAGCGAATGTTGAAATATTTTATTTTCTTTATCAATTTGAATATTTATAAAAATTGCATGTGTAGGTAATTCAGAGAATTTCCCCAAAAAGAAGAATTAAAATTACCCAAAATCACGTGTTGACTTAACGCCCACGCAATTTTCAACCTTTTTCGATTGAACTAGATTGACCCGGTACACAACATTTTCGTTTTCCCAACGAAACATATTTTATTTTTGGATTTAGATATTACGTCCACTGGATAAATTCTCAAAATTGGGATTGAGGCAAAATTGAGACGTACCTTGATGATTTATTACTGTTTTTCAATGCTGAATCACTTGGAGAAGTCATATTCCCGATTTGACGTCAAATGTGCTTGATTTGAAACGTCCAGGGCATAATTTTCTCCACGAATTATCTTTTTAGGCAAATACCATCTTTGTACAACTAACGTACCCTTAGATAATTTGAGAAAAATACAATATTCTTCGGAATGTTCAACAAAAAGTCGCAGATTCCCTAGAAAAAGTGACATTTGGCTGTGAATGCAACCCAGAAAAAAATATCCCCAGACAATAATGTATAAAGAGAATTGTATACTACAAAAGTAAGGGTGTCATCGTTATCTCAATTCCAGCACAATCCCACGGGTCTTCTTGAAGACAGACTGGACCTCGCCTGAAGTAGTAAGAGTAATATAAACTCCTAGAAACCGACGAGCTTGTATACATACTATTTTAATGGAGAAGCAAATGACAGAATGTCGAAAATATTCAATAAATTGCCGTTCCAGGTATTCCAGGGTCCGTTAGAAGGCTCGATTGTCTCAACTCCCCAGATCCAGGTACTAATACCTACTCGTCAATCCCTAACGACGCGTTATTTACTTATAATAATTGTCTGAGTAATAGTCACAACAGATATACTTTTGATAATTGAATTGAACGGTTAAATAACGGGTAGATTGCACGTTGATTGGAGGAAATAGAATGCAAAGTGACAAACCAAAAACTAGGCGGATAGTCGAGAACTGTACAGTTAAGAGAAGGAAGAGGTTCCGCTTATATCTTAAGGTAGGTAAGCCTTAATCGAGTAGAATAAATAATAAAAGATTTCTCAAGGTTTGTGACTTGTACGGGTTTAATGAGGTTAGAGATTGCAGCCCTTTTCAACTTTGGTAGCTTGAGAAATGAAGTTGCTACCTGTCGAGCCTGAAACAATGAAATAACATTGTCAAATTTGAAACAAAGTTAAGTTCGATATAATATTGATATTATATTTATTTATTATATATTTATAAAATAATATTATATTATAAACAAACGTTAAAACCACTACCGAACCGAAAAACCCTTATGAGAAGTAGAAAATAGGGGATGCAGATTTTGCAACAAATTTTGTAAGATTCTTAAGCCAACGAGCCAACGATTTTCAAACCAACGTTAAGATTCTAATAATCTCAGTGTCCTAGATAATTGTAAGAAAATAAATTTCACATTCTGAGTCAGTGTACTTTTTGTAAATAATAATAATTATTTTTCAAAATAAGAATTTCCAGAGAAACAATAAAAAACGCTGCGCATTCCTTTAGAGGGGTTGCTTATTCCTCGGACCAGGAGCATGGAGTCTCATTCCAATCGATCCAGCGTCAATCATTCAGTGGAAAGTGATACCCCACACTCCTAGGTAACAGAAATCTCAAAACCCCACATTCGAAACAGGTAGATAGATAGCCATAACTTCCTCCAGTGGGCGCCAATCGGTCTTGAGGCCCATCGGGCTGAAAACTTTCGAGAACTTACTAGAGCTAAAAACGGTTCCCTGACCAAAATTTCCGATTTTTTAGAAATTGTCCTACTACCAAAACTGGCGTTGACGGCGTACGGACATGTGCTTATTTTGATCTAGACACCTTGAAACGCCCAGAAAAAAATTGTTGGGCCGAATCGGAGAGTTATGCATGAAAAAATGGAATTATAATTTAAATAAGCCAAGACAAGAAAGAAAATCAACAGTCAACTCGATCCATGGGTCTTACCTTCGCTACAAGTCTTTCAAAAGCGCCGATTTCGCTGTCTTCAGTTTATCCAACCGTTTTTGTAGATGATTATTCGATGTTTCTAATTCCTCGTTACGCGCTTGACTCTCCCGTAACTGTAACACGACGAGAAAAAGATAAATATCGACGTTAGAGAGATTGAATCAACACAAAATACAACAGACATAGAAACAGTTGGACGTATTTATTTATAACTCGGCCCTATTTATACCTCAACTCGGGCGACAAAACGCAGCTTTGATATCCACATCAGGGCGGCAACAGAATAATAATAAATACTATTTGAATTAATTTTGTAATTTTCCCCGTTTTTTTTTTTTTTAGAAAAAAAAATGTATTTCTAAGATTAATTTTTATACTACTTATTTTAGAACTTCAACGAAGCCACTTTGTATACCGAGTTGGGTATCAAAATATCAAATTGAGTATCAAAAATACACCGGCTTGTATTGAAATTCGGTTGATTGAATAGTATGATATTGATATGTTGGGGGGCTATCACGCGGACTTACACAACCAGTGCCCACAGCTACTACTTACATTACCTAAGATTGAAATTATCTAAAAGTTTGTAGCACGGCAACAATATGCTCTAATTTATTACTATTTATGGTATTTGTCTTGATGATGACTTACGACGACTGTACTCGTAATTCAATTTTCCTATAAATGGTTCAAATCAACATAATACTATTAAGCTACCTAGATCTTAGCACCTGGTTTGTTTCAAGGAAGGGACGAAAGTGGCTGTAATGTCTCTCTAGGCTGAACCTACGGTATTTTTAGGAAAATGGCCCCCTCCAGGATTATTAGCCACGTCAGATTCTTCAGAAGATTTGCATTTGCAGGCTAATGCAACTACACGAACGTCATAAACGCCTATTTTACGTTCCTGGGGAAGGCACAGGAGGCGTCAAGGTGGTCCAATGACACTGTGAGCATGCCGATTTCGACTGAGACGATGCAGCTTTGTATCCAACTAGTGTGATAAAGCAAAGGGATGCAAGGGGGGGGGGGTACCATTACAACGAAAACACCTAATTCACACGACAGAATTGATGACTACTTACACATTGCCCAACCTGTGAATGCACGAAGTTGCAACGTGAAGCACCACCAAACAAATCCACATAGACAAAAGAAACCCCCAACAAACTATTGAACAGTAGCTAGCAACTCCCAGTGAAACCACCAATTCCAGTTTCAACGTAATTATCCGAATTATTAAGCAAACAATTTCGAAGAGGCGTACACTTTTCGCAAAACGAAGGTGCAATCTTATCGCATGAAATGAATGTAACCAGCATAGTCATTAATTTGATTTCGCTTTCTAAAGGTTGATGGTCAGCTATCAGGAGTAGATAATGAAAATTGTTAACAATTTTTTGTTTGAGGAAAAACAGAAATTTTGAAAAACGTGAACATTTAATCTCAGTGGGCAAAATTGGAAATAACGGCAAGAAAATACCGTAAAAATAATAAACTTGAAAAAAAGCACGAAAATAGAAACATATAGGAACGACAACAGAGAAGGAACAGGAAAGAACAGAAAAAACAAAAAATGAATAACCGCCACCCAAATTATATTTACAGAGAAGTAGAAGCACGTAACAGATCATTAAAGTTCAGTTAAGTAAATACTCGGGGATCAATTCCATCAGTCTTTTATATTAATGACTTTTTCAACTGTACACATGGGATTATGTACTTATTATAAAAGAATGAAGGCTTACGAAGAGAAAAAAAGTAACTTATAGTAGTAATAAGACGTGATAAATAATCTTGTTAGGCGCACACCTCTCTTTGTAATTTCCTCCGCTCAATTTTGAGTTCGTCTTCGCTTTTTTCCGAGGCCTCAGCTGCCGTTTTATACCTTGAGACTTGCCCTTCCAGCCTTGCCACCTGTTAAAATGGATGAATACAATTTTAACATAACAATCGCGTCACAAACACAGACAGAAAGTGATGGATTATTATTTGATGAAATTCGTAACATCAACGAATAGTTTGAAAAATTACTCAAGCACTAAGAAACCTACGCCGAAAATGAATGCTAATTCCAGGAAAAGGGCACAACTTACAAAAATTTGACCCTGGTTCAGGAAAATTATCCTAATTTAAATGAATGTAACTTTACTCCTCCTCAAAACAGTCCCAAGGTGAACGACTTGATATTTGCGAATCCAGCATCACAATTTTTCTGAGTTTACAGAGGAGTTTACTCACCGTCGCTTGCAGCGTAGAAACGTCTTGTTCAGCTTTTTGAAGCTTGAATTTGAAGTCACCTAATTGTTTGTTAGCTTCACCTGGAACAATATCAGTGAGTAATTAGTGAATCTGACAACTCAAAAATATAATAAAACGACGGGTTATTCAGGAGAATATGATAAAACACTTATATTGTATCAGCTACTCAGGCTAATTCTCTCTGCTCTCGTGTTTTCGGGGAATGTTGCAATAAATTCGGCAAGGTCGAAATGTATCATCATCTAAATGCTGATCTACAGTCATTAGAGAAAGACATAGACAGCTAGCCACTACAGTATATTTCTGGCAGCAAATCGCCAAAAATTCATGAATATTCAATGACTATATGTACCTTAACAATATTCATGCATGCACAAAGTGTGACTAATTAATGAAATCTAAACATCATATCAATTGAATTCAAAAAATTACATTTTTAAAATTGAATGAAAACATGTGTTTGTCTACATATTCAAGGAATGTATTCTTATTATACATATAATTTGAGTTTTTGAGAATTAACAGTATTTTCTGTGACATTTACTAGCGTTTTCCAATTTTGCTACATGCGTTACCAAATTTCAATTTAATCTAACTACAAAAAAATCATCATCATAACCTCGAATTAAAAATTTTCTTTGTGAATTTTACAAAAGGTTGCGGATGGAATAAGGGATGATGGACTGAATGCTTAAATCTTAGTGCACTAATGCTGATAACGTCTCCACTGTCAGGACTACTTTCAACCAACATTCTTGAATGTGATAAATAGGCGAAGAAGAGAGGAGTTTGGAGAAGAAAATTGTAAGGAGAACGGTTTTCAATTAGAAACTGGGGAATATTTATCTCTTGAGGAAGAACCACCAGGAAGGAATGATTTGAACCACTATTGGTGTGTAGGAGTTGCTGTGTCACCTGTAAGAAACAACTAACTATATGAGGCTATCCACCCACTTCCCACTGAACTTTTCCTGACGTAACAACAAACATTTTGATGAGGTATGATAATTTGAAATAAATAAAATCGCGAATAACACAAAACCCAAGGTGGCACTTTTGTCCAAAATTGGCTGTAGAATCGATATTGTGGTGGGCACAACTTTAACCTAGAACTCCTTCTCCTATATACAAGATGAAATATTACACACCTCTACCTCATTCAACGCGCCTGTACGGAATATGCTAGCCCAAAAAATACATTCTTTCCCAAAATATTCCCACTTTCTGTGTGATTTAACGTCAATACTCACGCTGAATGTCTTCGAGGTCAGCTGGGTTTGACCCGGACCTATTAGACTTCGCTCTTTCCTCCTCTAGTTCGAGTTTAACGTGTCTCAGCTCGTCCTGCAGTTCGTTCCTCTCTCCAGCAAGTTTTTTCAATCTTACATCTGCAATGCAACACACAGATTAAAATTCGATTTTTTGCAAAAATACAAACATGGCAATTTCTGGAACTCAAGTATGCGAAATACAAAACGAAATCTGAATATACCTAAGGAGCCATGGCCGACTGAGTCGAGGAGTTTCGCCATATCGGAAGATACGAGAGCTTTCCTATGTTTGTCTTTAACTTTCTTCTCGCCTCCGCCTTTGTCATCATCTTCATCGCTTTCTGTCGCACTCGAAGAGGTTTCGCCTCCCACTATAACTAATCCTTGTTCCTGAAAAATACCAATGAATTATGTTATTGCTAAAAGACATGAGTATGACTTGAAGAAGAAGAAACATATTTCTTTATTATTACCGTGGTATAAATATATAAATAAAACATGGTAGGCTACGGACGTGTCGTCTGTCTGCCAGGTTTTGCGGGATTTCAGCCATAAACACAATTCTCTAATTATTGCTATTGTTATTATTATTGTACTATTGTCTACTACATAATACTCCTGCAGCCACCAGTTGAATTCTGCCACCATAGCAGCGCGATATCTCCAGGCATGGCATGCAAATTTTGCAACGCCGATCCACCTTTCTTTTGTGTCCAGGAGGGATACTGATCATCATCCATGCTCAATACACATAACCCCCAGGCTCATCCCGAACTCCGCTAGGACTGGGCAGAAGGCGAATATGTGGATGACATATTATTCCTAATTTTCAACCAAGTTGCTAAGGCAGCAGAGGCGGCATAAACTATCAGATCTCCAGTATATCCCGTCGATGAGCGGATGAAGCGCTCCCCGCAACTTCAGAATCCATCTCAGGGCCCAAAGAGAGATGTGCACTACGTCACTTTGCGTGCTTCTGGTTTCACCTCCAGATCAAGGAGGTTATACGACAGATTCCAAGATGGCATTGCGCTGGCACGTGCATCCGTCACCGCCCCCCAGCTGCGGAACCCATTCGCTCAAGTTCCCCAGGTCTTCGTCAAAGAAACACGCAAACTGACAGGCCAATCCTTCAAATGGGCAAACGCACCAAGCTGGTAACCACCCATAATCTCTTCCGGGTGGGTGCCAATCGTTCCGGGACCCGTCTCATTGGATTCAGCGTCCTAAATATAGTTAAAAATAATCCCCCACACGCCTAAATCGCCAAAAATCTATAAAAATTCATTTTCCGAAAAACACATTTTCAACCCCCCCCCCCCCCCCTCCCCCCGTCCCGTCTGGTCCGATCGGGCCGAAAAGTTTCAACGGCCAAC
Organism: Cyrtorhinus lividipennis; assembly: GCA_019603395.1. Taxonomy (NCBI): domain Eukaryota; kingdom Metazoa; phylum Arthropoda; class Insecta; order Hemiptera; family Miridae; genus Cyrtorhinus; species Cyrtorhinus lividipennis. The sequence continues at coordinate 19,409,007 of CM033999.1, read as the reverse complement.
TAAAGCCGGAAACGGGTCCCTAACCCAAATTTCAGAGTTTTAGAAAAATGTCTACTATCAAAATCAGCGTGGACGGCGTACGGACTTCGGTTTATTTTGATCTAGACACCTTGAAACGCCCAGAAAAATGTTTGGGCTGATTCAGAGATATTGACTTTTTGTATGAAAATGATGATAAGTTGATTATTCAAGGAATAACCAACCAAAATGATTTTGAGGATTGCAGACACGAATAAGCAGAGCTTGGTACTAACAAAACTGAAAACAGTCTGACTAGTTAATGCCTTAAATTTATAGAATTTATGTTTGTATTTATGTTTTGTAATTGAGCTCCGTCTGGATTTCCTTACTTCGATTAACCTGTCACGCTCGGCCAAGGCTGCAATGGTTGCTGCGAGATCCTGCTGCAGGCGCGCATAGTCTCTTTTCATCTGCTCCAGCTGTCGACATTTCTCCTTGTGCTCTCTCTGTAATAACAACAACGGTCAAGATTAACTAAGATCAGACTAACCAAGACTAAGCCGAATCTACTTTTACCACACAAGAACAACTAATATTTCTCTAGCTAACTCCTGTTCTTTATGACGTATTTTTAGCGAAAATCAGTTAAACGAACAAACTTCAGATACAAAATTTATTTCGAAAGATACAAGAAAGAGCAAAGGTAGGTACTCTTATCGAACAGTGATTGACAATGTTAAGATAAAACGGTAATATCGCCAATCATCACGAGATCTCTTGAGTGATTGGACGGAATTGAAAGGCGCAACAACAAAATGTTGGAAATAACGATTAACGAGAAATAGCAACACGTCACCTGAAGCTGGTTGTGGTCCTCTTCTAGTTCCTCGTATCTGTCCTTGTACAACTCAACTTGGTAAACGGCAGCGGCTTTCTCGTTGTCCAGCTGCGCATTTCCGACCATCGCCTTCCTGAATTTGTCCTCCACTTCGCGGAGTTCGCTCTGAGAAAAGACGTGAGCACGATCATCAAAGCTGCGGAACTTTTGCAAATTGTACATCAGCCCAGCCATAGTTTGTGTTAAAAGGGAAGCGACTGTCGAGCCAATAGTTAGATTCTGAAGCAACGACGAGAAGTCGTCGTTTTCCGTGAATAAAAAACCGAAGAGGGGAAGCGATTCCGGCGCGAAGGTGACAAAATAAGCGGGGATACACTTATCAGCGAGCAGATAAAAGGTGAGTCAATAGATTCGAGAGAGTCTCTCAATAAAAGATTGCAATCACAATCGCTCTTGGAATTCCAACGGCGAGAAAATAAATCGAATAAAGAGGGGAATTGAGCGCCGTCGCACTCATGATTGAAAATTCTACAGGAGCGATAAGTCAACGCTCACTTTATTGACAATAACAATCGACTTTTTAATCGAAACGTAATTTAGTGAATTCCCATTCATCCCCTGGCTTCATCCAGTACTTCGTCCGTTTGGCAGACATTTTTATTCGCACAAAAGCAACAGGATGAAGGGGAAACAAGCAAATTATGCACCCCTATATTTTTTTAAACAACGAATACCAAGTTTAAACTACACGTGAAAGCTGAAATGTAACAAGTCGGATAATTGAATAATATTTTGTTAAATTTATTTTGTCAACAAATCGTAAGTTTCGTTAGTTTAGTCATTTTCTTATACCAAGCATTCCCAAATGTATCCCCTCAATAGAAGTTTAGTCATTTTGTTATACCAATCATTCCCAAATGTATCCCCTCAATAGAGTATTTGGAAATCGGGAGTTTGTATAGCAGATTGAAATACTCTTCAGTTCCCCACAATAACATGTTATGTAAGATTTTACCGATTCGCATGATAACTGTTATTTGAGACCTTATATCAAACAAAAGTACACAAGTTCCTTTGGTTGCCACCTTACAACGTCAAATTTCCACGTAAAATTCTCAAATTAAGCTGCAGTGAAAGAAGTTGGATAGTCAACTAACCCGGACGTCTCTGAGGGACGTGGATTCCTCAAGGGAGTCTTCCGAACTCCGTCTCGAGCTCTGGTAACTGTTGGAAGCTGACAGGCGGCTGCTGTTGAGTGAAGAATTGACTCGACTAGTTCGGCCGACGCCATCTGTAAAATCAATTAAGGAACGATGATGAGAAAATTGAAATTATAGAGCTACAAAAAATGTCTGAAGAAATCGACTTAATCTAAGTAGGTAAAGAATAGCCTATCGATAGGGGAGCATCTCCAATGATAACCTAGTTGTAACTCTATAGGAGGTACTCCACGCTATATGTATACGGGATGGAGCGCCAAACAAAGATGGATTACAGAATGGAAAAAAACACTAATTAATGAAAAATTACCACACTTTTCTTCCATTTATTTGGTATGGGAGCCTCAACTCCGAATTCACTCAAAAAGCCGTTTTCTGAAGTTGTTGCGTACTTTTTCGAGCATTTCAAGTGGAAATTTCGTTGATATTGGCTCTGATTTTGTTCTTGAGAGTTTCTAGGGTCCTAGGTCGATCGTTGTAAGCCTTGGATTTCACGTAGCCTCAACGGAAAAAATGTGCACGGGACTAAATCTGATGACCGCGCTGGACAGTTCAAATCCCTTTTCAGGGAGAACAGGTGCCCGGGGAACTATCAAAAACTCCATCACTCTTCTTGCTGTGTGGACGGATCCCTCGTCCTGCTGAAGGCAGACGTCGTCCAATTCTCTTTCATCCAATTCAGGCCAGAAAAACTCCTGAATCATGGCCAAATAACACGCAGAGTAGACGGGAACCACTCTGTCATTCTCCTCAAAAAAAAAAAGGTCTAATCATCCTATTTCTCGAAATTGCACACCGTACTGTTACCCTGTCCGAGTGAAGAGTCCTCTGGTGGAGCTTTCTAGGGGTTCGCCCAAACCAATACCGCACAATCTGGTTATTGACGCATCTATTGAGGTGGAAATGAGCCCTCTCCAGAGAAGAAGACGATAGCGTCTTTCGACAATCACGCTAGTATGTTTTCACTAGCGATTTGTCTAGCTTCATAATCGTACTTCATAAAAAAAATAATTGCTTCCTCCTCATTCTAATGAACCTCTTTTTAGACACCTGTGACCCTTCGGGCGCCATTTAAAAATACATCTGTGCCATTTAGCGGCAACTCGTGAGCGAGTAGTATGCGTTTAGCATAACCGAAAAGCGTCTGAATTTTCGTAGACTTTATCGGAAAACCGTTCATGTTTTAGAAGTCAAGGCCAACGATAAGGGACTAAGTTTAAGCTAGTGACCTAATCACAAGATCACAGACTCCAAATCACCGTCCGACTTACCAGGGGTGGATGTGTAGATGTCGTATATTCGATCGGCATTTTCATCAGCTTCCTTCTGCTGCCTCTCAATCTCTTTCATACGAATCTCGCGCGCCTCCGCTCTGGCTTGCCGCCTCGCAGCTAGCCGCGCTTCCGCCTGAAAAATTTAAGATAATTTTTTTCAAATTGAAAAGATAAACAAGGAGGTTCACACACAAAACGGTGACCGACTGAATATTGAACTAGTATCTAAGCTAAATTAAACTTGAGGAAGCAGTTCATCGGTCGGGTGGTTTTCACCGTTCGGAGGGTTTCGTTGAAAATTAGCAGTACTTTGTAGACATCTACAATCAATTTATGACTAAAAATAACCCCCGCGTGGTCAAAGTAGACGTGAACAGTGAAGTCGTAGTAATTGCAGTTCAAAGAACTTATTGAAGGCAAAACTTAAAAAAAAAGTTAGATGGGATACGTGAGCCAAGAAATTAATTGGCAAATCGTGAAAGTACATCTGTACAGTCACCCTCCGGTATTTTGAGAAGATCGCCACGAACTTCCAGTAAACCGCATCGTCGTCTAAAGGCCAGAACCCTGACACGATTGCTGGAGACACGCTAGTTGGTAAATCATAGAGGAGCCTCACACTGAACTTACACTTGTCCCTGGTTTCAATTAGACTCAGTGCAGACTTTCAACCATTAGCTGAGAATTTTTAGTTCCACGTTCTCCAGGTTTACAGCCGAAAATTGTTCTGGGCCTGAATAAATTAAACTCAACCCAGTACCAGTCGCCACTTTCTTTACAGGATGAGTCTGGCGTCATTCCTCAGAGCCTCCTTATCACAACAGACGTGACAATACGCAAACCGGTGAAAAAACAATGAACTCTCAGCCATTCTTTAAAGCCATCCTGAGTTCATCGACCAGTTTTCAGGGTCTAGAAGCACTTCGTACGATACCGGAGCGTTCCACCGCATCTTTACGTTCTACTTTCAAGAGGCTCGTAGTCAGTGATAAGACCTGGCGACGATTTCCCCTCAGTTATCTTTCCTCGTTCGAAGTTGACTTTCTACTTTTTAACGAAAGAAAACATGTGAAAAAAGAATAGTACGGATAACAGAAAAACTCCAAGGGCTCAAAAGATTTTAACTCAGAAACCATAAACCTTCAGTGATTTTGCAACTTAACGGCCTCGAGACATTTAAAAATCCCTTAATCGGTGTTCGGGATTCCTCTCATCGCGGGAGGGATAAATTTACCCCTTCGTAAAGAGAAACTTGGAGAAACTGCTTCTAACCTTTATAATACTCAAAGCACGAATTCACATGTTCTAAAAACTGTTTAACAAAATAGTAAAATTCTACGTATTTGTAATAAAGTATATATTTGTATTTGTATAATGTAATAAAGTCCTCGGAAGAATTCGTTTGTGGGGATGGATTTAGCCCTTTTTAGGGTTTGATATTGTTAAATTTCCAAGGATTTCGAGCATGTCTAGGCACATTATGTGAAAATACATACCGTTCAACGCGAGAAATTGCAATAAACCAGGAAGGAATCATGATAACAGCACTAGCGCTCGAGTTAAATGGACTTATATCACAATATGCCAGCCCGATTGTGAGGCCGGTTAAAAACATTCAAAATTTCCACATCTACTTAAATCAACCGGGTTATTTATCAAAATACTTCGTCCTTTACTTTTTTTTTTGTATTTTATTTTTTTATTAGTGTAAAACTGTCGGGTGCGCCTCCTCTTTTCTGACTGAAGAACCGCAATCGTTTGGGAAGTTATGTAAGACCACTGAGGACGTTCAGGGTCCTCGGGGGCCCACATTCCTGGTTACCTGGGCCCCTTTGGGCCCCGCTATCTCGTTAAAAGGTTGACTTCCATCGTCCTCGCACTTCCCCCTTCTTTATCATACCCGCCCAACTGCTTCAATCCAAACTGTGAAACCGACGGTTTTTTTCTTTATTTTCTGAATTCCAACAAGTTATTGGATCGGAATTTAAATCCCTAATGAAAACACGCAAAAGAGCAAAACTCCAAGGTAGAGGTAACAAACTTGAAGGTAACGAATTCAGGCAAATGATTTGTTTTTTACACATAGTTATATTTTTAATTTTCTCCACATTATTGTTATTATTACACGGTCCGACATATAATTGATGCACTAAATTGTCTTCAAATAAAAAGATTGCAACTTGCGAGAAAATTATAAAAATTATAAAGAGGTTTTTGAGTCTAGTATCACTGGTGAATACTGCAAGACTAGGACATGAAAAAAGCTCAATGCCACCCAAGGACGCCTCGCAACTGCATACATTATTCAACTAGAAATTGCCCCACGACCGCCTCCTGTGTATTGGTCAATTGATTCCACACCACTCACCACTGTCGAAACGAGGGTGCATTGTAATCCCCACTGCCCACGTCCTAGAAGAGGAAATTGACAATTTTCTATCGAAATACCTCACACAATGTAAAAACGACCTTCTATTCAACAGTCGTTTCATCGGGGACACCGGTCCGAATCGGGAAAAAGAGTATCTACTAATCGAGATGTTGTCTAGTACGCGTTAAAACTCAACATTTTCCGTTTTTCTTGTGCGAAAACATGAGAGTGGCAGCCCCGGGGGCTTTGGACTGTTTCAACTGCTTGGTGAAGAATATTAAAACAATCAGTATGTATGAATATACTTCAATCAAACAATCATCTTCAATTTTAAGAGAAAGTAATAGCTATTCAGGGTTTACTGAAAATATTAATCCTCCTCCATTACAATGTTTTGGCAGATTCAATCTTTGTTCCCTCCAACACATGGGTTGATAAGAAAGAATGAATTTCTTCCCGTCAGACTCACATTTCTCTGTGATGTGTTTCCTTTGTATGCAGTATGCCACATTCTATCATCATACTCACAGATCATTCTTATCCCTCTGTGAGGTAGGCATGGCTAGATAGGTTTAGTATATATTAATGAAAGCGTTTTTCTGGGATCTCAGATGAATTTCCCTGTCAGTAACATTCAATAGAAGAAACCAAGGCCAAAGAAACCTGTTTTCAACCTAATGGAGACCCCATTTATGCTACAAGATTGCAAAGCATCATTCACATACTGACAGAAGCGGAGTTTAGATGTCTCTAGTACAAAGATTTGGACATTTATTTTAAATTAGTTCAAGACAATGCAGTTGAATGTCATAGAAAACAGGAAGAGACTTTTAGCCATCTGGTTATTCCTTTGTCCAACTTTGCAACTTGTCAAACTTCTTGCAGATTTCTTTTATCATCTTTTCACATTACTCACACTTCGCAGACTTCTTCACACATATAACTGAACAAAAGACACGCAGACGAATTGTTAAGAATGTGTTTTTTGGTTTGATTCAAACAGTCAAATGGTTGTGTGGGTGTTTTTGGTTCAAATGTCTCCTCAGCACGTATAGTGATCACCACATAATGTATCACCACAAACAGTGAAGATTGATAAATTGAGTAAGTTCCGACTGTTTTTCTCCATAGGAGTTTTTTCCTATCTAAATCATCTCTTCTTGCTATTTGTTTCTTCTGACGGTTTCGTGTTATATGCGTTCAGGATAGTTTCATCCACTTCATTCGTCAGTTCTTAGGAGAAAATTTAGGTTTCTAGGTCCCAATCATGACAATGTAAACACTTCGAGAGCTCAGCAAAGAAAACTATAATTATATTCATAATGCGATAACCACTGTGGGCTCTAGACGGGCAATTGACCACAACAAGTGATACGTCTGCACTCATAAAAGATAATTTCCTAAAACGCCGAGAGTTCGACTCATGCTAGACTAATGAGCTATCGTAAGAAAATCAACGGAGTTCTTGCGAGGTTAGCTCACACTTTGCACCAAGGTGTTAACCAGCGGAGCGCAAACAACATCCGAGGTAATGTAGAAGGCGCTCATATTTCAAAAACGAATCACCGTTGAGATAATCTTGTTAGCACTGTGACACGGATATCAACATCCACATATCTTTCATCAGAACGACACATAAGGCTGAGGAAAAAAGAAAACGCTTGCGAGCTTGACTGGACCCGTGTTCTGTTTTGAGATTGTGTAGTCAATGCTGATCTACATTACCATGCAGACTAATTGAACCGATGCTGGACTTAGTGAATCACATCTTTATAGTCCATGGGATTAGATTAAGGGTCGCTGGAACAGATCATTCTTCTGTTCCAGGTTGAATATTCCATATTGCACATACATATTCCATTCTTTCGCCTAGGATCCTACAATGATGCCAAGTCGCCGAAAATAAATCGAAAATTATTCTAAATTGAGCCACGATATAATATTTATAATTACTTACGACTGTACTCACCCAAAAGAAAGACAGAAGCCAATCAATGATGTAAACGATCATTGCTACGAAAAGAACATTATTTTCTCCACTTAATTATCGAGCAACGGAAGTCAAACATTCAAAACTAGAAACACAGGGAGACGGCTCCAAAGAAACAGAATTACCGTGAAGCTACCAGGAAAACGGAAGGTTAAACAGGACGATCCAGTAAAAACCCCACTCGTGTTTGTTCCAACGAACGAGTGGGAGTCGGGTAACTGAATGTAATCAGCACCTGAAATAACGACAGACCCATCTTCCTCCGCCCGTCTTTTCCGTACGTGACTATACTTTGAGAAACCAACCAAGCAAAACATAAACACCCCAAGAAAAGACATTTAAACTCAGTTCAGAAGAGGAATCGGGAATCGGCATGAAAAAATTAATTTGACGCGTCAATTGATGCGTATTTTCGCTGGATTCAGGGTCCGTGGCTTAAAAATTTTCTGAAAAAGGAAAATGTTGGTTCAGGGATCTCTTTTAGGTTCTTGTTGGTCCTCGAAACCGTTCAGCCCGATCAGACCAAATTTGTGGAGGGTTTGGGGTAAAAATGTGTTTTCTAAAACTCAATTTTTTTTTTTTTTTTTTTTTTTTTTTTTTTTTTTTTTTTTTTTTTTTTTTTTTTTTTTTTTTTTTTTTTTTTTTTTTTTTTTTTTTTTTGGGAACTAGGCATGTGGGCATGTAGGCATGAAGGCATTTTTCGCTGAGTTTCGGGCGCTTAATTCACTGAGAATAATAAACCAAAAGAGGGCTCAAATAATTTCGTAGTCAAGTACCAATACGAAATCTACTGCATTCGGCGATTGGGCTGAAAACATCCGAGGACCAATAAAAGCCTAAAATAAGTATAATTTTGGGAAATTCCACATTCTTATAAAAATTTCTACTACAAAAACGACGGACGGACTTATCGGTTTTCCAATCCTGACACCATGAAACATGAAAAATCGATGTTTCGGCACAAAAATATCGGAGAGATCAACCTTAGCATGACAACTTAGGGGGACGTACTCAGAGAATAATAAATCAAAATCTACAATGCTGAACGTTCCACACAGGTTAATCAATCAAAATTTGCCCAAGATAGATAATAATCGTTTAAAAAAAAAAAAAAAAAAAAATTGTTGCTTGAAGCCATTTCAAATGGTTTAGCGTCAGAACTGACTAGAGACTAAAACTGCCCTAAAAAAAACTTAAAAAAACTAAACTGCCCTTGGTAACAATTACACGGAAAATGTCTTATTCGTACACTTATAGGTGTTGCTATCGCTTGGAACACTTTTACTGCAAGTTGTGACATCCAATAAATTGTGAATGCAATAAACCTATAAGTAACCTGCATAGTTGGAAAAAAGTTCTATACGATTGAGCACTCAGCGAGTTAGCGCCAGTGGGGTAGGTCCTGATAGGTCTAGCCAGCTTCTTCTGTGAGGTCGTGAACCATTCGGTAATCAAGATAGAAGAGAAAGGAAAACTCAATCACCTCTTAGCCACACGATTGCACCTACAGTTCATTACCCCAATGAGGAAGGATTAGGCAAATGGATTACCTAATCAAGTATGAACAACTACTGAGTTCATCAGGCAAACCCTGGAGTTTAATCAATTGTATTGAGAGGTAGGTCAAGTAACTCCATCGCCAGATGAACCATCTCTCTGGAATTTCTCGAAAAGAGTGGGAATGCTCATCTTACGAGTCCAACGTCTGACATTGAACACAAATAAACACACACTGGATCAATCAAATAATGTACCGTCCATGCGCGGATTTTCTAAAAAACTAAAGTACAAATTCCATTCCTTCTCTGATCAATCGCGCTCGAACTCTCGGTAAACGGACATTCCAGCAGTGAGTCCTCGAACAAAACAGATGATGATCTCATCGCAAAGGGGTTCACCAACGCACGGCTCTTTCTTTTCGCACATGAAAGGGGAAGAAAGCTACAACATTTATTTAGGCATTGTCCGCGTCTCTCGGCATTTGTTAGACCCACTTCATCGCAAAACGAATAGGAGAGAAAGTCCCCTGATTTATTACTTGCCTCTTACCTTCCAGGCGAACTGAGTTGGGAATAAGGAATGGGGGAAATGAGGTTGTCCACCACGTTTCAAATTTCGGAAGGGATTTTTTTTACTGAGCTCTTCTGGCACCATTTTAATATTTTAATTCTAATTCCATCTGAGCCAGAACGGCTAAATTAGGCAGGTTCTCCACTTTTAGATTCTACCTACTTCTCCGGGATATGATTACAGTGTCGTGATAGTAGCTGCGGGAAAGTTTTTTCTAATCGTAGCCTAGACATTTTTTTTCCTCCGGGATGTTGATTCGTGCGACATCATTTTCAATTTTTTTCCTGGCAGAAAGTTAAGGATTCACCCGAAACTTTTTCTTCTAGGACCTACCTATTCACCGCTTTCACGAAATCCCATGCTGATTAGCCTAACGTCATTAAGATGAAGCAGTTCTGCCTTCTTGACCCGTCCATACAATTGATGTTTTGGCAATCTGTAATTATTGGCAAACTAAGGCTGTGTGATCAGAGTAAGAGCAGACAACAACAACACCATCATAACCTCTTGTTCTTATAACCAGTACGACTGAAATTCAACCCTTTTACGACCAGCAAACAAATTTCAGTGAACAGAAGTAACCTGTCCATCTTGAAGCGATAAGTTTTTATAAAATATTTTTTGTTGAATTGCACTAACTAATTAGCGGCTGAAAAGTACCTTTCACAATGTGGCTATTCCTCGAATGAACCCATTAATTCACGCAACGGTCTCAACAAGCTGTGAGGAGCGTGGGCTCGAACGTCCAGCAGATGTCCTGTTATCCACCCACAGTGGACCACTATAATTATACATTAAGAACACTTGAAGATAACTTCGTTCGGTTATGAACCTGTACTTTGAAGATTTCGGTAGTAGCCTTTGGCAAAACATGTTTTATCGAAGGATATTTTTCATAATTTTTAATTCTCGGTATTCTTGATTGAAATACCAGATGGGGGAGGTGCGGAGGACGTTAAAAGTTCAGGTTGAGGAAGGTGGTTTGCACCGTTACTCGGCATAGTTCAACATCGGAATTCGAATTGCCGGTTGAGCTGAGGACCTCGCGGGTGTTTATAGGTCGTATATCGGGGAGAGGCGGCGACCAGGGCTGAGAAAGGAGACAAAAGTGAAAGAAAGTCGAACAGGTGTGAGGAGAATTTCTGTGGCATCTAGGATGTTGCATATGATGAGGTACATGGCTAAACAGAATATCGTGCTGCGAATTCATTTTACTGGCATTCGAGGTTCTCGAAAATGTCCAGTTCGCACAGTGTCTAAAGCTTTAATCAGAAGAACAAGCGACCTGGAAAGCGATGTCCATAATCCTCCTCCAATTAAACTCATCCATACCGGTTCTCAAGTATGAGAGAAATAGTAGTTTCAACAGCAACGAAAATATTCACCCGAGGCCCAAGAAGATCGGATTCGAGCCTGCAGGAATTGCCAGATCAGTGACTGTCGTGGTATTTAGCCACGATTCTCTATGGAGGTTGAAAAACCTGTCAGAATGAAATCAACCATTTGCGGAAAGTGGTAAAAACTCGGGTAGTGTGACTGGAGCGCTGGCAACCAAACAGCCGCGGTTCTCCTTAGCCCTTGCAGGTGGTGGAGCAACAAGTAACAAGGTTAACTGTTTGCAGGTGTAACTGGCCGGTTTCCATGGAAGAATGATGACACGGTGAGAATCCAGCCGACAAAGAACCGGGAACGTAGGAACATAAGGAAACTGTACTTTAATACCGCTCGAGCTTCGCGTCATCGATCCACGTTACTGGAAGCTACTACGGTGCTAATGAGAGCGCTCATACCCTACAAAACGGTTTTTCAATGGGGGTTAGGAACACGAGAGCTACAAGAAAAAGTAAGATTCCAAAATAGGTCGTCCTTATTTTTCGCTTCCAACTGCAATGACCTCCAAAGGTAAAAGAAGAAGTCATAAGAGCACGTATCCAAACTCTGATACTTCGAAACTGAATAACGTGGTATTCAGAGGAAAAGGTGCAGCAACACCACCAAACGAAGGTGGAGATAGTAAACTCCGAACTTGGGAATCCCGACTATGAAACCGAACGACTAACATAACATTTTCTTGACCTTAGTGGGTTTGTCTCCGCCTGAAGAGAACATCCACAGGCAGTCGAAGATCATATAAAAAAACTGCGAATGATTTAAATATGGTTTATTATTCAAGGTGGATCCTCGCTATTCAAGAGTTAGACATCGATATTATTCATCAAAATCTCCAAATAAAGAATTGGGGAAAATGATGATAATAATAAACTAATTAATGAGTGAAGTCAATTTTGTCAAATATACCGACTCGTTTTCAAAAGTCATTTTGACCCGTACCCATCTCCTAATGAGCAGTAATCGGTTCGAGACTCCCCTTAATCTATTCAGTGTCCAAAATTTAAAGGAAAATGATACCCCACACGCCTATGTCTAAAAAAACACCCCGCTTTCACCACACCCATTTTATCTATACCCCTGTATACAAGTTGGAACCGACCACGACTCAATAGGGGTACATTTGGAATTTCGAATCTGCCTACTTCGCAATATGATTGGTTCACAGAGTTCTCTCTATTTCGTTCTAAAACGAATAAAGCATAATGCCCACTTGATTACTGAATTGGAATTCAAACCTCAGCTCAGAAGTTCCTCGAGTTCATTTCCAGAACCACACTTACCTGAAACAGAGAGAGACAAACGTAAATTGAAGATACAGATCAACATTAAAAATAGCAAAAGCAGTATGATGCAATGAAAGAACGTCACCATTAATTTATTCCACCTTCGTTGGCATATTTGGCATTTGGTTACAGTTCCTTGTACATATAAAACACTACTATTGTAGCAATAAATTCAGCATGACTCGTCTGGTTCCCATGAATGTGTGCACAACTTCCATAAAGCAGTGAAAGTTCCCTTGTATGTACATATTACCTAACGGGCAAACGGCAATGAAATAACTAGATACTTTTGTAACCTAATAAGAGGACAACTGGTATCATCAGTTCTTCTTTTAAAGTCACAGAGAACGAATATTCCAGGGTTCCTAGTTGTACGAGTCGTTATGTTAGAGAAACTTCTGTATTTCCAGCACATCCATCATCTTCCAGTTTGTACCTACAGAATATTCTCTTTCTCAACCACCTGAAAGTCTCTTCTAAAACAACACCTCAATCTCTGTTATGCTAAGCACCTTCAAACTAGTTTGAAGGCCGCGTCTCGCCATTGTTTTTCCCGGCCATTGTGTACACAGTTGTCAGGAGTTTTTGTACCTTCGTGGTGCGGCCGAAATCTGCAGACACGCACAATACCGTTTGTAAAGATATCTGAATTCAAGGTGGATGCTCCTAATTTCTCATGGTGAAAAATTCCCGCTGAGAGATTATGATTCGTATACAACGTTTAGAATGTTGAAGCATCAGATGGAGAAAGAGAAGAAAATGGGAGAAAACAACCTTCAACCATCGATATGTTATCTTATTTGTGGCTTGAGGAGGAAGTGGGTATTCGAATATGGGAAAATGGTTAATTTCAAAAACAAAATTTGTCCTCGCATTAAAATGATCATTATTCGAATTGATCTAAGCCCAGCTGCTTAGACACGAGCCCAATTTCAACCTAATCTAAACGTCCAGGGTTGAATAGGAATTCTGTTTACTTATTCCTAATTCAAGAGTCACGCCCGAAATCCAGGTAATTACAGCTAAGCGAGGCGAGAATCACTGAACCTCAGAGATATTTCACGCTGTTGCGCCCATCTGCCCGTCGAAAAATAGGCTACGGAGGACAGTTATCGTCTGAGGTAATCACAACATTCATGGTCATTTCCCTTTGAGAGTGCGGGACGGCCGACAGATGGGATGATAGGTTTCGGAACTTGCACCACTCTTCCTTCGTTGTATTTTCTTCGTAGCTGAGGTATCTTGGACGAAAGAGCTGCGACTGTCGACCTAACCGAAGGTAATGTTTGGAGTTATAGACCATTTTCATTCCAAAATTTCTTCCCCAAAAGTTTGATGATATTCGGCCAGGCGGTTGTTTAATGCAGTAGTCATTTTTATCGTATTCCAACAGTAACACCCTTCTCATTTGTTCAGATAAAAGTTGGATCTTGGGTTGCTTGGTTCCCCACTGCTCTAACACGCAGGATTCAGTTCATGACCTAATTCACACGAAGATCGACATCGCAACAAACATAACTCCCGAGAGACTATAGAATAGGCATATTCTTCGTGAATCTCGTTTTCTCATGGAGTTGTTCACGGGTATTCTAAAGTTAACACTTATTCAATCCTCATATAAATAGTAAGTCTAAGCGGGATATTGCAGCTCCATCTTCGAACGAGAAGGAAACGCTCCAAGTTCTTCCCAAATGGTTTACTATTCGTAACAGCAAGAGTATGGGGAAAACAGTAAGTGTAGAGCGTGCAGGACTCAATTCAAACGATTCAACGTCCAACCAGAGCCAGAAAGTGGTCCCTGACCTAAATTTTCTGCAAACAAATATGGCCTAGACGGACGGATATTTCGTTTTTGGATGTATTAATACTTGTTTGATTTAAACATCTTGAAACACAAAAAGTCAAACTATGAGAAAGTAAAGTTTTAGTATATCGGAGAGATAGACCTCTGGCTTGAAAGCGTTGGTTGAGTGACCAAATAATAATAAACAATAAATCATTTATTGAGTCATTTTTATTGATAAAATCAACAAGTAAACGGGCTTCAGAAAAGAAAGGCCTATTCTACTTTGCCTATATCACGTTCAAGTCTTACTGTTGGAATTACAGACTATTATATTAAGATCATACATTGAAACTAGCACAAAAATCGATTTGAGCTTATCGAACCTGCTGGTCAGTATGAATCGTCAAAAAAAACTCAGCAACTTCTATTTCGATTAGTGCTTGTGGGCGCGGTTGTTCCGCTATTGGCCGCTGAATGCTCCATCTCGCACTAATCGTTGCTGGGTGAGGTTTCAATAGGGACGATGACAAATGACCCGACGTCTCAAGATGGTAGAGTGAAAAACGCTGGAAACGCGTTTTCCCACGATTTGTCAACAGTCTCACACGCTCTTTATTTTCGTCATCATCTTTCACCGCATTGTTATCAGTCAAGTAGAATATGGATAAATTTTAGCAGTTGCTCCCTCAGTAACCCCCCAAGCTCTTAGCAGTTGACGACCAAATTCACGCCATGATTTCCGAAAAAATAATACACTCAAAGTTGAAGCGATTACTATCCACCAGAATCACTGTAATGTACTATTTAAAAAAAAAATAATAATAATAAAAAATTGTACCTTGGGCCCAAGATACGCGCCATACGATAAACACGCAAATTCTAATGATAAGAAATTAAACTAGTCGTAAAATTAAGGTACCTACATAAATACCTTGACCTGTTTCGATAAGGAGGAGCTCGAGGAAAAAGCCTATTGTTCGACACCTGATGAATCCGCACGAATGTATTCAAGGTGTTGCTTCAACCTTGATTCTGAATCAAGCTCAACGAGCTCGCTTTAAGCCCGGCCTAAAGTTAGAACCAGGTAAACCGACAGGGGGAATGCATGCGTATCAATATATCAATGCATGGTGTTATCAACAGTCAAACCGCTTCTCCAAAATAGATAATGTAGTTTCCACTTATACCTTTCAGAAAGTGAAAATTTTCAGAAAGTTTTAGAAATTCATCATTGTAAATTGTGTTGAAATCTTAGAAAACGGAAAGGAACGTCTCATTGAATTGAAGAGCTAGCTTCTCTTGATTACGACATCCTTGCAAAAGTTTAAGATTGCTAATTACTGTGTGAAGATGTCACTCAGTTTCATAGCTATGCTAAAATGATAAGTCCGCTTCCTCAGTGCTAGTGGACAGACCAAGGCCTACAAAAAGAGAGATAGATGGGACAAAAGGCTTCCCAGGCAGCAGCCGAATGTTTTCAAGGGTGTACAAGTGAATATTTTTTATCAAAAGACTGCGTATTCGAGAAAAACATGCTCGGTATGCGGATAGGAGCGGCCCAACAGGTTCCACAGCTCCGATTACATAATTTAAAACACAGTTTATTACAGGTTGTTTATCCTCGAAGATGATAACCAGGGAATACGCTCTGAATTGTATTTTTCATAGAATCGAGCTAAGACCGATTTCGACATCTTCTAAAATCCTGGAAAGAAGGATTAGGTGAACGGCTGAGCATAAGGTACGTTCACAGATAATGTGATCTGTGAACGAGCTCGAGAAAATCGATAATGACTTTATTGATTGAGTTTGAAATCATCGATAAGAATTTGACAGAAGATGACAACAGGGGTAGAGTCGAATGCCAAAGAGGTCTGGCGTCCTTGGGCGTCTGCTCACGCGACAAAACGCATCTCGGAGCTTCCCAGAGAAACGACAGCCAAAAAGCCGGGATTTTTTTTTTTTTATGATTTAAAATAGCGCCAACCCAATTAGAAAGAGTGTGAGGGTTATCGTGGGCTGGTTGGTTCACTAAGCGCGTTCGTCCCCCAAGTGTCATTCACGCAAAAAGAGCATGTGGGGTCGCAAGAAAAGTTGATAGGAAACGTCGAACAGAATTTATTTTGTTAGGAAGGACACGGAAGATGATTTCACATACATGACGTAACTCATTTAAGCCTATAATACAGATATTCAGTTTTCTCCCACTTGCTTGAAGGGATGGGGAACTTTCAGCTTTTATCTGATGAATATGTTGAATCCGTCGGATCAGCGGAATACCATGGAAATACCAACAGGAAGAGGTCCTCTACGGTTTTTTCTCGTACCTACCGAATAGCTAATTAAAGATGAGCTTGGGAGTAGCACTTATTTTGAATAGTTAATCTTCACCCTGGGATTATTGAAAACGGGGTCGTTAACCAGCATGGTGATTAGCGGCGCTGCGCGTTTCCGGCCGTGAAGTCAAATTACGGAGAGGAATCTACGAGGAACTTGTCAGAAGGAGCTAGTTAGAATTTTATTGGTTGCAACGATTCACGGAGGAGTTGGGTAAGTAGGTAGGTGAGAGGTAAATGAGATAGGTGAGTACCTACATTTAGCGCCACTCGATCAAATGAACTGTGAATATTTTAGGACACTTAATACGAGGATAGTTGGGAGTGGGAGGAGCCTTGCTGAACTTTCAGCTGTTCAAGCAATGTTAAATATATAGACAAGCACGACCGCCAATTCGTAAAAAGATAACACCAAATAGACAGTATGCAATCGGCAATAGTTTTGTAAAACTTGTAAACTTTTGAGCCCTAAAGTGGCTCATGTGTGGTTTGGAGAATGATCAATACGAGAAAATTCCAGCCTACGACGAAGAGACCAAATCAACCATTGAAGCGGAAGTTCATCGCCAAGTAAAAATAAAACGCAAGCTCAACGTCCGTGATGTGGGTGTAAATCATCCATAGCCTACCTCCAGCTCAAAAGGTACACGTTCTTGATAGACAGGTACAGCACCGTACGACTGGACTTTATCAACCCGGGATGGAGTTAGTGGGTTAGTGAGGTCACAGGCACACTAAAAATCATAATCGGACTCATGACAAAACTAGAAGATACATTACAAAAAGGCATTTGGAGTAATCAAGTAGAAACCCCATCAGTCTCTGACACCATGGTTCTGAGAAGACAATCGTTAGACGATTACACAATCAAGAAAAAGTCACATCAGAATAAAAGGAACAATTCGTCATACCTGAGTCAATAATACTTGAGTCGATCGGTGGTCATTTGGATAAAATGAGCTTGCCCCGTATCCGAAATGACATAAGATGAAATGAAGAGGAGCTAAAGACGCATTTGTATAATCAAAATAAAACGAATTTTTCCTAAATGAATTATTACACCTTAGAGCAAGAGTAAGGGGAAAACAGTGAGTGTCACCATATTGACCCATACCAACCTCTGGTAAGCCAGTCTGGAGCCCATCTCAAAGGATTCAGCATCCATAATTTAAAGGAAAATGATACCCCACATGCCCCAGAAAGTACCGAAAATCGAGTTTCAAGAAACACTTTCACCCATACCCATCCCAAATTAGGACGATCGGGCAGAAACGTTTCAAGCACTAACCTGAGACGGAAAGAAGTTGCTGACCAAAATTTCAAATTTATAGAAAATTTTCTACAAACGAAAACGGTGCGGATGGCGTACGGCGGACGGACATTGCAGAACTAGACATCATGAAATGCGAATTTTCATATTTTGGGACCAATCGGAAATGTCTCAGGTTGATTATTCAAGGAACATTCAAATAATACCTTTTGGTTGAATAGAACTAAGGGAAACCTTGAAGGGAACAAGATGTGTCATATTGTGAATACTATTTACGGAGATATACTTACTCTGATGTCTCAAAGGGATATCAGTATAACAGGCCGATGGTAATTTTACCTTATAACCTACAGAAGCAGCACCTCAAGTATCTATCACCTGGAAGGTTCCTGGACCCACTGAAGCAGTTGTCACAGAAGGCTCACGCAAGGGGATTCTGAGAGGGGAGATCCAGTGCTGGATTGTTACGCAACAACTTGAAATTCAAGGACTCGTCAATTTTATTCTGTTTTCTTATTCAACACCATCAGAACCCCTCGTTGGTATAATGTAAGGTGGTTCATACATATCAATTATCTAAACGTTTGCCCAATCAAATCAAATCTCATTTGTTCATAAAAGACTTTACATTAATTTTTTTTTTTTTTGATTAAGTTTGTCGTGAAAGAAAACAATTATTTTGATTAGGAAAAAGTTCAATTCGATTTAGATCTACATATAAATATGACTCCAATTTATTCCAGTCGGTTAACGCGATCATATTTAGGTCAAGCTGGTATCTGGCTTCACTCATCCATCCGTTCATGCAAATGTGAGCTCCTTACAAACGCGAAACACACGACTCGAGGAATGACGTCTCACCACAATCTCAATCCTGTAAATGCATTTTCCTCTATGATTGACGTTTGAATTGTCAGAGAAAAGAAACCCCAAATCAAAATTGAACCAAATCCTCCTTGAACAGGCAGCAAAAGAAGACTCGGTGGGTGCTTATTATCGACTTCAAGTCTTGCCGGAGGTCTAATGGATTAAAGGATGTTGAATCCAACAAGTTGGCACTCGATAGATGGAGAAATAATGCAACAACTGGCTCAACCAATCCCCATGTCTAGTGAACATAAGCCTGAGTCAAGCTGATTCATTCCATTCGCTAATGCATAAAGACTCGCTAAGGAAAGTAACAACCAAATTTGAAGACCGCATATAATACCGATTGCATAGCCATATTTTGAAGAGCCGAACCCAACAAGAAGCTCTGGTGACATTAGAAAGTCAAATTCTGATCTTCAGAGAACATTGTTGAAAACGTAATCTCGGTCTCCCAGGGCGTAACAGAAAATGACAGGATTCGTACACATGGATGATTTCTCGAACTTTCGAATTCTAACGGAAGTGGCTCTTTGGAGAAAGACGTTAATCCGATTGAAAGCCTCACCCTTCGAATCTTCACAACGACCCATAAGAAACCTTACGAAACTCAGTAGGGGGTTCTTCGAGATTATGTGGGAACGGGGAAACACGCTCGATTGAAAACATCGAAAAACAATGGAAGACGAAATGAACTAATCTAACAAACTAACTTCTGAATGCTACCACGACTCGTTTCGGACTTTCTGGAGCAAACTTGGAATATTGCATAACAATACGATTTCACACACGGGCACTTAATATAAATCGCGCAGCGTGGGACTAATGAGCAACGTATGCTACCTAAAACAGGGAATCATGATTTCACTTTTTCTAGCGATTGTGCACAATGAGACGTTAAGGCAATTTTTCTGCGATTGAAAACGCTGAACTCATTTCAAAAAAAAAAAATAATAATAATAATAAAATAAAAAAGCAAGAATGATATTTAGTTGCATTGGGATCTCCTTAATACTTGTATAATTTTGTATAATATTTTACGGACTGAGGGAATGAGTGCGAATCATCGGTCTAGCGTAAGGTCCACTTTTCCCTCGTAGATCAGAACGTCAGTTCCTCAACTCGCTACATTTTTATTTTAACCACATCGAATGGGTCGTTGTTTTTCGGTGAAATATAACAGTTTTTTTCCAAATGATGTTCTGCGTATCAACGCCGAATAAATTTTTGCTGATGAAGTACGACGCGTGAATCAACAGTGTCATCCAGTGAACAAAGACAGGGAAATCCAAACAACAGTTCATTCACTGAGGGGATATCAGTTTACACCTATTATGACATCCTGCTGCAGATTAGGAAATTCAACGCTCAACCATGCCATTCTACCGAAAGATGAAATTGAACATGTAATACGTGAGTGAAACATGAACTGCATTCGTCCCAAAACACGTACAATACAGAACAAGTAATCCAGTACAGTTTGCAATTGAAAAACTCTGCAAATTCTTCCATAACGGTTCATTATTTTCTAGAGTAAGAGAAATTCTTCCATAACGATTCATTATTTCATAGAGCAAGAGAATGGAGAAAACAGTGAGTGAGAAGTGTCCAAGACTATTCCAATACGTAGGTAAGATATCCATTTTGAACGATTAGAAGGATCAATTGATTTAGCGTCCAAAATTTAGCTGAAAATGGTAACCTACATGCCCAATTCTCAATAATCGAGTTTTAAATAACACATTTTTAACAATATCCACCCTAAATCATTTTGATCGGGCTGAAAAGGACTTTCGAGGACAAATTAAAGTCGAAATGTGTATTTCGAACAATGAATTTTGAGATTTTCGACTTTGCGTGTGGTATCATTTTCGACTAAATTTTTCTAAACTTTGAGTGCAATGAGACTGGCCCCGGAACGATTGGGACCCACTGGGAGAGTTTGTGTCAAAATTGGTATCAATTTTCCTTTTTCGAAAGTGGGTGTTTGACATTTCTGGTACTTAGGCGTGTGGGGTATCATTATCCACTAACTTTTTGACTACGAATCGATTCGAATGAGTCTCCATGCTGCTGGTCCGAGGAATAAACAACCCCTGTAGAATTCGCTCTATACCACCAAGCAGGCGTTGAAGATGTACGGAACAAATCCGTATTTTTAAAAATGATCTATTGGACGGAATTCAAATATTTTTCTTTGTATATACGGCCGATGTTTTCATGTGACTTGAGTCGTTGGACAAAAGTACTGCCGGTATAGGCCAAAAGCCGAAAATAACTAACGGGTTTTTGGCTAGCAAAAGTTGTGTAGAGTGGACTATTTATGTTACTGGGTACCTAATTGGTATTCCTTTTATAATAATATATTACCCTATAATATCATGTTGCTCTGGAATTTCGTTACAATCAATGACCTCAGCTGGACTGAGGGCTGAGAATCATTGGTCCAGTTATTGGTGTAATTATCACTAAAGATTTATGAAGAAAATAATCTCCAATCTCCTGACACCTGCGTGACTTCTCTAGGAAATGATTCCACATTGATAGCGAAATCCGTTATAGGGTCTTCGTCCCATAGAAGAACTCATGGATGACTGACTATTCAGCATACATTCACTGGGCATTTCCATTTATTGAAAAGGCCAACTCATGCCAACGTCGCAAGATGTTCTGATTAGCTTAGCAAAGCTACACCCGCCAGGATAACCCAGTTTTCTTCCGCAGTACACCGAACAAGCTTGACCCGAGGAAAATGACACATCAGCTGTTCCCGTACTCAATTACAGGGGGAAGACCCATCTAAATAGGGATCTTCAATGGCCTTCGAGTTATTTCGGGGTAACACGAATAGGGAATGAATAGTGGAGGTTTGATTCCCCCGTCATCTATGCCAGTATGAACAATATAAAAGAAATCCTCGTCGCTGATTTAACCGCTTACACTCAATTGGGGCTCAGATTTCTCTACATACCTAAATTCTATGAATAATACATTTCGGTTGGAACCCGTTTCCGGGTCTAGTTGGTCCTCGAAACTTTTCAGCCCGATCGGACCAATCAGGGGTGGGGGGTGGTACTTGTCACAATGTGTACCTAATTCGAAAAATGGATTTTTGAGATTTTCGGCGATCTAGGCGTGTGGGGCATCATTTTATAGTACATTTTGGACACCGAATCCAATGGGACGGGTCCCGGAACGATTGGCGCCCACTGGATAAGGTTTTGCAGGCAAAAAGGAGCATCTGTCTACTTATTTCGGAAGTGGGTTTCCGTGATTTCTGGTACCTAGGCGTGTGGGGTATTATTTTCCTCTAAATTTTGGACGCTGAATCGATTAGAATGAGTCTCCATGCTCCTGGTTAGAGGAATTACCAACCCCTGAGGAAGAATTGGATGGATTCTTTTTAATAACATCCAGTTTCATTATAAAAACCTTCTATTGAGTTCGTACATTCCCCTTACTGCAATGTCAAAACCTTGACCCAAAACGCAAGAAGTTTCCAGTATTAATGCGACATTTTTTTATTCGATTATGTGACGCAGAGCTGAGTGATTTCATCTGTTGACATTCTTAGAGAGTCAAGGATCATTCGTGAGCTAGACGACAGTGTCGTAAAAGTACAATGCAAGCCTTCCATTCTAGAGTAAGTCGGCGTCTTATCAGATCATTTTGTTACGTTCAAGGTGAGTGTGGTAGATGCGGGACGATCCTGCTAATAGCATGATGAATTTCAAACCAAACAATAAAACTACAGGCTCTTCGTACAGCGAACAAGACTGATTTGTAGGGAAGAGAGGAGCGTAATGAGACCTAATGAAGATATCAAATACACTGGAAGCTCGACAAAGTAGTTTTGCGTTGGACGCCGAGAGTTAGCAGTTAGCAGCTCCTCATGAAGAGATAATTAATCATGTCTAAACGAAACGAGAAACAAATTATAGGAATTTCCCAGAGTGTGGATAGTTGAATGAGTAAACAAACACGGGTAAACAGGACACAACCACTGCCTGTAGTCGTAGTGCGGTCACAAGAGTTACCAAGTTTTTACCTGACCCGGAAGAAAATATCAAGCGGTAGGGGGTCTCTTTTTGACCTGCCAGGTCGTATCTTCATGAAGTCAAAATGTTTTGGGAGTAAAATGATTCGCGGATGACGTTGGAAAGTCATGCTTTTGCGAACAGATACGTGTAGAAAGGCTAGATGACTCGTACACTATTCACCTGCGTTCCAAAATGTTCTTAAAGGGCGCTTCAGCTAAAATGAGTGCGGAGGAAATAATTAGGAACTGCAGAAAAAAGGGCAAATTCTACGGACGCAAAAGGGCATGGAAGCCTTCCGTGAAGGAATGCAGTCTAATGACGGGCTCACTAGCATACCTGACCATAGTAGCCGTGTAAAGTGTTTATTAGAAAATCCCGGAAGAAAGCAACACATCCTCCCACATTCTAGTGAATCTACACACACTTTAGCATACATGGAATAGTTTTTTTTTTTCAGTAGAGCATCACACGATATTTTAATGAAAAGGAGGCCAAGGATAAGTCGTTTATGATTACCGGTTCCATTGGTATAAATTCTAAACCTATACCTTAATGCAGAAAAATGCATACTTTCAACTGGCCGTCTGAAAATAGAAATATAGGCCCGGTAGTTTAGTCACCGAAATCCCGATGACCAACATTCTGCCGAATTCGTTGCGTAATGTCAAAATCAGTGTAAAGACCAGTTCCAGAACTTGTTCAAATCATCTCCTCAGCAGATCATGGTTTTGAGATTGAACATAACATTTTTAGTTTGGTACAGAAGTTTCTCTAGCAGCCCTCAGGCATCGTCATTGTATTGTAATCTCTGCAAGTACCAACAACGCTAAATTCATACGATGACGTCTCTAGCCTTAAAATGTGATGATGATTCTCGAACATAAGTTGGACGACAAACCGTATCTTGAATCTGAAACTGATCATATTCTCAGGCTGGTGTTTGAGAGGTCAGAGACTTGTGGTTTCATTATTGAAATTAATGACCAGAAAGCGTTTCAGGTGAATGAAGTAAGGGCAATGGGAACGTACGTCAACGGAAACAATCTAAACTGACTTGAGTAACGTAAAAACCACCATTGTGACACCTACTTCTTGATTTTCGAGGTACTGCACAAAGCCATCAGCCTCTTCCTCGTCTTCTGAAGCGGACGACCCAAGTCGAATAATGGTAACACCTTCGCGCTCCTCTAAACAAACTCCAGATTCGGCAGAACCGTCGGACAGACAACCGGATTCGGAGGTGACGTCAACGATAGACACGAAACGACCCTCCTCTTCGGACATAGCACACAAAGAGACGAACACGACCACCTTATGCACTGAGAAGTCGCGACACAACTCAACAGCCGAGAGACGCGGTACTGGCTTGCTCAGCGTCAGGACGAGGCCGGGTGCCGCCCTCTCTGGGCCTCCCTCTACC
Organism: Cyrtorhinus lividipennis; assembly: GCA_019603395.1. NCBI lineage: Eukaryota > Metazoa > Arthropoda > Insecta > Hemiptera > Miridae > Cyrtorhinus > Cyrtorhinus lividipennis. The sequence goes on along the minus strand of CM033999.1, from coordinate 19,384,889 downwards.
AGGACGAGGCGAATCGTCTACCTACATCTTCCATCTGCCTCTACTTCGTACTACATCTCATCGCACACTCTTCAAAGGGACACACATGGAATAGAATGAGGAGCGACACCTTCTTCCATTAGGACACAGTACCAGGAAGTAAGATAGAGTGTAGAAACACAATCAATGAAAAATGACAACAAACCCAGTTGTTTACTGAAAATTTGCCAATAGCGAGACCAGCGATTCTGATATTCTGTTTCTACTAAAAACCCGAATGAAATCAAATAATTATTTTCTTCGCCATAAACACAGACAAACCCCACTGGCATTTTAAATTAAATAAGAGAGAATGCAAACAATAACAGTTTAATAAAAACAATGCAAATTCTTCCACAATGGTTTATTATTCCTCAGAACAAGGGTATGGAGTGTCCAGGACTCAATTCAATCGATTTACGCGTCCAAAATTTGGTGGAAAATAATACCCCACACGCCTAATCCCCCCCAAAAAAATCCCCGAAAATCGAGTTTCAAAAAGCACATCATTACCCATACCCTCACTATAATTGGGCCAATTGGGCTGAAGGGTTTCAAGAACCAACGAGAGCTGGAAAGATGTCCTTAACAACAATTTGAAATTTTTATAAAATTGTCTACTAACAAGAACGGTGCGGACCGCAGACGACGTACAGCAGACGGGTTTTTGTTGAAGTAGACAATTTTCTGAAAATTTTGTATTTTCGTCCCTAGTTGGTGCTCAAAACGTTTTAGACCAATCGAACAAAATTTGGAGAGGGTATAGTTGAATATATGTGTATTGAAACGAGATTTTCGGGATTTTTGGGGAGATAGGCATGTGGAGGGACGCTGAATCGATTGGAATGAGTCCTGGACACTCACGGTTTCTTCTATTTCCTTGCTCTCAGGTATAATAAACAACTGTGGATAAAGTTGAAGCGTTTTTCGATCTAGACAACGCAAATATTGAAATGCAAACTGTCAAATTTCGGGTACAATCGGAGAAATTGACCTCTGGCATAAAAACAAAAGTTGATTACAATTTTTATAGTCAAACCCCTCGATAATATTTTTGAAAAATACGAAAATAATTTCAGAATAACAATCGTTAGACAAATGTGATTATTCTGCTCGCCAAAACAGAGAAATGAAATGAGCGAAGATGTTTATTAAGATAAGGCGTTGGGAACGACGGATACTTGGAAACTATATCAGGCAAACAGCGGAGGGTGAACCGCCTACGGGCTCATTAACGGAGAACCAGTTTGAGAAGAATAATATGACTTACAAGGGGTGAGGTTTGTCTGGCAGCGGAGTTAACGGGCGCCGCACAACACACAAGGACGCGAATCGAACCGGCTGGTCGAAGTCACGAGACTCTCAAAACCCACACTTTTCCGGTCACAGCGAACGCGTGTGACGAGGTTGGAAGAGGAATACAACCAACGATTTTATAACTTTCGAGACTGGAGTCGATGCCAATTGTTTATACGCACATGAACGCAAGTTATCCAATTGTAGATGGGCTTGTTAAAATAACGATCACAAAGCTACCAGCACATGGAACCGATGCAGCCTACAATTTGTATCGCAGTACATCGGAAAGCGTCCAGGAAAACACCTATATTTCTTCAAATGCACACTTACCAGAAGAAACGCTGCAAATCACTCCACAACGGTTCAACGTTCTGGGTAGTTTTCGCTTATATGGGGAAGTGTATGTTTGAGATCTTCCGAGTCCGAACCTACCTCTTTTACAAGAAAAATTCCCTTCTCCATTGAAAAAGACCAAAATTCGGAGTGCGAAAATCGGTTTGAGACTCATCTAAAATGTCACAGCGTCCAAAATGTTGAGGAACATGTCACCCCACACTCCTAGGTCCCCAGAGATCACAAAATACCGATTTCCACAGTTCACATTTTCACCCATATCCGCCTTCGTTTAGGGCAATTGAGCTGTAATGTTTTCAGGACCAACTAGAGTAGAAAGGGAATCACTAACTAAAATTTTGCAATTCAGGCTTTCAATCTCCTCCGCTAATCCGCAGACATATAAAAAACGTTTCCCCTGACGAAGAGTCTGGCGATGAGAGTACCTATCAGAGAAGAGAGACGCGCAAAACTCTTTGGCTTGAGTTTCGAAGCCACCATTATTATTAAAGGGACTCACGATGGAAATATTGTGTGGAGGTTGTCGCTATAGAAAACACTGTTGCTCCGTTAAATCTTCCTACTATCTCGTCTTTACGCGGAATTCTAATTTTCGCTTCGCCCTTCCATCCCCTCAGACTTCAATCAAGCCCACTTTTCTGTCCAAACATACTAACAAAAACCTATTTTAAACGTTTTCTGGCTGTCTGCGGTAGCAACTCAAGCCGGAAAGCGTTGTGTACGAATAAGTTTGAAGGTTGAAGACGATCCTAGCTTAAAACTTGGCGAATGAAAATCGTAATGTAGAAGAACGTATGTCATTTGAGTAGGAACGGCCACTATTTCTCCACGAGTCTGTCGTGAAAATGAATACATTTAGCCCAGTTACATGATTCCAAAAGAAAGAATATACCTCTTTTCCTCATGTCTTTCGCATGAAAAAAGATCCGCTTTCTTACGACGGAATTGGTTTTATCTGAATAGAAGGAGACTTGGGTGATCTGTAGCCCAAGATGTCTCCAAGATCAAAGCCCAGATTAGCCGAGGGACCGTATGCAGGCATGAGGGAGGAAGCAGATGTCGCGTGCTCGTCGTTCGACCCCACTTATAAACCTGAATGGCTGTCAGATTTTGCAAAGGCCTCTTGAAGAACACTTAGGGTAATAAGCAAGTATTAAGGAGGACGGGACAAAAATGCAATCCACTCTTACTTACCTAGGCTACCTCAAATGAGTAAAAACCCGTAACTCCTGACATGTCGCGGCACCAGCCAATACAGAGAGATCATGAAGTTAGGCGACAGACAACTAATATGTGGGGCTACCAACGAACTACTAACCACTCTCGACTTAATTGGCTTCATCAAAGTTTATAAACGAGGGCCACCACTGCAAAATTCAATTTACATTCTTCACGTGTGTTTAAAACTTCCTCCCACCCAGAACAGCTTGTGGTCGTCCTTGAGTGGAGATCAGAATATCTGGACCTCAAAGCAGACGTACGACGAATACTCTCCTTACAAGTGAAGGAGTAAGACGCTGCCGAAACCTGTAGGACCTGTGGACCAGTCCAACTCGAGGGTCCAACAGTCAAGAGATGAGTCAAGAACATGAAAAACGCAGCAAATTATTCCACATTGGTTTGTTAATCTTGAATGATCTCCTCCTGTGGAAAAGCGAGTATATAGAGAACGTATCTACTTAGGAGAAAGGAGGAAAATTTGAACAATACTGTAACCAAACAAACTTCTAGACCCGTAAGGTGTGCGGCGATAGGACTCAATTAGGTGTCCAAAATGATGATACCCCACATGCCTGGAACCGGAAATTTCGAAAACCCGTTCCGACTGATATTCTGCCTCCGCATGGGCCAATAGGTCCAAAAACCCATCTAAATAAAATCAGCACTTTTTCTTAATTTTTTTCCTCAAAGCAAAAAACGATATTCCAAACGCCTAGGAGCGGAAAAAGCTTTAACCCATTTAAAGAAAAAAAAGTTCATTATTACCCATATGCAGCCTTTGTTAGGAGCAATTTTGCTGTGAAAGGAGTCAGACACCACTAGGACCTAAACGAAGACAATGAGCGAAATTTCCAATTTTTTCTTTAATAAACATTCCAAAGTGCTTTTTCACCCCAGATGAATTTGGGATATACACACTTTAAGGTTCGAGGAGGAACTTTTCTTCTTTTGTTTTTAAACGATACCTCTCGGGTAGTATTAATCCGATAAGAATAATCCAAAATGTTGAACGAAGGTATAACAAACAACGGTGGCAATCATAGACATCAGGGACTATAGAAGAAAAAACTTTAACACAGATCACCTAGCTGAAACAGGAAGGAACATAGCGATTGTTTCTCTTCGTAAACAGAATATTATGAATATATAACTTCTTCCGAGTGATCTCCCTCTACAAACTGCAAGCACCCAACAAGAACTGGTTTTCTATCATCACGACCTGGCTTCGTTAGGTGAACGCCACCTTTCGTATGTGCTGAGTATCTCGTCCAGACATTCTCACAATGATTCGTCATTTCCCGATCCTCCGGCCACGATTACCCTAGGACGAGAGGATGTGGGTGGTTGATATGCTCGTCAGGCTAAGGAACCTCCGCACCGGTTGTCTTTCTCATCGACTTAATATGCATGGATGAGAAACATCGACCTAGAGTACAGTTTCAGGATCGTGGTGGCATTATTGATTAGATGGGGTCTCGTAAACCCGAGTGCACTCAACTATCCCCTTTTTCCAAGTGAATACTGTGAAAATGCAACACCTGGGCGGTGCAGCTGTTCCTGCAATAATCTTCGATCAAAGCTTACAGCTATAAATATAGCGTTTTTCGTGTTACAGTCTTAGACATTTTATCATTGTGAAATTGGGAGAAACGAGTTGATCCTGGTATAAAGTGCAGTTTTTACTCAATAAATCACAAAATTAGCTATCAGCTTTGAGCATACATTTCAAGTTTGAACGCTATTTGCACCAACGACAGCTGGCCGATAACCGATTGAGGGCCGGAACTAAATCGTTCCCCTATTCAAGTACAACAGCCAAACACACTCCCGGACAGCTGAGAAGGATAAAAATATCTCTCTAGCCTAGTTTGAAAAGACCGCGAACTCCCATACGATAGACACGGACTCAACAGCGAGACCAACTGCGAGAAATCGCGTTCATTTCAATCGGATTTGCGATTGCAGAAACGAATGAGAGACTTCTCGGATTGCATACGCACAAATAGAGCGTTGAATAATTGAAAAATGGCTCACAACAGAATGGGTCCCATGGATGTCACAGCCTGCATACTTTATGGAAGCCATACAATTTTTGCTATGCAAGACAGATGGAATTAGCAGAGTCCTTCCGTCACCTTCCTTTGTCACAAAAGATTTTATCATTGACGAATATTGTCATTTGGAAAGAAAACTTAAACCCAAGTATTCTCTGCCAGTCAATATTTTTGCGTGGGCCAACGTGTAACGTTTTATGAAAGGACCGCACGTTCTCAGATTACACAAAGAAACAACTGTTGGCCTCCTTTGCCAAAAATAAGGGGTCGTGGCAAACATCCCGAAATCCGGGCCATTAGCCGCTGATCTCATGTAACAGGTGCTTAGTTGTGTGAAACAAAACAAAAAATAAATAAATAAAAAAACGCAATATTCTGCGGTCTGAAAAACCAAAAAACCTGGAAACCAGCCCAATTTATGCGGTTCTCCCTGATTAGGGTGAATTCAGCCTCAAAATCAACCGACATGTCTTCTGAGTTAAGATAACTGAATCGTTAGAATCAACATCCACAAGTTAAAAATTGCTTCCAAACACTTCATATGAAATTCTGAGGGTTGGAAATTTGCCAAATCGAGTACATGGAGAAAACCCGTCTACCTTGCTTGACGTATTGGAATCCAGTCTCTCATAGAAATTATAATCACTACAGAAGTCGACTCGATCCGGACGGAATACTATTACCTATCTGAGATGAAACAGGTGCTGCGTACCGTCTCCAACTTCAACGTCCCCGTTCAAGAAAACAAGTATAGTGAAATTGATTTTACTAATTTCAACGCGATCTTCACTAATGGTTAGCCATTTTTATCGCAGCTCACAGGGGAAAATGGACTTTGTATCCTTGTTGGTTAAGAAGGCCCCGAACGGAGTCTGATTGAGATATTTTAAAGCTTTTTAATATCTTCTTTTCTCTTTGACCTAGAGACATTTTGAATTTTAAAACGTAATGAGTAATGTAAGAGGAAGAGGATTTTGTTGTAGTTGTTTATACGAATACAAGGGTTCATTCTCTCGATCAAATTGATACACCAAAATACTAAAGAATACGAAATGGGTAAGCAAGAAACTGATGGTCGGAGGGAAGAGATCAGAGACGAGTCGATAACCGCTACTCTGGCATTGGAAGGGCGTGGAGCTAACGGGGATGGGAGCCACCTTCCCGTTTTGAACGTCACACAACACATTCCACACGACGTGATCTATCAAATTTTGGTGACAAATCGTCTTTTGTGGCTCCCAAATCGATTGGGATTAGAAACAATATCTCGAGTTATTCAGGGAGAAGCTTTAGCGTATTCAACTTGGCTGTGAAATGCAGCTAATTCCTCATTTTATTTTCACATCTTCACAACGTGCAATCACTCAGCGATTCAGGATTTTGAACATACGAAGCACGTAGAGTGATTGTAATGGGTGCGGGCAGCCGAAGTAATACATGTGGATCCAAACTAATTCTAATTAACTAACTTCGGAAGCCAAACGCATCGATACGACAGCTATTTCGCTCTCGATAAGCCTAAAAACTCCACTTAATTCGAGAAAAAATACGGACTCACCTTGGAACAAAAACTGAAGAGGTATAAAAACGGAATGAAACACAAAGTGAACGGATTCGCCATTAAGATAAATACGATGATCGTTTTGCCATTGGCAAAGGGGAACTGACACTTGGATAAACAAGAGCTCGGAACGTGAGCTTCATCCACGAGAGGAAGGTCCAGAATGTGAGAATCATGCGATCCAGTGTCAGATTCAATACTCGACAAGTAAGTAGAGGAGCCAACCGAAGTAAGCTAATCTGAAAGTTAGTAGGTAAAAGTACGGGAGTGATATTGTTTACAAACAATCCCTAGTTGAGTGGACGCTACGACTATTGTGCGCCTCCGTTTCAAGCCCTCAAACGCGAGCGCACTTTTTTCACTCTCGGAGGAAAGTCAACCCACTTTTCAGAGCCATTTTCAATGACACGTTTGACCTACTCAAAAAACGCCACCAGCCACCAGGAAATTATTATTATACTTGTAATAATAATAATAATAATTCAAGTGCAATTAACTCGGTAATAAGTAAAAATTACCCCAGGAATATCTATCAATAAGAATATTCTCAGCTTGTCAATCTGTACACATCTACTACTTCTTGGCTGCTCAATACGGCATCCCCAGCCGTTGGCTCGAAGTGGTGGGTTTTCCCCTATGCTATTTTAGTTCCAGTGAGATACGATACCGGCGTAAACACGCAGTCTATGAAGACTACAGCATTCATTGAGGAAGTGCAGTAAACAAGAGGCAAAGCTCGATTAAATGTGGTTATTTACTGTCAATGTTAAGCATTTATAGATTCGAGAGCATGGTCAAGTTGATACCCACGCATCAATGTCAACTCTTCGGGAGTAAAAAGCTTATAATCGTGTATGAAGGTCTGACGTTGCGTTTTGTATACATAAAAGAGAACTATAAGCCCCAACAGAAATGATTTCTTGAATACATTTATGATTTATTACTGGGTGTTGAAGTACATTATAACGATCAAAAATACTACGAAAACCACTACATCTTCACTAGCGAGAGATAGATGCTCATAGATCTCGGCTATCAGAACTGGCGTTATGTAAAAAATAAGTCGAATACCTTCGCAATTTATAATGCACAAAGGAATAGCAGCATCCGCAACGCCTAACAGAGCCTCGATGAGACAAAATGGGAGTCAACTTTCAAGTTCAAGAACAGGAATTCTTTCCCATAATATAATATCCGGTTTAATAGATTCACTAGCCTTGCGGGAATAGACCCTATAATTATTGCATTCGCCCGAGGTTATTCACACGAGTTGGTTTTAAAAACAGGTAGGTAGACACCAATGCATAAAAAAAGCACAAAATAATATTCATCCAGGACGCTACAACGGGACCAAGATCGGGCAGCGATTTTGAAACAGGAGAGGACGAAATGTAACGGAATTTTCAATAGGGGGAAATAGAATAAGAATCGGCTCCTTTATTTGATATGGAATATGAATCCTTCTGGTGAAGTTCACATTGCGCATCTGGTCGATCGGGCAAGGCTCAAGGAGCTTGAAAGAATTAAGGAAAATCCCTGCCCCATCTCAGACAAACTATCCACATGAAAACGATACAAATTGTTCCACAATGGTTTATCATCGGACGGTTTATGGTTTATCATTAGACGAGTCTCCCAAGAATTATAAACAAAATTTTGAATAAAAAATGTCTCAACAAATTATTGGATATGAATGGATTTTCTGAATAAGTGAGACATTTTGATGGCCGAGAAGTGAAATTGAGCCTTCTCGAATGCTTATGAATTTTAAAACTCAAGTCTATCAGACTCAACAAAACTTTCCACCTGCCAATTTTGACACTGTGGGGACAACCAAAATTCACTCCTCGCCAAAATGACGATATTTCGCAACGGTCGAACTTTTTCCAAAGCTGAAGGGCTCCATCTCGCCAATCTTCAACCAAAATCAATTAAATACCGTGGCCGAGTTTCTGACTGGTCAGGTTACATCGGTCACGCCGACTGTTTTTATTATGCAGAAAGGCTGAGCCACGATACGCATAAGGATTTTTATCAATAGATTACGTCACCTGAGAATGAGACCGAGAACCTTATAAAAGTGTGCCTAATTAGAATAAAACCCGGCACCCGTTTGACCAGGTGGATCACGTAATGGAGTTATAAGTAAATAGAACGGCGACGGCAAAACAAACCTTAGGAGTGGTAGGTAATGGTGGTAGGTTAGGAGTGGGAGTAAAATCGGTCTTGGCTAGAAGATAACAATGCTCTTAAAATGTGTCAAATTAACTTACAGATCCGGAACCTCGGAAAATACTCACCTGAAAACAAAGAGTTAATGTATTAGTATTAAAGTGGGATTGATGCATCAATCAAGGGATTTTGTTTACAAGGAAAACACCGATAACTCTTCCACAATGATTCAGTATTCCTTGAAGCAAGAATATGGGAAATCAATCATTGTCCCGGATTCATTCAAATCGATTCAGCGTACAACATACTATACTCGAATAGTAGAAAATAATACCCCACACGCCTAGGTACTCAAAAATCTCGAACAAAATACATTCGAAAGAGGTAGATTGGTACTGATTCCCCACAAGACTAATTCCCGAAAAATCCCAAAAATCGAGTTTAAAAAACACTTTTTTACCCATACGCTCCCCATATTTGGCCTGAAATGTATCGGGACCAATCAATCAATCAATCAAAACATTTTATTGTTGTTTAGGGTAACATGGACCGTACAACAAGGAGTTCGCTTACATAGTGGAATGACTTACTCTTATAATTACTTGTATAAAAGGAGTTCGCGCGGAGCCGCTGTCGAGTAAAGACGTGTGTCGAGTCGCTCTGTCATTTCATTGCCTTCAATCGTAAAATCGCCGGTTTTTGATTGGTTTTCTGCGTTTCCGGTATTGCCTGATTTCAGGATTAACTGATCCACCCAACCTTATTGGAGACACAAGCGGTATTGATGAATGTAACTAGCTTTTCTGTCTAAAATTGCAGTCGTTGTGAACCAATAAAACAGGTACGATCAACGCGGAGGCAGCTCGGGTCCAGGTGATAAGGCCCCCCCACCAGTTGATGACTGCCAAACAGCGAGAAACCACTCAAGGTCAACGGTACATTGCATCCACGCCCCGCCTCCTTTCTTTTATTTCAAGATACACGGAAAGTGAAGCTTGACCTGTTGTTGTCGCCGCTTATCAAACTTCGTTCGCCTGGAGAGGATCTAAACCTAACCACTGAATAATAAATAAAGAACTACAATCTACGGACGTAAAAGTTAGGCTCCAGAATGACCACTACGTTAGAAGACGTTATGAATAAGCTCAAGGAGCTATCGAGCATTCAAGGAGATATTGCGGCTATAAACCAGAAATTGAGAAAACTCGATAAAATTGAGAGCAAAATTAACGAACAAAATAAGAAGCTGGAAGAGTTGACGGGTCGAGTGCTGAAAGTGGAAAACAAATGCGAAGCTTTCGAGAAATTCGTTGAATTTGCGCAAAACCGTGAAAGGATGAACAACCTCATTATATTCAATTGGACTACTACCGAGCAGATGACGCTGAAACAGGCTGTTCTCATATTTTTGCGAGAACGACTTCAGCTTACAATTTCTGAAAGAGAAGTAGTATCAGTTAAGTTTCTTGGGAGAAAAGCCACCGCTCCTAATCCCGTGATGGTGACATTTTCCAGTCCCGTATGCAGGACCGACTGCTTTCGGGCGGCTTCAAGGCTGGCAGGCACTAAAATATCATTGAGGGAGGATCTGCCCAAACAGATTCGAGAGATTCAGAAGGAGTTGATTGACTACAGGATTGCAGCAAAAAAGGATGGCATGTCGGCATATATTCGGCATGATAAACTTATCGTGAACGGAAACACATGGTCACTCAACGAACTACGTTACTCATTCGAACGACCTCCAAGCATTACTTCAGAGATCGAGGAGCAAAAGACTGGACCTACACAAAAGAAGGAGACACCACGTCGCAGGAAGAGGGAAGATGACCAGCTTAGCCCGAGCCAAGAGAGATGGAGTAAGAAAACGTCGATCGACAACCCGGGGAACCGCAGTGGTAACATCTAGCAGAATGAAGGTAACATGGACTATAGCATTTTGAGTTGGAATATCGGTGGACTAAACAATATTGGTAACTTGAATGCAGAGCAGTTTTCTTTTTTGTTATATTTTGATATCATCTGCCTCCAAGAAACTTGGGTGGAAGGGAATGTTATTTTACCTCAGCAGTTTCACAATTATACTTTGATTGATTCTCAAGCTGTCCGTTCATTCAGTTATGGAAGGGCGAAGGGCGGACTCATTACGATGGTTAAGAACGATCGACAAAATGTGCGTGTACTAAAGAAGTCTAGGTTTTTCATTTTTGTGTATGTAGACAGCCTTGAATTGGTTATAGGAAATGTATACATGAATACTAAGGAAGATTCTGTCCTTTTTTTCGAGGAGTTGGGTGACTCGCTCAACTTTATTACTACCAACTATAGATACCATGAAATAGTAATAGTAGGGGATTGGAATGCAAGGGTGGGTTTGCTGAACCAAGGTGAAGCGGCCACGTACCGAGGAACATTCTTTTCCCCTAGCAGGAACTCAATGGATGTGAAAGTTGATACTGTTGGTAGGAATCTCGTGGACATTATGGAAGAACATGGTTTTATGATGGCTAATGGACGAAGTAAAAGTGATCATGAAGGTTGCTATAGTTTTCTAGGTTCCAAAGGACAGAGCACTATAGACATGTGTTGGCTCAACATTAACGCACTGAACAATGCTTTGGATTTTTCCATTGAAAATAAGCTAGGGTTGGTATCCGACCACGCCGAATGCTGTTTGACAATGAGGTCGAAGGATCACTTAGCGATTGGTAAGTCGAACGAGAGGAACCGAGAAGAAGCAACGATTATAAAATGGGATCCAGCCAAGCTTAAAGCCTTCCAATCGCGCACCAAAGAGTGGCTGGAACACTTTGAGACCCACAATGATGAGGAAGAGGCATTTACAGAGTTTAAGGACGGAATTTTGAATATCCTTCAGGGGTTAGGATTATGTAAGTTGATCTGGCGGGACGGCCGAAGCCAATACCCACGTAATACATGGTTCACCAATGATTGTCGCGAATTAATGGATGTAGCGAAAGTTGCTTACAAACTATGGAAAAAAGGTAAAGGTTGTGTCTCTGATTACCTCACTGCCAGGAAGAGATATGTGGCCAAAGTGAAATATGAGAAGAAGCAGTACTATGAACAGTTGAAGGAAAACCTGGGTAACGTCAAAGTAGCTAAGGAATTCTGGGAAGCTGTAAATAAACTTAGAAAGAGTCGGGGGAATTTCTCCGAAGTTGCACTGCTGCAGTGGGAAGAGTTTTTGGATAAGTCCTGTGTGCCATCTTCAACATCCTTCGCCGTGAGTATAAGCGGGGCCGAAATTTATCCTCGATTGAACGAGCCTTTTACACTTACAGAAGTCCGCATCGTCTTGTCGGGGCTGAAGAAAGGTAAGGCGTCCGGCTGGGATCATATTCCGAATGAGATATGGCAAAACTTGCCTACAGAAGCCGTGGAGGCTGTGGTTGCCATTTTCAATCGGATATACTCCAATGGGTGTGTCCCCGCGGATTGGGGGAAGATCTTGGTGCAGATGATTCCCAAAACGGCAGACAAGACTGACACTGACCAACATAGGCCTATAGCACTTGTCAATACGATTGTCAAGTGTTTCACGCAGTGTCTGAGTAATCGGCTTTCAGATTGGGCAGAAGAACACAACATCATCCCAGAATGCCAGGCTGGTTTCAGGCGTGGAAGGGGTTGCCGAGACAACATCTTTGTACTGAACTCACTCATTGGATTAAGTTTGCGGAAACCAAAAGGCAAACTGTATTGTGGGTTCGTAGACTACAAAAATGCTTTCGGGTCCCTCCCCCATGAATTGTTGTGGGGAAGACTAGCTGAATTGGGGGTGAGGGGACGGTTCCTAGATGTACTTCGAGACTTATACTCTAAGGCCAAAATAGCGATTAAGGCCGAAAACTCGATAACGAAGTTTCACAAAGTGGAACAAGGAATTTTGCAAGGAGACTCGCTATCCCCCCTTTTGTTCAGCCTGTATGTCCAGGGACTTGAAACATATATGAGGGATCAAGGACTATCTGGGATTACTGTGGGAAGTCATTGCGACATAATAATCCTCATGTTTGCTGATGACATCGTTGTTTTTGGTTATAGCCCAATTGACATTGAGAAGAAGATGAAAGCACTAGAAGAATATTCGACGTCACTGGAGCTATTTATCAATCCCAAAAAAACTAAAGTTGTGTGCTTCAATAAGGGCTGCGCAAACCTTGGCAAGACCTGCATAAATTTAGCCAACAGCCGTATAGATTTTGCCCAGGAGTACACTTACCTTGGAGTACCTTTCTCCTCTTCAGGTGTCTTCCATAAAGCCAAGGAGTATTTCAAGTCGAAGGGACTGAGGGCGTGGGGGAGTGTCCGCCAGATTCTGATGACTGGAAAATGCAGCAGTTGGGCGTCGACGTGTCGACTCGTAGATGCCATGGTATCGTCGGTAGTATTGTACAGCAGCGAAATATGGGGCCTACGATACCTCGACGAACTGGATGTGGTTCAGACCAGGATCTTCAAGAACCTCCTGAATCTTCCTATCTCTACGCCGCATTATATGGTACGCGCCGAAACGGGAAGAATAAAATTAGGAGTCTTTGTCCTGGAGAGAGCACTGGGTTGGTGGGAGGCTCTGTTGCGTATGGAGGGAAATAGGTACCCTCGCGCCTGCTTCGATCAGCTCCTCCTCTCGTCAAAATGTGGTGGTGTTACCAATCGCTATAATTGGGCCGCCCAACTTAGGAAATTAGTGACCAGTCTAGGTTATACCTCTCTATGGGAAAACCAGAATCTTGCGGAACTGGGTCGAATGAAAAAAATGATCCTGAACAGCTTTGCAACGAAGTCGGCATACGAAGACTACGAAAGAATTATATGCTCGTCATACAGCCGGACTTACGGGACCACCATCGATGGCTACTCGTGCATGGACGGCTACCTGAACTGGGATATCCCTATCCAAGTGAAAAGACTGGTTGCCCAAATCAGACTCCTAAATGAGAAAAATGTCCGGCTCTACTACAAAGGAGAAGCCACTAAGGTAAACCAGGAACTCGTCTGCTTTTTGTGTAATACCGGTGAACCCGAAAGAATATTGTCGCACGTTTTGTGTAAATGTCCCCAGTTTAAGAATGACAGAATACGGTTTTTTGGTAGTGCTAGGTTGAGCGAGGAGTACGTTAAGTTCTGTTTATTCCCATGTATCAATAGAGACATTGTTTTTCGTTTACACAATTTCATAGCTACATACCTCAAACAGAGGAAGTTTTTGGAGGATCTGTTGGTTGATGTTGGACTGCTATAGTTTCACATTAAAAGACTAAGTGTTTTATTTTTTATCTTTTTTGTTTGTTTGTTTACTTTTATACAAGTAATTATAAGAGTAAGTCATTCCACTATGTAAGCGAACTCCTTGTTGTACGGTCCATGTATCGGGACCAACTAGAGCCAGGATTCCCTAATGTGGGGCAGACAGCGTACGGCAGACGGACATTTCGGTTTTTTCATCTAGACATCATCATAAAACGCAAAATGTCAAACTTTGGGGCCAATCCGAGAGGATAAATTCTGGCGCAAAAACATTTAGGTTGATTATTTATTATTCGTGGAATAATAAACCAAAACAATTTCTCTTCGATTTTTCATCACTAGTAAACTAAAACAACAAGGTAGCTCTCAAAAGACTGATCTGAGCAATCATTGAATAAGGAAGGATCGCATGACATTACTGTAGTGGCCCTAACTCCGACACTGCACCAACAATGTTCTGATTCACTCAGAAATTGTGAAAAAGTTAGGTGGCCCAAAACACCGGAAATCCCCGGCAACGATTTGCAAAAGTGTGCGCTGATGAACTTCACTTACCAGTGAAGGGGCACCAGAGCAAGGAACGGTTCAGCGCCGGAAAGGTTGTGTAGGCAAGACCGGTTACACCCACGAGAGCGGCGGGTTGGCTCTTTCTAAAAGGACCACATCCTGGCGCACACAGAGTTGCCGAAACAGCCACTCAATCGTACGAGAGCCGGAGTCAAAATCAGCCCGATATACTAGGTTTTAGGGTAATTAACTGCGATGACATTTAAGAAAAGACGTGCACGTTTTTCATAGCACTCAACTACCAACACTCAATAAAGGGAACGCCAGTGAGGCACTGCTTCCGTGATTCAGCGCGGTGATTCGGCAGCTCATTACGTTAATAAATCTCTGAGTGAGATTCCGGCTGAAATCATTTCGATAATACGTATGGTGCCAAGGAAAAGGCAGAGTTCTGGTCGAGCACGGCCACTCTTGGGTCACAGCAACGCCCATACTCGCACGTCCTTGTCGTGACTAATTGAAGAAAATCGTCCGATAAAACTCGCCAAGGGGTTCGGTGTCGGTGATCCGCTTTCTTGTTAGGTGCGTTTGAGTGCTTTCTCTAATTTGCCTAGAAGCGTCAATCCCGTTTTTCTGACCGCTTTCAAAGCTTTTTTCCTCTTTTGTAAAAAGCTCGGTCGCGTCAAGTGCGTGAATTCCGTTCACCATTATCACCCCGGTGGCACGCAAAAGCCAACCTGATTAGCTGGTGAAAAGGTGATGCTCAGGAACGTCGCAGGATAGTTTGTTTCGATCGGACATTCACCTGCGGACATTGAGGCGAGGCGTGTTACCAGAAGAATATTAGTTTATTGTTCAACCTCCCGAATTTTCCCCCGGAAAATGTCTCCGATACTTCATGTAGGACCAATTGAGGTGCTAACCTTTGCTGGAACATACAATTGTAACTGATTCCAGCGTTCCAAGACATCCATTCGTGGCGAGCTTTGTCTTATTCCTAACTCGGGTTGCGCATCGCGGCTGTAGAGGGGGACTGCAAGTGCTTAGAGAGTAGCAATGACTCGTTCTCAGTCAGCAACAGTGGTGGAAGTCCCATGTTTTTCCCAATAAATAACACATTTCACGTGAGTTCATACGTTTTTGGGAGTACGGCAAACGACAAAGTTAGTACAATTTGAAGCAAATTTACTGCCTACACCCAAATTTCGTCTCAGCTCAGCAGTTAGCCAAGTATGAATAGTAGTTCTCATTACGTGGATAGCAAATAGCTACCAAAACTGTATATCTACACCGTGGAACCTGACCAATGACGCGCTATTCTAATTGAGGCATCATGAGAATCCGCGGTAATTACTGTGAAACATTCCAATTGACTATGTCGGTAGTGGTGGCCAGGAATAATTAACTCGCCGTGAGAAGATGTCAACTTTTTGCGTGAAATATCATTAGGTTTATTTTAGATCTTCCCACATCACTAATGTTTGTTCCCTCGGTTGTTACTTCATTTACTCATTCAAACACTTTGAAGAGAATAACAGCGCAGTCTAAGTTAGAGTCACACCTGCGTTCTTTCACTGTTCATTAAATCTATTTTCAAAGTTGAAGCACGAGGAGGACAGCACTAACGTACTCGTAGTTATGAAATCACAAAATGAACTGAGACAACGATGCCGGAATGATTCCTTGATGGTGGGACCCTTGAGCAGTACAGAAAACATGTAGCGATGAAGTCCTCGTCCAATCCTCTCAAAAACTTCCTTCTGCAAGCCGTGATTTTGTTTTCAGCGTGACTCGAGAAGATCGAGGTCGCGTTGACAGGTACCGTCCATCATTCGCCCTCATTTGATTTAAGGACATGGCTGATTAGTCTCGGAAAATATGAGAGGTTGTTCACTCACCTGAAGACTAAAATGAATAAAAATAGGCATGACGCTAACTCCAAGGCCTGCTGGAAAACTAGGGCGTATCAAGAACTAAGAACGATGCATTCACTCGCCTATGTCAGAGCTTTTGATGGTTGAGGCTATCAATAAAGGCTGTGTGGAAGAGATCTTTGGAAGTATGAGAACCCCCAATGTACTCATGGAACATCATCCTTACCATATTACCCGTCAGAGATTTGAACAAGAGAGAGGACAGAAACAGGTCCTACAAAATCTGCACGATAACATCCGTCCGAAGAATGTAATCTATAATGCTCACAGGTCAGTCCAAAGAAGTTGAAACAACCACTTCCTTACCACCTTTAAATCCATCCCTCACTTGGTCGCTCACAGCGTAAACTTGAGTGGTGTCAGAGCAGAAACTAACTCTCTGGATTGTTCGTAAGTCATAGTCAATATAAGCCTGATAGAAGATACTCGCCTCAAAGAAAGTCGAAGCAATTGTTCAAGTACGTTCCACAGTTGCCTTCTTTTCATTTTTTCAACTCACCGGTTTTCTTCCAACGAACGTATTCACCTCAATTTTTCCGCTTCCTCTCGAAAACCACCAACAACCAGTAAAATCCGAGAGTGATCACTCGGAACGGTATACTGTTCCAATAAAGCTCCATTGTTACCAGAGACGCCAGAGAAATGTTCAGACGGAGCCGTTTCGAATTTTCACGCGGAACGAGTATGTGGGTGAATGCAGTTTCTCAACTGAAAAACAAGATGTCTGAAAACAGGAGTCCTTTTTTCTGCAATGAACGGGACGGACTAGGTCGACGGATGTTTCGAGACCATCACGTCTAGAGGAAAAAATGTGCTCGCCACAAATCAAGACTTGTTCTTTTAGAGATTTCCATGTTCAAGTAATGATAGAGGGAATCACTGGTTTTTTTTTTCCTCTTTCGAATCGACCCTAACGGTTGCATTTGATAGAACGAATGACCGTGAAGACTTCATGGCACTTACAGCAGTAAGACTGCGGCATAACGAATTCCTGTGGACGGTAAATAAGTTAATTATAAACTCTGTTACCTCTATGAGGTCTAGGCCGACGAAATTCGTTATATTTATCGCTAATTTTTATAAACGCGTGTAATGAGGAAATGATATGAATCGGGTCAACCCTCCACTACTCTCCAGTACAATTTGCGAACGACTTTGAACTACAAACCGAACAATATAAAAATTTCACGAAGGTCCGAGTTTATTTTTATTCAGAAACGACGATCGGGCTTGCATCGAGCAGCAGCGTACTTTTTAAGCTGAACAGGTGGGTGGGTAGGAGTGTTGAGTTGAGGGCGTGTTTTCTGTCATACGACTGTTTTTAGAACGGGTGAGTCATTCGCTTACACATTGCCGCAGTTAAATATCCGCGGATGGCACTTCTGCTCTATTTCTAGTCATCATCAATGATTTAATGCTTGCAAGGGTCATTTTCCAAGTGCAACTCAACGACATCTGCATTGCATTACGAAACCATAGAGGTACATGAAATCACAGCAATATTCCAAAACCCTGAAGGATTGAATTATCCTGAAATAGATTAGAGTATTTTTAGAGTTGATGAAGGGCTAAAGGAAACAGAACTAAGCCTAGAAATACGTGAACAACGAATCCAACCTATGAGTTCGATCTCTTTCACTGTGTGACATGGACTTTCTTCGTCGGCGTCTCCTCATTTATCCAAGACGCCTCTGAAGATTTAGAACACTCCAAGTTGGCGAATGATTACGACAGGCGCTATTAGAGAATCCCTCATTTATCTTAAAACGCTGTGAAAAACAAACGTAGATCGCCTCTTTCACCCGCAACGTTTTGTCGTTCGGCTGGAACGGACTGAATGATAAATTGAATCGTAACTGGTAGCGAAAAGCCTCAAATATTTCCACGAGTTCACGAATCACAGGGAAGTGAATAGTTATGTTCGCACCGTTCCCCCGAATCCCGGCGTCTGCCTCCAGCTTTTGGTTCCCTGAGGACGTTGACTGGGCTAAAAGCGCGAACGGCGACAGACGCAAATAGACATCATCGACAAAAGCGATACCTCCTATCCCTTTATGTTACACATCTTTTTGGACAGAGTGAAAAACATTTGAATCGGTGTGGTTTACTATCTCACTTCAGGATGGTACAATTCACGTTTCTACACAGTATTCAAAATTATCTTTCTACGAGGCGGTTCCGACCGCATGGGCAACACTGAGCTGTGAACTAACTGCAGCACTCAATCCATCAGGAATTTTGCCACACATTCGCTGGCATTCTGGAACATCAAAAGCCCAGCAAAACAAAATTTCATCACAATTTGAGACTACGTACTTTTCAGTTTAGAAGAAGTAGTAACTTCACTATATTTTTACTCTTTGCTAAAAGACATTCTGACTTGCTCAAAATCAATTCCAGGTTTACAAGTTCGTATCTTCATCTCAAATAAAACAAAACTATTCATATACGGTTCAGTTTGATAGGCAAGACTAGCGCAAGTTAGACAAGCACCTTTTTTCATTCCATCGTCAAGCTTGCTCGCTTTGGCAAAGTTTGAAAGCATCAGTCATAGAAAACTGGCCAAAGAAATATGATCAAGAGAAGTACAAATTGGAAAACAGTCATTACATTTGGCAAGGAGCCTGAGACCATTAATTAGAAAGCCTGTCGAACGCCGACGGGACAGAGCAGGGAGTACAGTTATAAAGGGAAGAAGGGTCCCTGGGGAGCACGTGCCTATCCTTTAAGGGACTCAAAATAGACGAACTCAGTCTGGGAGACATGCAGACCCCAGTGTCTTCGTTCTAATGAGGATAATATTGGATGCACCTTACTGCAGCGAAATGTAACCTGAGGATGGAAATTAAGAGTTGGGGTTCCTCCAAGTTTCAATTATTTTATCGCTCCAAACGAATTTACTTTTCTTAGCAACCTAAAAAATAAAATAATAAACAGCCCCCTAGGCAATGATCTCAAATTACGAACAATTTATTAATTGATTTAAAGCTGCTAAGTACGAAATTACGTTTTTCTGTTCATTCCCTTTTGTTGGGGAGGGATAAAGCGCAGCAAAGTAATCATAGAGACATGCATTCGATTCAATTTATTTATTCCTTGTATGCTCGCATTGTTCACACGAAATTGATTATGGCTCATTGTTAATGTTGTTAATTTCCACCGCTGATGGACCTGGGCTTTGAGACCTAAAGGTCAAAGACCTACATAGGCCCATGCCCTTGGTATACATTGTTCAGGAAAAGAAAGCGAGCATCCTCACTTGATATAGCAAGTACTTGATATTCACTCTTGTCTTCACTTGTATACGTACCGCTAGTTTTTGTTCAAGCGTACTTCACACAATTCAATATTCATTTCATTAATTGAAGAATGCAAATCAACTCACCCTCAATCTTGCCGTGTACGGTTTAAGATTATATGACCCATAGGGGTTGAGAACATAAGTTCCTTTGAACGGATACGAAGCGACCATCTCTCCCTAAAACAACCTCAAAACCACAAACGGTTCCAAAGGCAAACGGGAGAAGAGAACGTCGATACAGTTACCGCATCGAACAGAATCAAACAGATGACACAACAGGAGATTTGGCAAAGGAATCAACCGGGAAGCCGTGGCGCCGCCCCCACTTGATACAACGATTACTGCCAAGATTGGGTTTAATATGCGCCCTTCCATGCCGAAAGCCGATTAGATTATCGTTGTTAATAATTTGAGAGTTATTGCAGAACACAGGTCTTTGGCATACCGCGCACACTTTAAAATATCTTACATACCTATTTGCCTTATCGAAATATACGTGCGTTGGCCGTTTCCTAGCGGACTCACGCACGTTAGACGCATTATTGTAAAAACTCTACCAACATTATTCTTTGTTTAATCTCTCCTTCGTGTTTCGATCGTGGGAGGAATCGCGTCTTCAAGGGAACTCCAGCATGGGAATAGCCCTAATTCCATTACCTACCTGAATCTATTTCATATCCAAAAATACACGAGAAACGCAACACGCAAGTTCTCTCAAGTTCGAAATACTCTCATCTCCTCTAATTTCCATGCTGTCCTATATTGTACCAATCGCCTCAGCATTTACATGGAAAACGACATCCGGCTTATCTAGGCCCGAAACACCCAACAAACTACCATTATAACTAGTACTCTTCTCGGTTTGGCGATATAACCACCTAAACTGTGGTCGGGCCCAAATGGGCTTAATGTGCAAAATTACAGATTTCTAGACCGCTCTGAAAGGAGGTTTGTGGCTCATGAACCAACTAGAAATGAACGGATGAAGTACCTACGGCAAGTCAAAATGTCCGTTCCGCTGTCCCATGAAATCAGGAAATAATCAAGTAGGCTTCATCCATAGTCGTATTGTTCATGTACCAAACTCATTTTCAGCCCGATCGCCGTCAACGCGCACAGAGTATGGATGGAAAATGGAAATTTGAAAACAAGTTCTTAATACTTTTTGGAGACGTAGATATGTAAGGTATCAATCGCCACCAAATTTAGACGTAGAATCGATGGAGATGAACAAACCGATTGGCGCAAACGGAGGCAGGTGAACATTTGCATTAAAACTATGGTTTATTGAATATTTTGTTTTTCTGATCATTTGATTTGATGGCATTTATCCTCACTTGGTGACCAGTTCCCCTCTAAAGACTAGCCACTCTCCGTTCGCTGGTAGACTGACATTAAAGGGGAACTCGAAGGATGAGCTCACAAGGAATGTGTGCCCACTTCCTCGCAGGAAGAAGACAATCTGATGGCACCAATGGCTCAAACCTCAATTCTTCATCAAGGTGGTATTAAAGAGTGAGTAACCGTTCACTTGAAAATGTTAAATGCCGAGCAAAGAGGATAAGACTATTCTGGAGGTGAAGATGTACCAATGGACCAAATCGTAAGTAGGTTTGCAAAAACTAAGCAGTCTAAGAGAAATTCAACAAAATTAATTAGTTATCAATGACGATGAGGACGGAAGGGGTTGGGGTGTCAGTGTTGGTACTTAATGCATTCAACGTACAAATAAATCGTTGTCGGCCAGCATGCCTGATGCAGGCCATGGTGAGTTCCTCGCGTGTCCGACTTCCCACTCGTGGTAATTGAACACATAATGAAGAGCGTTCATGATCACAAACAGCATATCCACAATGTGTTAAGAACTTCCGTGTCACAGGGCAGCTCGGCCAGAAATGGAGTTCCAGACCCTCCCACCATAACACTATCCCGAGGAGGACGGATGTGACGGAAATGGATGCATAGGACGGACTGGAAGATGGTAACTGTGTAACAGGGGAGAGGCTCAACCGTATTGGAGTAGGTTCCAAATCCTCGTACCAGCTCGAGAAAATCTGACAACGAAACGTCGACATTCCACGAGATTTGGCAAGAGAGTGAGCGAATTTCTCCGCGGCAGGTAGCGAACAAATTGGACCGCCAAGTTACGAACAATGTGCAAAATAAACAGCGAACATTGAGGGGATTATGGCCGATTAGTTCAGCAAAATCAGCCATACATTGGCTTTCAATAATCCCTCTCGAAACGCCGAGGAGAATAATCGTGACTGATTTCAAAATCAGAGGCGTAAAATCACATTCTCTTGTGTATCGACAAACTAGTTCATGGAGAACCCTTTTTCGTAAACACTTCGACTTCACACAAAAGTTGAGGGCCTCCAACGAGAAAGTGCGCGTTTTGAGGTGCCCACATTTCACTATATTGTAACTAATTGCATTAATATTGGTAGACGTCTCCCACAGAAGCACTAAACTTTAATACAAAGAGGGGGATCAGTTGGTTGATGCTACTTCTATCATCAGTCCGTTGTCAAATCGATTTATTTTTTTCCTTTTTGTTTCTGATCATGGCTACCGGCCTAGCCAAAGTGGCTGTTACAGTCATAAAATTACAGAAACGGTCGATCTCCTCGTAAACTAAAAACGACCTACCATTAAGGTGTTCAAGACGAATGCCAAATTAAATTTGGCCAATAAAGAAACGGCACCCATATGCATGCACATGTAATCTCGAACTTGAAGCGTTGCTGTTTACCTCCTTAGCGATTTGATCAAGAGCTTGGTCTTCGGCTGTGTGATTAGATGCGCCCCGGCGGCGACCACCGATTGTGTCCATATCGAGCACCACTTCACTTTTGCCGAAACATCTGCGACACAAAATGAAGATTATCACAAAACTGTATTTTCGGTTGAATTGGATACGTGTAAGGCATACCCGGTTCATTGTTTTCACATCAACTACAACAAATAGCGAACAGCGCTTCCCATTTGTGCAACGGTGAGGGAAGATTAGGCAAGTTAAATTAGGGTCCTAAAGGAAATGGGATTTGAAGTTGTGTTATTCAGTACCCAGTGTTGAACCCACGTTTTAACCTCAATAATTATTCCTTAAAAAATAAAATAAAATAAAATAAAATAAAAATAAAATAAAATAAAATAAATAAAATAAAAAAAAAAATAAAATAAAATTAAAAAAAAAATAAAAAATAAAAATAAAAAATAAAAAAAATAAAATAAAAAATAAAAAAAATAAAAAATAAAAGGTACTTGTCAATTAGACCCCCTCCCGAGGGTAACCAACTATCCCAAACATGGCGTGATGAATCGATTTTCTATATATCGATCTATATATAACCTCCACGTTAGTGGTTATTTTTTATGTTGTTTTTCACTATTTTTAATGTTGTTTATAAGGTATAAAAATTGGTAACCTCTTTCGGGTTCTGAACTGAAAATTTTTATATCCTCTTCATAAATGGTTATTACCGTTGAAATAAATAAATAATTCTGAAATATGTTAAAGTCGGTGCAGGCTACGTTGCGATATATCGTATATATCGCTGTGCGATATATCGCTGTCCAACGGGAAGGTTACGGTGCTAGTAAACAGGTCACCCTCGGGAGGGGTTCTAATTGACAAGTACCAAAATAAGTAAATGTATGGAATCTGTCGTAGGGTTTTGGAGAGATCCAAGGGTGCACATGCCTCCTTGTAACTGGGGACCTCAATTTTTTTTCATCACCCAGGATCGCCTTCGGGATTTCTAGGTAATTCAAGCGCATTTTGGAGTCGTGCTAATCCCACAGATACAAATACTATCGGATATCCCTTTACTTTCCTAGATTTATGACGAGGTTCACAGTGTTCAACAGTGCCGATACATGCATACCAACAATAGCGTGCGAACGCTTCAAATTAATTTCAGTAGGAAGCAACAAATTTTTCGATGGGGTTAATGCAAAATTTCATGACTTTCTGTGTACATCGTCTTAACTCTGACTTGGGACAGTATTAGGCGCCGTATTGATACAATGTGCGATATAAGGAAATCTGCGCCGCAAGCTACAGCACTTTTGGATTGCGTTATGAGGCACTTCAGTTGTACTCTTCTTATCTAGACATCACGCTCCCAAAACTTCTAAATAGGAAAATCAGGTCAAGACAAAGGGTACGTTCCTCTGGCTCCGGAAGGTCAAGGAAACAATAGTCAACCCATCTGTTTAAGTCACATCCTCCTTGTGTCAGTAAAATCTGATTTTTTTTCTATCAGAGCCCTCGAATTAATTACTGACGACGAAAAAGTCAATCAGATCCAATCACTAATAACTAAAAATGGTAGCTAGGTCAAGAAATCCATTTTAGAGATAAGAGGTCTGACAGAGGAGCCTGAGCGCAGGTGGGGTTAATCATTTTACAACATCATGCTTGCATATGACGATGGACAACACTCGAATAAATCACTAATGAACCCTTATTACCGACTGAGGACCAGACTCGGCAAAATAAACATAAGTTGTGAATGTCGAGAGTGATAACTCGCTAATAAGTGATCCCCACTTCGATAGTAAGTGAACTTATCACGGGCTATTTATGCATCACTAATCGAGGAGGATATATGACTTAATTATAGTAGGTGGTTTCTGAGCCTAGAGAGAAAAAAAACAAGCCGTTGAACTTATGGCAAATATCCAAACTGTTGTGTAGGCACAGGGAAAACCACCTTACGAGCGTAGGAGTTTGAGAGGCTCAAGTCAAGAAAATGTTGTGTTGTGAATAATAGCGAATTGGGGCGAAACCCATGGGAAGCCGATATAATCGAACGTAGGGAACAAAGGGAAAAGAAAGCGGCTATCCGAGAAAATAATCAATGAGAACTGGGAACGTCAGCCGAGTAGGGACGATCCGCCGTACCTTGTAGGTCCGGTATCCTGTCCAAGAAGCGTCCCGAATGAGAACAAACGGCAAACGACCAGCACCACCGGAATTGTTCGCGTTGTCAACACAATTAGGCAAAGAACAGAGAGACCGGGAGGCGGAATTTGCACAAATAAACCCTAAAAATCACATGTGTGTGCCATTCTTGAGTAGAACGAACCGAACGAGCTAAACTGATGCTAGCGCTCGCTGCGGCTCGGCCCTCAACTGCTGACAAGGGAAGCTTCACCTTCGGCTGGCGGGAGATTTGAATTTTTCGACTTTTCAAGAAACACCTTTCACAGCACCAAGAGGGCAAGAAGTGGGAGAATTTCGGGAATTTTCTGTTTATTTCTTCCTCACATGCCCCCATAAGCAAATTTCCGCATACGGAGCTCCTCTTCGATTAATGATTTATTCTCGTCTGATTTGTCAGAAGCTCCGAGTCTACTCCGGTTTCTGCAATTTAAATTGAAGGAAATCGTACTGTTTCTCTTTCTACACCATTCAATATCTAGTTAAATTTTATAGTTTTCCTACTCCACCATATTAAGACCTCGTCAGGCCTCTACCTCGGTTGGTGATCAATTTCACACTTCAGAGTAAAGTCGATAGGATATGTAAGCCTCTACTTGTTGAGCAAGGAAAACCAATAATATCAATATGTACCTACAGGTCAATTCCATTACGATCCCTAAGTTCATCCGTTCCCAATTTCCAAAGGCATCAATCAAATTTATTGTACACGCATCGCTTTCAAAAAATGAACAAGCATAAATCCAATATTTTAGCATTTTCATTTGTGTATAATGTTCACTATCGCGTTACTGTCTATATAGTCAGTATATACGATTAATGCCTAGTGAAGGTTTTCGATTTTAGGCCAAAACAAAAAATTTTCACCACGGTCAATTTTAAGCTATCTACGAGCGATTTTCAATATATATTTTAGTAACAAGGCCCAACATGGTTTGCTATGCTGGCTATTTACTCAAAATTTCGTCAGCATTCCCTTTCCTTTTGCTTCCCATGTAGTCGTGAGAGATGGTTGCACATATAGGAAAGCCATAATGAAGAATACTGAACCTGTTCTGCTATTTAGGAGTTGATTGGGCAAGACATACAAACAGAAACTTCTTTTTACAGTAAGCACGATACATATAAATATACAATACATTATATATAATGGTTTTCTCTTATGAAGCTTCATTCCTTTATCTTCTTTCTCATAGTACAACAGGTACTTAGATAGGTAACACCGACTCAGCCAACTCGTCCAATTAATATCTTAAATCCATGAAATTCATATATGAGTGTGAGGTACCTATTCGCGGAATCTATTTCTTTAAAAAGGTTGCTCTCCTCGTGAGAGTCCTCTCCCCTCAATCCACTTACCAACTAAGCTCAATGCTACATTCATGAACAAACACAACAAACTTTGATAAAACGATAGGTAAACTTAATTACCTACTCGACACCGCCCTTATCTACCCCGTGAAAAGACCAATAAAAAAAATTCCGTATCTGTCCTGTAGCCATCGATTAATGTCGCATTACGTGGCTCCTCCCATTTATCTGCGTCCGTCTAGAAAAGTTCAATTTCAACGTCAGTTTTCGCTTGAATTTGTGCCAGTATGAAGCGAGACAAGGGAAATTATGATTTCGTTGTAGATGTTCGACGATCAACGGCCAATGCTCGGGAGAGGAACCGAATGCACAATTTGAACGCGGCTCTGGACCGACTCAGAAGGTGACATCTGAACGTTCTTATTCAACTATATACTTAAATACTTGAATATAATTAATAAAGCGTTTTATATTCTCGTAGGCATTTGCCTCCTGAGGTCAGGAGTTTGGAGAGAACTCGTTTGTCTAAAATAGACACGTTGAAGGTTGCTTGCAATTACATTGCCACATTGTCCGAAGTGCTGGAAAACGACAAGCCGCTCTCATCTGCTGCCCTCAGCAATCGTCTCAGAGCTGGACTCAGCACCCCTAAAATATCCAACAGAATTCTTAAGCAACGATTGTTGGTAAGGAAAATGTATTCATCCATTCTGCGATTAGTTTCCGACCATCAGGGATCTTGGCAGACTTTTATATTATCATACGGCTGGGGCCCACCCCCAATTTGATTTGTCTTCGGATACACTTTATGTTTCAGCAGAAAGATCAACCCCATCACTGGAAACCCGATTTCAACGGAAATTTTGGTCCAGCCATCCTTCCCCTAAAATCTAGCAAGGACGACTGTTGGAGCCATCCAGATGAATTACCAAAATCACCATACACAAGCGATCCTAATAGTCCCCACTCATTAAATTTTGATTTTTGAATAAATAGGAGAACGAAATTAAATGTAATAAATGAGGAACAGATGACTTTTGAATGAATATTGATTCTGGGAACCAAAAATTGTATTTTCCTTCATTCAGAAAACTTTGAAAGAATTGCAGTCATCGTATTGCACAACGGCAAAAGGTTGGTTTCGAAGAGAAGCGAACGTGGTCGCAGGAACAAATAAATAATAATATAAATATACGTCGGTATAAATGAATAACATATAAATTTAGCTTCTGCCAAACGAGTTCACGAGACCTTGAAATTATAAAGTCCAGGGACGGCGGTCCTGAGAATTCTTGCGTTTCATTCGCATTGGAATAAGGCACCCGTGTATTCAAATCGACAAAAAGAAAAAAATAATAAAATAAAATAAAATCTCTGGTCAGTAATTATTTCCCTAAATCCGAATGTTCCTACACAGTAGGGTAGATGACAGCGTGTTGGCTTGAAAATAAGACGGTTGAATGAAAAATACAATTTTAAATCTATTTTTTTATATTGTGATTTCCTGAACTCTCAGAAAGAATGTCCTTTGTGTTGTTCTAACATTTTTTTAAAAATATTTTTTGTATTAAATTTTTTTTTTCTTTAAAAAATGATGCTATGCCAAAGCGCATTGCATTACTTACCATATCAGTTTGAAAAAAAAAAATATATATACTCGTGTATGAGTTCTTGTTTTAGGGACGATGAATTGATGCAACGAACGGAGACCTTGGTTATATGAGGTATAAGTGAAAAGGGAATCAAATGAATGAATGAGAAGAGTCAAATAAAATGAATCCTTTGCGGATCTAATTTTCGTATAACCGTTTCCCACATTAGCGAGGTCCATCCAGCACAAACTATTACAAAACAACTTTCTGAGTTATTCTTTTAGGCGAGACTCGAATCAACGCTTTTTTCTTCCGGAAGGAAGGTCTTTAGGTGACACGTAGTTACATATTCATTTAATAAGTATTTTTGCAGTCAGAGTATGACTACGATAAGGCATTTAAAATTGTATGACGAGAGTGGCATAGCTATGGAAACCTTCAAAACAAGAGACTCTTCAGACAGCATTCTCTAAGCAACATGTTTTATCGATGAGAACTGTGACTTTGAGAACAACGCTCACCAAGTAGTGATTGGCAGATTCTTTCCAAAAATGTTTACCTATCTAGGGTCAAACTAACATATACGTGAGTATGTTTAATCTACTAGGTGCCCTGTAAATTATTGCTACTAATACTAACCATGTTCTACGTAAATTTACATTATTGAAAAAATTAAAAAAGCTTGCACTTGCCGGGTTCATTTCCAGAAACGAGTGTATTAGTACTTACCTGACTCATCGTCGGTGGACGTTCTTCATAGCATAATAAAAGAAGATCACCGATGGACGCCAGCGCGCGTGGAATGAGTGAAGAGATTTCTAATGAGGATATCAAACACCTGGTTTTTAGGACAGAACCAGAGGAAATCAAGTTCCCCATGTATAAAAGCAAATTTAAGGACCAAGTTCGTGAAGAGTCGAAAAGAGGAAGAGAATGTCATCGAACAATGGGTTATGCTTATGGATTTTGTACCTCTCCTCCTAACAATTATTTGAAAAAGAAATCGAGAAAAGTGCACGTTGCTCAAGTAGGTAAGTTTGTTAATCATCATTCATAAATTGATTGTTGTACTTTCACTTAATCCGTGAAGTAGATGTAGGTATGAACATGGCCGTTGGTATTCCTCACAAACGCACCTTCTTCTCCTGTTAGAGGTAAAAAACGCTACTAATTCTTCCACGCGGGTTGGTTATTCCTCGGAATCATTCATTTCTTCAACAAGAAGGAAACAGTGGGTGTGGCGGGTCCCGGACCCATTCCAATCGATTCAGCGTCCAAAATTTAGAGGAAAATGATACCCCACACGCCTAGGTGCCAGAAATCTCGAAAACACATTCAAAATGGGTAAATAGGTACCCATTTTTACCCATAACCTCATTTAGAGGGCAGAAATCGTTCCGGGACCCATTTCATCGGATTCAGCGTCCAAAATTTAGTGGAAAATGATACCCCACACGCCTAGATCGCCAAAAATATCGAGAATCCATTTTTCAAAAAACACATTTTGACCCGTATCCCGCCCAAATTTGGTCCGATCGGACTGAAAAATTTCGAGGACCAACAAGAGCCGAAAACAGACCTTTGACCCAAATTACAGATTTTTAGAAAATTTTCTACTACCAAAAACGGCGTGGACGGACATTTGACTTTTTGATCTAGACACCTGGAAACGTCCAGAAAAAATGTTTGTGCCGAATTGGAAAGGTTGACCTTTGGCATGAAAACATAGGTTGATTATTCAAGGAATAACCAACCAAAATGAATATGAGCCAGCGATATCAGTTGAACACATTCATTTAAAAACAATAGGCGGAACTGATCTAACCATTTCGATGAAAAGATACGTTTTTTCAACTGAAGTCTGATCTTATCTAGAAAAACCAGAAAAGGTCTCGGGGAAGCGCGCCCCACCAGTGCCCAAGATCAAAGACTGGAACCAGATACCAGCCAGGGTAGAGCAAAATTATTTAATTGACAATATTCGCAGAGTCGTACGGTCGGTCCCACCAACCGGACCAAGCCGAGTATTCGACTCAGCCGTAGGGAGACGAGTTCACAACTGTAATCTTCTCATACCCACGTTCGCCATGTCTGAGGCAAGTTCTTCCTAGATGGTTATAAATTGAGTAGTGTATAGTGCCTCTCTTTACCAATATTGAAGAAAAATGTCAAATTCAACAGCATTTTGGGAAAGTTCCTGACTACATTAAAAAAATCAAATTACGACTTCAAGAAGAAGGGAACACTTCAAATAAAAGCTTGATGAGCAAAGCATCGACGACAAACAAAGAAACTGAAAAGAAGTCCAAGGGAACTATTGACAGCCGAGTGAAAGCACTGTCTGAAGAGGAAAGACTAAGTCTACTCAAGGTACGTAGAATGGCAAGAACGGACAAGAAGAAACATTTTATCATGTTTTAGTAGAGGAACAAAATCGTATCTGAATCATAAAAAAATCAATCGAGGAGACAAAGGATTTCATTTTCTAGAACAACTTAATTTTCGTTAATTCTTACAGAACCTTAAAGAAGTTTGGGCAGAGTTACAAAGGGAATTTCAAATTCTACCAATGTTGAATGACACTCCACCAAAAGTGAAGAGGAAAGAAGCACTGGAGGCAAAGCTCGTCGAAGTTGAGAAGGACATAAAGTTGATAGAAGAAAATGAAAGAATATTCGTCGTTCAAGATCCTAACGATCCACGGTGCTCCAAACCCAAGGACCCGGACTTCTGCTACCAGAATATAAATTATCTCCGGAAAAATACTATCCTGTGAAAAAATTAAATACATTTCTAGCGCTGAGGCCTTATTGGAACGCAAGATTGTCAATTATAGAAACAAGCAAAGAAAATCTATCCTTCCATCTCGCTATGATCATCGGTAGACGAAATGTATTTAAAATTTGTATAATGTTTTACAGTTTTTGCTGGTAATAATTGCGAATAATTTTGCAATATCATTAATCGGTCGTCGAGTATCCATCAACCCGATTGTGAACACCAATACATTTGTTCTTCTACCAAACAGGGACGGGTTTCTACGATTGAAATAAAATTTCTTACAGTTTTCACTTTGTATTTTAAATCATATTGAGTTACGAACCTTCTTCTTCATTAACTTATCAACAGTTACATTAAATGAGCGATTCGCAATAGCTAATCATCAACTTGGACTAGACCAAGAAAACAAAGCAGAAAAACTTTCACCATAACAACCGATGAAACAAAAAAGAAGCACTGATATGCAAATATCAAGAATTTCTTGGACCACCCCACTAGGTACAAGTTCCAGCAATTTTCACAAATGAATTAACAACCACCTCGCGTGCTAACAGAAACTAAATTCTAGCAGGAAAATACTAACGAAAGTAGAACTTGATTCGAACGAGTGAGGGAGAATCTTTTTCGTTCTGAAAATTCAGGTATTCAGCAAAAAGTTTGTAACAACCTATCTAGAAATGGCGAAAATAGTTAACGATACGCCCTAGTATTTTGAGGCTGCATCAAGTGACAAAAACTTTGACGGATTCTTCAGTTTAAATTCACAAGACAATCCTTTCCAACCAGTTCGAGTATGGATGAGAAAAAATAAATAAAATTAGCCAATAACATTTAATTTAGACGAAGGGCTGGTTGTGACTAACCCTATAAAATGTTCACGATAAACTACCGTGTTTTTTCCATAGTATTAATATGTTATCCAAATTCCAAATCATGGCGTAGCCTCCCTCAAACAGGAAAAAATTATATAATAATCATCTGGCGCAACAAGGATAAAAGAAAACGGAAGGCCCTCGAATGCCAAAAGGTAACTACTTCATCAGAACCCCTTATTCCTTTATCATTTCTAAACTGCTGTCACTTCCATTGGTGCCCGACCCGGCCCCTTCTTCTTCGACTTCTTTTTCTTCGGCTGCTGATGCCAGCTGCCAAGACGGTATCGTCAAAGGACCGGAAACTGTCGCAGAGGGAAATTGTTTCCTGAAAAATGAATGATTGGCTCGAATTAGTTTTCGATTGATGTAAGTATGCAGCGGAAGAATTGGTGTAGGTTCGATTAGAGGGAAAGGCTTTTGCTTATTCAATAACAATTGACTTGAAACATTGAGCTCGTAGGAGGAAATCCGAATTTTGGCTGACCAGAGGGGTCACATCTTCCCACAACATATTCGCGAGAAGCGATCAGTTAACATTGCCGTAAGTTATAATAATATATGGAATAGAATCTACATAGATAATACAACTCATTTCAGTATTGAAGAAAAAAATTCATTAAGAATGCGAAAAAACCAATGATATTTTAGCTGACCTTGAGGGTCATCTGAGACCTTCGAAGACATTAAAATTCCATATTCACTTAATTCTTTACTAACCTACTAGTAGGCATCGAGCTACGAATGATAAGAGTCCTAGCCTAGGGCCAATTTTTCAAAGACATTGGGGATTGTAGAATTAATCAAGGCAATCCCATGATATGTACAGATAAGTGTTCTTCTTTGACTTCCAGATCACAGAATTTTAATGATACTTGAAGTAAACAACACGTTCTGAAGAGAAATTGACAATGTAAAAAATTCAAGGAAATACTTTGTGACCTCGAAGTCAAATTACAAACTCAGTGATACGTTAGTAGAAAAATAATAAACGGAAATGAGAGAAATTTTAATAAACTCACAGCGCTGCAACTGCAAGGGTCTAGCTCTATATCGGCTATGCTTGACTTATCTGAACATAGACAGGTGCCGAGGTAGACACTTAGAAAAATAGAAAAAGGCGACATTAGATATCAAACAAAGGACATTATTACGGCAATAGAAGTAAGATACAAAAATCTAGCTAAGTATAACGAAAATGCAGGTAGCCAACAATAATTGCCCAAGAAGCTTAAGATGGAAAATTGTGTTTAATGTAATATTTATTGCCATCTTTAAAATGAGACAAGTGTGACGTGTTCAAGTTTATTGGGCTCTTGGGAGTAAAATGCGCATTTAAGAACGTGAGTTTAAGATTTAAAAAAAAATGTATTTTGAATTATGGGGTGTATCTGAATTAATGACTC
This sequence comes from Cyrtorhinus lividipennis, assembly GCA_019603395.1. NCBI lineage: Eukaryota > Metazoa > Arthropoda > Insecta > Hemiptera > Miridae > Cyrtorhinus > Cyrtorhinus lividipennis. The sequence goes on along the minus strand of CM033999.1, from coordinate 19,352,281 downwards.
GATTCGGCGATGGATTCTTTTTAGCAATTACTACAGATAAAATCGACCTTACACGGGCACGTATTTCCTTAAGGTTTAACGTAGAATAAAGAGCACTGGAAGACAGCCAGCCGACAAGGAAAAATAGGAATAATTCATTAGCATGATGATGGAGGCCCATGGTCAAGAGAAACAAGGTAATAATGGATGATGGTAGAACTGATAAGACTGCGCTCTAGCGGTAGCTGAGCGTAGCTTTGACTCGAATCCCTTCAGCCTAAACTGCCTAAAATGTGATACAAGTAGTAAGGGAGGAAACTCAATATAAACGAAAATTCTTTTTTCAATTTACAGGCTTACATTTTGAGCCAGATCAAGTATAAAAGATTAGGTATAGTCTGTAGTATACATCAACCTTCATGTTTCTTTTTAAAAAATGGATACACCCAATTTTCAACAAAAATCAACCGAAGCCTTTTATAGTTTTGAAAAACGACGAAGATACTGCAAGGAACTAAATACTGCAAACTGGATTATCAAGGTACAAGTGAATAACATACGAGGTAAACATACCTGTTCAACATGAGCTTTTTGAGAGAAGACACTTCAGTTTTCAACTCCTCAATTTGCCGGGACAGTGACTCGACTCTTCGTTCAGTCACGCGTTCCATGTCGTCTCGAACCCGAGATACGCTGTTTTTTAAGTCTGATAGCGAACTCGTTATCATCTTGTCAAGATCAGACAATCGAGAGTCTAAATTCTTTTTACCACCTCCAAACATGAAGGGTACTAAATATTTCTGTAATGTAAATGTGATCGGTTTTAATTCAAAATACGACGTTGGTTAATGAAAAAGGGCGTATTGCTACATTTAAAGGACTGCTCATTGAAGTAGAAAGGAATTTTTTACATAAACAAATCTATCGGAGAGTTTATGATTTGATTTTAATGGGGTTTTAATGCGTTTGGTACTAGGCACCAGGAAATTCTCTTTAACTATATTTCCCACGAGTATTCAGCGTAAACAAAACCTATGGCCAGACGACCACATAGTGACAAAACATAATGTTTACCTTATAAAACCAATAGACGGCGTACGCAAGGCCTCCTATAAGGGCGACACTATTCGCTATATCCCTATACTTCATCCAACTAGGTTGCTGGTGCCAGGAAGGAGGGTATGGAACCAATGCACTCTGGCCAGGGAAAGTGGCACAATCAAAGTTCTGCAACAGAACAATTTTTAAAAAATCGTACAGAGCTGAAAATTCACGAGAAAAATTCGCCATATACATTCAAATGAAGACAACTTACACGGCTTTGAATGAGAACTTCAGCCTGTTTCATGGAAAGCTCAATTTCGGCGTCTGACAAGCCTTTTTTCTTTAAAAAAGCCACTTTATGTTCTTGAGGACTGTTAACAACGTTGCGAGAAGACAGGAATTTTGCTGCAGTTTTCACCTGGATAAAAACCATCATTGCGAATAACTGAATTGGTTGCTCAGAATATATCTATCATAATTATATGTAATGCCACATACATGACAGATGGTTGTAATTCGATATATTATTGTTGTATAATGTATATTATTATGAAAATTATCCGGATATCCACATCAAATGCATCTTGAAGGCTTACTGATGAGTAGGCCTCGAATAATAACAGTGAGCACATGCTAGGAATATTGTCCAAGACTCACCAACTGCTCTCTGGGTGGAATCGGACCGTCATCCCCAATAGGATCGGGCCCCGGTTCCCTCTGGTTATCCGACATCGTTGCCAATGAGATAACGTACGCACTAACCGATTTCTAGCTCCAGCGGAATTAGAGACACATTAGATATAAGTACTGAATGGCATTAGGAATAGAAGAAACCCAGATTTGGCACACTCGACGAGTCAGCGAACAACTAGGTACAAGGACGTGATCTCCCACGAAGACCCTGGAAGTGAACTCGATAACAAACGAGAGACCTTGGATAATACACTATGGGAATATGCAAAAAACCGTCAAATATTTGCTGGCAAATTGGAAAGACATTTAAATTGTTATAGGGCTAATGACAACGTAACATCCACGATCCACGTCGATTCGAACCTAAATAGAACGCAAACAAAGATTTTCACTTGTCATTGAAGGAAGGTGGAAAGTGGAATGATTCTAATCGATAAGCAAGAATCAAACCAGCAACATCGAGAAGGTTATGCTTGTTCACACATCAAAAGTAGTAACAATATACACCGCTGTAAGCGCTACGGAGGACTACAAATTCATTTTCCATCTACGGAATTTCCAGAAGTCAGCATCTGCGAGCGAAAATTTGATTTTTTTTAATGAACTTTTTCGGAGTATCTAAATTAAATTTTATCTTAAAAGGAATACTTAAATAAAATCATACTGCGTCCATGGATGTCTTATCAGACCACTTAAAATGGTCTCAACACAATAGCCATTATTATCAATCATTATCACAAAATCTGTTGATATTCTGATCGGCCTGAGGATTTTGATCAATCGGCCTCGATTCGATCGGTGTCATTGTCGCAGGAATGAAAGTATATCGGTATTTAGTACATTCTCCTCACTTATTATCAATGAGAAGTATAATGAGACTTGATCTTCTTTCTGAGTTGGATTTTTAGAATGTAGTTTAATGTTCATCATGGTAGCTCCCTTCTTCAAGACGTTCAAATACATATTTATGTGTTTGTTCGTGACTTTTATGTTAGCTTGTGCCATTTCGCTGTTCCTGATTCCTCCAAGTAAGTAAGACTTTCTTGGTAAATTTGTTGGAATTTGAAATAATCGTTAATTTTCTGGTAGCATTCCCGACATTCGGAACTCTTCTGGACTGGCTTTTGCGGCCTGAAAGCCTGCCATATGGGCTCAATATGTTTAGAATCAACTCACAAAGTCTTTCTAATCATAATCCTTAAACGAATGCCCAATATTTCACTTTAGGTGAAAAATATCTTCATCTTCAAGTATCATTTTTTTGACATGTGTCAAATCTGAAATCAACCAAGCCGAATCTTTATATCTCTAGTCCGTTATATGAACTATGGTACCAAATCCTCATCCAATCTCAAGTTGGGTGGGTGATTATTCTTGTTCCTGACTCGATTATTGATAATATTGTTCAGAAACTCGTAAATGGGATTCTTATGATCTAGTATCTCATATTGATTCATGTAAACTGCGGTTCAATGCATTGAAATGCAAGAGACGTTGGAGAATATTCAGTGAATGAGGGTTTATTTCGTGTTGTGGTCCAGAAAACAACTCCAAGTTCAGATAAGTTGTGTTTTTAGAGGCCTTGGTTTAGATTTTTCCTAAGTTCGAATTTCGGCTAGTTTGTAATTGATGTGGATGAAAATTTTAATTAATATTGTAGTGCTTTATTTGAATTTTGAATGATTTTTATTTCCACTGTTGACTCCATGAATTGCCCTCTTTGTAAATATCATTTTCTTCCCTTATGTCAAAATCAGTTGATTTAGCACCTGAAATTTAGTGGAAATTGGCACTCCACACAAGACCCCGAAAATCGATAAAGATAATTTCAAAAATATACCCAATTTTTTCCATGTCCTGCCACCGTTGGCGGTAATCGGTCGAAGTAACCTCGACCTACTCAGCGTCCAAAATCCGGTATTACTCGTACCTGATTCATGCCTGGCTATCAAAACACACATTTTCACCGATCGAACTGAACAAGCATCAGGCACAATCAGGTGTCGAACGGAGTCTCTTAGCAGAACTCCAGATTGTTTAGTGTCTTTTTCTGAATCGGGCATCTCGGATTAAGATTCTACACACTTTGAGACGTAAAAGGTAAAAGTTTGGAGAAAACGAAAAAATTATAAATCCGCAAAGAAAAATCAAAATGATCATAGCCGGGATAATAGTGGTTGGTCTTTTCACTCTTTTGCAGCTGTCAATGATGGATGAATAAATGATAGCCTATATTTAAATTCCTCTAAAAACCATGGCGCTCGCAAAATTAAGACCGTTCGGTAAAAAATGGAAATTCCGCCCCTCCTAGGGCAAAAAAGAATGTGGAGATGCTGGGATTTGAACCCAGGACTTTCAGCATGCGAAGCAGACACTCTACCACTGAGTTACATCCCCTATTGATGAAATCTGAGCGGGTTGCCACTGAAATACAGTGGAATTGTAGAACAAAGCCCCGAGCTGCGGCAAAAATGAGAATCTGATGATTTTGTTTATTGATTTTTGGTGTTATTGTTTAATATACGTGGGTGGACGATAAGTTTCCGGCCTGACCAAGAAAAACAACGTTTTTAAGATTTTTTTTTTCTCATTTCTCAACATCCTAATCTCCTTCAAGGCTGATACATTCCTCATAGCGTTGTTCTAGTCTAGTAATGCCATCTCTGTAGACTGATTCGTCAAGCTCCTCATCTGGCGAAGACAAAAAATCTTGTTCCATCACGATAACGCACCATCGCGCACGTCAATCAACGATTTGAAGTTTGAATTGATACCGCACCCTGCGATCTCCAGATCTAGACCCGAGTGACTTTTTTTTTTTTTTTTCCTAACCTCAAAAAAATGGCTTGGCGGTAAAAGATTTGCGGACAATGAAGAAGTAATCGAAGCTGTAAATGGGTATTTTGAGGAGCTTGTCGAATCGGTTTATAGAAATGGCATTACTAGACTAGAACACCGCTATGAGAAATGTATCAGCCTTAAAGGAGATTATTTTGAGAAATTAAAAAAAAAAATCTTACAAACGTTGTTTTTCTTGGTCAGGCCGGAAACTTATCGATCCACCCTCGTAATGGAACGTAATACCATCAGTAAATAGTCCTAATTTATTACCTTATTTATTAAAACGTGATAATGTTAATGTAAAAACAATCGTTTTCACCCTTATCTTTCAAGGTGGAAGAGAAGACTGCAAGTGTCCCGGTGGCCACACGAAACTATCTCTATTTGACTCACCTCACCTTCTTGGAGTCGTCGTTCCATTTCGAGACAGATTTGAGGAATTGCTTGAATTTGCGCCCCACATCGCTAAATTCCTGTCTGGCCAGAAAATAAATCACAAAATCTACGTTATAAACCAGGTGAGTTGCCATCATGTTCATGTCACCAGCATGAACGGTAAGCGTCAACTTAATAGGTCGTTCCTACTATGAAGCATGATGTAGGATCCTGCTCAGGAACGTATTCATCACAAATACTCGCTCGGCCAAAATACACTATTCGAGTTAGAGTAATTGGCGTGACATTGAAATATAACGGTTATTTCATGGGGAGCACTCAAACGTGTTACCTTTAAATTAATTTAATGATCAATGTTTACCCACTCGTAATAATTTCGTTAACGGAATTTTACCAAAAGGTGGAGTAAGTACCTAGAATTTTGGTTTTGGACAAGATAATACAATTTGGTTTGTTACCTGAAATTCTGCGATTTTTCGAACAGTTCAAATGATTTGATACAAATTGTATCAAAAGGACGTTCCTTTATCTTCCCACAATAGAAATACAAATATGATTTTCAGGGAACAATATCAGGAAAGAAAAATAGTAGAAGGTACAGACGAAATTGGCGAGTGGGATACCTCTATAAAATTTTTCCTTGAACTAACATAAAATTTGCATAATCAAAATCATATTATAATATATGATTGCTAACAAACTAAGGAAGGATTTGCACAGCTCATGCCCTTGTATGGGGGAGACTTGACAAGGACAATTTTTGTATCATGAATAACAATCAATCAGAATTTTCCCCGATTTTCAGGTCGATCAGTACCGGTTTAATAGAGCCTCCCTGATAAATGTGGGATTCAAAATGGCCACTGCCGATGGTTGCGATTACATCGCGATGCACGATGTCGACTTGCTTCCTCTCAACCCAAATTTGTCGTACCACTACCCTGCAGTTGGACTGCGTCACATCGCCTCTCCAGAATTCCATCCACGTTATCATTATCCTTCTTTTGTGGGGGGGATACTCATCATAAAACAGTAAGCGTTTTCTATATGCACATATTCATTCGCTTAGTTATATTATTACTTAGTTAATCCTAAGTAACTAATACATATTATTCATAATAGTAGTATATTATAGACCATAATATTGGTCATCACTAACCATCAACTTTATTTGTTAACAGAAAAGCTGTATGTCTTATATACACTATTACCATTAAAAAAATCAACGTTGATGATGATTACCTATCGCTTACAGGGAAGATTTTATTCGGGTAAACGGAATGAGCAACAAATATTGGGGCTGGGGGTTGGAAGATGACGAATTCTTCGTAAGACTGAAAGAAGCTGGCCTGAATATATCTCGGCCCTCGAATTTGACTACTGGAATTGAGAACACATTCAGGTATGTTCTAGTCGTATTACTCCAATTGCTGCTTACTGAAAGGTCACAAATTCAAATGAATGCATGCTGAATTTTATTTTGGGGGACGAGACGTATTATTTTTCTTTAAGAAAAAAAAACCATTGAAACCAGAAATGTATGTTGGCTGAGGAGGCAGGATGTCAAGAACTAAGGAAACAAGAACTTTCCTCAGCTCAACTTTATAAAAGTCATTGAGATTTGACTCAGCACAGCCCAACTGCCGCTAACCATAACAGTCGTATCATTCTTACTGAAAAATTTTCGCCTTCTTTCAAGTCATCATTATGATCTTAGTTAATTCTTATCCTTCTATGACGAAAGACTGGCATGATAGGTACTTTTCAAATACCATTAATTGAAGCGTATTTCTGAGTTCTCACATTTACTTCCCCATCAGTATCCATCGATAGATAGAATGAAAAAAATACCAAAAGCTGATAGTTTTTGACCTCTGAGTCTTCATTAACATTGGGGTGCACAGGCTCGAAAGAAAAAGTATTTATTTCATGTCAATGGAGCTACCAATCTTATATCTAGGTGAGACTCCGAGTTTTATCTTAAAAGGGACTTTTGAGAAAAGCACAAGTGACTGACGTACTTCTTGGCAATACATTTTTCTGTTTTGCAGGCATATCCACGATAGAGTGTGGAGAAGAAGAGACATGGCAAAGTGCTTTAATCAGAAAGAAGTGACGAGGCGTCGAGATCGTCAAACGGGCGTTAAGGATGTTGCTTTTACGGTCAGATCCAGGCATAAATTGAACGTTGACTCCGCTGTCGTCGCTGTGATAAATACCGAGCTTCGCTGCAACCGAACTGTCACTCCATGGTGCCTCTGCTCTGAAGAAAAAAAGAAGGAAACTTCAGATCGGCGCGGTAAATCCAGATGACAACTGGCTCCATACAAGCATCTGTGTTAAGATGAACCCACACCATTCTTCGAGGCACCTCGACATTTTTTTATGCAATTCAAGACGACTGCACGGTATTCATCACATGTGGGGATTGTTGGATAAGTATTTAGTGGAAAACACGAGCTTATCTCTCTTGGGAAACCAACCCGATCCTCCTCCTTCCATGCTTGTCACTATGGAAGGTCAACATAGGGTACCATTTGTGATTCTTCGTTTGTTAGTTAATTTTACCAATATCCTTAACTACCTTGGGATTTGTTTTCCATTCTCAGCCACTGCCCTCTATTATTTAAAATTATTTTTAGTTTTTAATATAGAGGCTAGAAAATAATACACCGTATAGTATTTGCATCTTCCATGGTGTAGGTATAGATTTGGCATTTAGGTACTATTCTAGGTGTTCGTTACGGATAAAAAAGTTCACTCATTCCAATTTGAAGCTTTCACAATTATTACAACTGGCTTACTTTTTTCATGCTTCTGAACGCATCCAATTAATTGAGACCGTTCGCCGACATCTGATCCGACGATAAAACAATTATTGTTCATAATTTTAACCAATACTATAAGAATTGAGGTGAACTAAAGGACTGTGATATTTTTTTAACGTCAAGTTATTGAAGAACGACCTAAATCCGTCAATAAAAACAAATTGTCAAACGGTTTGGTATTTTTTGACAAATTATTTTGACGTTGCTTTACATATTTCTTCTATGAACTATCTTGTAATGGTTGCTTGTAAACCGATTGTAGATTGTCTGTGAACTAGCTCACGATACGACTAGTCTAGCTGTGCCATGATCATCTTGGTGTAGGTATAGCAGTAATATCCTTAACCCGATTTATTTATTTGGAATCATTTGCAATACTTCGTCAATCATTATTAAATTTTTAACGTGATTTGTACGTTCATGTGCTCTGAAATGTTGGTGTAATGATGCATATTTTTTAAGGCTTCCAAGGTATGCAATTAATGTAAGGAATAATAACAGTAATAATAATGCTATCTGAATAATTGACCCGGTGTTAAAACTATGAAAGTAAACTTCTTGATCTTGCATATTATTTTCTTTCTTTCTTTCTTCAACGTCACCACTCATTCGTCTTACCTAGCTTCGGATAAAGCAACATACGTCTGCGCATTGGTGAAAATGGCTATTTTGGATTTTTGGGGAATATGGTGTTCGTGTGGGGTGAGTACCTGTCATTTTCCATCAAGTATTGATTAAGATGGGTATAGAGTAAATCTATTGCTTGTAAATAAAGGCACGGTATTCGCCTAAATAGAAACCACTTTAAAAAAATAAGGTATAGATCTAAGCTTTCCCATAAGGATGAGACGCCCAAGAACGCCACCAATGCAATAATTATTTTGTAAGTCTCGCTTGTGGGGAAAGTAAAACCCCTCTCGACTTGATACCAATTGAACCATACTCAAATCCGGTGCACTGAAATCGTTCCTGGTTCAATCCAACCGTCAAAATTTAGTGGAGAATGATACCTCACACGCCTATATATCTTCAAAAATCACTGAATTTACATTCAAAGAAGCCTAATTCCAAACTCTGGATACAGTGGGTTAAAGTTTGGCACAACCACAGCCCCACCGGGGTCAATATAACAAATTTCAGCATTTTCTGAGCGTTTTTAACGCCTTTCTTTGCAGGAACGGTGGATAACAGATGGGCTATTATTTCTACTGTGACAATATTAGTTACCTTCGTGGAAGGCAAAAGTATGGGAACAATTTTTTTTTCTAGTGGACGAATATTATTTACAAACTCAACCAAATAATTGTACATCTCTCAGAAAGTGGAACATTGAAGGTGGTTACCAGTAAAAAAAATAGCACACCTCAAAGTGGTCCTTCGTGTTGTAATGTCGTCTTGTACACGTATGTATTTATATGGAAGATAGATCCTGGGATATTTTAATGAGTTTTGTTCGGTTTTGATCGGTATTCTCTGATTTCGATATAGATTTCAGCAGATGTAGCGGAATCTCGATGTACCATTTCCAAAGGCTCAAAGAACCAAAACTTTACATCCTTATGTTTAGTGAGGTTATGACGTCAGCGTTGGTTATCAGAGAGAGTCTCAGTCTAAACTTCCTCAGTATCTCTCGCGACCGTGAAACTTCTGTGTTATGGGATTACTACTTGTTCGTTATTTCTTTATTGCCGATTCATAATTATTTGATTGAGACCTCGTCATGCATTTTCTCATGGTCCTACGTGAGGTAATTATATTATAGATCGTTATTAGTTGTTATATCTCGTCCACCTCCGCCCAATTTTGGTATCCTGTTCCTGTGCAACAGAGTGTTGAAGTAATAGAGAATTATATGGACTCTACATGGTCCGTGTCTTTGCGACATGTTGCCAGGTGCCACAGGAAAGATGTGCTGTTATATGATCGGGAAAAACGTCTTGGCTAGGTGTTCAACGATGGATTTTCCACTTAACGCACAGCGCGCGGATCGGTGTTATTGTATCTTAATACTCGCATACCTAAATTAAGTACTGCTCCTTCTTAACTACTTTATTAATGACGTATCCTTTAAGACATCAGGTGATATTCCTTGCGTGTAATGAACCGTACTACCGCTAACGATCATCCAAGTGGGTGATCGTTGAATACTTTGAGGAGTACCTGGCCAACAGGTCTTCTTCGATGTCCCAACAACGTCCAACACTACGTTGTAACCTGTTTGTCGCATACTGTCAAATCAGCCCGCTAAAAAAAGTACCTAATCGCATAAATTTTGTCCTCGTTTCGATCGGGTCGCCAAAAATCCTTTGTTGAGAAAGTATCGGTCATTCACAAACTGACCATGTAAGAACAGATAGTGAGAATTCACCTGTGATGAAGGCATTCGCCTAGTACCTTCATGTTCATAATAATTCATTTGAAGTGCCTTTAAGTTACTACATGGCTGATTGATCGACCAATTCAATTCCACCACTAGGTACCCTACCTATTCTAATTACAAGGTACTCCTACAAGCCTAATTTTCGTTGTACCTGCTCCCAACACTATGCCAGGATACACAGTGTGACAATTCCATAAGCGTTCTATTTCCCCACTGTCGTGAAGGAGTCCAATAAATCATAATCCGTAGAATCGATACTGACCGCCGAATAAACAGCACTCAGTAATACGAAATACGAAATAGACTCCCGCAATTCTTGGCATAAAAGTGATTATAATCACCCTTCAAACCCATTATATTTTGCTCTGAAATATATTTTTTAAAATTAACGTTTGTAGCCATAATTTAAAAGTTATATATGATTTAATATAACTAGCCAGAATAATTGGTGTTTTGAAGTTGGTGTATAATATTCCATATGTCATCAATCGCGAGCAAATGCTCATGGGGAGGTAGTAGCATTTAATAATGTAATAATATTGTATGTAATGTTTGGAATATAAAAATAAAATGCATTTATGAAAAAAAAAAAAAAAAATCGTCTAAGCCAATAACCCTGTCGATTCATGTACAATATACATACACCTACCATGAAATAGTGGATTTATATGTATTTATTGTATACTTTTTTTTGTAGGTGTACAACCGTGCCCGCTTGACTTGATCATTTGGGCTGTTGAGCCCCTAACATCGAAAATGTCACACGATGAGCCTCCTCCTTCCAAACCAGGTTGGTGATATATTTTGCTTCCTTTTCTTTTGCTTTGTGTTTGCTTTTGTGAGTGCAAACATACAAGTTCAGCTACTTTGCTTCTCTGGACATTAGTCCCGCTCGTTGTTCACATTTACTTGTTGACGCTATACCCAATTCATGCAGCTCTATTTATGTTTTGTTCTGGATTTAATGGTTCTTTTCGGTTTATTTCGAACAGATCCTTCTTTATGAGATCCACCATGATTAAGGGTACTCTTTTTCAAGATCTAAGTCGTTTGTGTGTAGTTTTCTGCGCTTATGACTACATACAATTTAGATTTAGATAAAAATAGATTACAGCATCTTCATAATGAAACGATTTCCCAACGAAATATGGTGCTTGGAGCTCAAGAGTGCGTCACCAAACAGCAATGGTTTGGTGCTAGCTGCGCAATTAGCTGTCCATTACCACTGTAAAAGTGGTTTCTGTTTCACCTGCCCAATTCGCAGAGGGGTGGGGGAAGCCTTCAGGACTAACTAAGAGCCAAAGGAGAGAAAGCAAGGTACTGAGGTACTGAGTCTACTATTAATTTCTTGTAAGGGACCCCTCCAACGACTAATCAACAAGCTAGAGGAGGTAAGGTAGAGATTGGAATTACTGGCAACCCACTCTCACGCCCACGTTTTTCAGAGCGAACAAAGCGAGCGTCATGCCTTCATGTGTGACAACAGGTTTTGCACAGTTCTGCATTCACTGATATTACTGGGTCTCTGCAGTACATACTTCGTCTAGGGTGCTCGCATTAGCCGAACTACGTTATAGCAAAATGAAACAAGAGACCTCCTTCCCATAGAATGGCTATTCCTGTCTGAATACTGAAAGGATGAGATCGACTGGTGGAAGGGCGAAGACCTGAAGGGCCGCCCTTTTGTTCTAGATCGATATCTTCGAGTAACTCTCCTCTTCAGCGAATTCTCATCTAATTGGGTGATGGGTTCTCAACATTCTGTGAAATGTTCTTCGTGATTCCTACTTGTAAATAAAAACATCCTTTCAGTTTAAATAAATCGTATGTTCGAAGTCGGGCATTGAACCTTTTTTATATAATTATATTGATTGTGCTGTAATATGGACCTATTGCGGAACGCTTAAAGTCTTCTGTGACATCGTGCCTTGTCTTTGCAATCTCGTCCATTTCTTAGCAACGTCCTATAGTTCTTTTCTGAAGGCATGCAGCAATTCATGATGCTCTTTTCCACGATCTCCTCTCGATTGTTCAACTGGGGTTGTTCTGCTGCTGAGCCAGTTGGCGATAGCAATCTTCGGTTCAAGCCTGTGGGGTGGGAACTGCGTCCTTGGGGGTTGAGGTCGGGACTCGGGTTTATATTTAGCTCGCGATCCATAACCGCCCCCACCAAAAGCCCGGACAGAAATAGAACTCCGGCCTCTCCCCGCGTGGGCGGTCAAAATCAACCTGCTTTTCACTCCACACCTCCAGGTGGTTGTCATTGTTTCATTATTGACTATTTATTGACTTTGCTCCCACTTTCTCTCAAATAAGTTTCCTTGAAATTAGTCGGGGTTTCAATCCCCCCTTTTTTTAAAGGTAAGTGACAAGGTTTTTAGGAGCGATTGGAAATCGTGAGCTATTTACCTAATGTTGGAGGCAAACAGTGACGAAGGGGTTCCCAAATATCGTGTCTACGCTTCCGAATTGTTTTATGTTTTAACGTATCTCTCTCGTATCGAAAAATTCGCATAATTTTTTAAATAAGTTCCAATTTTTGTTCCAATAAAGTATTCCTTCTCGAAATGACCGATCCAAAATTGACGTCCTCTGGTGTGCAACAATGGGTCCAAGAACCATCTAGATCAAGCACTTCAAATTTATTGAAATTGATACCTTATACGTCCAGGACTCCAAAAATCTCAAAAGCAATTTTAAATGTCACTTTTCACCCATACGCTACGAGCCAAAATATTCAGAGGACAAGCTTGGGGCTGACCAAAACTTTAGTTTTGAAAAATATTCTACTGCCAAAAACAATGTGCACCCCGATCGGTAGAGACATATTAGTTTTGAATCTCTATAACTATTGCTATAGAAAATGTTTGATCGATACAAAAAATAATACCCTTGACAGATACAGCCATTCCCCGAAACCGTTCAAAATATACTTATGTATTTACACCCCCCTGCGGACTGTTAATGCGAGTCAGGCAACATTTAAACAATTATTTACTTAGTTAACTAGAATGTGCAACAATTTCCATGAGTGCAGTGTTTATGGAATAATTAATTTTACCCAATCAATATCCAAGTATTACTCATGTGAATAGATTTAATAGTATAAATTATTTCATATTCTAGATTTTATAGTATGGTCATTTTTTATTTACCTTCATATCCTATTCAACCTAAAATTTATTACTTGAATTTTTATGATGAACCGTTGATCTTTTATATCAATTGAGGTTCATACATTGATTAGGTATGTTGGTGCTCAACTATCTGATTTCAGATTTACAGATTGTATGAATCACACTAGACTATTTGTCAATCCGATATCCTAATCGGTGAAACACACAGAATTCCGTTCTTTACAATGAATTCGTGCGTCAGACACGTCCGATATCGAAGCGTAGTTTCCTGTTTGGAACATTTGGTAAAATGCCTTACCTCAATACAAGTAGCAGATAAAGTAGCATGGGGACAATTGGCCTAGTGGATAAACGAGAGGATGTTCACGCTTGAACACGTAATTTTACGAATTGTAGAAAAATATACTGATTTTTCTTAGTCGTGTGGAGCTTGCGTGCATAATGATTGCAACTACAATACTGTGGAAACAGCTATAAGGATTGACGCAATAAGGTAGCTCATTGGATGACTGGGACGGAACGACATTGACGAGCTGGGTTTCGGAGATGAGCTGGCTGGATGTCCTGTGGTCGTCGGCACACCAGTTTCGAAGGTTTGGCTGGGAGTGGCTGAAGTTGTTGGCTTTGATGAAATTTGTTGAATCGGTTTGCTCGTTGGTGGAAAAACTTCCCCATCGCTTGTCCCAACCTCAAATACTTGACTCGGCTTCGTTTCGTTGGTAGTTGAGGGCCTTGCTGTAGTCGTTGTTGTTTCTTTAATGGTAGAAACTAGACTTGGTTTCGTGGTTTGGGTAGTTTGGGAAGGTCGGATTTCGACGGCATGGCTTGTGCTACCTGGTGTTGACGTCACTACTCCTGTGCTCAGTCCCTGTGGTGAAGTATTTGTCGTGTTTGCACTCTCAGGTTCCTTTCCTGGTGTGCCAGGTTTCTGTGCAACGGTTTGGTTTTGAGATTGGCTGGAGACACCTTGTTCCGTTCCTTCGTCAGAGGGCTCTAACTTTTCACCAGATGTAACGTTGTATATCTGCAGCGGAGAAATAGATGAGACGTTTTCTGACTTTGGTCCTTTTGTCGAGGACTCAGTATTGATAGTTGTTGGTGCTGAGCTTGTTAGATTGGATAGCCATTCCATATCTGCTGTATTTTGAGGGCTGGGGCTGCTCGACGTTATATTACCTCCTCCTGAAAGAAAATCAAGGTTTTTTTAAATCGTGCCAAGGTAAAATCCTCCTAAAAAGTGGCCTGTTGCTGCCTCGAAATTCAAGTTTTATTTAAATCTGGGTGACCCGAATTTTATTTTATTTTTAATGCCTTTCCTTGAAATACTTAATCTATTACACAGAACTGCACCAATTCTGTGCAAAAATGTCACGTTTCAAGTCTGATACGTTTACATTTATCCTAATTTTCCTCGTTCCTACTTGAATAATGATAAAATAGTAAGAGTGGTCTCTCTACAAGCTTCTGTTCATATACTCGTACGATATGTCTCCACGGAACTGAAATTGAAAAACCTTGTCCCTATTCGGATTGTAAAATCCGCTTCCACGTTTTTCATTGCTTTCATCCTAAACGAACTCCAATATTTTATACCCAATTATTATTTATTTCATTTAGTTGACGATTACGCTTACGGTGACCTCCTCATTAACTTTTAATTGCCTGTTCCAGTTTTGATCATTGGTAATTTTCTGTTATCTCCTTGTGCCTATCTATTTTCGGTAATGACTAAGTTATTGCCATTAGAACGATTATTCACTCTCATTTTTTTGTTAGCTTTTTTCAGATGTTTCGTTCCCGAGTTATTCGCGATTTTGAACTTTGTCCTCGACATTATCTCACCAAAATATAATATATATTATATAACATAGTTATTCGTAGAGTATTCTCAAATCGGAGTATACTATTGGAAAAAGCGTAGGGGGAAATGTTGGTCAAATAGTACGTGAAGACCTATAAGACTACCCCCTGTATAGCCCTCAACAAGCTTGATCAAAAAATATTGATTGGCCTCATACGGGGGCTTCATGAAGAGTAACTGTAGAGAAGTAGCTGGTTTAGGCGAAAACGACGTATGTGTGGTGAATGACAGTAGTTCAGATTCGCAATATTTGAACTGTTCAAGTAAAATCAGCTTGATTTATGATCCCATTTTGATAAATGAATGGATCCTTGATCGTAATAAATGGTCTGTGGTGGTTTTTATGGGCTGGGGGATTGAATACTGATAAGAATGAGATTCCATGTAACATGAACACGAACTCTTAAACTTACGTGCTTCAATCTCGTACATGGGCCCGGCATTTCCCAAATTCCCGAAGGCTGTATCAACTTTATCTGGTTCACCAGTGACTCCGTAATTGTAGCTCGGGACAGCCGGGGCCTGGTTGGGTATGTTGGCCGAAAAAGTAACGCACCATAACGCGCAAAACACGAGAAATCCTGGAACACCCATTGTCGATGGTTCGCAACAAGACTCAAGTGCGACTTTGAGGGGGACCTGTAAGCGCTGGTGATAAGTTCGCCGGTCTAATTAGAATAGATATCCTGGTTATCCGAGGTGAACGTGCCCATTTATCTCTACCGTCTCTTTTGTTTTCGACTTGTTTAATAAGCGCCCTCGATGCTTTGTAAATTAATTTATCCTACGACCTTATTTAGGTTGTATGTTCGTTGGACCTCGGAGACATTAAAAATTACGTATCTTGACCTATTCACGTGCTGTCCTTCGGTGACCTACTAGTCCCGTTGGGGTTTGCCCGTAGAGAATAGATTTCCTTAGGTAATGTAGTCCCATGCAGCCAACAAGTTGTGCACTAATAATGAGCCTACGAAAAGTCACGCACCAGTATTTTCCTCAAAGTTTCCTAAATTACTGTTTTATCTCATTTGAGTGAAAGGCCCAGATAAGAGTTGGTCCGGTTCTCAGTGACGAGTCGACGATTTGTTGAAAAAGTAGGATGTTTCGGTGAAAACCTGTCGTAGGGATTTCCCCCGGTCAAAGCTACAAATTAACCAAAAGAACGCGATATGTTCCTGGTTTGTGATATAAACGCTAGATAACTTCTTCCTTACTTGCTTTCCTTCTGACTCACTATTGTTCAAACCCTGTACATTCAGAAACCAGCCTTATTGTCCGATCCCTCTCAATCTAGGGTAGTTAGTGGCGGTGGACATAACTGACCTTTTCACATAAAATATTGAGATCACTCCTTTATGAAGCTGACTGAAAATACTGAACACCAGGTGCTTGTTGCGTAAGCTAAAAACAGAAGGAAGGAATCCAGGATATATATGGGTTCTTTATTTATCCGTCTAAGGAGGACGTCTGTCTTGGTTGGTTGTCGAGAATAAATGAAAGTTCCCAATAATGTCATATAATGATAACAGGTACCCCCTCCAGACCTAAGACAGCGTGGGGAGAGCTGGGGATTTAGTCATATTTTTCTGGGTTATTGTTTATTTTGATTGTATAACCGAGCGAATACCCTGAACGACATTTATCTTTCGGTAAAAATCGTGTTGAGAGCTTTTGGTCCAATGGACATCGTATTGACGGATGTAGGTCTTCCATATTACGAGGGTTTACCTCAGGTTGTTATGTCATTTTCTTCCTTTTGCGAGAGGCAAATATTGGTTACTTTCGCGAGTTCAATCTAAAAATACAACACCCTAGTTTATTCACAGATATCTGAGCCCGATAGCGATACCTTCTGTAACAATACCGAGCATGAAATAAGGGTCAGGATATCGGATTTAAATAAGTGTTTTTTTTATAGCATCCTCACCCTTCTTATGTCCCGGATTCCTTCTACCTCACTTGATAATGTTCCAGTGACGTCACCTCTGATATGTTATTGCGCACTATGATTGTTACACGCAGTTACTTCCAACACTTCTTTCGTTCTATTGACAAAGCTATTCCTCGAAATGTCAACTGCAATTTAGCTCCAACTGAATTTGAAGCCTTTACCTTTATTCGGCGTCTTACTTGAATAGATCCTAATAATAATAGGAGACTTGTCCAAACATAGAAGTATACCGCGTCGGGTTCCAAATGTTAAAAGGGTCTCACCGTAGATCGTTAATAGTACAACAATACTCAGGCCAGAAGTTAGTTTGTTTCCTCATCACCACCCCTCATCCAGCCCTTTTTAAAAATAACTTGTTCAGATCAAAGTCGGTTCGACCATGCCGTGTTCTCTAAAAACTCTTCAGTTTGTTTGGATTGGGCTGACCAGATTTAGAAAAGGGGAAGTATTTAGAATTAAGTAGCGCATGCTGCAAGTGTGATAATATAAATAGGTGCAAGGTGCGACAATGCTATACGTGAGGCTTAAAAGCACGACGATAATTGCACTGTATATACCCCCTCATAGATTATGTGTAGGGATTCCATGATTGAAGCCGACGGAAACGCAAGGGTGAAGTGAAGGGTTTTTGTCCAACATTGATACCCAATCAACTCCAACGAGGTTTCTTTTGTTAAATACTACCCAAAAATGATATTTTCTGCCGTACTATCGCGTGAATTGCCTCTTGTGGTTGTTGCATTGAATGGTTTTCAATGGGTGCTAAGGCAAAAACTATTTAGATCAAGGATGAGGTAAAAAGGGATGGGCGTTTTTGGGGCAATTATAAGTAGTCTTATCGGGATAATTTTTTTATGATGCTAGATAGGGAAAATATTGGTATAATGGGTGATGGGATATAAACACTACTTGTAAGGCCTGAATTTATAGTTGGTAGACACTTTACGATCGAATGATGGATGGAACCTCGGACTATTAAAAAGGTGTGTGGGAAATTAGGAAATTTATTGTAGTTCTTACATTCTTACAATCTTTATCACATTCCCTCAATTAATTCAATTGGAATATACTTGACTTCAATATAAACTATTCAGAATAGAATCCCAGTCCCTGTTGTGGTCCTGGCCGTTGCCTTCCGTCGAGGGTATGTTAAACATGCATGCCCGGGCGGCTGTGGTGGTTTGCCTAACAAGTACTACCGCCGTGACGACCCTCTACCCAGTGACTCCTGTCAAACCTGAAACCGATCTAAAATGCTCCGCCCACATTTTTGTAGGTATCTTCTCAATCAAAAACGCAAATAACCAAGCATGAAATGAAATACCCCGAGATTTGGCACGTGTGGTTTCAGATAAATATATCACCGAAGGAATCATTTTTCTTACTTAGTCACGCATTCGTAAGCGAACGTTGCGGGTTTTGGAGTTTTAGTTCTTTATCGAGACGGCAAATGCGTGACGTTTCAGCCGTATGCACGCGAACTTCATTTTTAAGCGCAGAACCTTTATTGATTCTCATTGGCTTAATTTTAGCGATATGTGTCAGGGGCATGTTTTCCGATCGCACGTTTTTCTAAATTTATCCTGTACAGAATAAATTCGCCAAATCGCTGAATATTCCTGTGATTTAGTTGCATGTTGTGGTTCATGCGGAAAGCCATGAATATACTTATCATTTTCAGCTAATTGCTTGATTTCTATTTTCTGTTCTCGAGTCTGTTACTTTGGTGAAAAATCATCCTTTCAAACACGGCATATAAAGGGCAATTTTGTATAAACTTCAAAACATCATTTTTTATCAATACCCTTCTCCGGCAACGGATGGCAGATTGATTTAAATCGGTTAACATCTAAACTATTGTAAAAAGCGATCACCTATTTCTATTGAAAACCTGAAATATGGATTCTCATAATAGTCACATCCCGCCTCCGTTTGTGGCGAGAGACACTCCACACGTCTAATTCCTCCAATTCCGTCGGAGACCCAATTTCAAAAAATATCTATTGCATTTAAAATTAATCCATGGCCCCGAGAGCAGACATTTTGGATTTTACATAGGTACACAATTTTGTGCCTTTTTTTAAGAAGTAAAAGTTTGAGAATGATTATTTCAATAGAATAATAAACTAATGTTGACTTTGAACTGATAGCCCCCTCAAATTAACTATCACGTTACTCAAGAAAATCGTAAAAAATCAAGGTTATCTACCTTCCTTTCTGTGCACAACCTTTCTGCAACTTTTACTTCTTCCAAGGTCTTCTGCTGTTGAGAATCAATCACGACTCATAAAAACGGAGCCTTTAGACCATTCCAACGTTTCCTGTTGCTTCAGTAATGACACTACTCTCCCTCCGCAGGTCGGGAATCGTTAAACCTCAACTAAAAATTTGAGTGTTTTTACAAACGTCGTCTCGTTTCTTACCCAGATAGCTGTGAGATTGAGGTTAGCGTTATTTGAAACATTGAGTGCTCCCCGTTCTCGAATGACATGTAAAATAGGATTATTTGTCCTACGAAGAGAACCCAGGATTTCCTCTAGGAACACAATTGACTTTAATAACACCATACAGGTTACAATAGTCATCTCGTCTCTTTTCTCAATCTTTGGTGCTGAAGGAGGTGCAAGGACGAGTTCTATCCATCGATCACTTCCTCATATGATTTATTGAAGCTTCTTGAACTCTGTGACCTGTCCTCTCTTCCAATCCTTTCCACCGTTCTATGCTTTGAAGCCTTCCTGCCTCAAGATGTACCCCCTCTCTTTACACTTGGGCAACAAAGAATAATTCATCATGTTTTATCGTTTGACATTACCCTCGAACATTATGGCTTTTTGGAGGTTCTGGAGGTCATGTTTATATAAATTATACGCGCATTCTGACTAAACTAAACTGTGACACAGATTCCCAAAGAGTTATGTTTTTAACGTGAGAGTCGAATTGGTCACTTTGACCCTCTCGCGTGTCCGAAACGATGATGTAGGGTAGCGATGGCGTTCGGTGGAAAATAAACGAGGACCTCAACAAGACTCGTAGATAGCAGTGTCATCGGGGTTCCCCGGCCTATTCCCGTGCACTATCCCGTGTCCATGAGACCCCCTCCGACCAGCGTTGAAAGAACGCACATTTGTTTGGCGGCAGGTAACGGGGAAGTACAGCCTGAGCGCGAGGAGGGGTTAAGGTGACATGGCTTACTGCCATTTAAAGGGAAAACTACCAGTGATGTAAGAGGTAATTTTTGTTGCCTCCGTAGTGATCAAATTGGCGAAATACTTCAGAATCGTTCCGCTGTTTTATTTCGTGAAACGAGAGAAAACTCACAAAACAACTTCATATATGATGTAATTACTACGTAGAATAAGGTTGAAATGCAAAATAAAAAACTCCGTGATGCTGAGTGTGTCCCATTGCCCTATTTTTCATGATGATTTCTTAACCTGCAGTTTGTGTTCCTAATAAATTCACAAGAACCGCTATCTGCACATGCAATCACCTATCGACACCACGTAATGACAATACGATTATGAATTTTGTCTTATTGTGTTATCACTAAGGTTCCTTGGTGGCGCCAGTTATTTTTCAGATCTCACGTGTGTCTCAAGAGTGCTTGTTGCTCGTACAAGTCTATTTTTCTTCTAATCTTTTCCCTTTCTTCGGCATTTGTTGTCATGACATTTATTGCATCATTAGGTGCTTTGAATATGTCGTTCCTTGAATCAGACATCTATCTAAGGATAGTTGGGAAGGTTTGCCATTTGCAAATAGCACCTACATGGTTAGAGGAGAGCTTTACAATCATCATTTCTGCCATAACCTTCCGCGCGGCCAAGGGTCGATTTATTTTGACATCGCATTGGAGTTCTTGGTCTTCTGTTCTTCAGTATTTTTGTTATACATGTTATCGATTTATCTGCAATGTTCTGAAACCTTATTTTCGAGGTACAAACATTTGTTGTGGCTTTTCGATCGCGCGCACAACTTCCACGTTCTTTGAAATATACCGTTCTTCTACTCTGTTCATCGTATTGTTTCGTAGGGATTAGAAAGGAGGCCTGTTAGGTTTTGGCTGCCACCAGAGCTTCTCAGTTATCCTCTAAGAACATTGATAGTGTTTAAAACCGAACCGCTTGGCTGCCCATTGAAAGGTGGGTTTGTAAACTTCATATTCCAAAGAAAAAAATCAGCTAACGCATCCGGCTCCTCAGACCTGCTTGTGACAGTCTGTACATCGTGACATTTATAGCTGTTTCTGTTACGCGAGTGTCGGTTAAGGAAGGTGGAACGACCGGTGCTAACGGGCTGCCGAGAGGTTCAGGTCAGGGAAGTTTTTCTGAGTCATTATTGGCTGCGGAGAGGATATTTTTTTATAACTCTGTTAAGCCTTGTTGAGCAGTATGTCGCGCCGTTCGGATATTAGGTTTAACATTTCTACAGCAGACGTAGGTCAGTCTGATTTCCCGAAACCGAAAACATCGGAAGGATCTTTCGAAATAATTCAGAAAACGGTAAAGAAAATTTGAATCATGTGTACCTTGAGCAGCTCTCGGACTAAATAACTCAGAAATTAAAAAATCACGAATTCGCTTGTTCCTTCCTCATACGTGACGTCAAAGTAAATTTGTTTTGATTCGCAGAGTTTTACTGGATGCTGCTCAATTTTGATCCCATTGATTGATGTTCCCTCGGTAAAATTGGGAAAAATTCCTTCGATGTGTTCTTGGAACTCTATCCTCCTTTTGTCCTCGAAATGAATTTTTAGGTGTATCTTCTAAACTTCAAATCTTGCGATTTGTCAAACCTTGTTTTGCTTTCTTAACATGAAATCAAATGGAATAAAGGCAGAGTTCTGAAGGCGAATTCAACAAGTTTGTTGGTCACGGGTGGGAGCCTTGACAACCGGCCGCCCATTCCCCGCCCATCTTTCTCTTTTGCTTTAGCCCTTTTCCGCCCATCATCCCTTCTACTTTTCTGTTTCTATTTTTAGCGTTCTCGTAGTATTGACGACCTCTGACTGCGAATCTTCTCCCCGTTGTGACATCACGTTCTTGTCGTGTTATTGCCGAATTTTTTCTGTTCCTTTACTTATACTTGTCGACATCCAATCGCCCCCATTCATGCCCCATTAATACTGAACATTTTTCAGTTTTTGAAACGCTTCTGTTCTCCAACCGTTTGGTTGATGATGTTATATTATAGCATTTTGCCTTCTATTGCACGTGGCGGATTGTCAGCCTTGATGAGGACAATCACAACAGTTTCGCATAGGTTTCTCGTAGTGAATGTTCGTACAAACAAGAAAAAAAAAAAAAAAAATGAATGGAGACGTAAAATGAAATCACAACCCACTGATTCGTGATGACAAATGACACAAAATGTGTATCGACTGATAATTGAGCCGCTGAACGGAAAGCAACATTAGTACATAATTAGGTAACTGGTGTCGATGCCCTTGTTGAACTTAAATTCTAGTTTCAGTATGGAAAAACAAGTTTTGGGCAAAATCCGTTATATCCCACCGTAACATCTACAAGCTGGATAAAATGGTTTGGAATGGTTTCTTGCTTTCATAGAATTTAATTTTTGACATCATCTCATTTCGCATTTCGAAACACTATTCTCTCCCATCCCGTGCCTTTCTGGCCTTCTCGATGCCATTATCTGACTTCAAATACGAATTTGAGTAGGATTATTAGCAACTCCTTCCACTCAACTTTGATGGCTCATATCTTCATAACCCCACGACACCACTAACTTTGCTAGAATTTTGAATACATCCAGTAGGAGTAGGAAAATCTCATATGACGTAATGTTATTGCTGTTAGTGGCGCTCTTGTATAATTCATTTAGCAAAGAATTGTCACGCTGTTTCGCTAGGTAGTAGATTGAACTCCATTCTGGTCCATTATGCCCCTCAGCCTTCCCCCGACAGTCCTTCAACTTCTACGGTCGAGACCTTTTGTACTGAGTTATGATGAATTTATATTTATAGAATCCGGTTTTGATATCGAGTAAATAGGAGAGGGATCCGAACTGGTTTAGACTTTGGAAGGGAAACTAGTCGCTTCGGTCTGCGGCGTAGAAACACTGGAAAGGTCATTGGCTAACAATATGACTAATAAACGAGGGCCCCGAGTGAGTCTAAATTTAGATCTGTCCCCCGCCCCCGGTTTTCTGTCTGTGATAAGTTGATATCCTTGATTTCGGTTACAAACCGTCCTAACAGCGCGCTCCAGCTCTCACCTCACTTCCCATCGCCGTCCTAGTCCTAGAATTCCTTTTGAAATATAAATCACTCGATTTGATTCAGAATTAATTTCACCTATTTTCAAACTGATTTTTCTGCACGAAACGGTAGGATGGTGAGATGAAACGTACATTAGAAGATGTACTCGTATTTTTGAAAAGCCTTGGCAGGTTTGGATTGATGTTTTCACAACACGACCTAGGGCGTGAGATCTCCCTATCACCATCTTCACGAAAATACTGGATAGTTATTTGGGTCTCATCATATTTTTAATGCTTGTTTTATTCCTATATATCTGTGTCGTTCTTTATCCGAAGTTAGCAATCGTTATCCAACAAAGATTATCGAGATTTCCATCTAATCTCTGTGACGTTACTGGAGTAGCCAATTTTCGATGATTACTGCCTTCTTAGACATCTAGTGCCAAATGATTTAAACATTGCGCTATTTTATACGGAAGATATTGATGTTCAAGATTTTCGTGCCGGATGGAGACAGGCGTTAATCCTCTACCTCCATCGGGATTTTGCACTTCAACGTGAGGCGGTTTCAATCAACCAACCATAAAACCTCAGAATGAAACCCAAGACAGCAAAACCTGTCATGTTTGGGATCAAACGCAATCATTTAAAACAACAGTCGTAACCTTAGCCTACATTTTCATGGCGCGCGACAGTAATTCACGCCCTTGTACTACGGCGCGATTCCTCTCCCAAAGCACAGAAATAGATCCTTTGTGTTAACTCGGAAACCCTCTGGTCTCTTCAAACCGCATTTCCACGCACCCTCTTTCATCGAATAAAGTACCGGATAAATCAATCCCCTCGTGGAACGGTAGTAGTTACTTACGATTTTATTTACGATAATTACTACACGTTCTGACTGGATGGAAATTATGGGTATTTTGAAAATGGATTTTCAGGTTTGTAGAGACCTTGGAGTTCAAGTTTTGAAGCGATTGAAATGGTTTTGATTCGACTACTGCGAACGGAGATAGTTTAAAGGTGAAAGTTGGTGCTTATATTCGAAAAAGACTTTTTCTTATTTAATTGGACATTTTTCAGAAAACCTCGTATTCACGCTTACTCACAAGTGCTAAATCACCTAGAATAGTATACTGGAATGGCATGAGTCAGCGGTACAACCTTCCTCACACCTTGTGGAACTTAAAAATTCAAATCACAACATACTCTCTCCTATAACGCATTATACCATCTTGTTTTATCCCTTTACTTTTATATACATCTGGAACCGCCCAAAAAAAATCGAAAAATATTCTGGAATGCGGAATACTGAGATATATGGTGCCAAGGTGAGGTCTGTTTTACAAAACAATGAACAGACGCTCCGATTTTCTTGACTGACTAACATGTAAACATCGTCTTCTAAAAGTTGGTCATCGAGATTGTATTACGGGTTTGTAGGTTGTTATGATCTGGAATTGAAAAGATGGATTTTCTGGCTCACAGATATTCCTATGGCATAGGAAATCTCCCTAATACATAGCTCTAGAAACGGAAACTTTGTCGTGAAACCCAAGTAAGGTTCTACTTCAGTTCTGCAATTCGTGTTGTCAAGCATACAACTGTATCACAGGACAGGTTAGCTAATGATGATTATCCGTATCAAAACATAATACTGATTTTTACCTGTCAGTTTTTCCGAACATCTATCGAAAATGCGTGATATTATATTTAATGCATTCGTATTTATTCGCCTTAGTCTATTTCTGTTATAATCGTTGGTGAGAATAATACGAACAGTTGATCCTGAATATTACCTTCGCAGAAACAATCTCTTTTCGCAATTCGGCCATCCTGCGTTTGCCACCAGTTCTTGACGTGCCTATTTAAATGTAAATGTAGGCTTGGGGGCCTTAGGAATTCGGTGGAGTAGTTATATATGATAGCGGCTTTGCGTGCTAGTTGATGCTTTCAGAATTGTTTGTGGAGTGCTTCCTTTTCAGTTTTACAAAAGCATTTCGGGTACTAAAGTAGCGAAAAACCATTCTATAATAGGAATAATTCATTCTTGAACATTGGTCTTGACAAATTGGGATTTGTCGTTTTGTTCACTCTCTCCCTTGCCGTACAAACTAAGGTTTTCCCTCTATCTCTCGCTCACACTCAAAATGAAATATGCTTCCTTTATAACTCTCCCTGAGGAGTCCTTGTAATAGTGCTCTGACCATGAGGTATACTTTTTGGTTATAGACCGACGTGAGGGTCACGGGTTCTTCTTTTTAACAACGAATCTCATTACTTCGATAGAAATGTAAAGATATGAAAAAATGAATGCTTCTTTATTCAACTTTTACCGTAGAAAATCTCTCAATTTGAAGAATGAGTCTGCGCTGTCAGCTCCCAGTAAAGTCCTACTTATTTGTTTTGGTGGATCGTGCATCGTATTCTGAAAATCAATGTATTCGTACTTATCAATCCAACGATTTCGAAAACTTGGAAACCATTGAAGCCTACGATAATGCTCCACTTCCAATTCCAGTTCTGTAACAAAAAAGTTCAATTTGTTTGCTTACAATCATTATTTATAGATGATCAGATCGATCGGTACATGGCCAAAGGCGATTGTTTTGCATATTGAATGTGTGGACGATTTACTGCGCATCATCATTATTTAAAGAGCCAACTGTTAGTTGTTTTCTGGAGAGAGTGAAAATCGATGGCTACAAAGTAGATGTGAAATCAAGCGAATAGCCAAACATACAGTGTACTCGGCTGTTCATTCATTATCTATTAGCTACTGCAATAGGTTCTTCAACACGTTCGTGAGGGGAACATCTGCGTACAGCATCGCAGAGAATAATTTGCTCACGTAATTGAAAATTGACATTGTTCCAATTAAGGGGAAGTAGTAAACGTGATGGATCTGGGGACCTCATACGAGCGTATTTCCATCTATATGAAAATAATGAGCCCTGAGAGACTGAATAATTTCTTCAGTTCTTTGATATTGAACAGGTGGGTTGAACATTTACCAATCACTAGTCAACGTAGGTACGTATTTTTGACGAGTAAATTTTATTTATCAAATCATTGGAAAGAAGCCGTTGGTGCATGTAGCTTTATTGAGTGACTTTCCTTGGCAATGATGTAGGATTATATGACGATGCTCAGAATCAGTATTGTTTGGATCACTCCAGAGAATGAGGAACCCAAATACAGTATGGTCTAATACGTATCATTACTCGGCTGAACTTGCGAAGTCCTGTCTGAATTATAGCGGTGTGATAAGTCTGCCCACAGTTACTCCTCACATTTTCCAAAATGTCCAAAAACCATTCTCACAGAAGTATACTGCTGTTTGCTATCCTCTCTTGTAAAATGAACGGAATGATCCCTTCGTTACTCAATGACTGGAAGAGCATTAGTTCACAATCTATCTCCCATCGGGTTTCGACAATCCAGATACCTTCCCCCTCTAGTATCTTCGTGCATGGCAACCCAAACAAACTACCCCTCAGCAACAGGTTCTTCGCCCAAAAGCTTTCTCTGTTGTTAACCCTCTTCGGCTCGCTGGCCACCCCCTTCGTCCCGGCGAATCCGTGAGACATTTCCCCTCGTCAGGTTGGCCACCCTGCCGGATCTTTCCCTGTCTTCCCCTGTCCCGCGGAATCCCGCTTAGTCTACAACTGGATTTGCCCGTGGTAGCTCTTTGGTTCGCTCAAGCGATTTGCTTCCTGGAGACTTGTCTTCAATACAATAGAATTTTAATTTATGTTGTTCCGCGAGTGTTGAAACAATTTTCTCTTAGAAGTGTTGTGATCGCTCAGTTATTTTGGATACCTCAAAAGGTAAGACCCCGAATTTAATGATGACAACTGAATGAAACTGAACAATGAAAGTTTGCTTTAGCGTCTCGTAATTTACTTGCTTGAAGTTTCTTGATCCACGTAAAATAGTTTTTGATTTCTTTGGACGAATCATCGTGGAAGTGTTTTTTGACTTATTTCTCCATCAGCTGATGATCGTTTTCAAACGATGGTGGAAAATAAAATTTATTTTCCCAATTTAATTGACTGCTCAATGTGTGTATTCTTTTGGCTGATTTTGAAGAAACTACCATTTTCCCTCTAGTCGATCTAAGGAATGTTAGGATTTATAAAATTACTATTCTATTCATTCTAACACTGTGAGAAACCGAAGTTTGTTTGGAGGAGGAATCAGATTTTATTAAATATTGTTCATTTCCGGATTCCTCAAGTTCAAAAAATTATTCCGTCATAGAATTTGAATCACGCATCCATGACTGATTATCGTTTTTGGTTGTTCTGTGTCTGCTCTCGGTAGAATACTCCTACTGTGCTTGGAGATTACATCATTGACACAGATTCCAGCTACAACTTTTCGTGTATTTTTACCTGAGTGTATCCTGTCTTGATAGCTTTCTTGTGTCTTTTGTTTAGTCCATGTTCTATGATGGTCTAGAGGAGCAATTTATTCGAGTAGGGATGTTCGGGGGCTTAAGGAGCTTCATCAGACGAACTCAACCCCCACTCTTGGCGCCTTTTATAGGTTGGAACACGTTTTGATCACAGATTCTTCGCAGAAGAATCGAAGCAGAAGTGCGGTAACAAATTGTATCTTTTATCCAAAAAGTCTAGGTACTTATATTATGCTCAAATTAAAAACAAATATGTCGGAGTAATAATGTCAGAATTTTTTATAAGCTTGAATTTGCTGGGGGTACGAATAAACGAAATGTACTCATGTTTATTTGTGGGGATGATCAGCTGTGAAAGCGAAAAGTCCCGGCCGAAGAATTGATTAAGGTATAGAAATTCATCATAGGAGTAAGTGTATGACCGTTATTTCAATTTTCGAAAAGTAGATCGAAATAAAATTAGTTGAGTGCAAGTAAAGTGAATCTAGGTGTTCGGAATCAGTTCTGAAATACAAAGGACCTACTCATAGCTCAACTAACTTTGTATTTCCTAACTTCAGAAGGAAAGTCTAGAGAATTCTCGCGAGAGGCGTAACGATTTCTATCGTTTCCTGTTAAACTAACCGTGATTATAGAGAAATGTACATTACTACAACGAGTAAATGCACTGATTTTCCTCTGTATCCATTCTAAATATTATCAGGCTTAAATTAATCTCATTAGGTTTACTACATTAATGCAGTGGCTCAATAAATTACATAGGAATTATGTAAATACTTTCCTCGAAATGTTTGATTTTTGCTTGTTAACGTTTGTAGTGGCTGTAATCTTGTGCAGAAACTGTAACTGCACAACATGGATTATGTTTTAGCTAATAAAGTGCTATATTCCTTTCATAATAGAAGCCATAATAATGATGAATACATTTTCGACCTGGCAACCACTTCGTAGATTTTCTTCTGACAGTTGATGCATGAAAAGGGAATTAGACAATATGGAAAGGCGAATTTTCGCGTGAAGATTTTTCGCCCCAGGTATTAACACTCTCGGAGCTTGTTGTCATAGTGATGTCCTTGGACCCAACGCCTTCAACCCTCCTGGCTTTCCTTTTGGCGGATTGGGAACCTGCGTACTACGTGCGTAACCCGTAGTAACTTGGGCCACAGTAGGCCTTCAAGACACCATCTTTGATGTATTTTAGTTGTTGTTATTGATCTGAAGGACCTTCACGGTTGCGTAATACCAATACGATGATCAGTTCGCCTTTTTTGATCTTTGATTCGGTGGATATCAGATCCTTCTTGGTTACCACCTTCATTGCGTATCTTCTAACAGTAAAAATATGAAATGTTTCCTGGAAATCTTTCGTAACTTGGAGGGCTAGGTAGCATATAATTTCCTTCTACAATCTGGGAATCGTTCATTTCAATTTTGCCTTCTATGAATTACTGCCAGTTCGATTTAAGATGTATAAAAGCTTACGATTTGGTGAGCTTTATGACTAATTTGATAGAGGATCACAAGAAGAGTGTTTCAGATCACAATCGGAACTCGCTTTGTTTATTCCAACCGTTCTTTGTTTTTGACGTATTTCCGACTAGTCCTACGATGGCCCTCAACCTACCGTTTGGATCTGTACAAAAGCTGGATTTCGAGGGACGAAAAAAAAATCGTATTTTCGTTCGCCTACGAACGCGACCCTGTCAAGACCGAGGAGATGCCAACTAGCTGTCACAAGCAGGGCACTTATCTACATGCACACCCGACTGTATTCTGTGCGCTTTTCAGATATGACTGCCATTCGGTGCATTTGGAACACGAGAGTTGCTGTTAATAGTCACTCAACGGCTGTTCCTTTGTTTCCCCAAACCCCTTTCACAATGCCTGGGACCGATAGGGTGGAAAAAATGTTCTGTCTCGACGGGACAGTGATAACGAAATTCTTAGATTCCGGTTATTTTCGTTGACGACGCTCATTTTGAAGAAAGTCAATCAAGGAAGGGATTATCCAGATTGTATGCCGATTCACAATTACGTCTCAAAAAATTGCTGGTTGGGTGGTAACACGGGATGCCACTTGATTTACCGAGACTTACCGAGACCCAGTCATCTTAACTTCTTGTGCATTTTATTTCTAATCAGTGGGATTAAAAAATCGATCAACCAACTTTTGTTGGCTTTTGGTTGGTTGGCTTATACTAAATAGTCAGCTCGTGTGAAACAGTTGGCTGTGTGTACATGGTTTTCAGGTGAATTCATGCTTGGTACTGCTCCGATTCATCAAACTCATGCTGTTACTAATGTTAATCCCTTACCCTTCGATCAATTTCATGCCGAGTTTCCACTTGAACAAGGTACACATTCACCGCTCGCAATGTATTAGAGTTGTGTATGTAATCGGCAAAATTACCCCCGCCCCCCTCAATAGTTTTAATTGGCATCTCACAGCTTCTCACTGCCTTGTTTATGAGCCTTCATATTAAACACCGACCAGTGGCGATGGGACTGCACGTTTATTTTCAAAGGAGATCCGCCAATGCTCCATTTACTGAAGGCGCCTTCTGACCCCATCAATCCTATCCGTAGAATGACAGCAAAACGAGCCAACTTTTATACGTTCCGTCTAATATTAAACGGAGCGAAAAGGTCCTTCCAGGCGCCAGATTTTTCACGCCGCGGCTCCCAACCACCCGACTAACTCGCCTTTTAATGCAATATGTAAAATTATTAAGTGATCTAGAGAACCAGGGTAGACACAGTTCTATTAGGTATGATTCCTGTGTTTTAAATAGGAGAAATAGTGACAAGGGAGACATTCCGTACATTTGAAACCCTCTGGTTGTATGATTGAAACAATTGTCGCTCTTCCTTCAATGGGGTAATTACTAACGACCATAAGAAATTCCCAATTCTTCCTTCCACGAATTATTAGTCTAATCTTTTCCAATCAGCCTCTCAGCGGCTGTCGATCTTTTTCTCGCGTTTCATCTGTTCCGATTATTAGCTTGTGGTGGTCTCGCCTGGGCTGGGATCATTTCAAGGACTCGCTTGGACTAAAGGCAGGGTTCTGGCTGTGGACGGGAGCAGACGGTTTGTCTTCGGTGATTTCACCTTGGGGAGTGATATCTAAACAAGATTGAAGCGAGTGGAGACGCGTGGAGATACGAGTCAGGTAGGTGCTGAAACCTATGTGACGTCCCGCCAAACTGACATCAATCTTATCACAAAATTTGAGGTTTTCATCGAGTTTTAATAATCATTAATTTCATATTTCACTCGTCATTTGAATGTCATTTGAATTTCCTACCTCGGCTCCCGAGGTTTGTTATTCCTCGATTTGCTACAGGGCTCCTTCGTCAGAGGTTGGAGTTGGGAGTCTAACGAGAGTGATTGAACCGTCGACGTCTTCCAAACTGCGCTGCTAACGTGCCGTAATTGGATTGTTAGTTGTTGTCCAAAACTGTTGTTGAAGATTCATTTGTTTCAAGTCATTGGCGCTCTCAGAGGGTCCTATTTACACCACCAGGGCAGATGTTCTTCATCCCTTCACTCGTACTGAAGAACGCACTTGTCCTTTCCACACAAATCAGGGTCGTGATTCGCTGTCTATCCTAGGGCACGAGAAAAAATGGAGCTAAGGGGGCTGGTTTTTTTTCCACTCGCCTCCCTTATCTTCGTTGCACTTGTTCTCTGGAGCTTCTCATGGGGCTAAATTTAGAGCGGGATAAATATAGAAAACTGATGGTCGTTTCGACATGTGTTCTGGGTTAGCTGAGGCTCCGTCTGGTTGCGAGTATAAACACCGGTGGCTCACTTATCCGAGTTCAAGACACCATTGTTGAGGTGTTGAACAAGTCTTCTTCTAGGGGGCTAAAACATTTTATGTATTTGTGAGCTGTGGGTATTTGGGGTTTTTAACATGCTAGGTTGCAGTTTAAAATGAGAAGCAGAAGCAAAATTAAGAAAACGAATCATCCTCTATTGTACAGGATCAATCAGTTTAGATGGATTTTTTTGTTTTTTAAATAGATGTTTGGAAAGCATTGAACTAGCAGGTCCAGTCATAGTGACCCCAACACCCTCTGTCAAGATCGTAGTACAGCATTTAGACCGATTGAAGGACGGAGGTGGCCATGCAACTAATTGTGCCCCCGAATTGGTAAATAAGCCGACCTAGGAAGTAAAATCGGATGACGTCCACCTTGCTTCCGTCTTGCTGAAACCAAACATGGCGGATCATCATCTATTTCAGTTGAGATCCTGCTCCGTAGTGCAAACAATTCAATGGCAGTCGACCACCGTCACTTCCCAGGTCGAGTGATTTATCGATTTGGAGACATTATTTGTCCACCTCGGTCCACCTTGATCTATCCGAACACGATTTCTTCTTCCCTGTGGGGGCACGCGAGTTCCCAATACCTCTAGAATTGAAGAAAGCGTTTCGCACGGCAACTACCTTAATCGGCATCAGCGCTTTACTGTTGAAGAGGCTCCATACCTTACAAGGTTTTCCACGCCCTTCGATTCTATAAATAGTGACGATTTTTTCCTTTTTTACAAGTTCTCAACATGTTTATGAATTTTCAAAAAACTTCGTCCTTTTTGCCTAATATCAGTACTTGTATCACCCTTTTTGCGATTTTTTTTAGCGATCTAGTGCTTGTGCTGCTACCACGAATTTGTTGGGAACAAAACAAACTTCACCAGATCCAAAAGAATAAAGTACAGCATTTCAAGGTTAAAATGAGTACAATTCTCATAGTAATTCGTTAGTGTAATAATGTATTTTATAATCGGCCCACAATGAAAGCTGCGCTCGATTTGGACTGTGTTTGATGGTTCCAGTTGGACTTGGCAGTTGTTGCACGAAAGGAGACGAGATGACTTATTAATAGACTCGAACAGAGCTGAGCTGGAAAAAAGGTCAGCTTCTCGGTTGAATAATTGTGTCTTTCTAACTCCAATCTAGCACACTAGATTCTCATTTCATTCACGACAGAAATGATGATTATTGTGTAGCAGATTGACAGATGGGAGAATAAAACAAGTTTGACCAACTAGTTTGGCCTCTTTGTCGACGGTAGTAGGTGCGTGATTCAAGAGTTGAAATTCTTGAGATTGCTACGAAAAACACTGCAAATTCATTCACAGGGATTGGTTATTCCTCGGACCAGCAGCATGAAAACTCATTACAATCGAAGAAATTTAGTGGAAAAACATACCCTACATGTCTAGGTACCAGACATCTCGAAAACACACATTTCAGATAGATACCCATTTTGACCCATAACCTCTTCCAGTAGGCACCAATCGTTCCGGGACCCGTCTTATTGGATTCATCTAAAAATCAAAATTTAGTCGAAAATGATACCCCACACGTCTAGATCGCCGAAAATCCATTATTCGAAATACACATTTTTCTACTTGATCAGCATTGTTCTAATGACCTAGGGTGTAGTAAACAGCTGGAGCGTCCGCACACAAACATCATTTTGTAGCAGCGTACTACTTACTTGTTATCGTACGGAAAACGTGAGCTCCTTACTACTTCATCTCCATCCCCTTCTCCTTCAATTACATGGACGTCGACTAATGCACTCGCCTATTACAGGAAATTTGTCTTCCCGGTATCGCCTTCTTCAGTTTTCCTGGAAACAAATAAATAAGCTTTATGGACTCTAAGCGATTACAGTTTCCTGTCCCATTCCTAGTTATTTTTCTCTCTCGGCCACTCATTGATGTGATAGCTTAAACGAGATAATGATTCTCTATTATCGTGCCTCAGCAGAGGCGGTAGTCACAACAGCCCATTACTAATCTGAGACGTTTTAATTAGAACAAATAAGCTGATTTCTGATTGTTTTTTAGCCAGTCACGATTGACCCGGCGGCTTGTTCATACATTCATGTCGACTTTTATGTTATTAAATTTAATTTCACGTTACGCAATACTCGACTTTTGGATTCGCCCAAAGTCTCTCAAGACACGAAAATGCTTGTTCCTCATGTTCGCTCTAATCTTTACTCAGAAGTTTACTACTAGCGCTAGCTGGTGGCAGCCACAATAGAGGGGGGCCAGTTACCTTTATTAGCTTACTCAATACCCAGAAATAGGTAGGTATGATTGTTTCTCCAACGACACTCAGGGTCTCCTCCCTCTAGATACCTTCAAAGCATATTCCTGTGTAGATATTTTTGGTTTATCACTAATCTCGTCCTTTGAAAATTTATCTACCATGCTTCAATGTAGTCTTCGGTTTCGTAGGTTCTCATAAAAATGCGATGCCAACACCCAGCGAGAACGTATGCATCATCGCATGTTGCTTCATTTCGATCAACGTCATTCCGGAAACCAATTCGTGTTTCCCTCTGTTCGACGACTGTTGAAGGCGAATGACGAGCTCAGGGTGGCTTAGTATCCCAGTCTATGATTTCTCCCGGAGCTGCTCCTCTTCGCTACAGGACGTCCCGACCCGCAAATTAGTCTGCGCAAATTATAAGGTTAGACGAGCTCCCAAGCGGCCGCTGCTCCAAGTACCGACCTTGGCTTCCACGAACTAATCGCCCGATGACTGGCCTCTTATTATACCAGTACCTAGATATACGAAACCTTTTGTTTTGTTGGGCGCTAAAAGTTACTTAGTATATCTTCAACTCATTCTCCGATCAAAAGGACTCAAATTTTACTGGATATCTCTTATCCGATTTTTATTTGCAGGCTGACGCTTAGTACTGCTGTCCGTATAGTTGATGTATTAATAATTTTTATAAATTCAATATCTGCTTACAAATATCTGGCGTCGGTCCGTAAACCCCCTCTATTACCACCTCATGAAGAATCAGGAAATATTGAGTACCTATTAAAAACTAGGTAGGCACTACTATAGCCATTATTGTTACTGCGGCCGTTCAGCGGAATGGTTTATTCATTGTACTTTGGTTACGCAACACGCTCACGCAAAAGAGTAACTGCATTTAAAGGATATAAATGCCTCGAAAGTTCGATTCAATAAATTACTTGAGAGCTCCTATCCTTTGGTAAAACAACCAGTTTTACAGAGCCTGAGGTGGTTTAATCGTCTGGAACGCGCGATCCTCGAACAGAAATTATCTTTCAACGAGCAAGTTCAGAGAGCTGGTTCCGAAGCATTTTTATTTTCGTTTCACCTCGTTCAGGTTTGGAGTGCCGTTGTTTCAAGAGCGGTTTTTGAACGACGGAAGAAAGTCGATCGTACAAGCTGGACCACACTTTAGATAACGGTAACTCCCACCCCTTTTATTTCTCGCCCTGTGAAAAACATTGAAACTTAGTTCAAGTTAATCCGTAGGTACATTTTTGCTGGATTTTTGTAATGATCTCAGGCGACGCCTGGAGCTAAAAGAGGTATTCGATCAAAGGACTAAAATGTCGAACTTGTGTTTCAGTGTAGTGTGACAAGCCAAGAGGGGTGAATGTTATTAAAAATGAACCAACTCGTACTGCTAAAGAAGTTGCTGTTTTACAGAATAAAGATGATTCACCTCATCACAACATAGCGTCTAGAGGATTGAGTTCCCTGTTGCGAACATCCCGTAATAATATCTAACCTGCACATTACGGTATATGATCATTCTTCAAATAATCGCCCTGTTCTTTTATTACTAGGGTTGCTCAAAAAGGATATTTTGCATTTCAAACGCGCAGTTTTCTGCAGAGGGATGGCAGTGAGTGGAATTGCCCCAACCGGAGGCAAAATTTATTTCAGAAATTTTAGGGGACCTGGGTATATGGGGTATCATTTTTGACTAATCAGACTCTGAATCGATTGGAATCGTTGTTGTAGACCAATTGTGGAGGTAGGGCATGGGTTAAAATGGGTATCTAAAAATTGTGTGCACTCTTAAATTGTATCATACATATATTTTTTCTATTGGGGATCTACCTTTCCATCTAGACCAATATGGGATATTTTGCAGCGTTTTTACCTATTATTGAGGTATAAACCTTCCATGAGAGTTTTTAAGGAGAGAGTCTAACATGGAGACATGATGCGAAGAACAGAAGTGCTGATAGTCATTCGAGGGGTATGGAGGGAGAGCGATGAACGCTCCTGTTCCCTTCCGCCTTTCCTTTCTCTCAGGTGAACCACTCTTACTTTATGAAGTAGGTACCTCTTCTGTGTCAAGCACCATCACAAGTAGCCTTATATTCTTCGATACTGCCTCAGTATCTTCGAAAAAAAGTCGGACCCGCTCTCGGCTACGCACCAATAAATTGACCCTTGCTCCTGGTTGATTTATTCTAGCCATTCTGCTTACTTCAGCGTTTGTATTTAATTTTGAGAACATACTTGTAAAGTTGGAGACGCTTTCATTCAATGTGCAAGTCTGCAAGCTGGCAAACTCTGGGGAAGATTCGCGCACGAAACACCAATTTTGTTCACTTCAACCTCACATTTTATTAATGGTCCTTTAAAAGTAGACGAGAGTCTACTATGAATGAGTGAGTCATCTTGCTTGAACGTCTTTCCTTCATGACTACCATAATGTTCCTTCTTCGGGGAGTCAATGCTGTTTTGTTGCCCGCGAATTTTATTTGAATCTCGAACAACTTCCGATCAGTGACAAGCCATTTCGTCTCCTGTTAGTTGGCTAGCACGTCGCCAAGACGGTTTTCAATTCTATTTTCATCTTTGAAAAATCAGGATGGGAGAGGAGGGGTGGTGGAGAATTATATTTCTAGCCGCTATTCCTCTCTGCTAAATCCGTCGTTGGCAGTCTAATCTTAGTATCCCCGGTACGGGATGTGGGCGCTTTCGGGGGTTCGATTTTTAACTTGTTTACCCGGAAATGGATAAGTGATCTTATATCCACAGACGTTCGTTCGTGAAAATAGCTACCAGGTACTAGATGGCTCCTATTATTTTACCTGAAGAGGTTCTTACTCCGTCATTTTTGGTTACTATTGTTTTGTCCGCGCTGCCTACCCTGCATTGGATGACTCCATTGATACTAGTAAAACTGATGATGAGAGCGAGTCCTGACGATTTTGGTAGGTTATTCCTTGAATAATCAACCTGTTTTCAAGCAGAATGTCGACATCTCCGATTTGCCCCAAATTTTTTTTTTCTGGGCGTTCAAAATGTCTCGATCAGAATAAGCAAATGTCCACGGTTTTGGTAGAAGTCACTTTTTTAAGAATCAAATAATTTGCCCAGAGGGTTTAGGAGTTTCCGTCTCTAATTGGTCCTCGAAACTTTTCAGCCCATCGGACCAAATGGGAGGGGGGAATGTGTTTCCCGGAAATTCCCAAAAATGGATTTTAGGCAATCTATTCGTGTGGGGTGTCTTGTTCGACTAAATTTTGGACGCTCAATTAAAGTGGAATGGACCAGGACACGCTACACCCCCTGTTTTCCGCATTTCCCCCATATTTGACATTTTTCACGATTTAGGCGTGTGGGGTATCGTTTTCTTCTAAATTTTGGTTGCTGAATCGAGTCTCTATGCTTCTGTCCGAGGATTTGTTTGTCTTTAGTGTCGTGTGGATACGCATTAAAAACGCTGCAAATTCTTACCCGCGGGTTGGTTATTTCTCGTACCAGGCGCATGAGGACTTATTTCAAACAGTGGGAAACAGTGGGTGTGCCGGGTCCCGGAACCATTTCAATCGATTCAGGGTCCATTGATTATTCAAGGAATAACCAACCAAAAACAACGCGCAAATAATAACTTGTAGTATACATATATTTGAAATGATTAGCTCTTGGTCCTAATTGTTTAAATTCATCATTATTGTATCTTAGGTCAGCTCACATTTCCCTTCAAATCAGACTGGGGCATGGTAAAGAACTGAGGAAAAGACATTATATTATAATTGAGGGTTTGTACTGAACAATGGATATTCTATTACGAAGGCCTTTATAAGCATGGTTCATAATTATAAGCTGCTCACGTCGGCCCCTTTAATTCAGAGAGGCAAGACCTTCCTGCGAATATGGGACTGTATACCACTGAATATTTTTCCTGTTTTTACCGTTGTGACGCAACTGCTCAAATGCGCAATAACAATGAACTGGCTCAGATGATCAGAAGACGCATAACTTCATAGGTAGTCTATTGAAAATTGAACGTACTCATAGAATGGCGAAAGGCATTTGAGCGCGCGTTGTTCAATGTTGTTTGCTAATTTTGCTTGGGAAGCATAACAATTTCATCATTTGTTTTATTATTGTAATTGCAATGGTACACCCTCTCATTGTATTTGATTAGATATTATTTCGCACTCAGCCAGCGTTCGAGTCCAATAGCTTTTCCAGCCCGATCGAAACTAGGCTGGGCATGAGTAAAAGTGTGTATCTCGAAAAAAATGTCTGAGCTTTTTTAGGTCAAAAGCCTGATAGATTTTGGCCGCTGAATTGATTAAAATAGGTTTGGGACTGATTGACGACATGGCATGCCATTTGAGAATGTAACCTACAGAAATGGCCTGCACTCGATAAATCTAATCTTCAGCTTGTATGGTTCAATATTCTGTCTTCCTATCAGGTAATGCTAATACCGGAAAGTCTACGTTAGACGAGCTGTAACAACTCTTAGGCCCGTCAACGGCTGTCTGGATGGAAATAGAATATTGAATATTGGAGGTGATAATCGTACTTTGTTATTGCGATTTACTATTGAGGAGAGTGACAGCCGTCAATTGTTCAACCTTGATAGTGATATCCTCACATAGTCAACCCGTTATTTTGGCGATAGCTGAGAGACCACCCATTTCCATTCCATAGCGTTCTGGCGATACCTAGCAGAATGAGCTTGAAGAGGTGAATAGTCGCTCGATACTGGTAGTCGCCGTCGAAATGATTGGAGAAATGATCATACCTTTTCGCATCTCAAACTTCCATGAATTAAATTTGGATTAGATTAGTCATTGATTTAGGAGTCAACGAATAACGCATCAACATTCGCACTTTTTCGACTTTTGGACGTACCTATAGAATGAAACAACTTCTTAAACGAATATTCGCTCTATTTTTATTTAGGGTTGGACTGTCTCTTCCATTGATACATGAATTGACAGAAAATTAAGAAGCGTCGTTATCAGCGAGTTGATAGGTGACACTGTCGCAAGAACAGAAGGTTAAATAAGGCATCCTCCAATCGTGGTTATCAGCATCACGGTCCTAATAGTATCACGTGGAGATCCCATGATGTGTTAACATTTCACAATCCTTGCCAATGTTTGTTACCGATGTCTGCGTTATGCCTAGAACAGCGAAAATGGTCTGTCATTCACGGAAGGCCAAAGGAGCGCCGCGACCAAAATATCAGCGTCATAAGAACGACTGGTACATGTGGTGACGTTTTCTCGTGCTGCACGATGGGGTGCGCTTCTTCATCTCAAATCTGCGCTTCTAATCTAAATTTAACAATGACGAGAGTTAAACGAGAAAAAGGACCCGACCACATGGTATGGGTCACATGCTGGATTCCCTTTTTTATGGGGGCAGTTGGCGGCACATGTGAATCAGTACTTTCCAATTGCGTTGTTGTAGTCGTTAGAGAATTGTTCAGTAGAATAATGGGATTGGCAGAATTGTTCCAGTTACGTTCAGGCAGAGGTAGGTACGTCGATTTCGGCTCGCTCTTTCGGATGAAACGCAGAAAGACGCTGTAGGTCGTACAGGAGAGGGCCCAGTTGTGGTTGGGGCAGGTTCAACATTCCATTGAGGAGAATCCCAGGTCCCGGTCTCAGGTACACCCCTTCCAGACCCTCATTGATGGTGGGGATTCACATTAGGGGGCGTGTCTCACGTACAGCTGTCTCGTAGACAGGACTGCGAGGTCCTTGCAAGAAGGAACTGTACCTTCAACATACTAATATCACGTGAGTCGAATGAGTCGTGAGATGAAATTTATTGCAGAAATTTGAATGAAGAAGTCGGGTGCAGAATATGTTCAGAAGTAAAATGCAACTTCAAACATTTTTTAATTTCTCCATCCAAGGGACGTCATTTGAGAGGTTAGATGGAGTGAGGACATAGTGCTTCCATAAAGTACCAAGTTTTCAAGGGATGCCATCAATAATTTGGCGGCTGGCTGAGGTGACATGCATTCAAAGTCGGATTTATTACTTGTATTCGATCGCCGTACGCGACTGATGCTCCCAATAGAACTACCTCCTAGAGATAGTTTTCCACACAATTCAACCCTCCTGGGGAAGGGCCTTGGCAGCGACAAGTTCAGGGCCGTACTTGATCGATCCTCCCCGGACCTTAACTCTCTCTTTCTGTTTCTGTAATATCACCTCCACCACTTTCGCACCTCCGCGGGCGTACGAGTAGTTTACTTCGGTTTTTACCACCCTATTCCAGCTAGAATCCTTTCTGTTACTTTCATACAGCTTCTTTCAAACAGCTCTTCACAATACCACGTGATTTCAGGTTTTTCTTTCCCCTTAAATCCAAACGTCCTTTCCTTGTATTTTTCTCCTGACGCTTCATGCATTCTGGATACCATCGACTTTATTGGAAATATCCATTCCAATGTTGTCCCGATTGTATGATCCACCATTTCTCAGCAGAATTTTCAAATAATTTACTTCTACCTTCGAGAGAAAATGTTGTGATTTCCGAACATGCTGAATAGGTGACCCTCCCGCCGTTGTCCGGTAATAATTCAGTCTTTTCACGCGTCCGTCCAACTTGAGGTTGGGTCATCGCTGCAGATTGTTATTTATAGAGACCCCGGCCACGTGAGGTTGCTCTCGCTCCCCCCTCGAGTCAAGTTCAGCCACGATGATATCTACTGGCAGCTCACTTTGATCGGTCTGCCGTTCTTTAATCCCATGAAGCATACCCGTAAAGTTCGTTGCGTACCTAGTAATTTGTGAAATTCGGTATTTAACAAAGTAGCCATTTTACTCTGAAACCATCTTATTTCCGGCCTACCTAATCCGAACTTACTACCCACTTTTATTTAATTGATTTTAAAACGCAATCATTGAAGTACTATGCGAGAAAACCGGTACATCTAATAACAGTCAGTATTCGTTCTCTCCAAGGAAACATGTTCAGTACGGTGCCAAAAACATCAATTTGTCGTATTGAAGTTCAAAGTTTATTGCAGTGTCGTACATGAGCAATGTTCTTAAGTCAATTCGAATGGGAGATTGATTGAATGTCAGCGTGTTACAAATGGTGTACGATACCACGTTTAACCTTCCGTGAATAAAAACAGCCAACATACCTAGATCTCTGTTTCAATTTATTCAGTCCAAATTCAACGTCTAAATTCCGTTAGGATTGGGGCGTTTTGCTCGTACGAAAACTTGATTGGAAAGGACTGAAAATAATTCAAACCGGGTCGGTTTTTCTGACTTTGAAATGGTAATTCGCGATAATAGCTGGGTAGGAGCTGGCAGATGTAGGATCATTGTTGCGGCCCGCAAGGGAAACGCAAGTTCACTGACCCTGTTCTGAATAAGTAATATCAATTTCGCATGACAGCACGAGGGCGAAGATGATTTCATTTAGTATTCTGTTTCTTTTACGGACGGACAATAAAAATGGAAATCTCTTTTTTCCTTTCGAAGCGCTAAATATTTGAAGTGAAGTGCGGTTGCTTGATCTTAAATTTCCCTCAACCCCAACGTTGGTTTTATTTTTAGCAATCGGTTCTTCTTGATTTTACACAATTAATGAAAATAGCTACCGTCTTCGAAAAATGTCAATGCCACGATGTTCAACCCACTGGAGCAACCAATGGTTCGCTTGAATAAAATACGTGGTTTGCCTGAATAAAATGAAACAGTTCAGCGTCGAAAAAGGAAAGATACTACGTCAGTGAAAATAGAGTTTGAAACATCGGTTCGCCTGTTGTAAATGAACGACGCAATGCTATTCCCGCACTAGAACCCTTGCTGTAAATTAGTCGAGGGACTTACCTTGTCGAAAGGAAGAAGTTATGGGAATTCTAATGAATGGAAATGGTTTGGTGGGGCATTCCGTCTAAAGTAATGGTATTTCGAGAAGAAGTACGATTAATGTCACTGAAAGAAACCGCATTGGTCTCCGATACAGCTCATTTTTACTGAACTAGATTAATTGATGTTGTGAGTAGTAATGTACAATAGTATCTGAACATCCGCGCAAACATCAGTAACGAAAATAAACGGCAATGAATTGAAGATGGTACGGATGATGAGTGAAAAGTAATAATACAGTCATACAACGATTGATACAGGGAGCCCATAGCTGAGCAGAGCTGCGAAGAATATTCTGGACATAATGTTAATATCATATTTATATTATTAGCACCACGTCTCATCTTCGTTGATTTTGTATTATCAACAACGTCTAGTGTTGTTAGCACCTACAGCACGACATATCCCTCCGCCCCTTCGAATATTCAACGTTAATTTCGTTGCCACCAGTTTCCGCACTCGGCAAATCCGGTTGGTATTGAAAAACCGGCGCGGAATCGTCCTAATTATTATGTAGATCATACAGCCTGTCCCCGGAGTCACGAAAAGACCCCCGCATTAGAAATAGGTATCGAAGCGGTCAGAGTGATCCATATTTTACACACAGTTTCGCTCGTATTTTGTGTACAGACGGCTCAGGGCTCGTGTGTCCACGAGGTCACTGCATTAAAATTGAAAGATCTTTTTTTACTAGCGGCAGAAGATTTTTTTTCTTTGTAAACCCATTTTACCCCATCGAGATGAATGATTCACTATTTGCGATCCAAAAGCGGATATTACTGGAAATCCACTGATTACATTTCCTGCTGAACGGCCTTCATTACTATCGAGTATCCATTGATTGAACTCATTGCTTCCGGGTTTCATCCGTATCCAACATGATTAATCAGTACCAAGGCTGTATTTAATATTTATGTTGGTCGAATGACGCAGTTGGCTGTCATAACGGTGCGCGTACCATCTGCGGCAGCATTCCTCATCCTCTGGGCCTTGGCGTTCCTTTCCTTATGAAGAGGTTTACTGCTCAAATGAGAAAGGCACTGGGAAATCTATTTAAGATGTCCGCGTCGTACCTTAGATTTTGTTCCTGGCCGAAGTGTAAGAGGTTAATCTTCGGACCATTTTTCGTTCTTACTTTCCACACCACGCGAACATTAGAAAAACATTGCCCGTCTAGTGTTGAAGAGTGTTAAATTTTCTGCAAAAGTTAGTAAACATCCATCAACAGTAGCATTTACTGGGCCTCAGGATGGCAAAGTTTGAAGAACATGATTTGCAACTACTTGAGCTTACTGAGGTTTGCAGGGTTCAAAACATGTACCCTTCAAATTGGCTAATTTTGAG
This sequence comes from Cyrtorhinus lividipennis, assembly GCA_019603395.1. NCBI lineage: Eukaryota > Metazoa > Arthropoda > Insecta > Hemiptera > Miridae > Cyrtorhinus > Cyrtorhinus lividipennis. The sequence goes on along the minus strand of CM033999.1, from coordinate 19,309,220 downwards.
TGCCTTTAGGCGATTAAGAAGAGTTATTTCAGGTTGATTTGGCGTATTATCGTACCGCTATTTCCACATCCTCATGCTGAGAGACGCAATCTTTTTCCCTATTACGGCGATTGTTGATCGCTATGAACCAGAATATATCTCATCAAGAGCCACTGACATTAACTAACGATGCGATATAGGCTCTTCTAGGATGTGGAGTCTTTCCCCCAAAAAATATCTGAATAGCCTGTTTTTCTTCTCAAATATACTCTATTTATAACCCTTCCCTTTAGACTTTCAATTGATTAACTGACAAAGTGGCTTCCATTAGAGAGCTGCGGGTCTGGGTTAGCGTGACTCGAAATGAATTGCGCAATTGCCTGGCTTCACTGTCTTTCTCGCGAGATGGATGTTATTTATATCCTGAAAACCGCTCAAAACCTCATTCTATGTCACTAGAGAATGGCTGCTTGATAAGGATAGGAGGAGGTTCTTATAAGGTGACCTAAGGAGCTTTCTCACTCGTAATTGAAGAGTCCGAAATTCCATTCCTACAAAGGAATGACCATAAAATATCTTCATTTCTTGAAAGCTGTCGTAAATTCCTTTGAAGTCTTGGAATTCCGTTTACGAGTTTACAAAAAATATCAATTGTCTTAATACCGCAATATTGGAAGAGAATGATATTTGTCTATTAATCAAAAAGTGGGTTCGCTCCCGAAACCGCCAAAATTATCTCTTTTAAACATAACGGAGCAAATAATTAAGAAGAGTACAGGATTATTTATTTTAACAAGGCTATCTACTTCTACACATCAATCCTATAATCAACATTGAATTCGTTTCGGTTTCTCTTCGCGCGTCGAATGTGCTCGTCGTTAATTCATTTTAGAGCTTGTTCGTCGTATTGTTGGCATCCAAGCGGGCTGTTACGCGCGAGATTTCACCGTTTTATTGTTACCGAATTTCATCGTCAGAACGAGAATATGAGCTGGGTTCCATCTGCCGTTGACAGTTCTTGTTACCTGACATGATGAGTATTCAGTGTTTCCTAGCTTCCCCTTCGCAGTGCGGTTACCGGGCGTATGGAAATATACCTTGCGCTGTTAAATTCTGTACTGAACTGTGTCCTCTTATTTAGAGAAGTGGACGTGGCGATTCTTTGCAGTGTAGCCTGCATTATACATTGAGAAAGGGTTGAACTCCAATCGTTTTCGAGAAATTATTCTTGCACTGAATAGGATACTTGTCTCATACTTCCGTATTTTAAACCGATAATAAAACGTTCCTTTTTAAAACAGTTTGGGAAAAATTAAAATTTGGTCTGTTCGTGAGACGCTTCTAAGTAATTTTGGTCGGCGGGCAGTACGAGTAGGTACAACGAGTATACTGACCAACAGAATGTGGTTTCGATTTACAGAACCTGGGTTATAGGTTGTTGTAATAGTCGATGTTATTGCACCGAAAAATAAAATTGATTGGTTTATTGATCAAACCGGTACTATTCGGGGTCCTTTCTGAAAAAGACCCACAATTCCTTCCTAAATTTGGTCCCATTGAGCTACCAGGAGATGCTTTCGGGTTTATTTTTTGTGGTCAGCCCGTCTCTATGGCCCCAAAGAAGTACTGATGAGGTTTGTTATTTTTCTTTTCCTCGACTTCACAGACTGTGTACAGAAATTGCTTATAATTTTTTCCGCCGAACCTGCGAGACTATCACATTTATTCTCGAAATACATATGAGCCCAGATAATTTCCTTCAACACTTTTGATGAATACCGAATATATAATTTGTAATAATATATAATTTTTTATATAATCTGAAAGACTATCTTCCTAAGCCACATGATATAAAATTGGACGCTGTGTGGTAAAAAAGTTTGCATTGATCTTTATCTATTTCCCAACCCTCGTCTCACCTCAAAATTCCACCCCTTAGCATTTCTAAACTACTCCACGGTCCACTGTAATGGTTGTCTTTAATTTTCAGGTGAGCATACGAATATTTGCCAGTTTACCAGGACAAAAGCGGCCGATGAGAGTGAGTCTTTCTTTCGTTATCGTGATTATTGCTATCAATGAGGCTGTATGTTCAGAATGATTCGTGACATGCGCTGAATTAGAGTACAGCGATAATTTTCATTTTGAAACTTTCTCAGAGTTAACTCTTAAAATTGGTGGTGATTATTGATATCGTATGGTTTTCCTGTCGATGTTGTATCTGATAATATATTTTCATAACTCGGCAATTCTTCAGGACGTAGGTGCCGTTTTAAACTTCGACAAAAACTGAGTCCTACAAAAACTGGATATATTCGAGTAAATTACTCTCCAAATTTGGGGCCGTCTAAGTGAATATATTCTTTTAAAAACAGCTGTTGATTTGCAGTTGAGCATTACTTCCACTTCCTGTCGTGTCGTCTTCAAATTGCAATGTGCGCGATTCAAAAGATTTTAATTTGAAAGAGCCTTTACATCGGTCTCCTTTCTTTTACGTCCTACAGAATAAACAAGTAGGTTTTCCAGCTATGTAGGAGATAGTCAAAAGTCTTCCGCTAGTATTTTAAAATGCAAATTAAGTAACAGAACGAGGACAGCGTCTCAATATAGTGGGCACGATGCCAGAACCTATAAAGGCCCGCGTGTAGGAAGTGGGTTCGGTCCCCAACAGAACGTAATATTCTAAATAGTGATCATTCTGGTGGGGAAAATAGTCGTGACTAAGAGCCCGAATTTCAAGGACAATCGACCCTGAAGAGGCTTCCGTTTGTCCTAAACCTAGGATACCTCTCGGGTTGGAGAATCGGAAGTTTGAATAATCCGTGAAGGGCATTTTCGAAAAAGTTGGTTTGTGGGATAGTAGACTAAGTAGTAAGGTAGACTGTTAGTCTTGCACAGTTAAAACCCTCCTGTTTTTTCGCCTCTCTCTCGCGCAATGACAGTATCTTTGAGGAATTTCGTTACGGTCAGCGAAAAAGGATGTATTGCGTTGTTCCGTTCATAAAGAATGTAGGTAACTTCATCTTCTGACTTGTAATTCCCTTATAGGGTCCCCATAAAGTTCTACAATTATAATATATTTGCGAGTATCTAATGAGAGCTGTTAATTTCTCGAAACAGCGTGTACCGGAAACTGATCAACATTCTGCTGCCCATTCCTGGCTTGTTATTTTTTTCGAACATTACATCCGCGGGTAATTTACACGTAAGTGACGAATAGCTTTTGTTGCGAAATTCAGCCTAGCGGAACGAACATTTTCCTCGAATGAGTTTTTAGGATGAATCATACTAACTGTTCTGAGAGCAAAGAACTTTTTCTGTGACCTCCCTAACGAGGCTTTCCCAGATATGTATAATGGTTATTACTTCGACAGTGATTGATGGGTCATTTCAAAATTATGGGGCACTTCGATGTCACACATGGTTTGTGCGGATACTATTTGTCCGAGGCACTTTATTTTTTTTGGGGGGTGTTATTATCGCCTAGCCTTACACGATCCCTTCAATCTGAAGTCAAACAGTTGATTAATCATTGATATATGAGATGTTAAGTACCCCAATTCTCATTCCCTACTCGTGTCACAAGGTGCAGATTGTTATGTTGTCTCGTAATTATGAAGGCCTTAACTCACGTTTAAAAACGTGACAAATTTGTTTCCAGCTTCAGTTAACTCTCCCCTACAATAATATTTGAGGGAAAATGGGAAATTTCATGTCTAGATCATACTTTGGTGAAGTTGAATGCCTGTCACAGACTTTTTTCTCATTACCTACAAACTTTTGGAATCCACTTCCCACAAAATGAAAAACGGATATTTCGTGTGGAAAAGAATGACTGGCAACACTGGTTCAACATGGCGACTTGAAGTTTTCATCGTTGGGCTCCCTAGTTGAAATGGACGCCTAGAAGAGTACATCAACTGTCTCCAGTCAGGTGCGTGGTTTTATAGTTTCTCATTCCATACAACACCCTCACTGATTGAATAATGTGTTTAACAAGTCAATTAAAGTCAGTAATTATGTGTTCCATCATCACCTTGGTGAGTGTTTTTTTTTAAATCTCAAAATCAGCAACAGGTGGACAGTATCAAGTAAAAACCTTCAAAACCTCAATCCCTACAACCTCATTCCCTACAATATGATGAATAGTTCCAATTTGTAGGGAATGAGAGTGGATTGTGGGGACTGAGAAATTAGTATTATCAGATATAAATTTATTGCTGAATTCATCTTACAATATTAAATTATCAACCATATCTCAATAATTGAGTTTTTGCAAGTCGTTGGTGGCCATTGTCGTGGGAGGTTTTGTTCGACCAGGTCTCAACTTCAATTTGTTTTTTCTTTGTTTATGTTGACATCGCTGGTGTAATCGAACAACACCCTATTTCTTTTATTTAAAAAGTTTCAGATTTCAAAATAGATGAGCTTGAAGTCGTCTTTCAAAAAAATGAAAAAAAAAAACAAGGGTCAACGTTAGTACTAACTAGAATTCTAAACGACAGTACAATCCAAGCTCTAATGACAATGCCCACTAACATCTTGCAAAAACTCACTATTAAAGTCACGGTATATTCCCCCCCCCCCCCCTTAATTAAGTCACACCGTCCTATTCATGGCTTTCATCTTGGCTGTTCTGAATTCCACTTCTTCTTCTTCCATAAAGTTACCATCGTAGAATGAGATTATTTGGGAGAAAATAAAAAAAAACGCTTTGAACGATTACAAAGGTTGATGATGGAAATAATAACACAATGTGGAATTTTCTTCAAAAATAATTTCGTTAAAACAATTAACCTAATTAAGATTTTTCGTGGTTATTTCAGAAGCGCATTTATGGCTCCGAAGAAGAAGCAAATTTCGAAGGAGAAATGGAGGGAGTACGCAAAGAAGAGAAAGGAAAGAATCAAGAACGATCCTGCTCTGGCACTTCTTGAAGCAGAAAAGGAGAAGAAGAAATATGTGAGGAAGAAAGCTCTAAAGCAGGTCAAATTAGTTAAGGAAATGACTGATCGGGAATTGAGAAAGCAGCGTAAGAAGTGGAGAGTGGCTTCGAAGAAGGCTTATGAAAAGAAAACAAATCAGGCTCGTCTTGAACAATTTTTGAATGCACAATCCCCCCCTGACAGTGACTCAGAACGAGACCCCAATAACCAACATATCGTTCGGCCACCTCAAGTCGATGGTCGTGTCTCTTCTGGGCGAAAAAAAGTGAAAAAAGGGAGGGCAAAGGGGGATCGTCTGTTAGCGAAGGAACGTAAAAAGAGTGAATGTTTGACAAGAGAAAAGAACAAATGGCGTCAAAAATACTATAGACTTAAAATGAAAATAGAGGAAGAAAGGAGTGATAAAAACTCTCCTAGAAAAGTCATTGCTGGAGTGATGAAACGTGGGGACAAGCAGGAAATTCAGCGAAAATTACTGTTCGGGGAAGCAGTTAAGCTCCATTTCAAAGAAAAATACCAGCGGCTATCAAGCAGAAAAGAAAAAAGAGCGTTTGGAAGAGTCCTAGCAGGAAATGCAAAGATACTTAAGAGATACAATTTACTTTCAGACCTTAAGAGCTCCCTTTCAAACAAACTCTTCAGAAATATCCGAACCAATAACACACAGTTAAAAGAGCGAGTGAGAAAAATTAACCATATGGTGAAAACGGACCTCCGTCTGTTTTATGAAGATGATGAAGTTTCGATACTGTGTCCCGGTAAAAAAGACGTTGTCACCAGGAAAGGTTTGAAAAAACAAAAAAGATTTCTAACTGATTCACTGAAAAACCTCCATGTTAAATTCCTCCAGAAAGTGGATTATAAAATCGGGTATGTTTCATTCTGCAAATTGAAGCCTTTTTGGGTCGTAGCCCACAAAGTTTCAGAAAGAGACACCTGCCTCTGTAAAACCCATGCTAACATTGAGATGTTTTCAACAGCTTTGAGCAAAGCCCAGATAATTGATAACTCAACTGCAAAGAATTTCGCTCGTCACATCTGCTGTGACATAAATAACGTTGACTGTCTACAGAGGCAGTGTGATAAATGTAAGAACCTGAACATCCCATACTTGGTCTTCGAAGAAAACGCCATGATCACCTATAACAAGTGGCAAACAAAAAGTGACACCTTCATTGGTAAAAATAAGAAACTTCAAACAGTGAAACACATTGTGAAGGAAAAAGTGACGATAACAGCTATGGAAGCTGTCGATTTATTTGAAGCCGACTACAAAAAATTTTTATATCACGAAGGAAATGCCATTCACCAATTTCATGCTATCAAGTATCTCAAAACAAGACTAAGTGAAGAAGAGGTCCTGATCCACTGCGATTTCAGTGAAAATTACTCCATAAAATATTCCTCTGAGATTCAGGCATTCCATTTCGGAGGAAGTCGCCAGCAGTTCACCCTCCACACATCCCAGATCTACTTTAAAAAAGATCCATATGGCAAAGTGACGTCCCAATCCATGTGTACGCTCTCCGAGTGCTTGGACCATGGCCCAGCTGCTGTGTGGGCTCATCTACAACCGATCTTAGAATTTGTCAAACACACGGTCCCAAGAGTTCGTGTTCTTCATTTTTTAACGGACAGCCCAGCAACACAGTATAGAAATAGAACAATATTCTTCCTTTTAGCGCACGCACTTGAACATTCCATAGAGTTCTCCATTGCAACGTGGAATTACATGGAGGCGGGGCATGGAAAGGGCGCTCCTGATGGAGTTGGAGGTTGTTTAAAGAGGACTGCTGATAAAATCGTGGCTCAGGGAGGAGATATCAGTAGCTTTAGGCGCTTTGTTGAAGTATTGAGAGACAATACAAGGAATATAATGATCAGGTTGGTTGAAACAGATGAAATCGAAGCGATGAAAAAAGTTGTGCCTCCATCTATTCCTCCCTTCCCAGGTACAATGAAAGTACATCAGGTTGTTTACGTGAAAGAGCAGCCAAACAAATTGACGATGAGACGGTTGAGCTGCTTTGACTGCTATAATTGCGAGCACTACCTGGTTGGAGTTCATAAAATGCCAAATGCTGAACCAGAGGAACAATACTTTCCTCGAGATGTTGACTGTGAAGTTGATCCAGCTTCGCCCCAAAGTGAACCTCCTTCTGCCCACAATGCTCAACCCTCGACGTCCACTGCACTAATTAGTGCCCTCTCTCCTGGAGACTACATTCTAGTCCAGTTTAAGAGCAGCTCAAGGAAAAATGCATCAGGTTTTCGCTATGTTTGTTGCATCGAAAAAATTAATAACGACAGCAGCTTGACTGTGAATGGACTTAGAAGCTTCAAAAACTCCACAACTCAATTTGTGATACAAGACAACGATACCTGCGTCATAAATCAAGAAGATATTTTACATGTTCTTCCAGAGCCAAAGTTTCTTTTGAAAAATCGCAAAATGGTCTTTTCATTCACATGTGAAATTGACGTGAGAGAGCAGTAAAGTACATAATTTCGACTTCCGAATATCAAATCCATTTTTAACTTAATTTGGGTAGGTTAAATTAGTAGGTACCTAAGAATTTGTGACACTAATTGATCGTGATCTCAATGCTTCCCTTTGAATGTATACGCTTTGTTTGGTGGAAGAAACTATAAGGTATAAGATTGTAATTCCGTTTTCTCCAATTTTCGTTACCTTCTTCGTGAAACATGATTTTTTGTGATAAAGAACACAAAATACCTATTAGTTTGTAATCCGAAAATTTAAAAGACTGATTTTTCTGGTATAGTCTTGAAGTTATAAGACAGATGTTGATAAATATGTATCTATTTTAACAAATAAATTGAGTTTATAATGTGTGTTCAATTCACTGCTTCTCATTCCCTACAAACAATCTCATTCCCTACAATGTGTGAAATTTAACCAATTTGTAAAATGTTTATATTTCCACTTCTACCAGGTAAAGTATTTGCCCACTCAAGGATGTTGTCAAGGGGACCCTATAGAACAACAAGAGTTTAAAAAAATATGAGATTCGACGTTTTTTTTTCTGAGAAACATACTACCCATGAGGTGCCCCATAATTTTGAAATGACCCTGATCTCGTGCAATATAAAATCGAGCGGAGTATCTCCTTTTGTGAAAGTTGATTTTTTATTACTTCTATCTCGTTTAAGAGGGTTGAAATGTGAAGTTTGTGAGCAGCGTCTCATTGTACTTGAATTCCAATTAGTAGTATTTAGCTGAATTTTGTTGACGAGGAACCAGAGCCTGAATACGGTACGCCACTGTTTGCTCTTTATCTTCTGACGTTCTGGCTAGAAGCTGTTATCGAAGAAAGGCTGACCAATATAAGATAGAGCGTGGGCTGGAATGATATCTTTTACTTTTTCCAGGAGGGAATACCGTTATGTGAAACGTAATGAGCCACAGGTAGTGTCTCTCGTTCCTGGAATGAAAGAATAGCTTGAAAAGGTTTTTTTAAATGAGGTGGAAAAGTACAAGTAAATTGTTAGAGTTAGAGTCCAGTGGAATGCCCTGACTCGAATGATTACGAAAGGATTTCATCACAAGGGATTTCAAGGGGAAGAATGTTTTACCCCGGTTCATTACGCTTATTGAATACATTCTCGTATTCTCATTGACAGATAAAATTCGACCTTTCACGCCTCAAAAAATGTTTTTTCAAAATTAGAAATGTCTGTCGCTTTAGAATGCTTTGAAAATCCTAACATCTTGCTCTAGTCCTCAATTCTAGCCCTAGTAGAGCCGATCCCAGCTTTATTGCCATAAACGTAAGAGAGGCGTGTTTCGAAAATGGGGTTATAGGTTTTCGGGGTCATAAGCGTGTAGAGTGACACTTCATACTAAATCTCATACGAATCAAAGACCGATATCCGCACTCCGGAATGGAGTAAGAGATTTGAATTTCAAAAAAATATGCTTGTTGTAAGAAAAAATTATGTTTTGTCCCCTTTTGGTTAGTTATGTTTTGGATTCTTTGAATAATCAACCTATGTAATCATGTTCTAGGTCATGGACTGGGAACTAGGCATGTGATGTATCATTTCCCTCTAAATTTTGGAGGCTGAACTCATTGAGATGAATTCCTGACCAAGTACCGCCTACCGGTGTTGGATTTTTGGGTACCTAGGCGTGTGGGTTATCATTTTCCCAACTAAATGTTGGACGGTGAGTCGATTAGAATGAGTCCGGGATACTCCACGCTCACTGTTTTCCCCATACCAACCATTGTGATGAATTTGCAGCGTTCTTATCCTATGAAACTACCTTCTCCAGAGACTCAAGAGTACACTCGAGATACGATTTCACACGCGAGCGAGATTCACCTAGAATACATAACCATTATAAATCATTTGCTGCGTTCTCCCGGACTTCAAAATAAACTTCCTTGTTTTTGGTCTTTTGGTTTGGACTTCCATGTTGATCATGTTCTTAAGTCTATTGAAAAAAAAAAAAAAAAAAAAAAAAAAAAAGTAAGTATCAGTCCGCCTTAAGTATAGATTTCTCGCCTGTCAAGTCAGAGACCAATTCTATTCCATCATCTCTACAAGAAACTAACACTCATTTAAAACCCCTAAAAAATACCAGGTGCCGAAACGATTAGTGGCAACGTTCTGAGATCAAACTTGAGAGAATCGCGCTCGCGGTGAAACGGCTTCGTAATCAAATAGGAATGAAAAACGTGAATGACTCCCTAGCACGCTACCACATCACATCGTTTTTCACTAACTGAGTGTTTCAAGCTGGAATATTTCAAACCCAGGAGCGGTTTTACTTCTGAGTAAAAATGTATATGAGACTTATCAAGCTTTATCGGTCTTGACTCCCTATTCGTCACTTCCTAGGGCGCTCTTGATTATACATCTAGGGACTCAATTGAGGCTAAAACTCATCATTAGTAGTCTATGTATGTATATGAATCTTCCTACATCTTTCATCGCTCTAAATTTAGTGTGTTAAGGTGTTGTGGGAGAGACGTGTTGACCCCTTGAATAAAGACGTGCACAAGAATGAAACAATAAGGATGCTTCGTGTAGTAGGTGCACCGATGTAGGCGTCGTTTATTCTCGAAAACTTATGATGCTAACAATTATTATTAATCGAATCAATGGAAAATATTCAAAAAATTGTCATGCTCATGATTTTTACAGAGTTCAAGAGTTTTAGAATACTGTAAAGTACCGACGATTTGCGCCAAACTGTACACGGCAATTTGTTCAGCGTGATAATCGGTATGATGGAATGGCCCGCTGGCAACAAAGAGAGGACCTTGAACTTAGGAGGCCGTTGCCCTCGCGAATTCGAAGTCTCAGAGCAGCTAGATGGCAGAACCGTTACATCGCAAAATCAGAGGCTACCACCTCCTAACGACCTAAAAATGCTTTCGGGTCTTGCGATGGGTGGAGCCATCTTTGAAGGCCAGAGATTAAAGAGTTCCTTTCGTCAAAGCCTCTCTCTCGATAAAGGGGTACGATTTTAAATCAACCCCTAAATCAACCCACTCGTATCAACTTAATAACTTCATGCCTGTGCCCTTCGTTCTTTGACCAGCAATTTTTCGACAAATCTCCGGACTTAAACTGACTCTAGCAATATGTTTTTGAACGATGACAAGGTCCCCTCATTCGATATGATTGTATCAAGCTTGTTGGAGATATGCAATATTTGTATGCTACAACTAGCGCGTGTGCAGCTAGAAAAGGCATTACAGGATTTTCTCTATTGTTCTAATTATTCTGTAGTATTGGATCCACCTTAATAGAAATTGGCATCGAAATAGGTGTATTCGTCAAATTTAATGGTAGAATTGCAGTCCCAGATTGCTAATCACGATTCAATGCTACATTTAAAGTGGATGCGTATTTCAAGTACATTTTACTTCGTACGTGATAAACGAGGCGTCAGGCTCGCTGATGCGCCTCATATCATAAATGCGGCTTACTTTTTATTAATAGGCTGTGTTGATCTTCTTCCTTGGAAATTCTTGAAAACTAAATGGACCGAAAGTGGGTGGTGACGCAGCCAGTCACGACCTAGGTTCACTTCTCCCGTTTTATGTATTTATGGAAAGCCCGCCGACTAGGAATACGGAGAATTCTCGGAATGTCGAAGCGCTGCCGCGGGAGGGGAAATAAAGCACATAATCTAATAGAGATCCTTTCACTTTTTTTTTCTCTCAAAGACAGATTGATATTTCTGTCTGGAGAATCTGTTCGCGTTGAATATGGACTTCAATCGCACCGAATATGTAGTTATCAGATATATTGATTAGGTGAGACAACCGTTGTTCCATCCTCATCCAATATGTCAGAGGAGTGGGAATATATCGAGCAGTTTGTCCACGCCCATCAGGCCGATGAGATCACTATTGTTATCTTCGAAATTGGTTGGATGGTAGCCAGGAGGAAGGTCAACGACTCTGATGGCCCCCCCTATATATACAACTAATTTCTGCCAGATAACCGCCTGTTATTAGCGATACGTGCCACAAGAATAGAAACACGTTTGGTCTGTATTCGGTTCCCTCGTCAGCGACATAAAAGTGATTGCGTCTGCCAACCGACATAAGAATTGATTGACTTAGTGGCCGTTCGCTTTCATGGGACCGCTATTTTCGAAGGAACGGTTTTACAACCGATTGTGTAAAAACTAAGCGGCTTGATTGGAAGTGTTTGGAGAATTTTGGAGAGTCTTTTCTATACGATTAGAAGGGAAGTAGTAAACACTTAAGCAAGATATGGCTGTTTTGAATCCTTTTTCAACTTGATTAAAGTATCTCAACAACAAAGTAATTGTAAATAATAAAGGTACAACTAATAATAAAACTCGTTGAATGAACTCATAGAGAAGAGAACAAATCAGATCCATTATCACATTTATGATCGATGCTGTTCAACATTTCTGGTAGAACGTTTCGAATTTGGTTCGTGCTTGAAATAGTATGTTAATGAAAAACTAACTAGATGAGGGATCGACTGATTGATCAGCTGCAACGCGTGAGCTCAAGCTTCAAGTACGTCTTCACGATTCAGAAGTGGATACGTACTACGATCTGCACGATCTTTCATCGCGTTCGTCATCTATTGCGTCCTTGTGTGTAATTAAGTAGTTAGATGTTACCCTCGTTTTGTGAGTACTCTGTTTACGAGGATATTATTCTCGCGATCATCGCTATGAGTCAAACCTACGTTACTGCTGAAAGTTAAATATAATTTTTATAGTTTCTCAGCTGCAACACCTCCTCCTACTTGGCGGAAGAAAATACGCAAGTGTAGTTTGCAAGGATTTTCCCATTTTATGGATCATTTATCTTTCGTGAAGACCTTTTAGCGGATAGACATTGCTTGCTCTTTGTAACTGAGATTTCATCAGAACCTACACAGTCGTTTGTCATGGGTTGATCCCTTCGAATTCTCCACGTCACCTCAATTTTACTTACTTCAGAGTACGATTTCTATGTGGAAACAATACTAAGTGCTTACCATTGTCCGGACTCAATCCAATCTATAGAACTGCCACTATCGCCCATGTATAATGACGAAAACGTTTCTAAAAATGGAGACGAGCATGAGTAAATTGAAGTGAATACAAACGGCGACAGTAATCAGAGATAACAGTAGAATATCTGGCAAAAACACTAAAAATAAACTTTTATCAGCAGAAGAACGAGGCTATTAGCAAACCGAAACGGAATAAAAGGATGCGGACTTTCCTTATAACTTTGGTATTACGAGGAAATCACTTATACGAATAAAAAATGACATGGTTTTTCACAATAACTGCCAATAGTTGGGGGTTGGTCAGTGCGCAAGAGCGATCATCACCAATCTTCAGGGCCTGACTTCATAGGTATGTTCTTACAAGGGTTGGAGGGGGGGGGGGTAGTCTATGTTGTTTGCATTGAGGATCTCGCTGATTTGATGGCTTCGAACCTAATGGTATAAAGGTATATCGTTTGGTCGTTATTGGATGGTTATAAAATTGTCATTATACAATTCATTTCGTATATAAATATGAGAGTTAATCATAAATGTGGGGTTACCGAAGAATCGATTACAATAGGAACCCAAAATTGTGATCACGTGATCAAAAATTCAATTGTTGATAGCCAAATAATTTAGAAAATGATGTAAACACGCCTGTCACCATAAGCTTGACAGGGCGTGCTAGGCCAAAACAGCGCTTGTTTAGCATGTTAGCAGCATGTTTAATCGGAGAAAAACCATTTAGGTGTGCAGAAGTTCAGTATTGACAAAGAATTCTTGTTGAACCCCAGATAAAAAAAAAAAAAGATTGTATCGCCACCAAATTCATTTATATCTGGTACGAAACATTACAGACAGTTCTCGTTTTACAACGAAGTTGAACGGATTATTTAGAGGTAGGTCAGCTAACCCGCAACTGTTTACAACCGATGTCAAATCCCACTACATTCTTTGTTTGTCTTTCACAAATAGCGCCTTTTCCCCTTTTGTTTGGTGCCTGACGCACGTAGACGGCCCAGATAAAATGAAAATTTCTGCACATCCTGCTCCTGCTCTTTGGTTCTTGGTAGCTATGTTGAATGGTGTTTCTGGTTGTTGGAGTGTAGATTATTGGGATGTAGAACTTTCTGGTGCGGAGGAGTCAAGATTATGCTCAAGTATATCGTCCATGAAATGAGAAGGTGTAAGTGTTGTATTTGATATTGCTAGAGCTTGATTTGCAAACTCTCCCAGGCGGAGTTCGCGTTTGTATTTTGATTTCCGACCGGATGCTCAGCACTAAACTATCCGACCTTACTTCACAGAAACTTTCTACGTGTTCCAGTTGCACAGATGTCCAAACCGTGTAACCGTATTGACGATTCACCACAGGGGGATGATTACCTACTATTGAGTGGGTTATCAGTGATACTGTTCTGAGTTGACGTTTGCAAATAACCTGAGATTTCTATTTCGCGAGAGTGACGCAAGTTCACGAGAATTTGTAGGAGTTACGCCTACGCTGAACGGCTGGTCTACCTACGCTGTGCTCTAGATCCTCTTGTGCGAATTCCTAATTGTATTGTTTGTCATTATATCTCATAAACCGACTTTCATCGCCGCAAATCAACTAATATTCTGCCTGATTATATCGATTGAATATGTGGTATCCCTTGTTATATTGACATCTTTGATCCCCAAATTGCAAAAGAGTAAATTCAATTTAAAAAAAAAAAGAAAAACAAAAGTAAAAGCGATGTATTGTGCCACTCTAGCTATCATTTACTTTACTCTACTCTGGTTGTTGCCTGTTCTTCCACCTGTAGGTGGGTGAGGTTCTTCTACCCTGCTCACGTAATGTCTGCCAGAAATTGCACCCACACAATTTTGATTATCAGTCGATTCTATAGCTTATAAGTGCGCCACCCAATATTTAGACAACGTGGGCACCCATAAATTCAAGATATAGCATATTCTTCAATAAATGATGAGCTACGACGAAATATTTTTTAGCGATTTTTTTTACAGGCCGCGCTAGCAAAGTGTTATTTCAAGAGTTATTGTTCCCCAGAACTACTTAATGAGCTGCTACCGCTATTAATAGGCTTCTTTCGTCCCAAAATAGTTGTTTGTCATGCTGTCCCACTGCTTTCCAAACCAATCATTCCCCCACTCGGTCTTTCGACAAGACTCAAGGTAAAAGCTATTAATAATTTTTAGTTGTGCAGCCCTCGTCAAATCCCCTTTTGATTTTTCGTGAAGTAGATAAAAATTCCACAATCTATCCGCCGATTCTATTTAGTATCTGGAAGTGTTCGGAGTTGGTCAGTTTAATGCTGTGCACTTGTTTCATGTTAAATCGTTATGTGAATGATGTAAAGCTGTGCTGGCGTTGAGAATCATGCTGGTGACCCATTCCCGTCTCTTTGAAGAACAGACGTTGTCGCGGATTCTTCAATAGCAGGGGCAGCTAAATTACCCAATTTAAGGTTTGTTCGCGATGATTGCTAAAAACAGTTTGAAATTGGTTTTGGGGCGTTTAAAAATTGACATGAAATAAGAAGAGCCTCCGTCAGTTTCGTCTACCCATTCCGGCGAGCCCCCCAAGCCGAATCCAGACCAGTTCAGCACGTTTCCGTGGATTCACTATCTGACCACATCCAGCCATTGGAAACGCGGGGTGAAAGAGATTGGAAGTAGATACATCCAAGATCGAATTGTGAATCATAGTACTGCCTCAACTAATTCAACTTACAGAAATTTGCCCCATTAGTTTTGGAACCTCTTCCCCTGGAATTTTTGGCTGAACCATAAATGAAACATATCCGCGCACCATTTCAATAGTTTTCAATTTCTACATCATTTTAATTTAATACTTCAATTTCTGCTTATTTTGGTCCCTAGAGTTCCAGGCTCTCTTCAATCCAGTTTGTATTAAACTAGGGTTCCATTTGGGAAAAAAGCTAACTTATATACAAACAATCATAGAACCGATTTCAATGAGTTTGCTCATTTGAGCCTGCGTATTTTTCGTCTAATATAATTAATTATTTTTTGAAAGTTTCTGTCTGGTGATTTGATTCTTGTCTCTTATTTTTCAAACCAAATTACGTAATCTGTGATAGTGCAAGTCATAATAATTACGACTTGTGCATGTTAACCATCTTTTGTTGTTGTGTGCAGTCTACGCGGCCCAGTGATGACTTCAGCCGGCGCTCTGCTGCTTCTGAATACCACTGTAGTCGCTCTTGTGATCTCTCTTCGCGAACTCCCCATGCCGTAGTCGAGCTGATCAACTCTTGATCTAGAAGGTTGTTGATATAATAAACCTCCTCCATCCCGTCAAGCTCTTCTGAAGCGATTCTAAGGAGCTGTGCTCTGGGTGGGAGGTGCTGCCAGAGAGGTGGCAGCGCCAGCCGCGACCAAGGCCGGCCCATATCACCTATCAGTATTGCCGTGGTGCCCGCGAGAGTTTCATCGTCTGTGTATTCGTTTCAAACCGTGCACCATTCCTTTGACTCAATATTGTTGTCACCTGCCGTCGAGATCTCAGTCAAGCCTCACGGCATTAGATTTCATGGTTCTCTTATGGGATTAAGCACACTCATGGGTACGTAAAGATTAATTACTGTTTTCAATGAAACACGGGTTTGTTACCTTAAAATTGGGAGTATTTACCTGTCACGGACCTTGCTAATTCCGCATATAAAGTATGTAGCCAGGCTAGTGCTTTTTGATGACTCGTCCCATCCCTGCTTTATGGCTGCTACATTGCAGCTCTTGTCCGAGTCTTATAGATGAAACTTGGCAACGTAGTTTTCCGTGAGAAGAATATGATGACACATATCGTCTTATCATAATAATGCGTCAAATTCTTCTGTTTTGGTTGGTTATTCCTTGAATAATCAACCTATGTTTGTATCAAGTTGATGTAATCCAACTTAGAACTTGCTCGCCATCACTAGAAAATATACACTCCGCCCTGGTCAATTTATAAATCGCTTTATACTGCCTTGCATTTAAAAGGTTGATCGCAAAGAATTACGGTGGTACGCTTGATTGATTTCCAACCTGATTCAGTGGTGTAAGATTGAAGGAAAGTTCCTGAAGAAAAAATTGTTATTCTTCAAAATCCTGCGGTTGATCTGAAGTATGTACGTATGTAAGGAAAAGCTCCATTTTTGATGCCATTCGAACCCTACACCGCGAATTGGTTGTGCTTAATGCATTCACACAGTCTAGCGATTGTTCCCATTGAAGCGATTTCAGTTTCAATTGTCAGCTCTCCTTTCAATAGACGACACGTGGACGATGACGTCAAGAGCCGAGAGATGCTCCGGCGAATGTAAGGCAGTTCCACGCACGTATAACCGACTGGAGTCAGATTGTCGAATCGGCGTATGAGCATTGAGCCTGCGGCCTAGTTTTTTCTGTCAGCACTCCTTCTACGAAAAAAGAAAAAAAAAATTTGGTTGATAAATTACTCCTATAGTCAAGTAGTTATTTACTATTTCACCTCGACAGAATTAGTTGTGATGATTACCGTTATTATGTTTTTGAACTTATCAATTTTATTTGTGTCGGTGTCAAATTCGATAAGAGCCGCTTGATAAGACCGCCGTGGAATTCTAATATCTGTCTTATAACGATATTTTATTTGCTCGATAACCTCTCGATATCTACGTCGAATGCGATGTAACTCGTTGACATGTCTAATAATGGGTTTCGGTATAGTTAATGTGGTTCTTTTAAAATTGGAATCGCACGTGGCTTTTATCAGAGCGATGCAATTGAGCCAGCCGATTACATGCACACTCCATTAAATGACTCTTCTTTGAGTACAGCCCGAGAAGTAAATTCTCCAAAGCTTTTTCTTCAGCAATATAAATTCCAAATTTATCATCAAATGAGTATACTGTCACATACCTGATCTTGGATCTTGCATGACGTGAATTTCTATCTGAACATTATGTATATTATGTACTCTTTGATATGCATGAACAGGTGTGAACATTACGTTGCTCTAATACGCCAATGCTGTTATATGGAATAAATGTTCTAAATTTAATTACTTCAACTCACGTTATCTCGAAAATACCTTGTCGTTTTTTTCATTAGTTTGGCGCAACGTTTCGCTCGTACTTGAGACCAATTACTCGGATAAATTTCAACAGAATGCAACTTTTTAATAACGCATAGAGCCCCCTTTGCCGCTCTAATCTTAGGTGCATATTCGCAATATTAAGCCCCATTATCCGCTGCCTCGAGCAATCATAACGGATCGAGGTGAGCCGAAGTTGCACATTTCGCAATCACCGCCTCCCTCACTTCAGCGACTATTATTATCCGGCCGTTATGTGGTCAACGAGTTCTTGCGTGAGGTTTTGACGAGCGAGTTCGATCACGAAGCGCGAAATCGCATGTGTGAGGTAAAGATCTGGAAGATAGGCTCTACTCTGCAAGAACTGAATCACCTCGATTAGTCGATTTTATGGAATGATACTCAAACATTAATATGATGAGGTTTATGGAGTGGAAGGGGGCAACACCTGTACGTTAAAAAATATGTGCTGTTATGAGTCTTTGTTGTGGCACGAATGTTATTTCAAGAAAACTGTGTAGAAAGCTCTGTTTGTTCATTCACGATTATCTACAATTAAAAAATTAAATTAAAAAATTAAAAATTGTGAAAAATTGCGAAATGCCGAGCTTGAGGGTGTATAAGTGTGTACTGGTGCGGGCTTCCTCTCTTGGTTATAATTTTAGCGCTTCATTCCCGAATGCTCATTTCCCGCAGAGATTCTCAAATTGATAAAATATTATGTCAGAAAATCGCTATTTATAACGATGATAAACCGTTGTAGACAATAATACGA
>CM033999.1:19231993-19290834 GCA_019603395.1 Cyrtorhinus lividipennis | reverse complement strand
GTAGTAGGTGCGTGATTCAAGAGTTGAAATTCTTGAGATTGCTACGAAAAACGCTGCAAATTCATTCACAGGGATTGGTTATTCCTCGGACCAGCAGCATGAAAACTCATTACAATCGAAGAAATTTAGTGGAAAAACATACCCTACTATGTCTAGGTACCAGACATCTCGAAAACACACATTTCAGATAGATACCCATTTTGACCCATAACCTCTTCCAGTAGGCACCAATCGTTCCGGGACCCGTCTTATTGGATTCATCTAAAAATCAAAATTTAGTCGAAAATGATACCCCACACGTCTAGATCGCCGAAAATCCATTATTCGAAATACACATTTTTCTACTTGATCAGCATTGTTCTAATGACCTAGGGTGTAGTAAACAGCTGGAGCGTCCGCACACAAACATCATTTTGTAGCAGCGTACTACTTACTTGTTATCGTACGGAAAACGTGAGCTCCTTACTACTTCATCTCCATCCCCTTCTCCTTCAATTACATGGACGTCGACTAATGCACTCGCCTATTACAGGAAATTTGTCTTCCCGGTATCGCCTTCTTCAGTTTTCCTGGAAACAAATAAATAAGCTTTATGGACTCTAAGCGATTACAGTTTCCTGTCCCATTCCTAGTTATTTTTCTCTCTCGGCCACTCATTGATGTGATAGCTTAAACGAGATAATGATTCTCTATTATCGTGCCTCAGCAGAGGCGGTAGTCACAACAGCCCATTACTAATCTGAGACGTTTTAATTAGAACAAATAAGCTGATTTCTGATTGTTTTTTAGCCAGTCACGATTGACCCGGCGGCTTGTTCATACATTCATGTCGACTTTTATGTTATTAAATTTAATTTCACGTTACGCAATACTCGACTTTTGGATTCGCCCAAAGTCTCTCAAGACACGAAAATGCTTGTTCCTCATGTTCGCTCTAATCTTTACTCAGAAGTTTACTACTAGCGCTAGCTGGTGGCAGCCACAATAGAGGGGGCCAGTTACCTTTATTAGCTTACTCAATACCCAGAAATAGGTAGGATGATTGTTTCTCCAACGACACTCAGGGTCTCCTCCCTCTAGATACCTTCAAAGCATATTCCTGTGTAGATATTTTTGGTTTATCACTAATCTCGTCCTTTGAAAATTTATCTACCATGATTCAATGTAGTCTTCGGTTTCGTAGGTTCTCATAAAAATGCGATGCCAACACCCAGCGAGAACGTATGCATCATCGCATGTTGCTTCATTTCGATCAACGTCATTCCGGAAACCAATTCGTGTTTCCCTCTGTTCGACGACTGTTGAAGGCGAATGACGAGCTCAGGGTGGCTTAGTATCCCAGTCTATGATTTCTCCCGAGCTGCTCCTCTTCGCTACAGGACGTCCCGACCCGCAAATTAGTCTGCGCAAATTATAAGGTTAGACGAGCTCCCAAGCGGCCGCTGCTCCAAGTACCGACCTTGGCTTCCACGAACTAATCGCCCGATGACTGGCCTCTTATTATACCAGTACCTAGATATACGAAACCTTTTGTTTTGTTGGGCGCTAAAAGTTACTTAGTATATCTTCAACTCATTCTCCGATCAAAAGGACTCAAATTTTACTGGATATCTCTTATCCGATTTTTATTTGCAGGCTGACGCTTAGTACTGCTGTCCGTATAGTTGATGTATTAATAATTTTTATAAATTCAATATCTGCTTACAAATATCTGGCGTCGGTCCGTAAACCCCCTCTATTACCACCTCATGAAGAATCAGGAAATATTGAGTACCTATTAAAAACTAGGTAGGCACTACTATAGCCATTATTGTTACTGCGGCCGTTCAGCGGAATGGTTTATTCATTGTACTTTGGTTACGCAACACGCTCACGCAAAAGAGTAACTGCATTTAAAGGATATAAATGCCTCGAAAGTTCGATTCAATAAATTACTTGAGAGCTCCTATCCTTTGGTAAAACAACCAGTTTTACAGAGCCTGAGGTGGTTTAATCGTCTGGAACGCGCGATCCTCGAACAGAAATTATCTTTCAACGAGCAAGTTCAGAGAGCTGGTTCCGAAGCATTTTTATTTTCGTTTCACCTCGTTCAGGTTTGGAGTGCCGTTGTTTCAAGAGCGGTTTTTGAACGACGGAAGAAAGTCGATCGTACAAGCTGGACCACACTTTAGATAACGGTAACTCCCACCCCTTTTATTTCTCGCCCTGTGAAAAACATTGAAACTTAGTTCAAGTTAATCCGTAGGTACATTTTTGCTGATTTTTTAATGATCTCAGGCGACGCCTGGAGCTAAAAGAGGTATTCGATCAAAGGACTAAAATGTCGAACTTGTGTTTCAGTGTAGTGTGACAAGCCAAGAGGGGTGAATGTTATTAAAAATGAACCAACTCGTACTGCTAAAGAAGTTGCTGTTTTACAGAATAAAGATGATTCACCTCATCACAACATAGCGTCTAGAGGATTGAGTTCCTGTTGCGAACATCCCGTAATAATATCTAACCTACATTACGGTATATGATCATTCTTCAAATAATCGCCCTGTTCTTTTATTACTAGGGTTGCTCAAAAAGGATATTTTGCATTTCAAACGCGCAGTTTTCTGCAGAGGGATGGCAGTGAGTGGAATTGCCCCAACCGGAGGCAAAATTTATTTCAGAAATTTTAGGGGACCTGGGTATATGGGGTATCATTTTTGACTAATCAGACTCTGAATCGATTGAATCGTTGTTGTAGACCAATTGTGGAGGCAGGGCATGGGTTAAAATGGGTATCTAAAAATTGTGTGCACTCTTAAATTGTATCATATATATTTTTTCTATTGGGGATCTACCTTTCCATCTAGACCAATATGGGATATTTTGCAGCGTTTTTACCTATTATTGAGTTATAAACCTTCCATGAGAGTTTTTAAGGAGAGAGTCTAACATGGAGACATGATGCGAAGAACAGAAGTGCTGATAGTCATTCGAGGGGTATGGAGGGAGAGCGATGAACGCTCCTGTTCCCTTCCGCCTTTCCTTTCTCTCAGGTGAACCACTCTTACTTTATGAAGTAGGTACCTCTTCTGTGTCAAGCACCATCACAAGTAGCCTTATATTCTTCGATACTGCCTCAGTATCTTCGAAAAAAAGTCGGACCCGCTCTCGGCTACGCACCAATAAATTGACCCTTGCTCCTGGTTGATTTATTCTAGCCATTCTGCTTACTTCAGCGTTTGTATTTAATTTTGAGAACATACTTGTAAAGTTGGAGACGCTTTCATTCAATGTGCAAGTCTGCAAGCTGGCAAACTCTGGGGAAGATTCGCGCACGAAACACCAATTTTGTTCACTTCAACCTCACATTTTATTAATGGTCCTTTAAAAGTAGACGAGAGTCTACTATGAATGAGTGAGTCATCTTGCTTGAACGTCTTTCCTTCATGACTACCATAATGTTCCTTCTTCGGGGAGTCAATGCTGTTTTGTTGCCCGCGAATTTTATTTGAATCTCGAACAACTTCCGATCAGTGACAAGCCATTTCGTCTCCTGTTAGTTGGCTAGCACGTCGCCAAGACGGTTTTCAATTCTATTTTCATCTTTGAAAAATCAGGATGGGAGAGGAGGGGTGGTGGAGAATTATATTTCTAGCCGCTATTCCTCTCTGCTAAATCCGTCGTTGGCAGTCTAATCTTAGTATCCCCGGTACGGGATGTGGGCGCTTTCGGGGGTTCGATTTTTAACTTGTTTACCCGGAAATGGATAAGTGATCTTATATCCACAGACGTTCGTTCGTGAAAATAGCTACCAGGTACTAGATGGCTCCTATTCTTTTACCTGAAGAGATTCTTACTCCGTCATTTTTGGTTACTATTAATTGTTTTGTCCGCGCTGCATTGGATGACTCCATTGATACTAGTAAAACTGATGATGAGAGCGAGTCCTGACGATTTTGGTAGGTTATTCCTTGAATAATCAACCTGTTTTCAAGCAAATGTCGACATCTCCGATTTGCCCCAAAATTTTTTTTCTGAGCGTTCAAGATGTCTCGATCAGAATAAGCAAATGTCCACGGTTTTGGTAGAAGTCACTTTTTTAAGAATCAAATAATTTGCCCAGAGGGTTTAGGAGTTTCCGTCTCTAATTGGTCCTCGAAACTTTTCAGCCCATCGGACCAAATGGGTGGGGGGGATGTGTTTCCCGGAAATTCCCAAAAATGGATTTTAGGCAATCTATTCGTGTGGGGTGTCTTGTTCGACTAAATTTTGGACGCTCAATTAAAGTGGAATGGGCCAGGACACGCCACACCCCCTGTTTTCCCCATTTCCCCCATGTTTGACATTTTTTCACGATTTAGGCGTGTGGGGTATCGTTTTCTTCTAAATTTTGTTGCTGAATCGAGTCTCTATGCTTCTGTCCGAGGATTTGTTTCTCTTTAGTGTCGTGTGGATACGCATTAAAAACGCTGCAAATTCTTACACACGGGTTGGTTATTTCTCGGACCAGGCGACTTATTTCTTCAACATGGGGAAAATGGGTGAAACAGTGGGTCCCGGACCCATTTCAATCGATTCAGGGTCCAAAATTTCAGATTTTTAGAAAAAAATTTACTTTGAAAGTCGGACATTTGCTAATTTTGATCTAGACACCTTGAAACTTCCAGAAAAAAATTTTGGGTCAAATCGGAGATTGACTTTTTGCATGAAAACGTAGGTTGATTAATCAAGGAATAACTAACCAAAAACAACGCGCAAATAATAACCTGTAGTATACATATATTTGAAATGATTAGCTCTTGGTCCTAATTGTATAAATTCATCATTATTGTATCTTAGGTCAGCTCACATTTCCCTTCAAATCAGACTGGGGCATGGTAAAGAACTGAGGAAAAGACATTATATTATAATTGAGGGTTTGTACTGAACAATGGATGTTCTATTACGAAGGCCTTTATAAGCATGGTTCATAATTATAAGCTGCTCTCGTCGGCCCCTTTAATTCAGAGAGGCAAGACCTTCCTGCGAATATGGGACTGTATACCACTGAATATTTTTCCTGTTTTTTTACCGTTGTGACGCAACTGCTCAAATGCGCAATAACAATGAACGGGCTCAGATGATCAGAAGACGCATAACTTCATAGATAGTCTATTGGAAATTGAACGTACTCATAGAATGGCGAAACGCATTTGAGCGCGCGTTGTTCAATGTTGTTTGTTAATTTTGCTTGGGAAGCATAATAATTTCATCATTTGTTTTATTATTGTAATTGCAATGGTACACCCTCTCATTGTATCTGATTAGAGATTATTTAGCACTCAGCCTGCGTTCGAGTCCAATAGCTTTTCCAGCCCGATCGAAACTAGGCTGGGCATGAGTAAAAGTGTGTATCTCGGAAAAATGTCCGAGCTTTTTTAGGTCAAAAGCCTGATAGATTTCCTATACTGCTGAATTTTGGCCGCTGAATTGATTAAAATAGGTTTGGGACTGATTGACGACATGGCATGCCATTTGAGAATGTAACCTACAGAAATGGCCTGCACTCGATAAATCTAATCTTCAGCTTGTATGGTTCAATATTCTGTCTTCCTATCAGGTAATGCTAATACCGGAAAGTCTACGTTAGACGAGCTGTAACAACTCTTAGGCCCGTCAACGGCTGTCTGGATGGAAATAGAATATTGAATATTGGAGGTGATAATCGTACTTTGTTATTGCGATTTACTATTGAGGAGAGTGACAGCCGTCAATTGTTCAACCTTGATAGTGATATCCTCACATAGTCAACCCGTTATTTTGACGATAGCTGAGAGACCACCCATTCCCATTCCATAGCTTTCTGGCGATACCTAGCAGAATGAGCTTGAAGAGGTGAATAGTCGCTCGATACTGGTAGTCGCCGTCGAAATGATTGGAGAAATGATCATACCTTTTCCCATTTCAAACCTCCATGAATTAAATTTGGATTTGATTAGTCATTGATTTAGGAGTCAACGAATAACGCATCAACATTCGCATGTTCGCATTCGCACTTTTTCGGCTTTTGGACGTACCTGTAGAATAAAACAACTTCTTAAACGAATATTCGCTCTATTTTTATTTAGGGTTGGACTGTCTCTTCCATTTGATACATAAATTGACAGAAAATTAAGAATCGTCGTTATCAGCGAGTTGATAGGTGACACTGTCGCAAGAACAGAAGGTTAAATAAGGCACCCTCCAATCGTGGTTATCAGCATCACGATCCTAATAGTATCACGTGGAGATCCCATGATGTGTTAACATTTCACAATCCTTGCCAATGTTTGTTACCGATGTTTGCGTTATGCCTAGAACAGCAAAAATGGTCTGTCTTTCACGGAAGGCCAAAGGAGCGCCGCGACCAAAATATCAGCGTCATAAGAACGACTGGTACATGTGGTGACGTTTTCTCGTGCTGCACGATGGGGTGCGCTTCTTCATCTCAAATCTGCGCTTCTAATCTAAATTTAACAATGACGAGAGTTAAACGAGAAAAAGGACCCGACCACATGGTATGGGTCACATGCTGGATTCCCTTTTTTGGGGGCAGTTGGCGGCACATGTGAATCAGTACTTTCCAATTGCGTTGTTGTAGTCGTTAGAGAATTGTTCAGTAGAATAATGGGATTGGCAGAATTGTTGGTAGGTACGTCGATTTCGGCTCGCTCTTTCGGATGAAACGCAGAAAGACGCTGTAGGTCGTACAGGAGAGGGCCCAGTTGTGGTTGGGGCAGGTTCAACATTCCATTGAGGAGAATCCCAGGTCCCGGTCTCAGGTACACCCCTTCCAGACCCTCATTGATGGTGGGGATTCACATTAGGGGGCGTGTCTCACTACATCTGTCTCGTAGACAGGACTGCGAGGTCCTTGCAAGAAGGAACTGTACCTTCAACATACTAATATCACGTGAGTCGAATGAGGTCGTGAGATGAATTTATATTTATTGCAGAATTGAATGAAGAAGTCGGGTTGCAGGATATGTTCATGAAGTAAAATGCAACTACAAACATTTTTTGAATTATCTCCATCGAAGAGACGTCATTTGAGAGGTTTAGATGGAGTGGAGGACATAGTGCTTCCATAGAAGTAAGCCAAGTTTTCACAGGGGATGCCATCATATTTGGCCGGCTGGCTGAGGGGAGCATGCATTCAAAGTTCGGATTTATTACTTGTATTCGATCGCCGTACGCGGACTGAATGCTCCCAATAGAACTACCTCCTAGATGATAGTTTTCGCACACAATTCAACCCGTTCCTTGGGACGGGCCTTGGCAAGCGACAAGTATCAGGGCCGTACTTGATCGATCCTCCGCCGGACCCTTAACTCTCCCTCTTTCTGTTCTGTAATATCAAAATCACCTCCACCAACTTTTCGCGACCCTCCGCGGGCGGTAACGAGTAAGTTTACTTCGGTTTTTTAACCACCCTATTCCAGCTAGAATCCTTCTGTTACTTTCATACAGCTTCTTTCAAACAGCTCTTCAACAATACCACGTGATTTCAGGTTTTTCTTTCCCCTTAATCCAAACGTCCTTTCCTTGTATTTTTTCTCCTGACGCTTCATGCATTCTGGATACCATCGACTTTATTGGAAATATCCATTCCAATGTTGTCCCGATTGTATGATCCACCATTTCTCAGCAGAATTTTCAAATAATTTTACTTCTACCCTTCGAGAGAAAATGTTGTGATTTCCGAACATGCTTGAATAGGTGACCCTCCCGCCGTTGTCCGGTAATAATTCAGTCTTTCACGCGTCCCGTCCAACTTGAGGTTGGGTCAATCGCTGCAGATTGTTATTTATAGAGACCCCGGCCACGTGAGGTTGCTCTCGCTCCCCCCCCTCGAGTCAAGTTCAGCCACGATGATATCTACTGGCAGCATCACTTTGATCGGTCTGCCGTTCTTTTAATCCCATGAAGCATACCCGTAAAGTTCGTTGCGTACCTAGTAATTTGTGAAATTCGGTATTTAACAAAGTAGCCATTTTAACTCTGAAACTATCTTATTTCCGGCCTACCTAATCCGAACTTACTACCCACTTTTATTTAATTGATTTTAAAAACGCAATCATTGAAGTACTATGCGAGAAAACCGGTACATCTAATAACAGTCAGTATTCGTTCTCGTCCAAGGAAACATGTTCAGTACGGTGCCAAAAACATCAATTTGTCGTATTGAAGTTCAAAGTTTATTGCAGTGTCGTACATGAGCAATGTTCTTAAGTCAATTCGAATGGGAGATTGATTGAATGTCAGCGTGTTACAGATGATGTACGATTACCACGTTTAACCTTCCGTGAATAAAAACAGCCAACATACCTAGATCTCTGTTTTCAATTTATTCAGTCCAAATTCAAACGTCTAAATTCCGTTAGGATTGGGGCGTTTTGCTCGTACGAAAACTTGATTGGAAAGGACTGAAAATAATTCAAACCGGGTCGGTTTTTTCTGACTTTGAAATGGTAATTCGCGATAATAGCTGGGTAGGAGCTGGCAGATGTAGGATCATTGTTGCGGCCCGCAAGGGAAACGCAAGTTCACTGACCCTGTTCTGAATAAGTAACTATCAATTTCGCATGACAGCACGAGGGCGAAGATGATTTCATTTAGTATTCTGTTTCTTTTTACGGACGGGACAATAAAATGGAAATCTCTTTTTTTCCTTTCGCAAGCGCTAAATATTTGAAGTGAAGTGCGGTTGCTTGATCTTAATTTCCCTCAACCCCCAACGTTGGTTTTATTTTTTAGCAATCGGTTCTTCTTGATTTTACACAATTAATGAAAATAACTACTTTTTTTTTTTTTTTGTTTTTTTTTTTGTTTTTTTAAATATGATAACTTTATTGTAATTTTATATTACATTCCAGTTCTGCGGAGATATTATAATAGAGGGGTTACCCCCTGGTGTCACATGTTACGGGGGTACTATCCATTGATAGTCCCCGTGATTCTTACATAATGATAATTGCTTAAATAACATTGTGACTAGAAAAAGAGTCCGACAAACATTCAAAAATAACATATTGATTTGGGTTTTAATTTTAATAGGAATAATTATAGTTACTAGGAACAAAATGAGTTGACAAATACGTTGAACGAGAGTTTTATGTAAAAATAATTATTATAGTTAATAGGAACTGAAGGGATAAACAAATAGATGTGAATGAACAAATATTAATAAATAAGTATGAACGAAAAAAAAAAATAATAATAATAAGTTGAATGAGTAAATAGGAAATATGCATGCGAAAATAGCTACCGTCTTCGAAAAATGTCAATGCCACGATGTTCAACCCACTGGAGCAACCAATCGCTCCAGGTTCGCTTGAATAAAATACGTGGTTTGCCTGAATAAAATGAAACAGTTCAGCGTCGAAAAAGGAAAGATACTACGTCAGTGAAAATAGAGTTTGAAACATCGGTTCGCCTGTTGTAAATGAACGACGCAATGCTATTCCCGCACCAGAAACCCTTGCTGTAAATTAGTCGACGGGACTTACCTTGTCGAAAGGAAGAAGTTATGGGAATTCTAATGAATGGAAATGTTTGGTGGGGCATTCCGTCTAAAGTAATGTATTTCGAGAAGAAGTACGATTAATGTCACTGAAAGAAAACCGCATTGGTCTCCGATACAGCTCATTTTTACTGAACTAGATTAATTGATTTGTGAGTAGTAATGTACAATAGTATCTGAACATCCGCGCAAACATCAGTAACGAAAATAAACGGCAATGAATTGAAGATGGTACGGATGATGAGTGAAAAGTAATAATACAGTCATACAACGATTGATACAGGGAGCCCATAGCTGAGCAGAGCTGCGAAGAATATTCTGGACATAATGTTAATATCATATTTATATTATTAGCACCAACGTCTCATCTTCGTTGATTTGTATTATCAACAACGTCTAGTGTTGTTAGCACCTACAGCCACGACATATCCCTCCGCCCCTTCGAATATTCAACGTTAATTCCGTTGCCACCAGTTTCCGCACTCGGCAAATCCGGTTGGTATTGAAAAAACCGGCGCGGAATCGTCCTAATTATTATGTAGATTCATACAGCCTGTCCCCGGAGTCACGAAAAGACCCCCGCATTAGAAATAGGTATCGAAGCGGTCAGAGTGATCATATTTTACTCCACAGTTTCGCTCGTATTTTGTGTACAGACGGCTCAGGGCTCGTGTGTCCACGAGGTCACTGCATTAAAATTGAAAGATCTTTTTTACTAGCGGCAGAAGATTTTTTTTTCTTTGTAAACCCATTTTACCCCATCGAGATGAATGATTCACTATTTGCGATCCAAAGCGGATATTACTGGAAATCCACTGATTACATTTCCTGCTGAACGGCCTTCATTACTATCGAGTATCCATTGATTGAACTCATTGCTTCCGGGTTTCATCCGTATCCAACATGATTAATCAGTACCAAGGCTGTATTTAATATTTATGTTGGTCGAATGACGCAGTTGGCTGTCATAACGGTGCGCGTACCATCTGCGGCAAGCATTCCTCATCCTCTGGGCCTTGGCGTTCCTTTCCCTTATGAAGAGGTTTACTGCTCAAATGAGAAAGGCACTGGGAAATCTATTAAGATGTCCGCGTCGTACCTTAGATTTTGTTCCTGGCCGAAGTGTAAGAGGTTAATCTTCGGACCATTTTTCGTTCTTACTTTCCACACCACCGCGACATTAGAAAAACATTGCCCGTCTAGTGTTGAAGAGTGTTAAATTTTCTGCAAAAGTTAGTAAACATCCATCAACAGTAGCATTTACTGGGCCTCAGGATGGCAAAGTTTGAAGAACATGATTTGCAACTACTTGAGCTTACTGAGGTTTGCAGGGTTCTAAAACATGTACCCTTCAAATTGGCTAATTTTGAGTGCCTTTAGGCGATTAAGAAGAGTTATTTCAGGTTGATTTGGCGTATTATCGTACCGCTATTTCCACATCCTCATGCTGAGAGACGCAATCTTTTTCCCTATTACGGCGATTGTTGATCGCTATGAACCAGAATATATCTCATCAAGAGCCACTGACATTAACTAACGATGCGATATAGGCTCTTCTAGGATGTGGAGTCTTTCCCCCAAAAAAATATCTGAATAGCCTGTTTTTCTTCTCAAATATACTCTATTTATAACCCTTCCCTTTAGACTTTCAATTGATTAACTGACAAAGTGGCTTCCATTAGAGAGCTGCGGGTCTGGGTTAGCGTGACTCGAAATGAATTGCGCAATTGCCTGGCTTCACTGTCTTTCTCGCGAGATGGATGTTATTTATATCCTGAAAACCGCTCAAAACCTCATTCTATGTCACTAGAGAATGGCTGCTTGATAAGGATAGGAGGAGGTTCTTATAAGGTGACCTAAGGAGCTTTCTCACTCGTAATTGAAGAGTCCGAAATTCCATTCCTACAAAGGAATGATCCATAAAATATCTTCATTTCTTGAAAGCTGTCGTAAATTCCTTTGAAGTCTTGGAATTTCGCTTACGAGTTTACAAAAAATATCAATTGTCTTAATACCGCAATATTGGAAGAGAATGATATTTGTCTATTAATCAAAAAGTGGGTTCGCTCCCGAAACCGCCAAAATTATCTCTTTTAAACATAACGGAGCAAATAATTAAGAAGAGTACAGGATTATTTATTTTAACAAGGCTATCTACTTCTACACATCAATCCTATAATCAACATTGAATTCGTTTCGGTTTCTCTTCGCGCGTCGAATGTGCTCGTCGTTAATTCATTTTAGAGCTTGTTCGTCGTATTGTTGGCATCCAAGCGGGCTGTTACGCGCGAGATTTCACCGTTTTATTGTTACCGAATTTCATCGTCAGAACGAGAATATGAGCTGGGTTCCATCTGCCGTTGACAGTTCTTGTTACCTGACATGATGAGTATTCAGTGTTTCCTAGCTTCCCCTTCGCAGTGCGGTTACCGGGCGTATGGAAATATACCTTGCGCTGTTAAATTCTGTACTGAACTGTGTCCTCTTATTTAGAGAAGTGGACGTGGCGATTCTTTGCAGTGTAGCCTGCATTATACATTGAGAAAGGGTTGAACTCCAATCGTTTTCGAGAAATTATTCTTGCACTGAATAGGATACTTGTCTCAATACTTCCGTATTTTAAAACCGATAATAAAACGTTCCTTTTTAAAACAGTTTGGGGAAAAATTACATTTGGTCTGTTCGTGAGACGCTTCTAAGTAATTTTGGTCGGCGGGCAGTACGAGTAGGTACAAGCGAGTATACTGACCAACAGAATGTGGTTTCGATTTACAGAACCTGGGTTATAGGTTGTTGAATAGTCGATGTTATTGCACCGAAAAATAAAATCGATTGGTTTATTGATCAAACCGGGACTCTTCGGGGGTCCTTTCTGAAAAAGACCCACAATTCCTTCCTAAATTTGGTCCCATTGAGCTACCAGGAGATGCTTTCGGGTTTATTTTTTGTGGTCAGCCCGTCTCTATGGCCCCAAAGAAGTACTGATGAGGTTTGTTATTTTTCTTTTCCTCGACTTCACAGACTGTGTACAGATTGCTTCATAATTTTTTCGCGCCGAACCTGCGAGACTATCACATTTATTCTCGAATACATATGAGCCAGATAATTTCCTTCAACGCTTTTGTGAATACCCGAATATTATATAATCTGAAAGACTATGATATAAAATTGGACGGTGTGTGGTAAAAAAGTTCGTATTGATCTTTATCTATTTCCCAACCCTCGTCTCACCTCAAAATTCCACCCCCTTAGCATTCTAAACTACTCCACGGTCCACTGTAATGGTTGTCTTTAATTTTCAGGTGAGCATACGAATATTTGCCAGTTTACCAGGACAAAAGCGGCCGATGAGAGTGAGTCTTTCTTTCGTTATCGTGATTATTGCTATCAATGAGGCTGTATGTTCAGAATGATCCGTGACAGTGCGCTGAATTAGGGTTACAGCGATAATTTTCATTTTGAAACTTTCTCAGAGTTAACTCTTAAAATTGGTGGTGATTATTGATATCGTATGGTTTTCCTGTCGATGTTGTATCTAATAATATATTTTTCATAACTCGGCAATTCTTCAGGACGTAGGTGCCGTTTTAAACTTCGACAAAAAACTGAGTCCTACGAAAACTGGATATATTCGAGTAAATTACTCTCCAAATTTGGGGCCGTCTTAGTGAATATATTCTTTGAAAAACAGCTGTTGATTTGCAGTTGAGCATTACTTCCTGTTGTGTCGTCTTCAAATTGCAATAGTGCGCGATCCAAAGATTTTAATTTGAAAGAGCCTTTCACATCGGTCTCCTTTCTTTTACGTCCTACAGAATAAACAAGTAGGTTTTCCAGCTATGTAGGAGATAGTCAAAGTCTTCCGCTAGTATTTTAAAATGCAAATTAAGTAACAGAACGAGGACAGCGTCTCAATATAGTGGGCACGATGCCAGAACCTATAAAGGCCCGCGTGTAGGAAGTGGGTTCGGTCCCCAACAGAACGTAATATTCTAAATAGTGATCATTCTGGTGGGGAAAATAGTCGTGACTAAGAGCCCGAATTTCAAGGACAATCGACCCTGAAGAGGCTTCCGTTTGTCCTAAACCTAGGATACCTCTCGGGTTGGAGAATCGGAAGTTTGAATAATCCGTGAAGGGCATTTTCGAAAAAGTTGGTTAGTGGGATAGTAGACTAAGTAGTAAGGTAGACTGTTAGTCTTGCACAGTTAAAACCCTCCTGTTTTTTCGCCTCTCTCTCGTGCAATGACAGTATCTTTGAGGAATTTCGTTACGGTCAGCGAAAAAGGATGTATTGCGTTGTTCCGTTCATAAAGAATGTAGGTAACTTCATCTTCTGACTTGTAATTCCCTTATAGGGTCCCCATAAAGTTCTACAATTATAATATATTTGCGAGTATCTAATGAGAGCTGTTAATTTCTCGAAACAGCGTGTACCGGAAACTGATCAACATTCTGCTGCCCATTCCTGGCTTGTTATTTTTTTCGAACATTACATCCGCGGGTAATTTACACGTAAGTGACGAATAGCTTTTGTTGCGAAATTCAGCCTAGCGGAACGAACATTTTCCTCGAATGAGTTTTTGGGATGAATCATACTAACTGTTCTGAGAGCAAAGAACTTTTTCTGTGGCCTGCCTAACGAGGCTTTCCCAGATATGTAAATTGGTTATTACTTCGACAGTGATTGATCTCGTGCAATATAAAATCGAGCGGAGTATCTCCTTTTGTGAAAGTTGATTTTTTATTACTTCTATCTCGTTGTGAAGGTTGAAATGTGAAGTTTGTGAGCAGCGTCTCATTGTACTTGAATTCCAATTAGTAGTATTTAGCTGAATTTTGTTGACGAGGAACCAGAGCCTGAATACGGTACGCCACTGTTTGCTCTTTATCTTCTGACGTTCTGGCTAGAAGCTGTTATCGAAGAAAGGCTGACCAATATAAGATAGAGCGTGGGCTGGAATGATATCTTTTACTTTTTCCAGGAGGGAATACCGTTATGTGAAACGTAATGAGCCACAGGTAGTGTCTGTCGTTCCTGGAATGAAAGAATAGCTTGAAAAGGTTTTTTCAAATGAGGTGGAAAAGTACAAGTAAATGGTTAGAGTTGAGAGTCCAGTGGAATGCCCTGACTCGAATGATTACGAAAGGATTTCATCACAAGGGATTTCAAGGGGAAGAATGTTTTACCCCGGTTCATTACGCTTAGTGAATACATTCTCGTATTCTCATTGACAGATAAAATTCGTCCTTTCACGTCTCAAGTTTTTTTCAAAATTAGAAATGTCTGTCCGCTTTGAAAATCCTAACATCTTGCTCTAGTCCTCAACTCTAGTCCTAGTAGAGCCGATCCCAGCTTTATTGCCACAAACGTAGGAGAGGCGTGTTTCGAAAATGGGGTTATAGGTTTTCGGGGTCATAAGCGTGTAGAGTGACACTTTATACTAAATCTCATACGAATCAAAGACCGATATCCGCACTCCGGAATGGAGTAAGAGATTTGAATTTCAAAAAAATATGCTTGTTGTAAGAAAAAATTATTTGTTGTCCCCTTTTGGTTAGGTATGTTTTGGATTCTTTAAATAATCAACCTATGTAATCATGTTCTAGGTCATGGACTGGGAACTAGGCATGTGATGTATCATTTCCCTCTAAATGTTGGAGGCTGAACTCATTGAGATGAATTCCTGACCAATTAGCGCTTACCGGTGTTGGATTTTTGGGTACCTAGGCGTGTGGGTTATCATTTTCCCAACTAAATGTTGGACGGTGAGTCGATTAGAATGAGTCCGGGATACTCCACGCTTACTGTTTTCCCCATACCAACCATTGTGATGAAATTGCAGCGTTCTTATCCTATGAAACTACCTTCTCCAGAGACTCAAGAGTACACTCGAGATACGATTTCACACGCGAGCGAGATTCACCTAGAATACATAACCATTATAAATCATTTGCTGCGTTCTCCCGGACTTCAAAATAAACTTCCTTGTTTTTGGAATTCCATGTTGATCATGTTCTTAAGTCTATTGAAAAAAAAAAAAAAAAAGTAAGTATCAGTCCGCCTTAAGTATAGATTTCTCGCCTGTCAAGTCAGAGACCAA
Organism: Cyrtorhinus lividipennis; assembly: GCA_019603395.1. Lineage (NCBI taxonomy): Eukaryota > Metazoa > Arthropoda > Insecta > Hemiptera > Miridae > Cyrtorhinus > Cyrtorhinus lividipennis. Next base: position 19,275,213 of record CM033999.1, on the reverse strand, counting down.
TTCTATTCCATCATCTCTACAAGAAACTAACACTAATTTAAAACCCCTAAAAAATACCAGGTGCCGAAACGATTAGTGGCAACGTTCTGAGATCAAACTTGAGAGAATCGCGCTCGCGGTGAAACGGCTTCGTAATCAAATAGGAATGAAAAACGTGAATGACTCCCTAGCACGCTACCACATCACATCGTTTTTCACTAACTGAGTGTTTCAAGCTGGAATATTTCAAACCCAGGAGCGGTTTTACTTCTGAGTAAAAATGTATATGAGACTTATCAAGCTTTATCGGTCTTGACTCCCTATTCGTCACTTCCTAGGACGCTCTTGATTATACATCTAGGGACTCAATTGGGGCTAAAACTCATCATTAGTAGTCTATGTATGTATATGAATCTTCCTACATCTTTCATCGCTCTAAATTTAGTGTGTTAAGTTGTGTTGACCCCTTGAATAAAGACGTGCACAAGAATGAAACAATAAGGATGCTTCGTGTAGTAGGTGCACCGATGTAGGCGTTGGTTATTCTCGAAAGCTAATGATGCTAACAATTATTAATCGAATCAATGGAAAATATTCAAAAAATTGTCATGCTCATGATTTTTACAGAGTTCAAGAGTTTTAGAATACTGTAAAGTACCGACGATTTGCGCCAAACTGTACACGGCAATTTGTTCAGCGTGATAATCGGTATGATGGAATGGCCCGCTGGCAACAAAGAGAGGACCTTGAACTTAGGAGGCCGTTGCCCTCGCGAATTCGAAGTCTCAGAGCAGCTAGATGGCAGAACCGTTACATCGCAAAATCAGAGGCTACCACCTCCTAACGACCTAAAAATGCTTTCGGGTCTTGCGATGGGTGGAGCCATCTTTGAAGGCCAGAGATTAAAGAGTTCCTTTCGTCAAAGCCTCTCTCTCGATGAAGGGGTACGATTTTAAATCAACCCCTAAATCAACCCACTCGTATCAACTTAAATAACTTCATGCCTGTGCCCTTCGTTCTTTGACCAGCAATTTTTCGACAAATCTCCGGACTTAAACTGACTCTAGCAATATGTTTTTGAACGATGACAAGGTCCCCTCATTCGATATGATTGTATCAAGCTTGTTGGAGATATGCAATATTTGTATGCTACAACTAGCGCGTGTGCAGCTAGAAAAGGCATTACAGGATTTTCTCTATTGTTCTAATTATTCTGTAGTATTGGATCCACCTTAATAGAAATTGGCACCGAAATAGGTGTATTCGTCAAATTTAATGGTAGAATTGCAGTCCCAGATTGCTAATCACGATTCAATGCTACATTTAAAGTGGATGCGTATTTCAAGTACATTTTACTTCGCGAAGGCTTTACTTAGAGGCTCGCTGATGCGCCTCATATCATAAATGCGGCTTACTTTTTATTAATAGGCTGTGTTGATCTTCTTCCTTGGAAATTCTTGAAAACTAAATGGACCGAAAGTGGGTGGTGACGCAGCCAGTCACGACCTAGGTTCACTTCTCCCGTTTTATGTATTTATGGAAAGCCCGCCGACTAGGAATACGGAGAATTCTCGGAATGTCGAAGCGCTGCCGCGGGAGGGGAAATAAAGAACATAATCTAATAGAGATCCTTTCACTTTTTTTTTCTCTCAAAGACAGATTAATATTTCTGTCTGGAGAATCTGTTCGCGTTGAATACGGACTTCAATCGCACCGAATATGTAGTTATCAGATATATTGATTAGGTGAGACAACCGTTGTTCCATCCTCATCCAATATGTCAGAGGAGTGGGAATATATCGAGCAGTTTGTCCACGCCCATCAGGCCGATGAGATCACTATTGTTATCTTCGAAATTGGTTGGATGGTAGCCAGAAGGAAGGTCAACGACTCTGATGGCCCCCCCTATATATACAACTAATTTCTGCCAGATAACCGCCTGTTATTAGCGATACGTGCCACAAGAATAGAAACACGTTTGGTCTGTATTCGGTTCCCTCGTCAGCGACATAAAAGTGATTGCGTCTGCCAACCGACATAAGAATTGATTGACTTAGTGGCCGTTCGCTTTCATGGGACCGCTATTTTCGAAGGAACGATTTTACAACCGATTGTGTAAAAACTAAGCGGCTTGATTGGAAGTGGTTGGAGAATTTTGGAGAGTTTTTTCTATACGATTAGAAGGGAAGTAGTAAACACATAAGAAAGATATGGCTGTTTTGAATCCTTTTTCAACTTGATTAAACACAAAGTATCTCAACAACAAAGTAATTGTAAATAATAAAGGTACAACTAATAATAACACTCGTTGAATGAACTCATAGAGAAGAGAACAAATCAGACCCATTATCACATTTATGATCGATGCTGTTCAACATTTCTGGTAGAACGTTTCGAATTTGGTTCGTTCTTTAAATAGTATGACAATGAAAAACTAGATGAGTGATCGACTGATTGATCAGCTGCAACGCGTGAGCTCAAGCTTCAAGTACGTCTTCACGATTCAGAAGTGGATACGTACTACGATCTGCACGATCTTTCATCGCGTTCGTCATCTATTGCGTCCTTGTGTGTAATTAAGTAGTTAGATGTTACCCTCGTTTTGTGAGTACTCTGTTTACGAGGATATTATTCTCGCGATCATCGCTATGAGTCAAACCTACGTTACTGCTGAAAGTTAAATATAATTTTTATAGTTTCTCAGCTGCAACACCTCCTCCTACTTGGCGGAAGAAAATACGCAAGTGTAGTTTGCAAGGATTTTCCCATTTTATGGATCATTTATCTTTCGTGAAGACCTTTTAGCGGATAGACATTGCTTGCTCTTTGTAACTGAGATTTCATCAGAACCTACACAGTCGTTTGTCATGGGTTGATCCCTTCGAATTCTCCACGTCACCTCAATTTTACTTTCTTCAGAGTACGATTTCTATGTGGAAACAATACTAAGTGCTTACCATTGTCCGGACTCAATCCAATCTATAGAACTGCCACTATCGCCCATGTATAATGACGAAAACGTTTCTAAAAATGGAGACGAGCATGAGTAAATTGAAGTGAATACAAACGGCGACAGTAATCAGAGATAACAGTAGAATATCTGGCAAAAACACTAAAAATAAACTTTTATCAGCAGAAGAACGAGGCTATTAGCAAACCGAAACGGAATAAAAGGATGCGGACTTTCCTTATAACTTTGGTATTACGAGGAAATCACTTATACGAATAAAAAATGACATGGTTTTTCACAATAACTGCCAATGGTTGGGGGTTGGTCAGTGCGCAAGAGCGATCATCACCAATCTTCAGGGCCTGACGATATAGGTATCTTGTTCTTACAAGGGTTGGAGGGGGGGGGGGTAGTCTATGTTGTTTGCATTGAGGATCTCGCTGATTTGATGGCTTCGAACCTAATGGTATAAAGGTATATCGTTTGGTTGTTATTGGATGGTTATAAAATTGTCATTATACAATTCATTTCGTATATAAATATGAGAGTTAATCATAAATGTGGGGTTACCGAAGAATCGATTACAATAGGAACCCAAAATTGTGATCACGTGATCAAAAATTCAATTGTTGATAGCAAAATAATTTAGAAAAATGATGTAAATACGCCTGTCACCATAAGCTTGACAGGGCGTGTTAGGCCAAAACAGCGCTTGTTTAGCATGTTTAATCGGAGAAAAACCATTTAGGTGTGCAGAAGTTCAGTATTGACAAAGAATTCTCGTTGAACCCCAGATTAAAAAAAAAAAGATTGTATCGCCACCAAATTCATTTATATCTGGTACGAAACATTACAGACAGTTCTCGTTTTACAACGAAGTTGAACGGATTATTTAGAGGTAGGTCAGCTAACCCGCAACTGTTTACAACCGATGTCAAATCCCACTACATTCTTTGTTTGTCTTTCACAAATAGCGCCTTTTCCCCTTTTGTTTGGTGCCTGACGCACGTAGACGGCCCAGATAAAATGAAAATTTCGGCACATCCTGCTCCTGCTCTTTGGTCCTTGGTAGCTATGTTGAATGGTGTTTCTGGTTGTTGGAGTGTAGATTATTAGGATGTAGAACTTTCTGGTGCGGAGGAGTCAAGATTATGCTCAAGTATATCGTCCATGAAATGAGAAGGTGTAAGTGTTGTATTTGATATTGCTAGAGCTTGATTTGCAAACTCTCCCAGGCGGAGTTCGCGTTTGTATTTTGATTTCCGACCGGATGCTCAGCACTCAACTATCCGACCTTACTTCACAGAAACTTTCTACGTGTTCCAGTTGCACAGATGTCCAAACCGTGTAACCGTATTGACGATTCACCACAGGGGGATGATTACCTACTATTGAGTGGGTTATCAGTGATACTGTTCTGAGTTGACGTTTGCAAATAACCTGAGATTTCTATTTCGCGAGCGTGACGCAAGTTCACGAGAATTTGTAGGAGTTACGCCTACGCTGAACGGCTGGTCTACCTACGCTGTGCTCTAGATCCTCTTGTGCGAATTCCTAATTGTATTGTTTGTCATTATATCTCATAAACCGACTTTCTTCGCCGCAAATCAACTAATATTCTGCCTGATTATATCGATTGAATATGTGGTATCCCTTGTTATATTGACATCTTTGATCCCCAAATTGCAAAAGAGTAAATTCAATTTAAAAAAAAAAAGAAAAACAAAAAGTAAAAGCGATGTATTGTGCCACTCTAGCTATCATTTACTTTACTCTACTCTGGTTGTTGCCTGTTCTTCCACCTGTAGGTGGGTGAGGTTCTTCTACCCTGCTCACGTAATGTCTGCCAGAAATTGCACCCACACAATTTTGATTATCAGTCGATTCTATAGCTTATAAGTGCACCACCAATATTTAGACAACGCGGGCACCCATAAATTCAAGATATAGCATATTCTTCAATAAATTATGAGCTACGACGAAATATTTTTTAGCGATTTTTTTACAGGCCGCGCTAGCAAAGTGTTATTTCAAGAGTTATTGTTCCCAGAACTACTTAATGAGCTGCTACCGCTATTAATAGGCTTCTTTCGTCCCAAAATAGTTGTTTGTCATGCTGTCCCACTGCTTTCCAAACCAATCATTCCCCCACTCGGTCTTTCGACAAGACTCAAGGTAAAAGCTATTAATAATTTTTAGTTGTGCAGCCCTCGTCAAATCCCCTTTTGATTTTTCGTGAAGTAGATAAAAATTCCACAATCTATCCGCCGATTCTATTTAGTATCTGGAAGTGTTCGGAGTTGGTCGGTTTAATGCTGTGCACTTGTTTCATGTTAAATCGTTATGTGAATGATGTAAAGCTGTGCTGGCGTTGAGAATCATGCTGGTGACCCATTCCCGTCTCTTTGAAGAACAGACGTTGTCGCGGATTCTTCAATAGCAGGGGCAACTAAATTACCCAATTTAAGGTTTGTTCGCGATGATTGCTAAAAACAGTTTGAAATTGGTTTTGGGGCGTTTAAAAATTGACATGAAATAAGAAGAGCCTCCGTCAGTTTCGTCTACCCATTCCGGCGAGCGCCCCAAGCCGAATCCAGACCAGTTCAGCACGTTTCCGTGGATTCACTATCTGACCACATCCAGCCATTGGAAACGCGGGGTGAAAGAAATTGGAAGTAGATACATCCAAGATCGAATTGTGAATCATAGTACTGCCTCAACTAATTCAACTTACAGAAATTTGCCCCATTAGTTTTGGAACCTCTTCCCCTGGAATTTTTGGCTGAACCATAAATGAAACATATCCGCGCACCATTTCAATAGTTTTCAATTTCTACATCATTTTAATTTAATACTTCAATTTCTGCTTATTTTGGTCCCTTGAGTTCCAGGCTCTCTTCAATCCAGTTTGTATTAAACTAGGGTTCCATTTGGGAAAAAAGCTAACTTATATACAAACAATCATAGAACCGATTTCAATGAGTTTGCTCATTTGAGCCTGCGTACCTTTCGTCTAATATAATTAATTATTTTTTGAAAGTTTCTGTCTGGTGATTTGATTCTTGTCTCTTATTTTTCAAACCAAATTACGTAATCTGTGATAGTGCAAGTCATAATAATTACGACTTGTGCATGTTAACCATCTTTTGTTGTTGTGTACAGTCTACGCGGCCCAGTGATGACTTCAGCCGGCGCTCTGCTGCTTCTGAATACCACTGTAGTCGCTCTTGTGATCTCTCTTCGCGAACTCCCCATGCCGTAGTCGAGCTGATCAACTCTTGATCTAGAAGGTTGTTGATATAATAAACCTCCTCCATCCCGTCAAGCTCTTCTGAAGCGATTCTAAGGAGCTGTGCTCTGGGTGGGAGGTGCTGCCAGAGAGGTGGCAGCGCCAGCCGCGACCAAGGCCGGCCCATATCACCTATCAGTATTGCCGTGGTGCCCGCGAGAGTTTCATCGTCTGTGTATTCGTTTCAAACCGTGCACCATTCCTTTGACTCAATATTGTTGTCACCTGTCGTCGAGATCTCAGTCAAGCCTCACGGCATTAGATTTCATGGTTCTCTTATGGGATTAAGCACACTCATGGGTACGTAAAGATTAATTACTGTTTTCAATGAAACACGGGTTTGTTACCTTAAAATTGGGAGTATTTACCTGTCACGGACCTTGCTAATTCCGCATATAAAAGTATGTAGCCAGGCTAGTGCTTTTTGATGACTCGTCCCATCCCTGCTTTATGGCTGCTACATTGCAGCTCTTGTCCGAGTCTTATAGATGAACTTGGCAACGTAGTTTTCCGTGAGAAGAATATGATGACACATATCGTCTTATCATAATAATGCGTCAAATTCTTCTGTTTTGGTTGGTTATTCCTTGAATAATCAACCTATGTTTGTATCAAGTTGATGTAATCCAACTTAGAACTTGCTCGCCATCACTAGAAAATATACACTCCGCCCTGGTCAATTTATAAATCGCTTTATACTGCCTTGCATTTAAAAGGTTGATCGCAAAGAATTACGGTGGTACGCTTGATTGATTTCCAACCTGATTCAGTGGTGTAAGATTGAAGGAAAGTTCCTGAAGGAAAAATTGTTATTCTTCAAAATCCTGCGGTTGATCTGAAGTATGTACGTATGTAAGGAAAAGCTCCATTTTTGATGCCATTCGAACCCTACACCGCGAATTGGTTGTGCTTAATGCATTCACACAGTCTAGCGATTGTTCCCATTGAAGCGATTTCAGTTTCAATTGTCAGCTCTCCTTTCAATAGACGACACGTGGACGATGACGTCAAGAGCCGAGAGATGCTCCGGCGAATGTAAGGCAGTTCCACGCACGTATAACCGACTGGAGTCAGATTGTCGAATCGGCGTATGAGCATTGAGCCTGCGGCCTAGTTTTTTCTGTCAGCACTCCTTCTACGAAAAAAGAAAAAAAAAATTTGGTTGATAAATTACTCCTATAGTCAAGTAGTTATTTACTATTTCACCTCGACAGAATTAGTTGTGATGATTACCGTTATTATGTTTTTGAACTTATCAATTTTATTTGTGTCGGTGTCAAATTCGATAAGAGCCGCTTGATAAGACCGCCGTGGAATTCTAATATCTTGTCTTATAAACGATATTTTATTTGCTCGATAACCTCTCGATATCTACGTCGAATGCGATGTAACTCGTTGACATGTCTAATAATGGGTTTCGGTATAGTTAATGTGGTTCTTTTAAAATTGGAATCGCACGTGGCTTTTATCAGAGCGATGCAATTGAGCCAGCCGATTACATGCACACTCCATTAAATGACTCTTCTTTGAGTACAGCCCGAGAAGTAAATTCTCCAAAGCTTTTTCTTCAGCAATATAAATTCCAAATTTATCATCAAATGAGTATACTGTCACATACCTGATCTTGGATCTTGCATGACGTGAATTTCTAGCTGAACATTATGTATATTATGTACTCTTTGATATGCATGAACAGGTGTGAACATTACGTTGCTCTAAGACGCCAATGCTGTTATATGGAATAAATGTTCTAAATTTAATTACTTCAACTCACGTTATCTCGAAAATACCTTGTCGTTTTTTTCATTAGTTTGGCGCAACGTTTCGCTCGTACTTGAGACCAATTACTCGGATAAATTTCAACAGAATGCAACTTTTTAATAACGCATAGAGCCCCCTTTGCCGCTCTAATCTTAGGTGCACTATTCGCAATATTAAGCCCCATTATCCGCTGCCTCGAGCAATCATAACGGATCGAGGTGAGCCGAAGTTGCACATTTCGCAATCACCGCCTCCCTCACTTCAGCGACTATTATTATCCGGCCGTTATGTGGTCAACGAGTTCTTGCGTGAGGTTTTGACGAGCGAGTTCGATCACGAAGCGCGAAATCGCATGTGTGAGGTAAAGATCTGGAAGATAGGCTCTACTCTGCAAGAACTGAATCACCTCGATTAGTCGATTTTATGGAATGATACTCAAACATTAATATGATGAGGTTTATGGAGTGGAAGGGGGCAACACCTGTACGTTAAAAAATATGTGCTGTTATGAGTCTTTGTTGTGGCACGAATGTTATTTCAAGAAAACTGTGTAGAAAGCTCTGTTTGTTCATTCACGATTATCTACAATTAAAAAATTAAATTAAAAAAAATAAAAATTGTGAAAAATTGCGAAATGCCGAGCTTGAGGGTGTATAAGTGTGTACTGGTGCGGGCTTCCTCTCTTGGTTATAATTTTAGCGCTTCATTCCCGAATGCTCATTTCCCGCAGAGATTCTCAAATTGATAAAATATTATGTCAGAAAATCGCTATTTATAACGATGATAAACCGTTGTAGACAATAATACGACCATTTGAGCTGTGGAGCTCACTTGGAATCTTTTCTATCTTATCAGGGCACATGGCGCACGCGTTAGGGAAGAGAACTCTCCGCCCAATGAATATAAGAGGATGTCGCAAAATTACTGACAATTTTCCATGTTCATCTATTTATTTCATGAATGGGAGGGGGGGATCAAGACCCTTTTTGGTTTTATATATTGTGCAAAGACGTTTCCTTCAAGCCTGCTTGCTGTGGCTGGTGAGGTAACTTCACCTATTTTGTTTACTCGCCAAACGTCACTCGGTCTGAGTGGTCTATTTGTAACGACATTTGAATTGTAAATCTCTGAATGGAAAAGTTCAGGTTTGGAGCAATTTTCGCTCGGGGACGCTTCCCCCACTGGCCTTTTTTTGGTCCCTAACTCACTTCTTAAGGCGAAGTCCACAGGTTTAAATTTGCTGAAGTTAAAAAGGACTAAGTCATCGACGTATAAAATATTAATATTGATTAACAAATCAATAAAATGTGAATATTATTCGGGCTTATTCAGCTTTCTTTGGCGATTGTTGGCCATTCGAGACTGCTGTGGACTTCTTTAAATGTCAGGTGCCTTTTCCATCGATTCAAAGACGCTCCAGATCTCTTCCAGGACTATTTATTGGTTTTTTTTTTTTCGTATTATAGGGCACGTACGTTGTGCTTTCGTCTGCAACTGACTTATTTCATTGTTCCTATGACAAAACTAGTGTTATTCTGATTCTATGTCAATCGGAAGAGGCGCTCTAGGTATTCGATGACTCGATAAGACCTCGTTAGCGTCGGTGACTTGAAGCTGAGTTGAGGCAGGGCGAGGCGGCTCGATACTCTCACCCACGACCCTGACTTAGGCCTCAGACCCCGACCTCACGATCCAAAACAACTTGAGGGTCGTTACCATTTGCCCCGAGAAAACTCTCCCGAGCTCATGAACTCTTTCGAGGTTGCAACTCGCACACGCCTTCTCGTAAACTTGAACTTGACGACGAGGGTTGTTCTGTGTGAATTGCTGCTCGCGTCGAACGTGAAGCAACTAGCAACATCTCATATGTCATATATGAGCGCATTGCTCCTAAAATGCTGTGAGGGTAAACCTACTGTTCCTTGCCTGACATTTCATTATTTGTAACGCTATTCGAAATGAAAGAAGTGCTCTACGATGCTCTTCATAGAAAGTAGCTATGTAAAGTGCCACCTTCTAAAACGAGCTTCTGTCGTATCAAACTCGATTTCTCCTCGAAATTGTTCACATTCTTCTCGAACACCTCACCTTGGAAAGTGAGTCGAGACTATTTTAAAACTTGTTAGCGTTTTGAAAATTTTGTGTGAGAACGCGAGTCGTTTGTTTCAGCTGCGATGTTCTCCTTATGTCCATATTCAATTCCAAATATAAACCATGTCAATTAGTTATAGTTGAGGAGGGTTATTGCTACCTTCTTGCAACGTTACATTTCTTTCAATATGAAAATAGAAGTGTTGTTTTTTTCCGCTACTAATTTGTCATCGGGACATAACAGTCAACAACCATCGTTATGGGATGAAAACAACCTCGGTCAAAGATTTTTGGGGCTCGAAGCTAGTGGGGTGTATATTTCCCACTAAATATTAGACGCTCAATCGATTCAATATACTTCCGTACACCGGAGGAGGACTGATGCGTTAGAATGAGTACTTTTTAAAAAGAGAATCTTTGAATAAATTACTTATGTAATCATGCCAGAGGTCAACCTCTCCGATTGGCCCCAAAATTTGACAGTTTACGTTTCAAGATGTCTAATTCAAAATACTGAAATGGATGCTCGATGTTCACGCTGTTTTTTGTTGTTGACAATTTTGAAAAAATCTGAAATTTTGACCAGGGACATCTTCCTGACTCCTCGAAACTGGTCGAATTCCCGATCGGCCCAAATTTAAGGAAGATCTGGGGTAAAAAAAAAATTTTTTTAAATGGATTTTCAAGATTTTTGGCGATGTAGTCGTGAGGAGCATCATTTTCCACTAAATTTTGGACGCTCAATCTTTCTTTTTGGACTTCCACTGTTTTTCCATTCTCTTGTTCCATGAATAATGAACCTCTGTGGAATCATTCGCAGCCTTTTTTTCTTAATTAATTTCAGCGTGTTTTGTCATATAACTTTACGTTTTTTCCATTCCGCAATCTACTGCTGTGGTCTCTCGCGTTATCTGCTTTGTAGCAACTAACGGATAACGACCCTGTAGTAAAAGTAGGACTGTTGTGATCCAGTTTTATGCTGGTTTTCCAGCATTAATTGAATAAATCAATAATTAATTGAGTACTGCCACACTATTAATTCATGTATCAATTACCCTGCGAAAGTGATGAATGTGTCCCTTAGGACAAGTTATTCATAGCTGTCCGTCATAAAAAGCGTTCGGTTATCCGTCGGTAAATGGAAGGCACTTGACGTCAATACTTGAGGCCTGTGCGAATGAGCTGCACGCGTCGCCGTTCCGAGTGAGGAATTATCCTGGAAGGTCTAAATTATTATGATCGGATTTGCACTCGTGTTGAGTGCAGGTGAGCTTGAATTAATTTCCATTAGCGATGATGGATCGGGTGATTTGAGCTCTCTTCGAGATATTCTGTATCTGCAGTGTATTTTCATGGCGAAAAATTATATTGTGTTCGAATCAACCATGTAGCTTTTGATAACAGTTCCTGGCCTCTCTTCAAATTTCATCTTGATAATTCCATGGACATCCCTTGTGTATCTGTTCTCTGTATTCAGATTGTAAAGAACCACCCCTGAAACTGAAAATGGGGTTTGTTAAACGGCCTTAATGCTTTATCCACCCGACTGCGAGTTGTTGCATGGTGCCCCCCGGGGACGTCACTTACGTAAAAAGGCTATTCCTATTCGTTGCGCTTTCAGTCCGGACGAAACTAACTAAGTTACTTTAGATGGGAACGACCGTGCGGCTATATTTCTACGTCATGCGTTCTCCGCATGTGATTCCTCTTGGGAGTACTTATCAAACAGGTCTTCGCTCTTAACTCAATTACTTAGCACGTGAGAGCCGGCATTCGAGCATTCTGTTCCGCTAGTATTCATTTTTCCAGAACGATGTTCAATTATTGTCTAATTATGTAGTAAGTGCCCAAAATTACTGTTTTGACGTATGCCAACGGGGCATTTTTCGATTCTCTTACGAAAAAGAGTGAATTGTAGAGAGATATGTTTCCTTCCGAATATCTACTATGCAGCAGCCAGGTGTTCGTAGAATTGAATGCAATCTTTAAAAGTCAAATGCAGCTTTATTTTTAACGATAATTATTTGCGACAATCTTCACATACATTCTTTTCCTTATTTTAATAATTGTAAATAATTACATTACGTCAAAATGTGCCCCTTGAAATGCTTACGTTGAGTTTTCTCGCAAATCCTCTGAAACTAGATGTAGTTCTTTAATTGATAACCTTGTTGATTTCTAGGTTCAACAATTTTATTCTATTGTTGGGTTGAAAAAAAGGGTGTACAGTTTCGTGTGTTGTACTTCAGTACTCTAATAATGAATATCCTCTTGGAGATCCATTGGTTTCGCCTGGTTTTATTGATATTGCTCAATCCAATTTTCTTCTAATCTATGTGAAAACTACCATTTCTTGAATTGGTCTCACGTGTTGGCCAAACGCTGAAGTGACATTCCAGATTTCCAACTCATTTTGATTATGTTGTTAGCTCTTTACTCAAGCTGACCTAGTTCCATTAAGTTCCAATACATGAAACGTATCAGTAAATAGTCGTTTCAGCAGTCCATGCTGCATAGATGAATAAATTTCCTTCATTCTTACCAGTTGACAGGCACCCCGAAGTCTTTTACTGTGATGGATTCGTTCACCCCATTGTGAAAATCGGTCACGGGTCGCCACGCGTGGTTTCTGTTTGTCGCGGTGTCCAAAAATAGAGCTTACGAACGGAATCGTCAGAGCACACATTCTGTTGTGTTTTTCTGCGCCCTAATGAACATAATGATTCATTCGAAAGAACGACGAAGACTATTATTAGCATTTAGTTATGTTACGCATTGTTTAGGAGCGCTCATGTTAAATCGCTTGTTGACGGTGTGTCCTCGAGAATTTCAGAGGTCGATGAAGTTCAGAGACCTGGAAAAGTTGAAGCCACAATAACTAAGGTAGCGAAATCAATTATATTCATGTCTTTATGACAAACCTGAATAATCAAGTTAATCAATAAGTTATCGAAGAATTATTAATTTTTGAAACTATACCGTCTCATGTGAACCCACAAAAACGTCGGTCCAGGAAGTTGGTGTAATCGGTAGCTGAGTATAGTTGGGTATCCAAGAACGTTTTTATCGGACCCGTCATCGATTGGAGCTGGCTAAAATTAGATTTGTCGCCGTTGAATAAATGACCTTCCCACAAGAACCCAACGCTGTCGAGTGGGACTGGAACATCGTCGGTCTTATTATTTTTCTGCCAACATCTTTTCAGTTCCTCAAACGCGCCATAAGACACGTCACCGCATTTTAAACTTGCGTTAATCTTAAATATTGACTCTGCGCAAATAAATGTGTACTGATATTTGACCAATGTCTGGTTTACTCAATACATTCTTCAACTGTCAGAAGAATATGGCTGAGGTTCGAGTTGTACTGTACGTAAAGCGTATTATAGAACATAAAAAACTGGATTCTTCTTGCCCGAAGTTTTATATACCATATTTATGACTGTAGCTTAGAGTATTTCACCTATTTTTTCCAGTTATAAATTCAACTATTTTCATTGAGAAGACGAAGAGATTGCTTCCGATGTTCGGTTCCGATGCTAACGATGTTCCTTTCTAAGGTTGACATTTATCTAGTTTTTTGACAGTTGGATCACTTGACTAGCAAATCCTAAATTCTCCACGTTGGCTCGACTGAGATTGAATGAACTTTCGACATTGCCCCCTTTTCTCTCGATGCAGATCTTATTACCGAACGAAACACTTCCTTCGTGTTGTGACGTATTTCCTGGGCCGTGAATCAATAAAGGAGGCGTCCCTAATTTGTCAACGCCAATTAATCAGTTCGTGAATTATTCATCCGATTTAAAGTGCTGAGCAAGTTTTTTTTGTCCTTGCGAAATGGATGAGAATGGAATGAATAAATATAAAGTATATGTTGTCTATCTTTGGTATGGTTCTGGATCAAAGACGGTATTGTTTATGAGATTCAGGGTTTTGATCCTTTCAAACATTTTATTACTGGAAATAAGATGCATGCCGATTTTTCGTAAACTTACGCAAGGTCCAGCATCTGCTACTAGCAAGAGTTAGACTAAATTACGGGTTCGCCTCTCTGGACGATGTGTCTAGACTTAGAGGTAGCTTATCATGTACCCTAGACAATCTTCCCTATTCGGCCATTTTGTCCACCCCCTCTTCAACACCCTCTTCATATGTAAGATAAGCGATAATTTGATATTATTTCTGAGAAAACACGAACATGAAATTTCTTACGTTCTTTCTCCGCCTGAATCACCTCTAATTGGGTGAACCAGCGACTCGGGGAAAAGAGTGTGAACATATGTTGAGAAATCCGTTCGCCAAAACCTCCTCGTATGCCGGTCTTCTAATGGTTTCCTGTGAAATCTGTCTCAGAACCTAAAGGAATCTACTCCTTGGCAGGGGACCACTTACGTATGTAAATCGCCTCTTACGGCTGATAAAAGATCCGGGAGGGGTTCAGGATTCACGAGAAGTGGTTCCCATCAACAACCGATTGAAGCAGCGGACTCCTTTCAGAGCGGATACAATTTCAGTAGAAGCGATTCACTAAAAATACCATGGTGGTACAAATCATTTAAATTTACGTATTGATGATGAATTAAAAAGCAGTACTTTCTCTTCAGGTAAAAAAAAAAAAAAAAAAAATCTTCGCTCCACAATTTTTTACTTTACTTCTGTTTCTTTAACGATTTTTCCCGAACCTGCACTTTAAATATGTGTTGAGAGTTTTTTGTCAACGATCGATTAACTTGTTAGTATTTTCTGAAAAGTATTCCCATTGAAGAGCGAGTCTTGATCTAAATGTATCTGTCTATTATTACACGAAACCTAGTGCCCTGAGGCTGCTACCGCACGTGTTGAACTTACGAGGGGATTTAAAAATATTTACGTCGTCTCTTCTTACTTCCTGTCCGCCCATAAATTTCATTCAGGAGACACCAAGTTTGATTTTATGAGAGCCTCTCTTCTTTGGAGGTAAATATCAGGCGAGTTGCTGGATGCCGTTGTTGGTGACCCCCTTCTGGTGTATTTTCTGTGGCTTATCCCCATATCCTCCCTTTAACGACCCGCGATTGTTATAGTTCCAATTTTAACAAGCTGTCTGCATTTTTCGGTCGTATTGGTTTCAAATATTGAAGATTCGCCGCACCTGTTGTTCAGATGGCGTTGCATTCTGATGAGTCAATCAGAAGCCACGCTTGAGGCTTGGAGAGATTAATTCGCACCACTGCACGTTCTGAATGCGAGTGTATTATAGAACTGGGTGGAACTAGAGGCTTTTTTAAATAATAGATTTCACTGATAGAAAATCGCATTCGTCCCACTGACCTTTGTTGGCCTTCAATTATTTGTACAAATCCTGCAATCCAATAGAAAGAGGCAGAATAGAGACGAAAACGAATCTCTTGGGTTGTTTTAAAGCGTTTCAAATTCACGGTCGTCGTGCTTCAGAGAAAGGGAATAAAAGTGAGATTAGCGAGAGCGGCCATTGTGACCTTTAGGTAAATGATGGGAGCACTTTTCCGTGGGCGGGGCCGATCGAGGATTTCACAATGCCTCGCCTGGTACCGGAAAAAGAACGTTATTTTCCTGGAATTGATTGTCAATATCGTTTGGTAAATGTTTGATCAACGAAGTGAGCAAAAAGTTGAGCAAAGTGGGCTGTGCGATAATGAAAATCTTGAGACAGTCACCTCAGTTGTTCCATTCATATAATTCCATAGCATTCAGTTTGTCACTCATAGATTTTGGTTGGTTATTCCTTGAATAATCAACTTATGTTTTCATGCAAAAGACCTTTTACCTCTCCGATTCGGCTCAAAATTTTTTTCTGGACGTTTCAAGGTGTCTAGATCAAAAAAGGTCAATGTCCGTCCGCCGTACGCCGTCCGCCGTCCACGCCGTTTTTGGTAGTAGAAAATTTTCTATAAATCTGAAATTTGGGTCAGGGGTCTGTTCCCGGTCTAGGACGGTCCTCCAAACTTTTCAGCCCGATCGGACCTAATTTGGGCGGGGTAGGGGTCAAAATGTGTTTTTTGAAAAATGTATTTTCGAGATTTTGGGCGATCTAGGCGAGTCGGGTACCATTTTCCACTAAATTTTGGACGCTGAATCCAATGAAATGGGTTCCCAGAACGATCGGCACCCACAGGAAGAAGTTATGGGTCAAATTGGGTTTATACCCAAGTATATACTTGTACTACCCATTTTGAATATGTGTTTTTGAGATTTCTGGAACCTAGGCGTATGGGGTATCATTTTCCGCTAAATCTTGGACGCTGAATCCAATGAAGTGGGTCCCAGGACGATTGGCACCCACTGGAAGAAGTAATGGGTCAAATTGGGTGTTTGTTCGGGGAAGCGAACAAACAAAGCGACAATAAAAACTCTCAAAAGAAACGGAAAACGGTTTAAACTTTGATTAATTTCAGAACTTGAAGCGGTGACAGCAAAAGCTTCTACACGAATCGGCACATATTCTAATATCAGCTGGTTTTCAGTCCGGCTCCGCTCCTGGTTGCTATAACAACCAATGCCTACCGAATAACACAACTCACGCAAACAACGAAATGGGCAGAAAAACTACAAAATTATTTACACAAAGTCTGAAGGACGAACATCCTCCCCCCACCAATGAGTCACTCATTCGAATCTAACTGTCCTTGGGTAAGGGGCACAGTTTAACTAACGGGCGGAGCTTTTCTCCGCTTCCAGTGCGCACTCTAGCTACCCGGGGAATATTATCATTACCAGGGATCAGGTTGATTATCATCCCCATTGGCCATGACAAGGGGGGTACGTTATCTTCCCTAAGCAAAACGACATCTCCTACAGCTGCAGGGCTACTGGGAGTGTTCCACTTTGAACGGGTCTGGAGATCAAGCAAATATTCGGATTGCCACCTTTTCCAGAAGTTGGTAACGAGATCTGAGACAAACTTCCACTTAGGCGCCAACCGAGAACTGAAGTCGTGAACATTACTTTCGGGAAGAGCGGTCAGAGGTCGCTGAATGAGGAAGTGAGCGGGTGTAAGGATGAGCACGTCGTCGGGTGAGGCAGATTGGTGAACCAATGGTCGGCTGTTAAGAATTGCCTCGATTCTAACGGTGATTGTGCTGAAGGTCTGAAGAGTCGGGGTCTGGTTTCGCAGATTAACCAGCAGAAGTCGTTTGGCAGATTTTACGGCAGCTTCCCACAATCCTCCAAAATGAGGGGCACGAGGTGGGATGAATTTCCACTCAACACCTCGGTTAGCTAGACGTTCGGCAATGGTATGATCGATGTTAGTGGAGGACTCCAAGCGGAGTTTTTTGAGCAGATTAGATGCGCCTAGGAAGTTGCGACCATTATCGCTCCACACAACGGAAGGGACACCACGACGACCCATAAAACGCTCCAAGCATTGGAGGAACCCATCAGTGCTGAGGTCCATCACAACTTCCATGTGGACGGCCTTAGTCGCAAAACAAACAAATATCGCAAGATAAACTTCAACGGCACGAGCACCACGAAGCCCGGCTACAGAAACGGTGAACGGTCCACAAAAATCAACACCAACTTGCTCAAAAGCAAATGCGCGGTTAACTCTTTCTTCCGGGAGCTGCCCCATTGGCGGCTGGAATGGCCTGGGTTTAATTGAAAAACAACGTGTGCAACCAGCGAGGATTTTATTAACGGCATTCCTTCCATTGATGATCCAGTAACGGGTGCGCAAATGTGCTAATGTGGCTCTAGGTCCTACATGCAGGCATGAGACGTGAGCATGACGAATGAGAAGCGGAGAGAGTAAATCGGACTGATGGATCAGTATTGGGTGACACGTCTCGTATGAACTGTTCATGTTGTCTAGACGGCCACCCACTCTCAGGATCCCATTAGCATCCTGAAAAACCGCCAATTGCTTCATAAGTTTAGTCGGTGAGGTCTTCTTATTAACGGCGTGTTTAACATCAGTGAGACTTCTATCCTGAGAGCGGCGAACGAGTAAGAGATCGGCCTTCTTCAGCTCAGAGGTGGTCAAAGGTGTTCTAATTGAACCAGAAGGCCTGGTTCCTCTGGTTTTACAGTTGTCAACGAAACGGAGCATCCAAGCAGTGACCCTTCGCAGGAGGGAGTACGAACTAAAATGGGCTTCCCAGTCAATTTTGGAAACAACGGCAGCAGTGATAAGGGAAGATGATCGAATTTCTTCTGAAACAGAGGCAAGCTTCAAATCTGGGCGAATTCGCTTAATTGGCCATTTCCACCTATCGGATTTCAACCAGATTGGACCATTCCACCAGAGAGAGCAATCAACCAATTGATCGGGACGAGCACCACGGGAGGCTACATCAGCAGGGTTATCTGCAGAACATACATGGAACCAGTGATCCTTTGGAAGATGAGACAAGGTCCTTGCTACGCGATTGCCAACAAACACCTTCCACGTGGGAGCGGGTTCGGCAGTGAGCCAAGATAGAGCGATGGTACTATCTGAACAAGCCACAACTGAAGAAGCAGGAATGAGCGGGTATTCTTCTCGTACCTTAGACACAGTTTTAGCAAGTAACTCAGCAGATAACAGTTCCAGACGAGGGATTGATTCAGGTTTCATCGGAGCAATTTTGGCACGAGCTAAGACCAAACGGGAGGCAAACATTCCGTGCATCAATGAAACATGGTAAACCGAGGCAGCGTAGGCTTTCTCAGAAGCGTCCGAAAAGCCTACTAACCATTGAACGGGAGCATCAGTACGGATGTGACGTGGAATGGCAATAACGCGAAGTTGATGGAGAGTGTTGGCTAACTTTTCCCAATCATAAACGAAGGAGGCAGGCAACGGGTCGTCCCAGTTAAACTTGGAGCGACATATCTCCCGTTGGATAAAGCGAGCATAGACTGAAACAGGCATCACCCAACCAGCAGGGTCATAAATTCGCCCGACGTGACTTGCAAGTTCTCTTTTAGTGTGGACAGAGGTGGAAACAGGGACCTTGAAATAAAAGGTATCGGTTGCTGGATTCCAGGCCACACCAAGCATTTTTAATGGTTTCTCTTCATCAGACGTCAGAGAAACATGTTCTGAGCCGGGTAGGCAGTGCTCATCGGGAATTCCGGCTAACAGCTGATTCGAATTAGAGGCCCATTTGCGAAGTTCCAATCCAGCTGTGTTCAGTAGATTAATCAGCTCATCTCTGGCTTGCAAAGCCAGTTCTAACAAGCTCCCCCCGCCATGAACATCATCAACATAGGTGTTATTTTTGAGGGTCTGAGAGGCTATGGGATGAGTTTCTTCACTCTCATCGGCTAGATGGCGTAGTACTCTATTGGCTAGAAAAGGAGCAGAAGCGGTTCCATAGGTTACAGTGGTGAGCGCGTAGTCTTGAACAGGTTTATCAGGAAAGTCGCGCCAAACAATTCTCAACACATCCTGATCGTCATTGGTATGTCGAATCTGCCTAAACATCTGACGAATATCAGAAATAAAGACGTAACGAAAAGAACGGAACCGGATGACCATGACATAGATATCGGGTTGCATTTTTGGGCCAACCAGCAGTATTTCATTCAGGGATCGTCCGTTCGTGGTTCTTTGAGAAGCGTTAAAAACGACGCGAATCTTGTCAGGAGGATCACTTTCTCTATGAACAGCATGGTGAGGAATATAGTAATTTGGAGAACGGTGAACGTCATCAAAGGTCAGCGGCCTCATATGACCGGAATCCAAATAATCTTTCATGAAGGCTCGGTAAGCAGCAGCCAAAATGGGGTTGTTCTTCAAACGCTTTTCCATTCTATAGAGTTGATGCATAGCAATATGGCGAGATTCACCAAGTACAGCAGGGGGTTCTGAAAATGGAAGCGAAACGGTATATCGACCACTGGCATCTCTATGGACAGATTCTAAAAACAGTTGCTCAGCACGATTCTCATCGGGTGTCCAGGGCAACACTGGTTCAACAGATTCGATTTCAAACATTCGACGTAGAAGATCATCAGTGGACGGCATGGAACTAGGACCTTGATCGTGAATCTCACTTCCGATTGATTTGACTCTAGAAGAAACGAGAGCCAGGCTGGGTTTGACCGGTTGCAAGTCATGGGTGCTCGCTCCAACTGCTAGCTTGAATAGCGATGTTGCGCTTCCAGTAGTCTCAATGGGTGGAACAACAGAAAACAGGTTACGAATAGGAACTCTAGTTTGCGATGCATCAGATGGGTCTTGAGACGGAAATTTAGGATTCGGCCTTGCCACTAGTAATTTAAAGCAAGCGGAGATATCTTCGAGAACTATGGAATAATAATTTTCGGATATGAAAGACGGAGGGTGAGGACGAGGAGTGAAAGTGCACTGGTAAGACGGTGACTTTCTTTCTTTGGGTGGAACATGCTCTATAACAGTCACTGGTTGGTCAGCGCAATAGGTAGACACATAGTTGTAACGGCTGAAGCTAACTGACTTTTTCTTGGGTGGTGGAATGGGACCAGTTATTATCGTTCCAAGGTCCGATTCCCAGATACCGGGCTTGAGAGATCCGTGGAGCACTTGGGAAAGCATGTCAGCTCCCAGAATAACGGAAACGGGTTGGGAGGTGTGAAAACGAGAATCCGCCAATTGGGAGTCCTTGGGGGCCACGCCCGACCACAACTTGGGGTCCATGGTAGAACTGGGAAGCGGTAACACGGTATTGTCCATAACAAACGCTATAAACGGGATGACTCTACCAGAACGGGTATGTAACTGAAGGGTGACCTGATTTTTGACAGAGGTGGAATTATTACCAATTCCGGAAAAAACCATTTTGAAGGGAATTAGCGGGACTTGCAACTTGCGAACCACTTCAGGGCTAACAATATTCGTTTCACTGCCTGAATCTAACAATGCTCGAAAAGTAACGGGTTCTCCATAACAGGAGGAGATTGGAACCATTGCAGTTGGAAGGAGCCCCCAACGGGATAGCTTCAAGCAGGGTTTGGCGGAGACGTTCTTTTTGACGGGAGGCGAGCCAGCCAATTTCAAGCTGGATGACATTGTCCTGGGAAACGGGCCCTTACATGGCAAACGGGGACAAAGGGATGAGGAAGAACAAGGGGAACATGAGGACCTATGTATAACACCGCAATGTTTTGGCAATTGTTTTTCTTTAATCTCCCCAGTCCTAGGTATCAACATTCTATCACTCCCCAAAGAACAAGGAAGAACGGTTGGAATTTCATCAGTTAACAAGCAGGAACTTTTATTTACGTGAGATAGTGATATCGGGAAAGCATTAGGTTGAATATCGGCATACCTTTGTCATAAGCGGGGAGAAGGTTCCAGCGGGGCGTGGTACTGACGAGAAGGTTCGAAGCAACGTTCCTCTGAAGTAGACGGGGATACAGGGCGTTCTTCATTTGCGTGAAGGAGAGGGTGATGATCCTGGCCGCAAGAACACCTTCGGTCAGCTCGGCAGCGGTTGGTTGGGTGAAGAGTTGAAAGGCAGTTCTGGCAGGCTCCAATGGAGCTGACGGTCCTGCGCCGATCCAATACGCTTAGAGCCTTGAATTTGGCGCATCGGAACATGAAGTGTTCGCCTTTACAAAAGTTACAGGAGCCGCGACGAGCAGGCATTGGTGATTGAGCGGAGACAGCGGGCAAAGCGGGGGCAGAAACAGCAACAGAAGCGGTAGAACTGATAGCGGCAGAAGTAGAGCTCCGAAATACTTTTGGGGAACGAGTACGTGGAGCGGAAGTTTGGAAACGAGTGGCTTCTGGGATCATACGAGTGACTCGGAGCTCCCGCTCAACAAATTCCAATAGCTGAGCATGACTGGGGATACTGTCCATTTGCTCCATGACTTCCCGGTTGAATTTATTTTTCAACTCGAGGTTTAAATTACAAAACAGGGATTCAAAGAGAAGATAATCCTCCAAACTTTGAGCGGGGAGGTTCTTCATGAGTCCGATCCATGATCGTGCTTCATTAACAAAAGCCTCAAGGTCATTAGAGGATGGCTTGTCTAGCATCGGAATTTTATCTCGCTGGCAGAATACCGAACGAGCGAGGCGGTATTTCGATGAGTTCTCAGACACCAAGGCGGAATAGAGCTGATTGTAATTTTTTCCGGAAAATGAGGAGCGTAGATCGGGCGAAAGCTTCGACATTAGTTTTTCGTATTTCACCTCATCAGGAACCTCAGAGGAGTTGTGAACAGCACGATCAAACAAAATCTTAAATTCGGCAAATCGGTGAATTTCTCCGCGGAAAATGGGCACGGTTGTTAGTAATTCGTTCATTACTTTGATTGCAGCGTAGATGCGATTTGACGAGGCGAAAACTGGGGCGTCAGCAGTTGCATCAGGATTGGAAGACACATGAGTTTTTCCCGACAACTCTATGAGGAGATCAGTGATCCGTTCTATCAATTTCCTCTCAAATTGTTGATCGAATTCGGCCGTTTCTATCTTCTTAAGGAAGATCTGGCCTCGATCAACGCTGTCACGGATGACCTGGTTTAGCGAGGGGCCAACGTCGCGGCTGATGATAGGTTCAACATGAAGTACCCAACGACGGATCTGTCGATAAAGTTCGTACTGACTATCACCGAGACTTTGCGGAACGCTTGCATCGAGTTCGTCACAAGCACTTCCCGGTAGGTCAGGATCGGGTTGACGAATGGATTTCTTTCGAGGCATGATTAGTTGAAAATTAGTTGTGTCCACGTGGCGAACTAACCTAATCGTCCGGTCGGACTCGGCTCGAACTTGGACGATGGAATTTCCCGGGTTTCGGCACCAAATGTTTGTTCGGGGAAGCGAACAAACAAAGCGACAATAAAAACTCTCAAAAGAAACGGAAAACGGTTTAAACTTTGATTAATTTCAGAACTTGAAGCGGTGACAGCAAAAGCTTCTACACGAATCGGCACATATTCTAATATCAGCTGGTTTTCAGTCCGGCTCCGCTCCTGGTTGCTATAACAACCAATGCCTACCGAATAACACAACTCACGCAAACAACGAAATGGGCAGAAAAACTACAAAATTATTTACACAAAGTCTGAAGGACGAACATTGGGTATATATTACTCATTTTGAATATGTGTTTATGAGATATCCGGTACCTGGGCGTGTGGGGTATCATTTTCCACTAAATCATTGACACTGAATCGATTGGAATGGGTCTGGGACCCGCCGCACCCACCGTTTTCCCCATTTCCTCCATGTTTTTAAATTAGTTTCCATGCGCCTAGTCTGACGAATAACCAACCTCTGTGTAAGAATTTGCGACGTTTTTCACCTGATGTCTCTCTTTGCACCGCTCTTGACGTACATAACAGAAATATTTCTTGTACATCCGTAGTATCCGTATTACAGGGACCTCAACATGCTGTTTTGTAGTGCAAGTACCACGAATCTGACTTGATATTGTGGCTAACTCGATGTGCAGTCGATGTGGCAATTGTTGTGTTAGTTGCTTTTAAGAAAAATCCTCCGTATTCGTAGCAACTGAAAGTTTTATGACCCAGGGGAGTGGGGTATCATTTTCAATTAAATTTTGGACGCTGAATTGGTTCAGATGGGTCCCGATTGCCTTTTTATTCTCACTACCCACTAAGGAGAGCTTGAAAGAATGGTGCACTTTCTCGTAGGACCGACATGCCAATTATACTATCGAGACTGACAGCATTTCTCAGAACTAGAATGATGCGATCGAAGAAAATTGAGCGGCTTGCCGTGCTTTGCCTACGAGTGATGGCGACGTCTCGACCTTCATCTTGTGCCAATTGAAAATTTCTCCGGGAATCTCCTGTCAGAACTCTAATGTTCTCACGACTTCGCGAGAGTACCGCCCCTTGAGCCCCGGGTGGTTTCCTTACCTGGGTTGTTAGAATGTCAAGGTCAACCCCTCAACCCCACCATACTATGACTCACGCCAGCTTTTCCTATCCAGAAGCCCCTTGATGTCGGTGATTCATTTGATACCAAATTTTTCTCTTCCACAAACAACTCTTCCCTCGACCGTTTTCGCCGCCGTTAGATAGATGTTTCTTTCCTGTGCCCAATGGACTTTTTTTTGCTACTGTAATATAATTTAAAATCGAATTAATTTACATGTTGAATTTAATCCTTTCAACCTTGTAAGCCTCAAACGTTTGAATGATGGCTATTAGAGAACGATTTACTGGTTTTAGTCTCATGCCCTCCTACTCTTTTGATTTTGAACATGATATCATGTTGTATGTCAATAGCTCATTCGGTTGTTGTTTCATAAATAATTAGAAACAGTTTTACCCTCTCTCAAGCCATTTGATTGTAGCTATGCTGCGCTCGGACGCCTGGAAGAGGAAGTTCTGTGAAAACTTTGTCTTCCGTTGTGATTCCAGTTCTAATTCATCTAGTGGAGGCCAAGGGCTGCCCAATTACTCGTAATGAATTCGGGAAAACCTCTCGACGGCCTTTTCCTATCTTGATAGGAGCTACTCGGGCGTTATGTCATTAAAGGCGAAAAGGGCACGACTGTGATAAATCTTATCGAGAGGGATCGAAACTCCGGCAAACTCCCCTCCCTTCCTACTTCCGAACTCTGCCACTACCGCGAATCCTCTGCCCCCAACCATATCATCTCACACCCCAAAACGATAAGTGGTGAGTTCGGCTTCTTTACTTCGGTCTATACCCAGAAGAAAACTCATGGCAGGTCACGCTATCACCGGCTGACCTTTGATTTCATCGAAATCATGTGGACTGGAAATTGCCGGGGTTTTCTCAAGTTGAGCACGCTAACCCCACCTTGGAACTTCCGAATCCCCTCATTAGTTTTAACATTGTATTATTCCTGGTTACAGTCGATGGAGGTACCCTGGAAATGTTTCTGGACGTATTCTTGTATACGTTTCATTCGTTTCCGGTGATCGATTTATAGATAGCCGCTAAATCTAACCTACCTAATCCTTACCTTCAATTTGAAGAGCAATTCCAAATCAAGCATCGCCTCAGTACAGGTATTTTAATAAAAATGATGAATTTTTCATGGTCTGATCACGCTTCAAGTGACCGGAAAAATGTCAATTCTAAAGGTGAATTCTATTAATATTTTAGCAGAAATATTTGCAAGAGCTCTCACATCTGTGCTAGCCGACAACTAAGCGAGACGGCAAACAAAGTCGATAAGCGTTTGTAGGTCGTGAATTGGAGCTGCTCAGTTCTCGTATCCGCAGCCGGCGGAGCGGCATTGATTGACCTTGTCGTGACCTTGACCATGACCACGTGTCAGGGGTTGAACTGACTGGCGCCCTTCAAACGTAAACTCTAACTTCTAACTCCCGTCACCTGCCGCATCGAGTACATATCCGTTACCTGGGAATTCAATATTTTCAGCTAGGCCACTAAAACCACGTAAATTGGGGATTGGGGAAATAAATACCCCTTCAGATGTCTCATGGAAGTGGGGACGCTACCAAAGAACAATGCTCTAGAAGCGGATCTCCAATTGAACTTACTACACTCGATTTTTGAGAGCACGAGTAGTAGGGCTTCTAGACGCACTGACCTGTTGCATCATCCCCTATTGTCTTCACCATGCTCGGATGCTCTTTGGTGCCCGATTTATGATCCGTTCATCCCCGACCGGTTTGAAAAGAAAATCCTGCAATTCCTCTGCAATGGTATATTAATCCTCAGAGCAAGAGTAATGGGAAAGCAGCGAGTGTGCAAGAGTCATTCCATTGACTCAGCGTCCAAAATTGGGTGAAAGTAGTACCCCAAATGCATAGAAATAATCTCAAAACCCCACTTTCAATATAGTTATGTAGGTACCCTTTTTGACCCTCACCCACCGGTAGAAATTAGTCTGTAAATTGGAAATTTTAGTCAGGGGCCTCTTTCCAGCTCTACTTGATCCTCGAAACTTCACAGCCTGATCGTCCCTGATTTGGAGGGAGCAAAGATAGAAACGAGTTTTTCAAAACTCGATTTTTGTGGTATCAATTCCCACTTCATTATGGACGCTGAATCGATTGGAATGAGTCCTGGGGTCCAGCTGGGTCCTAGTTCTTTTCAAAGTGGGGTATCATTTTTTGCTAAAATTTGAAAGTGGAACTGATTGAGATGCCTTTCGGACTGATCACCGCGAACGGAAGATGAGAATAAGCCAGTTGAAAAATGCTTTGTGAAAATGTCAACAGTTCGCCGAAAATGATACAAACACCGATACAGTATTCATCTTTTCGTAGTATTGCAGCCTAATAAATACATTTAAAAAATTGTTACTCACTTAATAGTAACCATCTATATCCTCTTCAAAAATGTTCGTCGCCTCAAATAAACTCTCTCGTTTTCTCTTGTAATTCCCAGGTTGCAACAGAAACCTTCCAGCCTTTGGAGGCGCATGAAATTCTCCGATAATAACAGGTTCTTTTACAGACGCTTGGGCTGTTTATTAGTTGTGAACCTTCCATTGATCTATTTTGAGGGTCACAACAAACCGTTTGTTGGATGAGAGGGTGTAAAGCCGTTTGGTTCCTTTGCTTTTGGTATGCACCGCCCTCGGGCCACGTGTTTTGAAAAAGTTATTTTCAAGTCCTATTTAAACCTGGTAATATTATAAACAGAGGAAACCTCGAAAGAGTTTATCGTTCTCAAGTCGAGTTCTAATTTTAGGCATTTAACCTTACCACAGGCTGATGAGTTGTTTGGATATCGTTTGTTGTTCGGTACTATTTATAGAATTCAGGCTTCCTTATCTCAATCCTGTTTCCCCACTTCTCTGCTTGTTATTTGCTCGCCTGTTTTGTTCAAATTGACGCAGTTTGAAGTAGGATTAGCTGGTTTTGATGAATCTTGAGCGATTATATCCGGGTCGTTTCTATCCAATGGGTTATTCCAGACCCTGCTCCAATAATAATTAGTGTAAGTAGCTCTTGTTATTGTCAATTCTGTGCAGCCTCAACATCCTCTAGATCTCCTCCTACGTGGGTTTCATCACACGAAGGATACTTCCTCCCAAACCCGAAATAGAATCTAAAATAATGAATCCTTTAATTTCTGTACTCATCCAATATTTCTTCTTTGCAGAAAACGTGGCCTCATACAGGGGCGTGGAGATAGCTCCACAATACCAGGGCTTAGGTGAGTACCTAAATATTTCTTTCATTTTTTATTGTCGTTTCCCGTCCATATTGGCCTAAACCTCCTCGTTTTGAATTTGAGTGTTTTTTGCTGTAAAATTCTGATTCTGGGACTCCCGTTTATAAAAACCTCTTGTACTTCCACAAACTTCCACTCTTTTCGTTACCAGTGAATTATACATACATTTCATTCATCCCTGCGTGTTTTTCTCTTATGCCCGTGTTTGGACTGTGCAGACTATCCGACTAAGTAATGAATGCTGTTTGAAGTGTACAAAGTTATTTTTACCGCAAAATGGTCAGAATTTCGACTTCTGAAAACTCGCAAAAGCGAAAAATTTGTAATATTCTCTCTCACGCTTCATATGTGCCCCTCGTCTTCTCTCAGAACCCTTCGTTACGTAACGTACTAGTCATTTCAGCTTCCCCCGCGTCGTGTTGGGCTTTTGCATGATTCAATTTACCTTAATTTGTCTTGCACCACAGATATATTTATTTATTTTGTTCACAATATTCCATTAATATAATCGCGTCATACTGTATTGTCACAAAATTAAAGGTTGTGCATATTTATTTAAACTGAAGCGGGCCAGCTGAATTTTATGTTCATTTTAGAAGTTTCCATATTCGGGTTGTCACTCTAAATTAACGACTGTAACAGCACTTAAACAGCAAAGTAAACTTGTGGGCTGTATTCACGACATGCGCTGATCCAGGATTCGTGTTAGAGCTTGGCTGACAACAGGACTGGTATACATGTTTTTGTGTTTGTATTTTTCCGGCACCGTATGCATGTAAAATCAGTTTTTATCAAAGCACGGGTTCATCGCCTCTTTGCTTCAGAATTCGGGTACCGTCTGGACGATGGAATTGATAAAATTCTGCTAGTCGAATAATCAATATTTTCATGTATCGAGTGGTATTAAAATTGATGAATGATGGAGCTCTCCGGAGCTATATTGATACTAATTATGCCGTAAATCGGATCAACCAGTTACTAGGGCCGCCGTAATCCCGCCGTTTCTGAGGTTTCCGCGCTGATCGTATACTCTAAACCAGTTTTAGCGTAAAGAGTGAAGGTTTTCACAGGCATGAAATTACCAGAACATCTTCAGGTCCTCTCGTTGGTGGACGGCTGACCATGTCGGCGACACTACTATTGCATGATGCCTACTTTACTTCACTGCTTTTGTGAACAAAAGGAGAAGAGTTATGTTGCTATTTAGCTTTTTGGCTGTATTAGCACATCCTGAGCTTCATCCGAACACAGGGCTCCCCTTGATTCGACCTGTTGTATCGTATCGTGGAACTGACTAGCAATGAATCTCTTTTTCCCCTTTTTAGTAGCTCGATAAGCGATAAAAGTCCTATTTTCTTCCTTATCTTTGAATTTCCTTTAAATCGGATATCCTGATCCTAACCTAACTCAGTTTCGAAGAACGTGGTCTATATTCACCGGTATTGCCGACATACCTACTCGTCACGCCAACTTCACGATCGATGTGGAAAACCACCAGTGTATATATACCGCGAAACCTCAAGTTTAAATGTCACGGGCCGACGACCGAAATACGTTCCGGGCAATATATTACGATTCAGGGAGGGCCACTCCCGGTTGATGAAACCGCGATCTATTTTTAGTGCTCTTCGAGAGTCAAGATATGCCTGATGATAATCAAAAAAGGATCTCCATTATAAGGACGAGTTTCTCATCTAGAAATTCAATTTTATCACTCAGTTGTAGTCGCACTTTGGGTTTTAAGGTATCTAGATTACGTCCACTGTCCACCGTCCGATTTTCAACAATAAAATTTTTGTCTAAATCTCTGAAATTTCGTCAGTGATTCTTATCTGGCTCTAGTTGATTCTCACAAATTTTTAGTTCAATCGCGCGAAACGGAGGCAGGATTCGGTAGGAGAAATATTTTGAAAATGGTTTTTCTAGATATTGGGGTTCCAGGCGTGTGGAGTAACATTTTCCAAAAAAATCGGCCGCTGAATTTACTGGAATGGGTCTTGGTTCGGTTAGAATAAACGGAGGTGAAATTTGGGTGAGAATATGCCTTTTTGGAAATTGGTACTTTATTAAAATATAAGGATGTTGCTGCAATAAAAAGAAAAAGGTTCTTATTCCGAAGACTTTAAAGGTACGACCTCCCACAAGGGCGAGGATACACACATAATAATGAACTATTGCAGAATTTGCAATGTATTGATACTATTTTCGAGAACAACTTTCAAGTTCAAATTACCTAAGCAAGAGGCATATTTGTAGTGCACCTCATTCTCACTAGAGGTGGCTTCATACGCTGCCTTCATATTATCAGAAATTCACTTTGAGGCTCGAGCGTGATACTCATAGAGCAGTTGGGGCGTAAAAAATATTTTTCCTCATTTCTCAATCGATGATCAAGTTAAGAACCTCTTGGTAGATCATTTATCATCGATGTCTCCAGAGGAGGCGCCTTCTAGGGAGAAAGAAGTGGACAATCAATTTGATGATTTGACCATTTTTACCCGTATCCGACCTTCATTTGGAGGCCGAAATGTTTCGAGGACCATGTAAAGCATAAAAGGAGCCACTAACCAAAATGTAAATTTTAAAAATAATAATAATTAAAAAAAAACACGAAAAAACGAGAAGTTATCTTGAAACAGAGATTGTCAGATTAGAGCCAATCATGTGTTCCTCGCTGTGAACCACCAGTATCTCGATAAATTCAATGCTTCAATGCACATGAAAGTCACCACTATTGTAACTGATACGTTAAGCGTCAATCCACCAACGAAATTCATAATTATTTCTCCTTTTCCGATTCGAATTTCATGGACGCTGATAGTAGGAAACCTCATGTATTCAGCGATGAATCTTTCATGACCAGTCGCTAGTTTAATACATAATTCGATATCCACCCTCTCTGTGACGTTAACATCCGAATTCAAACGCATCCTTTTCAAAGGTGCGTTTTAATAAAAGATCATATTAGTTTACTTGTGAGCCGAGAGATAGATTCCACGAAGTTATCTAAACTGCAGTGCATTCCCTTGGTACGTAAATGTACACATGGCCTAGCTACTACATGTTTTTTTTAAAAACATTTTATTTATTTATTTTTTAACGTGTATATTACATATTTTGGAATATCTGAGAATACAAAAAGCAAAGAGATTGATTTTTAACCAAGAAGCTGCAAAATTTCCCTTCATTATTTAGTTTTTTTAAAAAGTTTGAGAGCTACTCTCTATAATTTGAGTGGTCAAAGCGTTAAAAGTAGAATGACTATACTAAAGCTGTGCGAAAACTACTGAATAATCCATTAAGTAACATTTTAGCGTCTTGTTCACGTTATACATTTGTACGATGTAATCTAAAATCACGTTTTAGAATGGGTAGCAACATGATGTTTGCGAAGCCGTATGTGTTTCCTTTATATTTTAGAGAATTTAATCTACCCAGAAAAATATATGGGTGTGCCAATCCGTCGGAACAATGTTATCAAAATTATTTTTCAACAAAATGTGAATAGACTGATGAGCCATCAAAATTATATAACTGCGATTTTCAGTGTTGTAAATCACAGTACAATCGACTTATATTTACTCATTGAATCAATTAAACACATTAAAAAAAAGTGTCTCGCAATGCAATTTCACGAGATTTTTGCGTCTATTATGTTATGACCGACTTATCAGCGGCGCGGGCGTGGGAACAATATTGATATTTAAGGTTTAAGTAACATGAAACGCGTCGTCTGGATCACGTCGTTTATATTTCACGTCTTTTCATATTTCTTACTTTTTCGCGTACTTTCTATTGCGATGTATGGGAGATATTTCTACATGAACTTGATTTATTCCTTCGTGTTTCAGCTATGACCCGGGACTCCCCGGTGACCAGCCCCGCCCTGGCGAGGAGAAATGACATTAATGGTCACGAAGCTGCCTTCCACGAACAATTCCTTCAGGTAAAATACTACAAGAACCATGCCTTATCCTAACTTGGAATAAATTGTTCTACGAGTTGTTCATAATGGCGACGAATTCGAGGAAGCCTTAAAGGGGTGCTGTCAATATTAGCTGATGGACTAGGTACATGAGAAATTCTCTTGCCCATGTTGAGAAATTTCACTTCTCTCGATATTATCCCTTTTGAACCAGGAAAACAAAATTCTCAAATCTGGGATGTTTTTATTCATTTCAACGATTCATTTTAGCTCAACTGCAATAATTCTAGCGATGATTCAGAAAATTCTCCGTTTTCACTATAAATATTCGGAGGCGTTTACTTTTCTGCCAATTTTTTCCCTCCTTTTTCTTGTCCGTTCCCCGTATTTTTCAATTTCGTTCTGCCACAATGATTGAAGCCAAGACGTGACTCAGTCGTTATCTCGTCTTATAACATCTTAATTCATCTGGCTTTGGGCCAACTCTTGATATCAACCCACATTGACCTCTCTTTACCATCATCGCGTTTCCTACTGGCACTCAAAATTTGACAAAAAATCGACTGACATATTTAAGCAGTAATGTTATAATGTACCTTTTTCTCTAAGAATGAGAATCTCCTGCGTCATTACGCAACTTTATGATTGGTTGAAAAATATTTTGCGTAGGACCTTACATGGTCGTGCAGACAGCTTAATGCGATGATTATGCGAGCCTATGGGATGTGACGTAATTGAGTTAGCATATCAGTTTCCACTTTGTTGGTGGTCTTGATTCGTGCGACGTAGTTATTTATTCAATGCCTTCAACATCACTTTCAAGAGCTACTCTGGCTAGTGAATTAATGAGACATTTCATTCTGTCAGCGGTCTCTTATTCGGCGCCCTCATACAAGTTGTATCGTCTTTCGTAAACGGAGACGAAAGTTGTTACCCCATTTAAGGTAATTGTAAGAGCCCGAAATATTCGGGCAATAACCCGTACCATTGATCCAAACCCTTATTCAAACCTTTTTTTACCGGTGCTCTCACAACAAAGTTAGTTTGCATGACATTCATTTGAGGTTTCATTTCGCGGCAGGAAGAAAAAGTTCCACTCCCTCCTTGATCTTCTTCTTTTATTCCTTCTTTTTAATTTGTCTGAGTGTGCTGGAGGAATTCGTTTGATGATGAAAAGGTTGGAAAATATAGACCTTTGTCCCGGAACTGCTCATTTAAAGAAACGTGAACTCTATTACCCCTTGTTCGCTTCCCTTCTAATTGTGAATCTTTTTTTAGTTTCCGAGAATGTTTTTGTCTAAAACAAAGAAGTTATTCTCCTAATTCCATAATAATGAGCAAAATACTATTATAAGAATAATAGTATTTTCCTCCTTAAGGGTTCTCATTTTAGAATATTTCTCTCCCTCGCTCCATATTGAAGGAATTATGTTTCTCATCGATAAAAATATTGAATGTGTTAAGGTGAATTCCACTCTCAAGATGGAGCTGCCGAAAAGCAGCGCGAGAGGTCGTACAATGATCACACTCAGCCAACAACGAGATCTGGTGAGAAAATCAACGAAACTGAAGTCATTTGACCTATCAGTACTTATCTGTAGAAATATTGATTTACGTAGATTCCTATGAACCTAATGTATGTTTCTCGCAGATATTATTTTACAACTATATCGGCTCTCTTTTTTCATAATCATCATGGGTTGAAAGGTATCAACATTGAAGCTCCATATTTTTCGCATGAAAATTTTTTAAATATTCATCTTGAAAAACTTGAAAACGTATTTTGTTCACCTTCTAAACCCGTGAATATCCAATATTTTTACTATAATTCCGTCCCACAAACCTCTTCTTGTTCAACAATTCGCAGTAGTATTAGGACTTTTGGATAGGTGTACATAATTCCTTCAAAATATGAGGTCGCCATCTCGACTTACTTGATGGATATTTCTATTCTCTATACTCCATTTTTGATAAAATGATAAATTTATTCTTCTTAGTGCTTAGTGTAGCGCTTTCCAGTGCTTTGACGATTCATTTTGTCTCCGTTCGACCTCCTCAAAAACTACATTAAGATTTCCAAAGCTATGAGTGTCGCAGAACTGCACGTGCGGCTTCTTGTAACAAGGTAGATGCCCCACAGTTAGAAAAAGAAAATGAACCCAGAATTCAGCTTTTGTGGCACATTTCCGGAGTTGATGACCTCGATATACCTTCTTTCGTGGGATTTCATTCAATTTACCGGGTGACCCTTATCCGTGTGACTACTTTCCGCGTTGAGTCGACGGATTTGAAGCTGTACTCTTTTCTCATAATCTGGTTGGAAGAACAATAGGACCAGTGGAGTTAAAACCACCTGTTTATCGCTATTTCTATCCATGTAGTTACGTCACATTTCATGAGGCCCGCTTTTCATTCATTTCCTATTGTCCTATATTCGCTAACGCTCTTGGTTATTGTTTGTTGCAGTTGAAGAAAAGGCAAGAAATTCAACAGCAGATCCTTCTGCAGCATTTTCAGGCAGAACAACAGAGGCTCGCTAAAGAACATGAAGCTCAAATGAGGGCTCACCTCCAGGTAAGCAGCTTTCCTCCAGATTTCAGATTACAGAATGATTCCTCGAGCATCGCGGTTGTTCTGAAATTCTGACCCTATGGTCTCAATGTGCCAACTCCCCTAATAGTTTATTTGACAGTTGAAATAATTGAAATTTCAATCTTTTTTGGTTCAAGGAAAATAAGAGGCTGCGATTTCATAATTGCCAAACACCTGACTCAACCGACCATTCACCGGACGGGTTCTTACTGCCGTTTTGGCGCGTAGGGGAAAAAAAAAAAAATTAAAAAAATGAAGCAATCTTGACAGTAACGAAAGGCTGTTGCTTTCAAGGTCGGCTCTAAATCTTAAAATTAGAGTTAGCTTTGGACCGTTCGAACTTCCCCGAGTCAACTTCAGATATTATAATCGTGAAAGAGTTCTCCTCCACCTGGCCGCATATTATCACCAGTATTGCTAAATCGCCATGACGTTTACCTCTATTAAAGGTAGACTAACGTCTCTCCGATGAATCCGACATTGTCTTTAGTCCAATTAATAGTAAAGGATTGGCTCGCTGTAAATTGTGAGCGTCATTTTTATGAAATCCCTCATTCAGTTGTTTGTAGCGGAAAAAAGCATTATTACTACTCAAACGTTGCGCGGTTTCTGTTTAGAACATTTCTTGGCAGCACGCGTAATGACCCTTAAAGAAGACATCTACATCCTCTGGTCCAAATTCTCAAATCATGATGCTACTGCGCAATTGAAAATGGATTTTCTTCGCCTTCTCGGAAGCGCGTTATTTGCGATTTGGCCTAGGCTTGGGCGTGGAAGAGTGGTAACTGAATTATCGAGGTGAATTTGGCCGTCGCGGAACGTAGCAGGAGGTTTTTGTTAGTAAACGCACAAAGTGCGAGTGGAAGGGTTTTCTGGGGCTCGGCCAAAGTCAAATGATGAGGAACTACGGCCAAAAGGTTGAGGTGGGCGACCTTGGATGCGAACGGGGCTCGAAAATATTAGATTCTAGTTAGTATAAAATTCGATGGCGAGCTTTAGTTGAGTACCTCTAACGAGAGTACCCAGTAAATTAACCATTAAACCGTCAATAATTCAGTCAAACCTTCCTCTTCCTGTGACTGGATATACTCCAAATATTAAATATTTTTATCTTTCGTGACGCATTCATCAAAAATCAAACCTTCCCCAGGTAACCTTGGTCTCTTCCCATCAGCGTCCGCTCATTTGTCCCTATTGTGGCGATGACGCTTACAATTTTTCTGACTCTGACTTTCCACAAATTCAATCAAACTCAGAAATGTTTCTAAAATAGTAGGGAAAACGCCGTGGCTCATTGGGGTGCTGCGACAGAGCCTGCAAACAGTTTCACGGGAACGATAAAATGGCCATTAAATCCATACAAAAATCAAGAGAGAAATGTACCTACGTTCAGGTAGGAAGAATTTCAAGGAGTTTCACTCAGAACCAAGCGTAATTAAAGATCTGCAATTCCTCGAGTTGCATCCCAAACGGTCTGAGTAACTCAATGTTTACTCAAACCCACCTAGATTTTCTCTCGGTAAAATCTCTCGAAAAGATTATTCACTTCCGCTCCTCCCGACGGCAAATTATGTGCTTCTACCTTTTTCTCTTCAATTAGAAATTTGGCACCGGTTTCTCACAAGTTCGAGGACAGGACGTGCGTCTATTGCGTGGGAGATGAATGGGGAAGAGACCTATGACGTTCAACGGTTTGGCCGCATCTTCCCCTCTATTTCTGTTCCATATGAATGGAAGATCCTCTCAATCTTTATCTTACTCATACTAGTCGGTACGAAGCCGTTTCCTATGCCCCTCGGAGGTCTGATCCTTTTGGTACTCAATGACTGAGGAACGTCACAACCGGCCTCATCCATTCTTGTCAACTTCTGGAGTTCCAAAATTGCCAATTCATCATAACCAATGAGTTAATTGGACGTAACTATCGTTATGAACTTCTTAATTAGTGGCTGTTATGAGTTGGTGTTCGGCCAAATTTTCACCAGCTTTTCATTGGTGCAACTCTGCTTCAAAGTGGTACCTCATTTTCGTATTTCTGATGTGTTACGCCATTCGCTAATATTAGCCATCGAATACGTTCATTAAGGCTTAAATACGGTAAATTACTGCGTCTAGGATCAGAACTGATCTACGTACTTTCGAAAAAAAAAAAGGAATTGACTTGGACAGGTCTCCCGTGCTGTCGGTTGAATAATTGATTGTCAGAGCTAATAAACCTTTGTTGTATAATTTAAAATTGTTTCGAGGGAAGACTTTTCGCCGGTGGGGAGGGGAATGGTTTTGTCGCAGCAGGAGAGGGTCGACGGTTCTATTTTCGTACCATTTATTGGAGCCTCCAATGAATGAACCGCTTCCTTTTTCATTCCATCTTGTTTAAAAGTCCGCTCGATGTGCTAATTGTTCAGGCTAGACGGCAAGGGTTTGAGCAAGTCATTGCTTGTCTGTCGTCCGTCCTAGTCGTGCTCAGTGCCGTTACAGCATCGATTGAGCCCGGTCTTGTTAGGAAGAAGCCTTTCCTAGCTTTTATGACTGTTTCGTGCGGAATTATCGAGGTAGATGAACTTAGTTTTGCATTTTCGTTTATTAATAAGTTGTTCTAAACATTTTTTTGGTGGAAATATTTGAAACTAAAATATGGAAAAATTATATTTAAACATAAATATTTGTTTTTTAATTTTTGAAAAAAATCATTTGTCAAATGATTTTTCTATTGTGTTTCTGACAAATCCGGTCAACAAATTGCAGAAACTAGCAAGAGAAAAAGTGTATCTCTTACCTACATCCCTATGATACATATCAGTTCGTTTGAAAGTAACATTGATCAATCATCAGTCAGTCAATAATTGTTGAATAATCCTAATAGTTTGAAATTTGAATCTGTACAATGCAGGGCTCGTAAACTAAGTATTTCTCTTCTGTAGTGTTCCTTGGTTTGCAAATCTAACGACAATAAAGTTTCCCAAGTACATTTACGGCTACAAACCTGTCAGTTCAATTCCAAGTTTGATTCTTCCAACAATCATTGCTTAAGTTGTGGGTGCCTTAGCGCAAATTTTAAAAAGTTGGCTTTGTCGTTTCTACCTTTTGGCCTGATAATAAATTTTTCGGAAAATCCCCTTCTAAAACTTAAGACCTTTCAAGGACAATTTTGCTTGTTCATAGAAAAATATAAGAGACTGTTTTCAATTTGTTAATGTTACACATTACTTAAACATATATTCCTGGTTTCCTTCAATCGGTTTTCCTTTCCCTCCTCCGCAAACAATGTAACAGATTGACAATCCTAGCAGCACCAGGATACGATTTTCGTGAAGATTGATCGGATACTGTTCAGCTGTACACCTTGGACTATACGGATTGAATTAAATGTAACTTGTATTATTTAAAATCCGTAGCTAAGTACTCTTATCTAGGCGTACAATTTCATTTTTTCTTTTTTTTCTTTCAAAACGAAACAGTAATTGTTGAGTTAATGTTGATTGTATCTCTCAAGCAGGAGATGTGGGAGAAGAAGAAAGCAGCTGAAGAGCAAGAAAGGGAGCGCGAAGCCCGAGAGAAAGAGCGGTTAGAGAGTTTGAAGAAGAAAGGCAAACACGAAGAAAGCGCTGTTGCGTCGGAAGAAGTCAAGCAGCGGCTTCAGGTATGCCCAATATATTTTAATTTATTATTACATCTTATGTATCTACTTATTTTCACATTTGAACGGTTTGTACCCATCTTCAACCAGGATGAATTGCGTGATTCATCTGTGTCTGCAATGTATTTTTTGTTGAAACTTGAAACTGTGGAAATAATGTAGCAACAAGAAGAATAAAGAAAACAAAGAAGCATTTTTATTTTGAGAATCATTGGTCGCTGACATGAGTACACGTACTTATAAATTATGATAAAGATTCACAAAAATTTCCAACATTTTAAGGGCACGTTTTTACCCTACGCTTAACCTTTTCAATATGAAGCATCTCGTTCTGAGGAACCCTCACCTGTGGGGCCAGCTGGTCTCGTACACCTGAGATTGGTTAGGCAATGCCCGCATGACCGAACCGCCATGCGTTTCTAACTCTATCGTAGGAGTACCAACTCGCAAGACTTTCATTCATTCTCCGACTGACGCAGTCGAATCAATAACTACAAATAGTACCTACATAGAATGTTTTTCTAATAGAATTTTCAGGAAAGTCTATGAGTTTTGAATTTTCTCCCTGACCAGTGAGGGCTACGTTGGTCTCATCTGCATAATACAGGAGTTATAAACAGATTCCGTCTTTGTGGGACTGTTCCAGCGCAAATCTGTTTATTAATTGTGTACTTTGGATGAGGACAAATATTGCATATAGTTGCTGTGGACTACGGAACCTATGTTAGATTGAACGCTTTGTTGTGGTTTCTTTCGAATGAGTATACGCGAAATGCTGGCTGATTCGTTTAGGCTTCTGTCGTTTTTCAACTACACGCATTTACCTCAACATTTTATAATTACTCTTTTATCGAGCGATTACAAATTGTATCAAGTTTGGTCTCAAATGATTTGGTAATTTTCATGGAATGAGATTGTTGCTTAATTAAAAAACCAGTGAATACTTCTTAATATGGATGGATTCAAAAAAGTTACATATGTAACCTGATCAATACAAAGCATCTCATTATGAGTTAACCCTTAACCCCGTTTTTTCTTTCTCGATAACCTCGTTTATAATAACTCTAGGTTCCTTTACAGGATGGGATTCATTCGTTTTTCGAACGCTCCGTCTTGGACGGTTTATATGTAGAATATGACAGCTAACCCTGTCGCTCTCGACTAAAATAGTTCGGCTCACTATTGTCTGCCCGGAGCCAAACACATAAATAGCACATAACTCTTTCTTGAGAAACCCCGGCCAATCTGTGGGTAGCACAAAGCTACTACTGTACTGAAAACCCAATCAATTGTGTGGTATTTAAATTCATCCAATTCACTTGTTTTTTAATCTTAGAATGTCGTATGTTGATAGCTATTCCTAGTAATTGGTAGTTTCATTCACATCATATTCCTTGTTATTTTAGGGATTCCTTCTGGAGAAGAAACAACGCGAAGCTGCTGCAGCTGCTGCGAATGGTGGCGCAGCGTCATCACAACCCTACCGCAACTGGTTAGTATCTATGAAGTTCTCTTCACTCGACCTTTCTGGCTAATCACTATCAATCAAGATTCAATTAAAAAACGCATATCATAGCCATGCAGTAACGATTTAGCTTACGGTTATACTTACAAGTTCTCAAAAGAGTAACCTTTACCCGTGTCGTATTTATCGATTAGCTGCCAATGACGAAGCCTCTTCGCCACAACGATACACGAAAGAAAAACCATTTATAGCTTTGGTCGAACAGGCTTAGCGTTCCTTTTCATAGACGTCTGCTCGTGGGGATAATAATGGTAAAAATAGAACCAATCGAATCTGAATGTGAATCCTCCTTCAAAATGAATGACCTTGTTTTCTTTCCTACGTGTTCAATATCCTGCAGTAGTTCTAAATGACCAAAAAACTATACATACACTACAATTTAAAGAACTTACAATTGGAAAAAAGGAGAAGATGAATCTGAACGCGGGTTTGTCGTATATTAATTGCTAGGCCATTGAGGCCATATTGCTTACTTGATATCGACCCCCGATTAAGATGAACATTTCTCGTGTTTTTGCGATGGTTAGTTTGTCTCTATCCTCATGAATTTACCTTGTTGTTTACAAAAAATTTCAGAAATTAACTTGATAGTCTTAATTTAGCGAGGAAGAGCTTGTAATTCTTTCAAGTTAATCAGATGACGAGGAAAATGATGATGATTTACGGCAAAGCTTTGAGGTGTTCCCTATTTTTTAATGCCCAACTCGAGCTGTTTACTGCTTTCTGAACAGGTGGTTTGACAAATAACCTCTACATCTGTCCATTCGTTTAATTTTTTGAATGACAAACAGTTAATGAAGGGGTTCGTTCGCTTTATCATTCAAGAACGCGAGAGCTCTGACGTCTTTGGCGTGATTTTCCTCTACCTCCTTGCGGTCACTCTCGTTCGGCGTACGAAATGAATTTGTTACCCCCACCTTTTCCTGACTCTTCCACAAATAAACGTAGAAACGTTATCGCGATTCGTCGAAAATACGGTATTTTGTTTTCATCTTCTTGGTGTGCTCTTTTTTCGGTTCAACTTGTTTTGGCCCGGTGAAAAACTCTCCGCGTGAGGGTTACAGGACCGTATTAAACTTATCAGTATCCCAAGAATCCGGTACTGGTGGCCAAGAACCAACAATTTTAGACTTCCCCGCTTTTGCAAAATGTCTCCCGTGTCTTACAGGACAATTAGTTTCGCTCTTGTGAGAGTTATGGTCTTCGTGGGTCTTCTTTTAGACGAAGCTATCCCAATTAGAGCGTCTATTCTGGTCAGTAGTTTTTCGTTATCCCCCCCTCCCCTTCCCCCGCAGTAACTTGTTCTTATTAATCATAGCCCCAAAGATGACGTGATCATGAAATCCCAGTTCGTTATGATTAACTTATCTTCTTCAAAAGTTGTGGATAATGACTTTGACCAGATGATCGGAATGGATTTCTTGCTTATAGATGAGATTACAAGGAACATGGTTCTTTCCTCATTTCATTTTTAAAGTACATTACTTGTTACCTTTTCTGCGGTCCGGTTAATTTACTAATCTATTCATATCCTTAGCTACTAATGATTGAATTTTGTAATCCTCCGTGATGGTATGGGTGGGGTCGTGTTCCAATAGAATTGAAATGGAAATCCTTTCCGGGAAAGGATTGATTCCTCCTGGTTTATTGTGCCTGACATTGAACTTAACTTAGTGATCCTTAGGTTCTTCCTTTGCCTTGGTTTACTTCTGCTTCTCGCTCTTTTTCGCACTCCTCTGAAGCCAGAATGTTAGCGTAACTTGTTCTCCAAGATGGACTTTCCAACTCTTACCCCTCCTTCTCCCCTCCGTCCCTCTTTTGCCACCATTCAGCCCAGAACTTTCAAGATAACTGCCATTTAGTTCTCAGATCTGACTTCACTATTGCTTCTTTTCTATACTCTTGACTAGAACCTCAAATCTCATTTCCTCCCCAATGTTCAAAAGTAGATAGATCACACTCAGGCTCTCCCGTAGGTAAGCATGTCCACAACTATTTCTTTTCGAATATTAATTGAATCACCTTAGACATGCAACTAAATCAGCTCTGAACATATCCACTAATCTCGAACCCTCCATTTGAAGAAGGCTCCCGTTCGCCGGCGCCTCGACTGCCGATGTGTTGACAGCAAGTTGAATCCAAATTTGAATCCACGCACCCTTTCGAACCCCTTTCCTCCCTCCGTTGATATATATAACTAACCCACTTGTGATTATTTTCGAACCGATCCGTTGGCCCGATCTATTTCTGTTTCCAAGCGTATTTCTGTACGGGAACTTTGCGGTCTAATAATAGGCTTTCAAACAACAACCAAACCGAAAAATTGACGGTTTTCTTCTGTCTGGCGGTTTTTTAAAGCTCCAAATACATTTTAGTATCACTAAAGCCAAAGAAACTATTCTCCTATGATTATAAACGATTTGTTTTCAAATTGGGAACGAATTTTCCAGGACCGTGCTTCAGCAAAATCCAGCTGCCGATGGTGCCCCACCTGGCCCCCCTTACCGTCTCAACCCTCTCCTCAAATATGAAGACGAATACCCTTTGAGGAAAACCGGTAAGTTTATGCATCACGTTGATTTCGCTCGAATATTATAACCTGCTTGGTTTTCATCCTAAAGTTTGCCTAATATAAAAACGTTTTCTTTTGCAAGTAGGCTGATTATCTGAGTCGTCCGTTCATCCGTCAATGTTGCTTCAACAGTTTCAACGAACTGTTGATTCAATTTTGACCGTGAATGGACGACCAAATCGTAATTTTTACCGAGCACGGTGTGTTCAACTAATCTAAGCCCTTTTTCTTCACAATTAACCTCACTTACTTGCCAGCAGTTGTAGCTGATAGGCTTCAGCTCTTCCTTTGTGCTATATAAATCAAAATAAACACAAACAAAACTACATTGAATTAAGAATGTCCTCGAATCAAAATATTTATCTTCAAAATCCATTATTTTATCCTCAATTGGCGGCTTTGACCACGATGAACCGATCATCGCAGTTGCCCAACAATTTCTTTTGGAATACATGTTTTTTTTCTTTTTTTTTTCGTTTTGCAATTTTGTTTTTCCTTTCATGATCTAACATTCAGAATTTTCTTTGACCCCTCGCATCCCCCGTTTTCCTTCAGCTTCCGAACCCAACCTGCTCAAGGTGAAGTTAAAAGCTCGTCTGGAAAAACGGGCATCGCCGTTTGCCCGTCGGAAGGAACGTCACCTGAAAAGGAAATCCACTTTGGCAAGTATGTAGTCAGCATGGCAATTCTTCTCTATTAATCGTAAACGTTTTCCCTCTCATTTCCCACGCTGTCATTTCGAGTGCGATTAAAAATTATATTTATAAAATTGGCCGCTCGGCGATCGTTTGATAACTAACTTGCACTTGAGAATGTGACGAGTGAAACTAATACGAACTATTAATACTTTTATATATCGTCGCACCAACTTCCAGAGCAGTTTTCGGTATTCCACCGCCGCACATAGGGCCAGTGTAGCCTGGGTCCGCCCTTCGCTTATCCTAGGTTGTTAATTTGAAAAAAAAAGGTGCCCCTAAATTGCTAATTAATTTTGTGGACTAATAGACAGAAATATAATAGAGAATATTCCATCATCTAGTCTTGTTGTTGTGTTTTTACTATTTTTTTTATGAAACATATAATATGTTCAAAATTTAATT
The DNA here is from genome assembly GCA_019603395.1 of Cyrtorhinus lividipennis. NCBI lineage: Eukaryota > Metazoa > Arthropoda > Insecta > Hemiptera > Miridae > Cyrtorhinus > Cyrtorhinus lividipennis. The sequence goes on along the minus strand of CM033999.1, from coordinate 19,232,701 downwards.
ACTTCTTGGTAAAAAGTATAGTAAAAAATTGATATAAACGAAATCGGTGATAATTAATCAAATTAGTTTAAGTTTTGGCGGGTAAAGCGACTTGGCACCGTCGGCGCGTATTCCACCATATATGTAATGGACTCAGGTCATCTTTTAGTGCCCACTTCGCAAAATATCCACCTTGGACCTTCTATAAAAAGATGACAACTGCGCCAATCCACATTGAAAAATAGTACCCAGTAGAATGTGCAGCTACCAAAACTATCTCCATGTACCCTACGTTTATTTAACTTTATACTCACTCGCGCGAAATGATGTGAAGTTTCAAAATCAATTGTTATCATTTTCAGTGGAGTCAGGAAGCAGTAACCCGGATTCGGGGCCGAATTCACCTCCTGTGCACCCGACCGCTCAGTTGTCGCCTCCTGCAGGTCATACTACTCCCATACAAGAAGTACGTTATTAGTCCAGACAACTTTCGTTTCAGAACAAGGAGGTTATTTGAATAGGTATGTGAGAGTGGTTTCTAAATTGACATGATGACTCGCAAGAATCTTGAGGAGTTTTCAAAGCAAAACTATTGGCAATGGGTGGAATCCTGAATTTATAAAAGTGGTGTTTTGAACGCCTTATGCTACAGAACATAGAAATAAGTGCTTTCGGAGGAATATAATATTACGGTGATTACAAGAATAATGTGTAATCAAATTGTTAGAA
>CM033999.1:19106489-19231893 GCA_019603395.1 Cyrtorhinus lividipennis | reverse complement strand
CTACAAACCTGTCAGTTCAATTCCAAGTTTGATTCTTCCAACAATCATTGCAATGCGTTGTTGTGGGTGCCTTAGCGCAAATTTTAAAAAGTTGGCTTTGTCGTTTCTACCTTTTGGCCTGATAATAAACAGTAATTTACGAAACAGTAATTGTTGAGTTAATGTTGATTGTATCTCTCAAGCAGGAGATGTGGGAGAAGAAGAAAGCAGCTGAAGAGCAAGAAAGGGAGCGCGAAGCCCGAGAGAAAGAGCGGTTAGAGAGTTTGAAGAAGAAAGGCAAACACGAAGAAAGCGCTGTTGCGTCGGAAGAAGTCAAGCAGCGGCTTCAGGTATGCCCAATATATTTTAATTTATTATTACATCTTATGTATCTACTTATTTTCACATTTGAACGGTTTGTACCCATCTTCAACCAGGATGAATTGCGTGATTCATCTGTGTCTGCAATGTATTTTTTGTTGAAACTTGAAACTGTGGAAATAATGTAGCAACAAGAAGAATAAAGAAAACAAAGAAGCATTTTTATTTTGAGAATCATTGGTCGCTGACATGAGTACACGTACTTATAAATTATGATAAAGATTCACAAAAATTTCCAACATTTTAAGGGCACGTTTTTACCCTACGCTTAACCTTTTCAATATGAAGCATCTCGTTCTGAGGAACCCTCACCTGTGGGGCCAGCTGGTCTCGTACACCTGAGATTGGTTAGGCAATGCCCGCATGACCGAACCGCCATGCGTTTCTAACTCTATCGTAGGAGTACCAACTCGCAAGACTTTCATTCATTCTCCGACTGACGCAGTCGAATCAATAACTACAAATAGTACCTACATAGATGTTTTTCTAATAGAATTTTCAGGAAAGTCTATGAGTTTTGTATTTTCTCCCTGACCAGTGAGGCTACGTTGGTCTCATCTGCATAATACAGGAGTTATAACAGATTCCGTCTTTTGTGGGACTGTTCCAGCGCAAATCTGTTTATTAATTGTGTACTTTGGATGAGGACAAATATTGCATATAGTTGCTGTGGACTACGGAACCTATGTTAGATTGAACGCTTTGTTGTGGTTTCTTTCGAATGAGTATACGCGAAATGCTGGCTGATTCGTTTAGGCTTCTGTCGTTTTTCAACTACACGCATTTACCTCAACATTTTATAATTACTTCTTTTATCGAGCGATTACAAATTGTATCAAGTTTGGTCTCAAATGATTTGGTAATTTTCGTATGGAATGAGATTGTTGCTTAATTAAAAAAACCAGTGAATACTTCTTAATATGGATGGATTCAAAAAAGTTACATATGTAACCTGATCAATACAAAGCATCTCATTATGAGTTAACCCTTAACCCCGTTTTTTCTTTCTCGATAACCTCGTTTATAATAACTCTAGGTTCCTTTACAGGATGGGATTCATTCGTTTTTCGAACGCTCCGTCTTGGACGGTTTATATGTAGAATATGACAGCTAACCCTGTCGCTCTCGACTAAAATAGTTCGGCTCACTATTGTCTGCCCGGAGCCAAACACATAAATAGCACATAACTCTTTCTTGAGAAACCCCGGCCAATCTGTGGGTAGCACAAGAAGCTACTACTGTACTGAAAACCCAATCAATTGTGTGGTATTTAAATTCATCCAATTCACTTGTTTTTTAATCTTAGAATGTCGTATGTTGATAGCTATTCCTAGTAATTGGTAGTTTCATTCACATCATATTCCTTGTTATTTTAGGGATTCCTTCTGGAGAAGAAACAACGCGAAGCTGCTGCAGCTGCTGCGAATGGTGGCGCAGCGTCATCACAACCCTACCGCAACTGGTTAGTATCTATGAAGTTCTCTTCACTCGACCTTTCTGGCTAATCACTATCAATCAAGATTCAATTAAAAAACGCATATCATAGCCATGCAGTAACGATTTAGCTTACGGTTATACTTACAAGTTCTCAAAAGAGTAACCTTTACCCGTGTCGTATTTATCGATTAGCTGCCAATGACGAAGCCTCTTCGCCACAACGATACACGAAAGAAAAACCATTTATAGCTTTGGTCGAACAGGCTTAGCGTTCCTTTTCATAGACGTCTGCTCGTGGGGATAATAATGGTAAAAATAGAACCAATCGAATCTGAATGTGAATCCTCCTTCAAAATGAATGACCTTGTTTTCTTTCCTACGTGTTCAATATCCTGCAGTAGTTCTAAATGACCAAAAACTATACATACACTACAATTTAAAGAACTTACAATTGGAAAAAAGGAGAAGATGAATCTGAACGCGGGTTTGTCGTATATTAATTGCTAGGCCATTGAGGCCATATTGCTTACTTGATATCGACCCCCGATTAAGATGAACATTTCTCGTGTTTTTGCGATGGTTAGTTTGTCTCTATCCTCATGAATTTACCTTGTTGTTTACAAAAAATTTCAGAAATTAACTTGATAGTCTTAATTTAGCGAGGAAGAGCTTGTAATTCTTTCAAGTTAATCAGATGACGAGGAAAAATGATGATGATTTACGGCAAAGCTTTGAGGTGTTCCCTATTTTTTAATGCCCAACTCGAGCTGTTTACTGCTTTCTGAACAGGTGGTTTGACAAATAACCTCTACATCTGTCCATTCGTTTAATTTTTTGAATGACAAACAGTTAATGAAGGGGTTCGTTCGCTTTATCATTCAAGAACGCGAGAGCTCTGACGTCTTTGGCGTGATTTTCCTCTACCTCCTTGCGGTCACTCTCGTTCGGCGTACGAAATGAATTTGTTACCCCCACCTTTTCCTGACTCTTCCACAAATAAACGTAGAAACGTTATCGCGATTCGTCGAAAATACGGTATTTTGTTTTCATCTTCTTGGTGTGCTCTTTTTTCGGTTCAACTTGTTTTGGCCCGGTGAAAAACTCTCCGCGTGAGGGTTACAGAACCGTATTAAACTTATCAGTATCCCAAGAATCCGGTACTGGTGGCCAAGAACCAACAATTTTAGACTTCCCCGCTTTTGCAAAATGTCTCCCGTGTCTTACAGGACAATTAGTTTCGCTCTTGTGAGAGTTATGGTCTTCGTGGGTCTTCTTTTAGACGAAGCTATCCCAATTAGAGCGTCTATTCTGGTCAGTAGTTTTTCGTTATCCCCCCCCACCCATTCCCCGCAGTAACTTGTTCTTATTAATCATAGCCCCAAAGATGACGTGATCATGAAATCCCAGTTCGTTATGATTAACTTATCTTCTTCAAAAGTTGTGGATAATGACTTTGACCAGATGATCGGAATGGATTTCTTGCTTATAGATGAGATTACAAGGAACATGGTTCTTTCCTCATTTCATTTTTAAAGTACATTACTTGTTACCTTTTCTGCGGTCCGGTTAATTTACTAATCTATTCATATCCTTAGCTACTAATGATTGAATTTTGTAATCCTCCGTGATGGTATGGGTGGGGTCGTGTTCCAATAGAATTGAAATGGAAATCCTTTCCGGGAAAGGATTGATTCCTCCTGGTTTATTGTGCCTGACATTGAACTTAACTTAGTGATCCTTAGGTTCTTCCTTTGCCTTGGTTTACTTCTGCTTCTCGCTCTTTTTCGCACTCCTCTGAAGCCAGAATGTTAGCGTAACTTGTTCTCCAAGATGGACTTTCCAACTCTTACCCCTCCTTCTCCCCTCCGTCCCTCTTTTGCCACCATTCAGCCCAGAACTTTCAAGATAACTGCCATTTAGTTCTCAGATCTGACTTCACTATTGCTTCTTTTCTATACTCTTGACTAGAACCTCAAATCTCATTTCCTCCCCAATGTTCAAAAGTAGATAGATCACACTCAGGCTCTCCCGTAGGTAAGCATGTCCACAACTATTTCTTTTCGAATATTAATTGAATCACCTTAGACATGCAACTAAATCAGCTCTGAACATATCCACTAATCTCGAACCCTCCATTTGAAGAAGGCTCCCGTTCGCCGGCGCCTCGACTGCCGATGTGTTGACAGCAAGTTGAATCCAAATTTGAATCCACGCACCCTTTCGAACCCCTTTCCTCCCTCCGTTGATATATATAACTAACCCACTTGTGATTATTTTCGAACCGATCCGTTGGCCCGATCTATTTCTGTTTCCAAGCGTATTTCTGTACGGGAACTTTGCGGTCTAATAATAGGCTTTCAAACAACAACCAAACCGAAAAATTGACGGTTTTCTTCTGTCTGGCGGTTTTTTAAAGCTCCAAATACATTTTAGTATCACTAAAGCCAAAGAAACTATTCTCCTATGATTATAAACGATTTGTTTTCAAATTGGGAACGAATTTTCCAGGACCGTGCTTCAGCAAAATCCAGCTGCCGATGGTGCCCCACCTGGCCCCCCTTACCGTCTCAACCCTCTCCTCAAATATGAAGACGAATACCCTTTGAGGAAAACCGGTAAGTTTATGCATCACGTTGATTTCGCTCGAATATTATAACCTGCTTGGTTTTCATCCTAAAGTTTGCCTAATATAAAAACGTTTTCTTTTGCAAGTAGGCTGATTATCTGAGTCGTCCGTTCATCCGTCAATGTTGCTTCAACAGTTTCAACGAACTGTTGATTCAATTTTGACCGTGAATGGACGACCAAATCGTAATTTTTACCGAGCACGGTGTGTTCAACTAATCTAAGCCCTTTTTCTTCACAATTAACCTCACTTACTTGCCAGCAGTTGTAGCTGATAGGCTTCAGCTCTTCCTTTGTGCTATATAAATCAAAATAAACACAAACAAAACTACATTGAATTAAGAATGTCCTCGAATCAAAATATTTATCTTCAAAATCCATTATTTTATCCTCAATTGGCGGCTTTGACCACGATGAACCGATCATCGCAGTTGCCCAACAATTTCTTTTGGAATACATGTTTTTTTTCTTTTTTTTTTCGTTTTGCAATTTTGTTTTTCCTTTCATGATCTAACATTCAGAATTTTCTTTGACCCCTCGCATCCCCCGTTTTCCTTCAGCTTCCGAACCCAACCTGCTCAAGGTGAAGTTAAAAGCTCGTCTGGAAAAACGGGCATCGCCGTTTGCCCGTCGGAAGGAACGTCACCTGAAAAGGAAATCCACTTTGGCAAGTATGTAGTCAGCATGGCAATTCTTCTCTATTAATCGTAAACGTTTTCCCTCTCATTTCCCACGCTGTCATTTCGAGTGCGATTAAAAATTATATTTATAAAATTGGCCGCTCGGCGATCGTTTGATAACTAACTTGCACTTGAGAATGTGACGAGTGAAACTAATACGAACTATTAATACTTTTATATATCGTCGCACCAACTTCCAGAGCAGTTTTCGGTATTCCACCGCCGCACATAGGGCCAGTGTAGCCTGGGTCCGCCCTTCGCTTATCCTAGGTTGTTAATTTGAAAAAAAAGGTGCCCCTAAATTGCTAATTAATTTTGTGGACTAATAGACAGAAATATAATAGAGAATATTCCATCATCTAGTCTTGTTGTTGTGTTTTTACTATTTTTTTTTATGAAACATATAATATGTTCAAAATTTAATTACTTCTTGGTAAAAAGTATAGTAAAAAATTGATATAAACGAAATCGGTGATAATTAATCAAATTAGTTTAAGTTTTGGCGGGTAAAGCGACTTGGCACCGTCGGCGCGTATTCCACCATATATGTAATGGACTCAGGTCATCTTTTAGTGCCCACTTCGCAAAATATCCACCTTGGACCTTCTATAAAAAGATGACAACTGCGCCAATCCACATTGAAAAATAGTACCCAGTAGAATGTGCAGCTACCAAAACTATCTCCATGTACCCTACGTTTATTTAACTTTATACTCACTCGCGCAGAAATGATGTGAAGTTTCAAAATCAATTGTTATCATTTTCAGTGGAGTCAGGAAGCAGTAACCCGGATTCGGGGCCGAATTCACCTCCTGTGCACCCGACCGCTCAGTTGTCGCCTCCTGCAGGTCATACTACTCCCATACAAGAAGTACGTTATTAGTCCAGACAACTTTCGTTTCAGAACAAGGAGGTTATTTGAATAGGTATGTGAGAGTGGTTTCTAAATTGACATGATGACTCGCAAGAATCTTGAGGAGTTTTCAAAGCAAAACTATTGGCAATGGGTGGAATCCTGAATTTATAAAAGTGGTGTTTTGAACGCCTTATGCTACAGAACATAGAAATAAGTGCTTTCGGAGGAATATAATATTACGGTGATTACAAGAATAATGTGTAATCAAATTGTTAGAACGCTTCAAACGAGAGTTTTAGGTAACGGGAGAGTGCTGTGCGTTCGATTGTGCTGAAGAAGACTTCCTCTGTTCTTTGAAACCTACATTATCTGAACATTTTCTGAACTTGTTCTCACGAATATGACGCTAATTTCTTCACAAATTTCTCATTATATAAATGCCTTGCAGGAAGGGGAAATGCAATACGGTTCAACTTCGGTGCGGTCAGAACAAAGCGGCAGTCTAAGTGATCTCTCAGCTCTCTACAGCAGTCCATCCCTCCCCAATATCTCTTTAGGCCGCCCACCCAACGCCTCATCTAATGTAAGTTGTAACATCATAGTTTGCTTTGTTATCGAATTTTGTAAACTGAGTGGGCCTTAGACGGTGAAGAAAACTTGCTACTGGGTAAGACTGGGTAGAAAATCAACAGGTTTGGCCTTTGTTTCTTTCTGTAAAATTGAAACTGGGAGAACTTATTCTTTTTATTTAACACGGCTTCCTTCCGATGGCTCTCCTCAGAACCTGTCATTTTCGGGATTGGGGATCTTAATGTCTTTCAACTCTGAACAAAATTGGAGTTTTTATAATCTTCTCCAAACATTATACTTGCTTTTATCAATTTTACCGCATATTGATGCCTGATGATTTTCAACCTGTTCCATCAGGAAAGCAAGTTGGCTCCAGTTTCTGAAGCTGAAGTCCGGGCGGCCTACGCAGCTCGTCTTGGGCTGCCCCTCACTGGGCAGATGCTCCCTGGCACTCTCCCGTTCTACCCAACGTTACCGGCCATCGACGGTGAATATTCCAACCCAACGTCGCCGTCATACATCCAGAAACAAATGGCCAGTCTGGAACAAACAAGGCCTCCCATCATGGCCTCGTCCGCCTATCATCCGCCGCCCATCACAGACACTCAGGTTCGCGTGAGATTGTATTGATGAGACAGAAGGTTTTGCTGTAAGAAATTATTTCTCCCATCTGGATCTGGTGTATCTAACCTACCTTTCGAATTCCAGGTGGCGCACGCCAGGCTCAACAAGAGCCACAGGCCTTTGGGTCGAACCCAGTCTGCGCCTCTCCCTTTGGGTCACCCCATGCTCAACACACAGGCCCCTCCGATTTCCAACATCGTGCATTATGAAGACACTCGGGACTATCAACCTCCACCTTCTCATCAACCTTCCATTTCAACCAACCTACTCAAGCAGGTACGTTTTTCTCTCATTCAATGACCGTCTGGAAGGTCCACCTGATTATTATTTTAAGGGATTTCATCTTAATTTATTACGTTTATAATCGGCATATTCCATGTTTTATAGCAAATAAGGCAGACAGTATTGACCAGAGTTGAGCGGGAAGGTCGCGTTCACATGATCTCACAGTTAGAAAACACTCCAGAAGCCGATGATAACTCTGAGGTAAGCTTAGTGTCACAATAGCGTGCGCCTTCATTTTCATTAGTAGCTAATTTTCTTAGGTCAGATGAGCAATCCAATATCGCCTGAAATTTGAAAATTACGAAAGTTAATTACAAAAAAACTGTCTTGCAGGTAGAACATTTCTTTCTAGAAAACAAAGTTTACAATATAATGTATCTATAATATAATTTTTTTTTAATGATGATGGATGAAAGAATTACAATTGTTAATCAACTAGAGGGATGATTGTGAGCTTCATCAAATGCTCGTGAGATATAGACATTTTCGGCTCTGAGATGAGCTGATCTTCATTGATATTGCCAAAACTAGGCAATAAAGTGAAATGAGGGAAATCTGGGTGCACTCCTAATTATCGCGACCTTTTTTTCTTTCTTCTTTACCTTTCTCGCGCTAATCACAAGGAACGACTTTGTTGGTTGCAGGTGATAGACTTGACGGAGAAGAGTAGTCGACACTGCGAGGGTGTTAACGAGGAAAGTGAATTGTCTCGGCAACAAAGAGACAGGGAAACTTTCTTACAACAACAGAGAGACCTCATGATGCGGCATTCCCTCCAAGCTAACCAAGGTAGTTAAGAGGTTCTATTTTCCTTAGCTATATACCTAATTTTCATCTGATTCAATTAAACTCGTACTCAAATGGGTTTTTGATGCCATTCTACTCGAGACGACCCTAAATTTTTGCGTAACGCAATATTGTCTTGCGCACATAGCTAATTCAAAATAAGGTAGAATTGAGATTCCCCTTGTTAGCATTACTTTTATGAATTTGCATTTCAGGTTGTCCCACGACTACCAGTAGAGCGTACATTGGACGGCCGCTAGCCCGCGCTTTGTCGAGCCCTTTGGTTGGTTTTGGGCCAGAGACTCAGGTTGGGAGCAACCACACCTCTCCTAAATTAGCTGGGTGAGAACAATTTTGTACGCCTACTTTCTATTATGAGATGGCATTTCGAATGCCAAATGGAAAATTTACGTAGATTTTTAAAAATGAGAGAATTGGACGATAAACAATTCTTGTTTTAAAAATAGATCGCAGTTTGAATGAGCCTGAAGGAAATTGACTCTGTACTTAGAGAATTTCAAAGGTGCATAATATGAATTTTCCTCTGCTGATCTGATCAAAATCGTTTGTTCAGTACATCGTTTTTACGGGACAAGACGGGGGAAGTTGGACTGCTTGCTTCTCAGGAAGCTCCTGTTTGCCTGTGATCGGGAATCATGATGTTATTTGGCGTTCTCAGGAGCCCTCAGAGGCTGACGACGGGTCTAGCCTACGATTCTGGCATGTTGAAGCATTCTTGCATGTGCGGAAACAACCGTTGGCATCCTGAACACTCCGGCCGTCTTCAGAGCGTCTGGGCGCGCCTTGGTGAGACTGGGCTGAGCCATCGGTGTGCGAGAGTGCGCTCCCGGAAGGCGACACTGGAGGAAATCCAGACCTGTCATTCTGAACCTCACACTCTTCTGTTCGGTACGCCCATGTTTTTGGACATATTCAGTAGAAAACTTTGCTCTGTCCAAATCATGTTAACATAAAAATCCTTCCGCAGGCACAAACCCAATGAACAGGCAGAAGTTAGATATGAACAAGCTCTCTCAACTACCCTTAAAGAATTTCGTTCGGTTACAATGCGGTGGCGTTGGCGTTGATTCTGACACCACGTGGAATGAAATTCACACGGCACCGGCCGCACGGATGGCTGTCGGCTCCGTCGTAGATCTCGCATTCAAGAGTGAGTGGAAATTTATTTTTTGCCAACTCTAACTTCAACGGGTATCCCTTCTCTAAATGTGATTCCTTCACCCGCTCTAGCTGCTACTGGTGATATTAAGAATGGCTTCGCGATCGTACGACCGCCTGGTCACCATGCCGAAGTGTCGCAGGCCATGGGATTCTGCTTCTTCAACTCGATCGCCATCGCTGCCCGCCTCCTCCAACAGAAACTAGACCTCAGGAGAATACTCATTGTTGACTGGGTGAGTCAAGTCATCAGTCCTTAGACTGATTTAGAATCCTCGGAAATGTCGCTCAGTACTTTCTTTTTTTTCTTAATATCCGTTATAATAGGCTTTATATTTTTCCATTCATTTTGATGTTTATAATTTTCTTTGACGCCTTCGCCATCTTTTTATTAACCGGAGAGACAAAACGGCACTGTCCATACGATGGATTCTCTGTATTCAAGTACATTGTCAATGCTATGGTATAGAAGCTTCCTTTAAAATGCGTTATGCCTGCGCAGAGCGACTCAAATATCCAATCTTGATGCAATTTATAGGAAATTATCAAAGCGTCGATATTAAATCTTATAATTTTAAACTTGCTCGAGCCGTTATATCGTAAAGTTTTAAAGATGTAATGTTTACGCATGCGTATGATTGTCCTTTGACGATTGGTTTTGGTCATCCAGGACGTACATCACGGGAATGGAACACAGCAGATGTTTTACGACGACCGGAGGATCTTATTTATCTCTCTCCACCGGCACGACGACGGCAATTTCTTCCCAGGCACTGGTGGCCCCACTGAAGTAAGATTTTCCTCGCTTATGAAGAGGAATTGTTTGTACTACGTTCCTAGCTCATTTCTGCTGTGAAATTAATTGTCGAATTTAATCGCTTTGTGTTATTTGTAGTGCGGTGTTGGCCCTGGGCTGGGCTACAACGTCAACATTTCCTGGTCAGGTGGATTAAACCCACCAATGGCCGATGCTGAGTACCTGGCTGCTTTTAGAACTGTCGTGATGCCAATAGCTAAGGTAAATTTAATCGTCTATAATATTTAGTTATTTAAGATTTCATACAATTACTAAAATCGCTAAATTTAAAGTCAATTATACATTTTACATGTAAATGTCTGAAGAATATTTCGGTTAGGTTTGGTGGTAAATATCATGTTGCTGACCTGGTCATTTGTGATTATTACAGGAGTTTTGTCCGGATATTGTCTTGGTGTCGGCTGGTTTCGACGCTGCGACTGGACATTCCGCTCCTCTCGGTGGTTACAAACTATCGCCGGCCTGCTTTGGTTGGATGACTCAGCAGCTGATGCAGTTGTCTGACGGAAAGGTTTGTTGTTTTTGTCATAAAGCTGAAATTCTGATACTTATTACATCAATGCGTAGGTAGAACTAGTTGTAATCGATTTTTGCTCCTGCAGGTCGTATTGGCTTTGGAAGGTGGTTACGACTTGCCTGCGATTTGCGACTCGGCAGAAGAATGCGTCAGAGCGTTACTGGGAGACGATCCATCTCCATTGTCAGAAGAAGAACTCAAACGTCCTCCTAATCAAAATGCCATCGATACTTTGCAGAAGACGATTGCCATCCAGGTAATGGTTCGCCAAATGGCATTGCAACCATAGTATATTCGCTCGTTTCCTTTGTTTTGGTTGGTTGGTTATAGGGACCTAGGGACCCGTTTCTGGCTCTAGTTGGTCCTCATAACTTTTCAGCCCGATCGGACCAAATTTGGGAGACACTCCGCACTCTCTGTTTTCCCTCATTTTCTCCATGCTCCTGGTCCAAGGAATAACCAAGCCCTGTAAAAGAATTCGCAGTGTTTAAAAAAATATTTTTGTATGTTTGGATCTTAAGAAGGTCTATCAGCCCGTTCTCATCGTCGTTTATTTCTTCACAGTTGGGGCACTGGCCGTGTTTGAAAGAGCTTGCTAATACGGTAACCTGCTCGGCCCTTGGATCGCCCTGTGAAGAGTCAGAATCGGTTACTGCGAACATGGCAACTTTGTCCATGCAACAACGTGGCGCTCCTCTCATAAAGTAAGTTGTTGTTGTCGTTCTGTTGTCTGCAAACGTAGCGGTCCAACTGTGATAATAATGTCGACTAATGTTCGACTACTCCTGCATGATCATGATTGCTCGACCACACCTAGCGATGCTTCATTGATGAGGCTTTGCTGGTGGGTTTACAACATAAGAGAACCTATATTTTTCCATCAGTTAACGTTGATAGAAAGAAGGCCAAAATCTGTCGGTTATTGATCCATAGGCTGACCCATGTGCGTTTGCTGGTAACATTACAGTTCAGTCGTTACTAGTACGTTAGTTGTCTAGTTTTCTCTCCTAGCACTTGTTCAATTTGTTCTCTTCACAAAAGCGCTACTGTACTCAAGCCACCAAATTCACGCCACCTTTCCCCCTTTTCAGCAGCCGAGAGGAAAGCGTAGAGCCCATGGATGAAGACGAAGTCAAATGAAGATTCGCTTTCCCGTGTTAAATGTTGGTTCTTGTCCGTTTGTCGTACGCCAGCGATGCGTCTTGGCTCGACTGGCTGCTGCCGGTTGTCTCGTCAGCGCTTCCTCGGCATTTCGCCAACGAGAGCGACAATGAGGTCGACAACTAGACCTTCCGCTTCGTTGGAAAACTACAATATCGTCCGGCTCAAAAATAAATATCTTTGTCCACACCTAGCCGATAAAATATGGAAAGTACATACACAAGTATAATAAATACGTGTAATATGTGTAAGTAAATTAGCTAAAGGGATTTACGTCCAATGGTGTCGTCAGGTAGGTTTATGTTTAGTTTGGTCACCCAAAAACACATTTAGTTCCCTAATACCAAAGAATAGAGCAGGATGTCTTATGTACATAAATATTTCGTTTCCACCCCGCCATACTAACAACACCGGTTTTAATTATTGACATTTTGAAATATAATCATCTGGCACCGTTATAATTTGACACTGTTTTGAGGAAAAGGCGCCAACCTATCGCGTATTTATATTGGAATAATCTCTAGTGGAAACTATTTCGTTCGGATAGCTTTATATATTTTGTTGCGTGTAGTCTTTCTAATGTTGAAAAAATAAACTGGTTTGTCCTCGTTTGTATAGGAACCTACCTAGACTTTTTTTTGAAAAAGGATAACCTAAAGAAAGAAAAAAATTTTCGGGATTATCTGAACGACAAGGTTGCATCTTTACATTTTATTTTTATTTTCAAAAAGACAATACTTTAAGCCATTGGCAATTATAGTAGACTTTCATTTTTCTTTATTTGCATTGTTAACGAGTTAAATTGTCAGGAAAAATTTCACAATCCACTTTTCCATTTCAACACATCAAATCTCTTGCATTATTCCCACTTATTTCAATAGCTAGTATTTATTGCCTTTTTCTAGTTTTGTCTCTATCATGGTAAAAAAAAAAAAAAAACTAAATTGTGATTCGGTATAATGAAATTATACTCTAGTATATCTTGTTTATTTGTAATGTTCTGTGAATTTCATTATACATTCCATTAAAAGAAATCGTTGTTGATCGTTTTTTAATAAATTTTAAATGAAGATAGAATTACTGAAGTTGGTTTGTTGTTTGTAAGTATTTTCCAATGTGTACATATTCAAAGTTTAAAATATTTAGAGATTGTCGATTACTCTTCTATGTTGGATATTTTTGATGGCGAACTCATTAATTTTTCATTTTGACAGAGCTTTGAACTAAAACTTGTTGCATTTGATTTTTGATATCACGTCACTTCCTTCAATATTTTCCCGATTGGTCGGCCAAACTGGGTCGTAGAAGACGAATATCGAGCGACTATTTGGATAATATAATTTCATTCCCCTTTCAATAATAATAATAATGCTTAAGTTCATACTTACTACTGATTTGAACTTGGAATTGAGCATTCCTCTTTATTATGCGTGGCTGCTTGCATTTTTTACCAAGTTACTAAAATTTGGCTAAAGGATAATTAATTTTTTGGTATTAAAAAAATTGATATATTCTCATTTGTGACGTTTGGTGGTCCCTTTTGCCCGTCAATATCCTGTGGAGAGGTGTCGGAGAGCAGGCCATTTGGTTCAGAGTAATCAGTGACTTGTGATAATCTGCAACCTGACACTTATTCATGCTTCCCCAACTCCACTACTGAAGATTCGGCTTAGTTGGAAGAGATTATTGTTTTTGACCGGCCATTCGTTCCCTGGCTTCTCCTTGTAGAGTTCACATTCCTTTGTTGGACAGGAGGGAAAGTCTTCTACTCCATTTTAGTCACTCCTACAGTAACCAGCGAAAAAGAAATAGAGAGGAAGAGATTAATTCTAAACCAATTGGTTTGCTGTATGTCTCAGCAGGGAATTTTGCCGGACATCTTTCCAAGATGCTTGACGGGCAAAAGAGATGGTTCACACACCACATAGAATAGATGTTGGTCCCATTTTGTTTCTATATGATATTTATAGATATAATCCCCTCTTTTTATTCGTAATTAGGACCTCTCTTCCTTGACCTTTCTACTTGAAATTCTTCTAAAATATTTTGGCAATTTCCATTATTGAGTCCATTCATAAATGTTTGTATTTATAGCACATTTCCCTCAATTGCTCTTATGCAATACCTAGATGATTTTCCTTCTTGTTCATCTTCACTCCTAATGCATTTTAAAAATCATTACCTCGTCTGCTAATGTTATTAGCGAGCGGCCCAGTTTGCCTGATCAAACATCCACTTTCACTTCTCCCTTTTGCACGATCAATGATCAAGTTTGCCCTTGTTATCTTTCACTGTGAATCGATTACCTGCACTGTGGTTTACGTTATTTTTATTTAATTCTCGATATAAAACATGACCATCATGCTGCTGGCAAGCAGGTCATTTTTACAGCGTAACGGCTGGACCGTTTATTTTGTAAGAGCAGTTGTGTGCGTTGTTTTTTACCAGCTCCATTCTACCCTTGCGATAGAATATTGATTTGGAGCTCCCGTATTTTTTAACTTGTAAGTGAAATCTGACGCTTAAGTAATTTTTATTGTCTCTTAGATGAGTTGTTGGTGCAATTGAAAAAAATCATTTAGTTTTGGAGCCAAATATTCGTTCAGTATAATAAATGCATCATGGGTGCAGGGCACGATAGCGAGGAGATTGATACAAAAGACAACTGGAAGATCTTTTATCGAAATAAAAGAGAAGCGGGTAGTGCACGGAATCATAACTCCAAGCTCATTTGATTTGGGATGATATAAGTATATTATTGTTTGTTTCCTCTCATCATGACACAATTGATTGATTGATGAAATCTGAACAGGAATCCACCAGAATCAAGTTTTGTGGCAATCCCACAATGTCTGTCGTTATAGGTACATGCGAAAAGTTCAAAATTTTTAATTTTCGTCCCAGATCCACCGTTGGCCAATTTGCAGTAGTTTTGGTCGGAATTATTTGGCTCCTTATTGAAATTGCCATGAACAACTGCGGTATTCGGGACGTATCTTTTGAATTGTCGTTATCAAAAAGTATAATAACATTCTTCATGCCGTTCTCTATCGTCTCCTGCACACTTCCCCCTATTTCACCACTTCACTCCTTATAATTCCACACCGACAAAGTTGGACGGTTTCGCTAGAACATTTTTTAGAGTAAGTTAGGACCTATCTAGTCATTATTCGTGCGATTATTACGTTTCAAAAAAAAAAAAAAAAAAAAAATTAAAAATAAAATAAGCGTATCTAGATCTAGATTTCGCTGATCTATTTGATTTATTTCTGTGGTTTACCTATATCTGTTATCACTAGATCGCAAAGCTGGGTTATTTCCGTAACACAAAAATAAAAATAAAAAAAAGGAACAAAATGCCCGGGAAATTGATCTATTATCATCCCCTGGCTTCTATTAAATTGTACCGTTGTCTTCATACCGTATCGAGGGTGATCTTGGGTGTATCATGTGTCTCGACAATATGTGGTGGTACAGTGATGTCATTGATTACCATGTCCTTCGTCTGGGAGATCATTCTAGAGCACCCCTTCCATTTCCCACTTTAGGAGCAGTTACAGTTGTGGCTTCGATTTCAAATGAGTCACCTTCTAAACGAATATTAGTTCAATTGGTTTAGTTTTCATTCATTTACTCACCACCTTCGAAACCACAAGTTCACCCTCATTTCCTCAGGAATTTCGTTTCCCCATAAACCCATGAACTTATTGAAAAAAATTACAATGTAATATTCAAAAGTAATTATCAGATAACCACTCGATGTTTACGTTATAAACTAGTGATGGAGTGTCTAGATATTAGCTAAAATTATCGAGAAAATAACAAAATAAATTGAAAGAAAAATTGAATTTCGTATTTTCTGTAATAATGTAAAAAAAGGATATAATTTATTTTTAAGAGAGAATCTTGTTAATTCTAATTTATGTTGGGAACTTTCAAAATATATAGTTATTGTAATTAACTTAAATGTCTTTCTTTTTACGAGTTGAAAATTTTTAACTGGATCGCGTCAGAGTACCTACCTATATAATATATTGATAGTAAATGTACACCCTCAAAGTGTTACAAACAAAGTAATATTTAATAAAAAATTGAATTAAATATTAGAAATGCTGGGTATTTCATGCTTCCCCGCTCTCCCAGAGGTCAAAATCACTGATGATAAAAATATAATTAGGATTCCGATTACAGCAATTGTATGTAATTGTTACGTGATTACGTAATTGGTCACTAAAAAGTACTTTTTTGCGACTTCAATTGCAATGCCTGTAATAGTTATATTGGAAAAAGTGAAAATTCGCCTTGAAAAATTATAGTTGGAATGGGTTTTAACTGCAGTTACATCAATTGCTCATTTTAAAAACTCAGTTTTGGCGTTGCCTTTCATGAACATAATATAATTTCCAATGACGTTTGAGTTGTTTTTAGATGTGATGATATATTGTCAATTTTTAGTAGCTAGAAAAAGTTGTTGAGCCATAAAATTCATTAAAGTAAAGCGAAGGAAATTAAGAGCCACTTGTTTGCGCTCAAATCCAATTTTTCATAATGTAATTTTGAAAAAGTAATTACGCACGTAAACAATTACTGCAAACTGGTCAAAATGACCTCCCAACAACTCCTTTGCTCAGATTACGTCAGCCAGTCAAGAAAGTTTGTTTAAGTCTGTGTTGTTACGTTTAATTATTTTCATTTCATGACTGAGGGACCACAGAAATAAATTTCAAATCTTCGTGTGGACGAAGGTGGGCGAGTATGAGTTGCCCCATTCCAATTCATGTGACCTAGGTGGTTATACACGTGGGAATTCTATCTGTCATCACAGATAGGTCAAAGTGGAATTGATTGGCTAGTTTAATTGAATTCGTGATACAATCGTATTATGGACATATAGCTACCGACCTTCAAATATACGATCACCTCCTAAATTCAATAATAGAGAAGTACCATTTAATTGGACCGTTCCCAGGGTACGATAGGTGTCATCCGGGATGGTAATTTCATGGGTCATCTGCATGAAACCGTTAACTCTTACCATTTTATGGTCACAAAAAAAGAAAAACATACGTTGTCCGAAAAAACATTGTTGATGATTCCTGACGAAGTTGGGTGAAAGTGGGCCGGTGACCACCAGATTAAAAAAATTAATGCAAATTTGGTCACATCCCAGTCATTTTGGTAGATTATTCTTTGGATCAACCCATGTTTTCATGCGGAAAGTCAATCCCTCCGATTCGATCCAAAAAAAATTCTAGGCGTTTCTAGGTGTCTAGATCAAAATAAGCGAATGTCCGCCTGCCGTCAACGCTGATTTTGGTAGTGAACAATTTTCTAAAAATCTGAAATTCGGGTCAGGAATCCGTTTTTAGCTCCGGTTAGTCCTCGAAACTTTTCAGCACAATCGCACCAAATTTGAGGGAAAGGAGCAGTCAAAATGTGGATTTTGAAAAATGTATGATGAAAAATTAGACATTGGGCGACCTAGGGGTGTGAATCTAATCTAATGACGGGTCCCGAAACGATCGGGGTCCACTGGAAGAGGTTATGGGTCAAAATGGATATCTATCTACCTATTTCGAAACTGGGTTTTTGAGATTTCTGGTACCTTTTCCACTCAATTTAGGACTCTGAATCGATTGGAATGAGTTTGATTGGAGATAGGTTGCCTTCAATGACGACCACTTTAACAGTCGTAGGTATCTTTCTGCAGAAGACGAATTCTACTTCCCCTTAATTGGTGTTTGAGGCAGTCGTTTTTCAATGGGACTTCATGTTATGATTGATTTAGATTGAGTGACTGACTAGCTGTAGGCACAACCCGGATAACAACACTCGAGGAAATCAATTTATCCAAACTACGACCAAAGACAGTTTTGGAATCCTCAAAGTTGAACTGGGTAACGAGTTCAGAGCAAAACTGTACAACCCAAGAAGGAACATCGAATTGTTCGTAGGCCGCTTTGAATATTCCCACCGAAGAAGAAAGTTCCATAAGGAACTTTTTCGTAGTAGAAAGGAATTTATCAAAAAAAGAATCACGATAAACGGTTGCCAGCAAATTACTCTCAAAACTTATGAATGGGCAAAGCGTAGGAGATAAAACTGCTATCTAATAGGGCGTGAAACTTCGGGGTTGAAAAACGGGAAGAATCGCGGGAGACTGAATGTAGAGCAGGCGTAAGTGAGTTCAGGACCATTAGTTATATCTTCAGCGGAGGAAACGAGGACTTCTTGTTCGAACGTTATGAATTTGTTCACTCTCTTTTTGCGCTCAACGACGGAAAACGGTTGACGTAGGAAATTTCTTTGAAAACTCAATGGCCACGAGAGAGGCTATCGTAGTACATTTTCAGACTGGTTTTTTCAAAAGTCAACATATCCTCAGCTTTTCTCGTCCTCATTTATTAGCACTTTTTCTACAATGATGCACTTTTCCAAAAGTGATGATTTAAATTTGTATTTACGCCGAATTTCTTCCTTAACCCAACCGGTGTGGAGGTGCAGTGGTTGAGAATAATAAATCATCTATGTATCCTGTTTTAAGAGACGTTACTACCATTCGTTTGCAGCCGGCAGTTCTCCTTAGATCCAGGGCTGATGTTGTCCTTACCTTTGCTCTTTGGATTTTCCTTCCTTGGATTACGATAAAAGACCTATGGTTTTCATTGATCTGCCCTCCTATTTTCGCCGCGCCCATTGCAATTATTCCATCGACCAAAAATGAAATTTGCGCACCCACACCGGTTCATCATTAGGTTTCTTGAATTCAAAAACTTTCACAGTTTTGAAAACTGGGAAACTGAACTTGAGTCGAAAGATCAGTCTCGTCTTTTGTACGTGGCCGTAACAAGAACCCCATCATACGTACAATCTGTCATCGCAAAAGTAATTTTGTCACCAAATTTCGAAACCCTCAAAACAAAGCGCAGTGATAATGTTGCTAATCATGTTCGTACCAAATTTGACAAAAAATTATCAAAATATCACATCTAGGTATATTTTTTCAGAGTATGGAAATCAAACGGCAAATTCATAGGTATTGATTCCTTCTAACATGACTAAGACCTATATATATATGTATAAAAGTGAAGAACTTAGAATTATTTCACTGCAATTGAACAAAAAGCGAACGCAACACAATTCAACAATTAATTAATTTGATTAACAATACGGATAGTCCATGTAGATAGGTACTAATTTACCGCATCTTGAATGAATTTGCTTCCGTACACCTTCCTTTTCTGGAGCGCGTGATGTCTTATTCGTTATCAAAAAAAAAAAACCCCCGCTTTTACAAAATGTCTTGAAGCTCAGCCCTGTCTTTGTCACAGAACTCAGGGTAAACTAAGCGGACGCGGGACGAAATAAGGGATAAGAAGTAGTTACGGGAATGATCGCCGAGGCGCGATCCCAGTGTTTTGGGAGCTGTCGCGAACGTATCGTAGGTTTTAGTCAGTTTCGCTGTTACCGTATTTGGAGTTTATTTCGTGATTATAAAGTGGTCATATGGAAACGTAAGTGTGCTGAACTCCGATTCCTAAAGGAGGAAGTCAATAAAGGAAGATGAAGAGAAGAGACGAAAAATGTGTGATGAGTCCAATCCACACTTTACCAAATAAAAAGTGAAAAACGACCGTGTAAACATCACGAGGAATACCAAAAATCAGGGGGAGCATAACATTGGCTGATATTGCTTCAAATCAACTGTGAATCCACTGCCCAAGGTAATATACGACAGGATATGAACCACATGAACAGAATTTTTATAACTGTCTCGATGAAGATCTCTGCGCTATTTAAGTGAAGAGTGTTTCAGCTACCAAACCGTCTTCTCATAAATCCCGTTTTTTGGTTGGTTATTCCTTGAATAATCAACCTATGTTTTCATGATAATGGTCAACCTCTCCGATTCGGCTCAAAATTTTTTTCTGGACGTTACATGATGTCCTGATCAAAAAAATCTGCAAATTCTTACACACGGGTTGGTTATTCCTCGAATGGGGGAAACAGTGGGTGTAGCGGGTCCCAGACCCATTCCAATCGATTCAGGGTCCAAACTTTAGTGGAAAACTATACCCCACACGCCTAGGTAGCAGAAATCCCGAAAACACATATTCAAAATGGGTAATAAATACCCAATTTGACCCATTACTTCTTCCAGTGGGTACCAATCGTTCTGGGACCCGTTTCATTGGATTCAGCGTCCAAAATTTAGTGGAAAATGACACCCTACTCGCCTAGATTGCCAAAAATCTCGAAAATCCATTTTTCAAAAAACACATTTTGACCCCTACCCCCCCCCAAATTTGGTCCGATCGGGCTGAAAAGTTTCGAGGACCCGTCTCGGCCGGTATCAGACCCCTGACCCAAATTTCAGATTTTTAGAAAATTTTCTACTACCAAAAACGGCGCGAGCGATGGACGGCGTACGGCGGCGTACGGCGGACGGACATCGACCTTTTTTGATCAGGACATCATGAAACGTCCAGAAAAAAATTTTGAGCCGAATCGGAGAGGTTGACCATTATCATGAAAACATATGTTGATTATTCAAGGAATAACCAACCAAAAGGTCGATGTCCGTCCGCCGTACGCCGTCCATCGTCCGCGCCGTTTTTGGTAGTAGAAAATTTTCTAAAAATCTGAAATTTGGGTCAGGGGTCTATTCCCGGCCGAGACGGGTCCTCAAAACTTTTCAGCTCAATCGGACAAAATGGGAGGGGGGGAGGTGTCAAAATGTGTTTTTTGAAAAATGGATTTTCGAGATTTTGGGCGATCTTGGCGAGTGGGGTGTCATTTTCCACTAAATTTTGGACGCTGAATCCAATGAAACGGGTCCCAGAACGATTGGCACCCACCGGAAGAAGTTATGGGTCAAAATGGGTATGTATCGACCCATTTTGTATGTGTCAGGATTTCTGGTGCCTTGGCGTGTGGGGTATCATATTCCATCAAATTTTGGACCCTGAATCGATTGGAATGGGTCTGGGACCCGCCACACTTACTGTTTCCCCCATTCGAGGAATAACCAACCCGTGTGTAAGAATTTGCAGATTTTTTTTCTTTAAATTGTTTGAACATGGTATGTTATACCTGTATACATTCACCTTTCTTTCTTACCCCGGACCATGATTCATCGATTATTGCCTTTTGTATAATAATAATTTACACAATAATTTGTGTTGATCGATATCTGTATGGTACTAGTCGAACGAGGGTACGAGTATAGCACACTCGACGCCTCGATTTCCCACCAGCATTAGATGGTGGTTATTGCTTGGTCTGGCGACTGTTCGCAAAACCGGTTTTGAATTTGATTAATTTTCTGGCTGGAATTACATGTGAGGCAAATTAGCAAAAGATATCTTCGCAATGTGGCTAAACAAGAGCTGGCTAATGAAAACTAATTTGCAGTGATAGGTATAACCAGTTTATATTTAAGACAACGTTTGGGGGTATTTTCTCAAGGAAGTTGTGACGAGCTTGTTGCATCCGGGCAAAATCTTGACTACCTGAAAGTCGTTGTTTACTCATCACTTCCCTATTGTTAGGGGTTGCAATCTACTGTGTTGTAAGTTGTTCGTTCGAGTTAGAAACACGATTGGTATTCCGACTGCCGCTCAGAGTACAATTAGCACGAAACGTGCACTCCTCCGGAAATCGTTTGTAGTGAGTTCCGTTGTTTTCAAAGTAATACGTCCTGAATCCTGTTGTTCGTCTTCTCGCGAAATCTCCAAGTAGAAATTAACTAACTCAAGTTTTGTGAAGTTTAGTGGAATTGTATTACATCAATCATTTTATCAACCAGCCTAATCGCCCCAAAGCGAGGTGGGGTACGGATAAAATGGGCATTTTGAGAATGAGTTTTGGAGATTTTTATTATCAGCTTGGTGGGTGGGCAATCATTTTCCACTAGATGTTGGACGCTCAATCGATTGAGGTGCATTCCAAACTGATTTTCGCTCACAGAACGGACACGCGGTTTCCTCCTCAATCGAAAAATAGCCATGAAGAATAAATTACAGTAAAAGAGTTGAGAGGGTGAATCTGTTTTGTGCCTGCACTCAATACGACTTTTTATGAGCGAGACGGCTCCTCGAACGTTAGCAAACGTATGATTTTGACTCTTAGAAGTGAACCTTCACGGTTCACGAAATGAAGGCAAATTATAACAATCGATTGAACTCAAATTGTCTGGAATTATGATCAAGTCGGCGTGAAGTGTTGATACTCGCTTGACTTCATGAAGTATGAATAAATATGAAACTTCGTGTCATCACGCAAGTCTCACTTCTGAAATATCAACTTCACATCCTCCCGTTGGATAAAGCATTGAATTAGAATAATTTTCGCTGATGCACGCGGTTCTTTTTAAAAATAGAAATGGATGTTAAAATCCCTGTTGTCAACTATAAAGAGGTTTTTGATAAGATCTCCCTTGTATGTAGAAAAAGGCCACCTTCCTATTTTTCTCTTTCTTGTATTCGATAGTCACCTTCCAGATGTAAGTGACGTAAAGGTTTTTATTTTCCTCCAGATTTCAAGTCACGCGTGGTGTTGCCGTTAGAAATATGTGATATAATGCACTGAGAAATATCTCCTGTTCTTTTATCTGCAAGGTCAGCGAGGCGTTTCGTGGAGAAATGTAAAGCGAAAAAGCAACTTCGGTGCACTATGCGAAGTGGAAAGGGGAAAATGGACTTCTAGCTGGGTGTTTCCTGGATAAACGATGCACTTTGTGTCTATACTCACTGAAGGGGTGACTTCAGGAGTCTTTTATGCTGCAGGATAATTTAAAACAAAAAGTGCCTCTCCCTTGAATAACCCAAAAATAGCCTGTCTTAGTCACTAAGATTAAAATTATATTAAACCATTAGGAATGAGCATTGAATTTTCCAACTCCCTTTGATTAAATCGTATTTCTTTTATCAATCCTGCGTTCCCCATAGCTCCTCCATTAAGCCTATCTTGTATTTTCTCTTCTCGGAGGAGCAGCTAAGAGGGTGCTCATATTCAGATCCTCGAGGTTTGGGAGCTGGTCCCGAAAGAGCAAATTTAGTTAGTTCCCTATTGACGAATTTGAAATAAAGGATTCCACCATTACGCAATCAATAAGATAGCAATTTTTTTTCCTCTGTAGAATTTAGGTCCACATTTTTGATAAGGTAAAATATTACAAGACTTGAACAACAAAATTGCGTTCAGCGAACGCAGAGCCTACCGCCGACTCGATTCTGATGAAACTGTTGCAGAACTTGTCCAATTTCTGAAGGATTGGTTGAAATGGGATTCAAATGGTGGGAGTTATCGCTGTTGTAGGGAAATGTGAACAGATTGACATTGGCTCATGCGTCGAGCGTATTGCTGATTCGATCATGATAAAAATCAAAGGGAACTGTCTAGAGCTGAACCTATGAACATTCGGTAGCAGTCGTATGATAATAATGGACGTTATCACTGGCACAAGGAAACCTGAACAGACAGACGGACGCCAAACGTGAGCAGGAATGATTTTGGAGCAAAAACGCTGTTCTTTTGGTTTGGTTGGTTTTTCCTTGAATAATCAACCAATGTTTTCATGCAAAAAGTCAACCTCACCGATTCGGTGAGCGAAAAAACCGCCGTCCGATTTTGATAGTAAACAATTTTCTAAAAATCTGAAAATCTGGTGGTTTTTCTAGTAGGTCCTAAAAACTTTTCAGCCCGATCGGACCAAATTTGAAGAGGGTAGGGGTCAAAATGTGTTTTTTGAAAAATGGATTTTCGAGATTTTTGACGATTAAGGTGTGTGGGGTATCATTTCCGACTAAATTTTGGACGCTGGATCCAATGAGACGAGTCCTGGAACGGTTGGCACCCACTGGAAGAGGTTATGGGTCAAAACGGGTATCCATCTATCTATTTCAAAAATAGATTTTCCAGATTTCTGGTACCTAAATGCGTGGGGTATAATTTTTCGCCAAATATTGGACGCTGAACCGATTGGAATGAGTTTTCATGTTCCCGGTTCGTTGAATAACCAATCCTTGAGAATGAATTTGCAGTGTTTTTCGATTAAAGTCCTGCTGCTAAGTACTCTCAGAAGCAAAATCGATGTTCAACGAGGTTTTGTTCAATTAGGAAATGACACTTTTCATTCGTGAATAATCTACAAGCCTTTCGTTATTAAATATTGCCTTAGTAGAGCATGTAATAGTCGTTGATACCTCCCAACATTTGCGTCACAATCATCTGCGTCGTTTGAGCTTTCGTTCTGTGAATTAATAGTAATTTTCAGCATTATCTGAGCTTAATCGAAATTGGTGAGCAAAGCTTGAGATAAAAAGAGACGGAATCACCTTTTTTCCTCAACTCTGATGGCTAATCACTTACTATCGATTATGTTATCAATTTCCCCGTCTTCAGCTCCGCTAATATAAGAAAGCGCCCCAGTTCACCTAAAGCTCCGGCCCCCTAATAAGGTCCTGCCAACCCAGAAGTTTCCTCTTCAAACCGTCCCCTGTTTCGGGGGTGGCAAGGGTCGTCGACGGGGGCCAGGGGGTGAATTCTAGGGCGGGGGCGCGGGGTGAATACTCACCGCCCCTCGGAAGACCATGCGCCGATGCCCCGGGACCCGCCTGTTACTCGCGGTCGGTCGCGCTGTGCTGGTCCACGCTGTCACGTGCTCTTGTTTTCACGCCGAAACGATCCTTCTCGTCACCGGATTGCCGTCTTTTTCTTCTATTCGTCCACCAAAGATTTCGAGGTGGGATTTTTTTGACATTCAATCTAAATTTTGGAATTTAATAATGATTTCCGATACGCCCGCTTTCCTACCTGAACTTTTTGATTATTTCACAATCATTCAAAAATTCATAAATTTGAAATTTTACGGTCGGGAGGGCTGAGACAAGATAGCACACCGCACGATGGGGGGAGGGCTCTGAACAATTTTCATTACCTAATTTCTTTAACAAATTAATTTTTTTATAATTTATGTGAAATGTGAATTGATGCCCTGTACCTGTATTTAATTTTTTTCCTGAATGAAAAAATTTAATGAAATGTAATGACGTTTTATAAACCGATCATTCTCTTCCTGTTTTGTTAAATTCCGTTAAAAATTTTGAGAATGATTTATTTGAAGACATGATCTACAGGGAAACAGTGATAGTGATAGGCTCTTTGTACGTGGAAAGGGCACCTAATCCCAGTTGCCTACTATATAGGTCTATTCGGTGGCCAGATGAGCCGCCGCTGCGTCATTTCTCAACTCGGCCGACAAAATAATCCCCTACCCTTCTTGGGACTATGTCCCGCTGCTTCAGCAGATCTTATTTCGAGGTCATATCTCCCGAATCGCCTGTGGCGGGCTTGCTTGAGACTCTCCTCTCTCCAGGGCTCTCCTCAGCCCTACTGAGCAAAGAAATCGACTCCGTGGGATCCAAACTTCGAGGCATCGGACCGAGATAGCTACCCTTCAAGCTTAGAATGGCAGAATATGAACGGGAGAGACGACGAATAACTTCAGTTTCTCACAAATATCCTAATGTAGGAGAATAAAAACGTCAGCGCGAAATATTCGACGTTTTAGGCAGCTTTTCGGAATAAGCACCAGCCAACACCCAAAGCATCATCGACATCCTATTTCCATCAATATGATGGCAGAGGGGTTCTATGGGAATCAGGGCTCAATTAGAGTCTTTTATACGAAATTAGTTGACAAACTCCTAAGTAAACTAATTATTTCTAACTAATTATTCGGATCAGCAATAATGCAGCGTAATTACTTTGAGGAAAACTGAAAAGTGAAAATTACGTAGGTCTGGAAACTCCCATTCTAATTCACCGCCCTGAAAGCGTATTTTAATAATTACCCCACAATATATCAGGCCCCTGCCAAATTGCTTCCCGCTTCCGACCAACCTTACTCCTGCACTCCCGACGGCATATTCAGGTGGAAATAGATCGCAGTGGTTGACTAATCAGCCTGAAATATTAACGTTCGAAATCTCCTCATGCATGATGCATCCCGTAGATGCTGAGGAGACCCGTCTGGAGACTGACATATCCATATGTTTCGTGAGTTGTGTATGTAGCACATTCACTGTCAGTAAATTAAGGTAAAAAATACATAGGATACGTTAATTCAGGTAAATTCAACCCGAGTTCAGGATGAACTCAGGACGGTTATCTACTTAATAATTAAACTTATATTAGCCCCTGAACGTAACTGATGAAACATTCAGATTTTGCCCATCTATCGACTGAAACGATGGAATCAGCGAAAATGGCGGCAATGAATGAATAATAATGCAAATGGAATATTCCCGACTAGATACGCATTTTCGGGGAAACGGTTAATCAATTGTTAGCAGTCACGTTTTTTACTGAGGAAATAATCTAAAGGAGTTTTCAAAATATTGGTGCGTGAATTTTCTTAATGGTATTTACTTTAGTTCAGAAAAAGAGCTTACTCAGCTGATCAGGTCGTCATATCTTTTCTGTTAGGCCTAGATCATTCTTGTGAATGGCATTCACGATATCTATGCTCGTTGCCAATTAATGCGTACAATGGGATCTTTTTTTACCTCAAACTGGCTTTTTCCTCATACGATACAATCGAAATTCTACGGAATGAAGAAATAACACAATTGATCGGTTGTATATGTTGGAAACTGCTTAAAACGGATTGGAAAGCAAACTGATCTAAGCCAACTCGGATTTCCGGAACACTCCTCTCCCGCTATGGAAGCCCGTCGGGGTTTTTTTCCATCCTGGACCTTTCGCTACTGATAAACATTTACAGCCGATGGAAAATTTATTTTCGGAGAACGATTCCTTTAGTCGAAAGTTGACCCAGTCGATTCACGCCTCTCTGATTTAATTGGAGAATAACTCAATGTCCAGGGTCTGAATACACATCACGGTTGTTGTTTTTTTCACCGTAGTGTTTGCGAGAAAAGGTACACGTGTGGTGGTTATTTTTATTGAGTTCGGGAAAAAAAAATCTCGATAAATCCGTCTGATCGTAGTTGATAGAACCCACTTGAGATATTTATTCTCGGTCGTTATTGGGTCATCTTCCTTGATATCGAAACCATAAAATAAATTGGAAATTCCCAAAATACCCTTTTGGTTCGTTATAGTGAATTTACATGTTTGAAATCGGGCTGTCCGATCTAACAAAAGTCTGTCAGCCGTCCACGCCGTTTTCTGCACTAGGAATTTTTCTTAACATCCGAAATTTTGTTTGGTAACTCTTTATCCTAAAAAAACTCAGACCTAAGAGAAGGGAATTTCACCAATGCTTCATAGGGAGGAGGTTGGGGTCAAAATGAGTATCTATCTACCTGTTTCGAAAGTGGATTATCATGATATCTGGTGCCTAGGTGTGTAGGGTATCATTTTCCACTAAATGTAGACGCAGAGTCGATTGGAATGAGTCTCCAGGCTCCTGGATTAACCAACCCCCGCGAATAAAAATATGCAGCGTTTTTCCCATTGGGTGAGTTGGGCATTGAATTAATAGATATGAGCGTCAGCAATTGTCTGAAATTGAAGCAGGCAGTGAGTATTTTGGAAATGCGGTTTCGGGATTACGAATGTTCCAAGAGTGTAGGGAGTCATTTACTATTAAATGTTAGACGCCAAGTTAGGTGAGATGGGTTTTGATGAGCTATTCAGTGGCTGTCCCTCGTATCATTCATCTGAAACCTGAACTGGGGGCAAGTTCTTCGCTTCCTGCGCCGATGGGTTCCGTTGTAGGATTGCCTCCAGCAGTTTATGGACGAACCCTAGTTTCACGTACTCATATCTCGGTTTCAATACCCCCACCCCCCAACAGGGTCTACTTGGCCCAAT
Organism: Cyrtorhinus lividipennis; assembly: GCA_019603395.1. NCBI lineage: Eukaryota > Metazoa > Arthropoda > Insecta > Hemiptera > Miridae > Cyrtorhinus > Cyrtorhinus lividipennis. Next base: position 19,204,153 of record CM033999.1, on the reverse strand, counting down.
CGTAGGTTTCATGCTCATGGCCGTTTTCCACGTAGTCCTGTCATCCCTTCGAGGTCGCGGTGATTAATTTATCGCCCCTCCGGAATCAAACCTATTCTTTCAACGAGTGGCCCGAAGGACAATAAATTGGTGTCAACCCTCTTGTAAGTTTGTGGATGGGATGAGCTGGTATTTGTCAACGTTTAGGAAACAAAAAACCTACCTTTCCACCAGGGCCCGCTCCTTTTTCCTGTCAGACCATTTTTCATCTCTTTCAGAACGTCCGCGTCTTTTGATGAAAATAAAATTCGAAGAAGGATAGCATTTTGCAATTCTCGCGTCATTGAGCAGAGTGTTGATGCATGGAACAGCTATTTCCGTAAATAAAATGTGGAAGAGTTTGTTATAATGTTGGATAAAACTTCTTCAAAAACCGAAAGAACTGGAATTTAGCGCAGAATCCTAATCGTCAATGGAATGAAATGCTGATTTTATCGATCACATTTTCAGAAATAGTCATTCCAAATTCCGAAGCTGATCCGTGTTTTTCGTTATAAAATTCTTTCTTTTTACTGCCCAACACTTTTACGTATCCCCACTTAGGTCGCTGCCACGTTCTAGTTTTACTTCTTTGGAATATGTAATGTTACAGTTATCTGCGCTTCTATCGTAAAGTAGTTCCGCTCTCCCAGCGCGAGGCACAAGGAAAAATAAAATAAAATGGATTATTTATTCACCGTGAGCCCTTCAAGCTCATTTCCTAGGCTTAGGACGATTAAATTGCACGAGATCCGCATAAGCCACGAATATAAATGAATTACTTCACCAAAGCTGCGCTTTCTCTTTAATTATTAAATAGAAAATAATGCCGCTGTTCGCATTACTCGCTAGCTTCTTTGGAATAAGGTTGCGTAGGAGGGAGGGCATTTGAAGGCAATGGAAGGATTACTTCATTATCGGTGAGTAAAAAGTAACTCCCTTGGGTATGTGATCCCAACAAAATTACGAGTTATGAGTGGGGTACACAAATGTGTAGTTAATTCGCATGCAAAGTTAACCAACTGATGAGGTCGCGAATTCAAGTCCCACGGTTGCCTACGATAAAATGGGCCCCATTCCGTTTATGGTGTTTATAAATTCCGTGAAATGTTCGGGATTCCAATGTTAAGTGATGCAGAAACCAAAAGCGCTCCATAATACTATTCCTTAACCGTTATTTATTCTTCATGAATCTCACTTCTTCATGGGAAAGCGTTTCTAATGTTCTATAGGAAAACATTAAGAAGAAACAATTCATTAATGTAGATATATTTTTTTTAAATCGAGTCAGAGACCTAACTTTTATGGGAAAAACAATAATTTTGCCTAAGCCTCCAGAGAGCTCGACGATCCACCGTAAAATAACCTTTCGCGCAATAATCCGCCACCGTTTGGTTAGCTATTTGGGCTAAAAATGAGTTTAACACAACTAGGAGCCATAAAATGGATTCCATGTAAGCAAGATTTGAGATTTTTGTTATCATTTAACGGTACTTTTTCTTGGATTACCCCCTTTTTTGGAATCTACTCACCTAAAGGTAAAAAGTGAAAGTTCAGTTTTTTTTTTCAAATTATTGTTGGGAGGGGAATGTCAGGACGTCACCCAAGGCGAGTTGAAAGCTTTTTCTGCTGCAGAAGTGGTGGTTACACTTTGACAAAATCAACTACGAGCTTACCTACTCAAAGATCGTCCGAAGATTTAAATTTGATAATTAAATTTGATAGATTAAGATTTGAATTTGATTTAAAACGCAGTAAATCTTGAGATGAGATTCTAATAATCACTTCATACAATTTGGATAGATATTACTTTCGAAGCCTCTGTGTTTGTTTTTGATAATACCCGAACCAGTCGATGCTTAGCGCTAAATAAAATGCTCGCACTAATAAATAAAAATTTAATGAGATATATTATAACGTCACTTCTTCTGAACATCAGTGTCTGCCGAATGCACGGAACCCGGGGAATCGGGCGGATGTTAGTCTCTACTCGAAAAATGACCTCACGTCATCGGTTTGTGATTCCAAATCCATTTTCAATCGCGACCACTCCCATCTCCAACAGTCGCGCGGTCTTTCTTGAACCGACGTTAGCCCGCTGGTGTCATAGAGATTGAACTTTTGACCCAATGTTGCTTCAAACGCCCACATTATGACCCCGGCTCCCGCCAGCTCTCCCAACTTAGGTAGCTAGATCAGAATAGAGAAGTGCGAGGCAACTACTCAGTTCACCGCTGAACCGATTACTTTTCCTATTCGTAGATCTAATATGCAATCCGAGTGGAACTCGTTTCATCACGGTTGAACATCAACATCATAACTATAAACATAACATTCCCAGTTAATGCAGTGCGTGTTGATTTTCGTTTTAAATGCATGTTTCTTCCACTCTTTCCAATTCTCAGATTCAATATCCTGAAAGCCTATCCGTTAGTTCGGGCCGATGAGCCCCTCTGTATGCTCCAAAATACCGGATTCTTTGCTCGTTAACTTCGTTATTCATGGTCAAAACGTATTATCAGCAATTTTTAAAATGATTTTCCGAATTTTTTTAGGTTCTTGGTGTGGCGTTATCATTTTCCACAAATTGTTGAATGTTGATGCCAAATCGACTGAGGTGGATTTTGACCAATTACCGCAACAGAGGCGAGAGAGGCTGATTCGAGAGGTAATCTCGATGATTCGATTCGACTCCATATGAAAACTCTGAAATTGTGTGCATTCACTCCGTCTGTGTTCTATTATTTATGTATCGCCTCAGGTGGATCTCGAACCAACTTACAAATACAAGAGGAGGATACAGAACGTCGGTATGGGTCAGGAAGGGTATTTTGAAAAATTTTTTTGGTCAGTTTGTGTTTCTACTTATTTATTATGGAGACCACGCGGGGCCGAGAGAAGTCACCTTGAATAATACAACACTGGGATAGTTTTACGTTTTTGTTTGCACTAAACGTACAAACGGGTGGTACTACCGGTGTCCCATGGCTACAAATCGAAGGGTTTACTGTCTACGATAGGGATGAGTCTGTCTCATAAGTTCGTTTTGCTCTCTACGGCTCGGAAATCGTGTGAGTATAACTCGGGGAAAGAAAGTTGTTCCTGCTTCAAAGTAATAAATATGATTGGAACTCATCATCACTTTTCTTCCTGCTCTTTGAAGCTTTTAGATCCTTTCTTCAAAGGATCTTAAATGATATTGGACAAAGGGGTGAAGCTCCAACTTGCCTGCTTTCGGACACTACTCGTTCAATTTTTTTTCATCCCCCCCCCCTCGCCTCACCCCTCCCATATCAGTCGGTTAGTATCTAAGGATTCATTCAGGTCTTTTTTTCTGAGATTATGCCCATTTGTTGCTTTCGTGAGCTCATCGTAACATTTCTCTTCATTACTAAAAACATTACGTACTGGTCTTGAAACGGCTCAAGAACTGAAAAAATGAATCTAACTCCATAAAAAATTATTTTAGGCTCACTGTCTTTTGACAATTTAACGTATTTTCTTCGGAATATGATTGAAACAAGTTAAGAAGGACTGACCGCCGAAATGTACCCGCAATACCGACAGAGTAGTCGGGGAGGCACATCTAGGTGGTTCAGGCACTTATTCCTAAGCAATTCGTCTTAGGAAGACGTAATTTGGCCAATAGCCTAATGGAGAGCTGCTGCCGATTTATCGACCAAGTTGAAAGGACGCTCTTTAATCATAATGTCAACACAAAATCGATTGATTCGGTCCTTGTTGGAGTTGATTGCCGGTAGTAGAGGGTACGGGTGAAAATTAGTATTTTGAAAATGGAATTTTGAGATTTCTGGGAACCTAGGTGTGTGTGGTTTCATTTTATACTACTTTTGGAACGCTGAGCTCATTCAGGTGGCCCGGGAAGGCCCAGAATGATATTTTAGAGAACGTAGGTACTCGGATAATTATTTTCCTTTTGATCAATTAGTATTTTAGCTTGCTGCAGATGGATGCGTAAGAGTTTCAAAGAGACCGTACGAATTGTATTGCAGATTAAGCCGACAATTTTTCATTTGTAAATCCTGAACAGACTCTCTTGAAACGTCAAAAACACAGAGGGGGAACGTTTTTTTTAAATTGTTACGTACGTTGTTGATTGGCGAGCCTTCCTATCTACTAACAATCCTCTATGTACAGCGGGAGTTGTTTTCTCCGGAAGCACTCGTAGTTTACAGTGGTGCACTGGAGCGACAAGATCTCGCACAAACAGTGTGGTTTACGGAGTGGATCGAAACAATCGTGGGACTGCCAAGTCAGTTTAAAATGTAACAATGCTTTTCTTGATTGGGAAGGATCATAATCCGCCGTACCTCGTTTCGTTTTATTCCTTTCATTTCATTTCATTTCCAGAGGGGGCGCTCTTCCCTCTGTTGTCGTTTTCATTTGATATTGACTCGTACGTGTACTGTGGATCGTCATATCGTCTATTATTTACCTTACAGCTCATTCCGCCTCGCGGTAAAGGTCGAAGGGAGGGTTCCCTAGAGGGAGCACAATGAAAAGACAACTGTGCATGATGCAAACCTTGATCTCGTTATGGTGGCAAAATATATACTCACGGTCCACGAGAGCTCGTCGTTCTATCTGTTTTCATAGCACATTGTGCTGGGAGTTCAACCGGACCAAATCCAATTTATTCAATGTGGCTCTGGGTTTCTGGATGGGCCAGAGTGAGAGAGAGGAGGGGAGTATAGGGTGATGATAGGAGAACATCCAAGCCGAAACGAATTTCTGAACAGGAGAATGTCATCTAGAACGAAAGGAGCCGATCCCTTATTTCTACAGACCTGCTGGAGAATACCCACTCACACCTGAATCCCATCTGTAGAATGTAACTATCTAGCAAAGTAACTTCATTCACTGAGAGCCAAGAGACACTCGGCTGCGTCTGTGTAAAACGTCGGACGGCGGTGGAAATGAAGCAAGGACGAAAATTTAACTTGTTCTCCCTCGTTCAGCTCTTCAATTTCCTACAGGCTCCGCAGGTCGTTTCAACCCAAAATAAGTCCTGTCGGAAATTACTCTCCAAAGTTATCAACATAAGTAAAGTTACTTTTCGTGACCTAATAGGTTGTATGTTTGGGCGTGGCATTAATGGAGATTCGTTCATCATAGTAAGAAACTCAGGCTGTCAACAGTCGTGCACCATAAGCTTCCTTTAAACTTCAACTTAGACTAGGAATTTCAACTTGAATTTCAAATGAGAATCCGAATTGTATAAATTGGAAATTGCATCAAATTTTTTGTCTAATTGATACGTAATCGTATTTGATACGTAATCGTATCACCTCGACGTAAATTTCGTCTACCACGAGTTCCGTTATTATTTTTTAATGTAAAAGTACTACTGTATGTACTCCAGAGGATCTGTAGCGAATGTTGGATGGATACAAGCCCTGACGGTGAGATGGGGTGACCACTCCATTTTTCAATTTTCGGCAAAGCTCATGAGTGTCATCATTAAGTTGAGCGAGAATGGTTATGAAGAAACAAATTCCATACTACTAATTTCCTCCAGTTCTGTAATACCGCTATTTGATTTTACTGTGGAACATACGTACTCCATTTTCTCAGAGAACCCTCCTAACCACCACCCCAGGTAAACGGATTTTCACCGGTAAATGTATCTCGAAGGGATCCAGACACAAGGTCTCAACGGCGCGAAAACTGAAAGAAAAAATGCTGCGAATTCTTACACAGGGGTTGGTTATTCCTCGGACCAGGCGCATGGAGACTAATTAAAAAACAGATTCAGCGTCCATAACCTCTTCCGGTGGGCGCCATTCGTTCCGGGATCCGTTTTATTGGATTCAGCGTTCAACATTTAGTGAAAAACGATACCTCACACGCCTAAGTCGTCAAAATACTCTAACATGGGGAACATGGGGGAAACAGTGGGTCAATCAAATTCAGGGTCCAAAATTCAGTGGAAAATGAGACCCCACACGGCTAGATTGCCAAAAATCTCGAAATTGATTTTTTTAAATACACATTTTGACCTCTACCCCTCCCAAATCTGGTTCGATCGGGCTGAAAAGTTTCTAGGACCAACTAGAGCCGGGAATGGACCCCTACCAAAATTTCAGATTTTTAGAAAGTTTTCTACTACCTAAATCGGCGTGGAAGGCGGACGGCGGACGGACATTTGCTATTTTTGATATAGACATCTTGAAACAGCAAGAAAAGACAGAGGTTGACTTTTTGCATGGAGACATAGGTTGATTATTTAAGGAATAACCAACCAAAATCCAATTGTGAATTATGGAGAGAGGTAATTTGATGTTTCCCACTGCGAAGCCTTTGAGAAAACGTCTCTAATTCTGATTTAAAATCATCCCCAGAAGTTTGATGGCATCTAAGGGTGGACACGTCGTGCGGATGCAGTTGAAGTCTAATGCAGTTCCAACGAGTCGGATCACACTGCTCCATCACAATCGAGGCCTTGACTTATTTCAGCTCGGTGACAAATAGTCCGTCGGTAAATCTAGGTCGTGCGAACCAAAGGCGAATTGTCGGGGTCTCATTCATTTTGAAAATGATTTCACTTTCGTTGGCTTTCCACGCGCATTCAACGTTCACAATGAAGCTCTTTTTCTGCCGGTGGATAATTGATTGGAACCCTGATACGTGAAACTCCACAGTTGTTGCCGAAAAGCCGGCGACGTGTATAAGAAATAATGTTCCCACCGCTGACGCCCTCCTATTTCATATCCTTGAGCCACTTTTCCTCGTATTCGCAGGGTGTGCGATGTATGTATCATCATTATCCCCCGATGGAAGAAACACTATCTCTTTCCCAGCTCCACATTGCACCGGAACGAGTCTACAAATCAAACCTCCGCGACTTTCGGCTGAGCAATGATATACGAGGTTTTTAGTTGTTCTTTTTCCGGAACATCCACTACCACAGTCAATTCCTGGAAAAACCTCATGGAGATGAGAGCACCCAACTATTCGCAGTTTTATTTCCGTGGGACTATAATATTTTCCACAAAAACATGGGCGTACACCCATGGGTACCGCCAAGCTTCACGAGGTGATTTTACAACTAATTATTCCAAAAAAATCTGCAAATTCTTACACACGGGTTGGTTATTCCTCGAATGGGGGAAACAGTGGGTGTGGCGGGTCCCAGACCCATTCCAGTCGATTCAGGGTCAAACATTTAGTGGAATATGATACCCCACATGCCTAGGCACCAGAAATCCTGACACATACAAAATGGGTGGATACATACCCATTTTGACCCATAACTTCTTCCGGTGGGTGCCAATCGTTCTGGGACACACATCATTGAATTCAGCGTCCAAAATTTAGTGGAAAATGATACCCCACTCGTCTAAATCACCCAAAATCTCGAAAATCCATTTTTCAAAAAACACATTTTGACCCCTACCCCCTCCAAATTTGGTCCGATCGGGCTGAAAAGTTTCGAGGATCGTCCTAGGCCGGTATCAGATCCCTGACCCAAATTTTAGATTTTTAGAAAATTTTCAACTACCAAAAACGGCGCCGACGATGGACGACGTACGGCGTACGGCGTACGGCGGACGGACATTGACCTTTTTTGATCAGGACATCATGAAACGTCCAGAAAATTTTTTTAACCAAATCGGAGAGGTTGACCATTATCATGAAAACATAGGTTGATTATTCAAGGAATAACCAACCAAAAGGAGGCGCCTTTATTTCTCTAGTTATTTTACTTCCAAACACTTTTCTCAAGATTTCTATATCCTAAAATACCCTTTTAATTACTGACAAACCCCAAATTTATTCTGTATGTAAACCTAAACAACCCCAATTCAGCTGCCTAGTAATTAATTTCCGTCGAAAGTTTTAGGTGACAGTTGTTTTATAATGAAGATTGATTTGAGTTTTGAACTCAACGCGAGGAAACCTCCATGCTGCTTTCCCTCGTTTCCATTAGGATATGTACGCGTAGACTTTATTAATCTCCAAAAATCGTCCAATTTGAGTATTGTTATTTCGGCAAGAGTTTTTGGCTACATTCTCTCCGACCATTGTGGTGCTTCGACCACAAAGAGAGCACTAATTAGGACATTTTCAATGTTTAAAGTGAGATTTGTTACGTCTTTCTGCAAAAGGGTTTTAGCTTTTGAAAACCGGATTTTGCTTCCGTTATCATCTCTTCCCTCTTCTCTAATGACTTTTCTCCGAGCTTCAATCGTCATTAATCCGTCAAAAAAGAATTGTCTTAGATTTATGCGATTAAGAGAAAACTTCACTTGGAAAGGGAATTAGAGACATTTAGTGGAGGATGGGGCGAAGAGAACTGGCTTAAGATGCTGATTGGAGACTGTAAATAAGACTAGGTCATTTATACAGAATAAAAAAAAAAAAAAAAACGTGAGGCCATTTTATTTCGGCTTTGTTATATTGAGGTGTATTTTTAGTCGAGTCTTTTAACGTGACCTGAGTTTATAATACTTGTATGAATACTCGGTGTAATAATTAATGCCGTACGTCACTACAAAGCCCCTAACGAGGGATCCCGCATTGTTCTCCGTACAGATAGCTACTTAGTTGAAGCACATATATCTCGGACATAAAAATGTTTGTACGTAATAACTGGAGTGGGTGAGCTCTGAGAGTTTATAAGCCCTCACCCTAGTTCCACTTCAGAGGATTCTCAGTAAAATGCGATTGTTTTCAGTGAAGGTAATGCTCAGAGCAAGAAGAGTTGATAGGGGTCTTGAAGAGTCGCGGTTCAACCCTGGCAGGCCCACGATCACCATGCAAACTGAAAGGTAGCGTATGTTTGACTGGTCGAATGGATTCAATCCCCCACTGAGCTTGATGCGGCCAACCAGGACGTGCGACCGATGACAATATTGGTTCCCTTGCTCACAAAAGAGCTTGGGGCTATCTTCTGTTACGTGGGGACATCCTGTGTCTCTGCCAGTGTTCAATTCAGTGGGATTGTTCAATTAAAACACGTAATTTAGAGTCAAAGGTGGATGGGATAAAGACAATAACGTTACTGGCGAATGCACTCTCGCAATCTTATTCCATCAGTTAGAAAAGGGAAGATAAGAAGAAAATATAGGCAGTGTAGGACGAAGGGATTCATTTCTCAACTCAATTGAAATGTTCCAACTCATCAGTTAGCCGAGCCAAAGGGAGGAAAACTGGACTTTGAGCAAACGTCTGAAGAAAGAACCAATCCCTCAATCGGCAAGAGTGCCTTGATCTCTGCGCCCTAATAATCCCGAGTTTTTCTTTGTCAGATCTCAGAAGGCAAACTTCAAAAGATTCGACTTTGGCCATTACCGATTCGATGGTTTTGGATTCTGGGAGTGAGTGTGTATGCATTGGATATTGTGCTTAACGATGGAGCAACTTTGTAATTAAGCCGATGCCTTTTAAAAAAAAATTCAACGGAGTTTTCTCACAGATTTTGATTTTTCCCAGTGTTGATGGAAGACACTGAATCAATTTTATTAATTGAGTGTTGTTTCGTGTTTGAATTCAATTCTCATTCAATCAACTAACTTGGAATTTTTCTCCTTGAAAAGCCGAACACCAGTTTTTGATTACGGATTGCTGCTCCTATTGCCTTCCTCTCCAATCGTGAACAGTGCGGTTTACAAGGAGTTCTTAGTGATCTTCTCGCTTCACGGCTCTTGTAGCAGAAGGTATATCGATTACGAAGGTGCGCGGTATCCACACGAGTTCTCGGCAATTCATTGTCACCCGTATTCGAAAAGTCATCGTTCACCAGGTGTCGAGGAGACCAATCAATTCTTGTGGAAACTCCCCGCTATCTGTTATAATTAACTCCGATGAGCGTTGATAGCATTCCAGCACTCACCTTTTAGTCCTCCGAGAGAGTTCAGATTCAACAGAAGGCTTTCAGGATTCGAAACTAATTTTCAGGGTTTTGTTAGCGCTTCGAGGTGAAGGGGGGATTTCATTTTCGCTCTGAGAAGCGGTTGGGCCAGACGAGGGTTTCTCTGCCCGCGGGTTTGTTCCCTGAGTGAAACTGCAATATCAAACAATTTTCCTTCTCGTTCTTCTCACGCGAAAACACTCCATTCTGCACACTCATCGGAACGTACAAGCCCAAGTTGGAATTGGACGACGCGGTGGAATCTAAGACAAGTTCGGGACTTTCCCTGAGTTTCCAAGGCGAGGATCAACCATTTGAGAACTTACGTGAGCTCGTCCTAACATTTTAGGGGGATAAATTTGGTTCAATATTGTCACAAAGGCTTTTTTCAACTTTACTATTGTCTCATGTACGAATCAATACCGAAAACCGACCTTCAGTTTTGTTTGTGCATGTTCCCACTCCCCCTCCAACATTTCTACTAACTTGGCCCTAAAGCCAATAGCGGACGAAATTTCCGTATGACGGGTGATTTAATTTACGAGAATCAGTTTTTGTTGCTATTTCACACGACAGCGATGGTCACTGAAAAGGCTGGTTGAACTGCCAACAGGCTGCTTCTCATGGACAATCCAAGAGATTGCTCGCCTGCTCGAAACATTTTTCAACATGACATTCAACTTGTTACTCTTGCAGAAAAGACGAATTGATTTCCGTTATAACGGGAACCACGAGAGCAGATAAAGTGAGTGCTATATCTAGCGACCTCCCACCGCCGGTCGGTCCCTTTTAACAACGCTACAAACCAAACCGGCTGAAAAATTCGTGCCTGAAGGTAGCTTTGTTTATAAACCGGGTTTCAGCCCATTCGTGAAATCCAACTCGATTAGGCAGCTCGTTGAATGTTGTTTCGACCAATGGAGGCGGAATATCGAATGCTCTTGGCAGCTGGCGCTAATTGTATTCGAGGGAACGGAATGCTCCAGGAAATTTGTAGATTCACTTAGCTGAATATTTATGAATCTTGTTAACCTTCAAGCTGATCTCCATTAGAGCTGACTGCGTGCATTGTCATGTTCCGTCGAATCAGCGGAAGCTGATTGGAGAAAAGCTCAAAACTTGGTGGTTCTTCCTCCCCATGGCTTTCCACAGCCAACGTCGATACCTCGTTCAGAGAGCATAATTAATTTGACCAGGTCAGCTGAACGAGAATCCCTCCCCACTCCACAGGGAATCGAATATGACGAGACTGAATAGAGGGCGTTAGCTAGGTACGCGTGCAAACCACGGGGCCAAACCACATTGCGACCCTCTTGAGACCCTCCATGCACTAATTTTCACCATGTGGTTTTCTCTGGTAAAACGTGTCGGCTTTTGGGTGGGCCGGACGAGCGGTTCGGTACATTCCGAGCTTATTGAGACTGTAACCTAGAGTTATCTACTCATTGTTATGGTCAATCAATATCCACTAATTTGTGGGTTACACAAGGTTAGACGATTTGGCGGCACTGACCAGAGCTGCTAATTCATTAACGTTGTAGTCATTCTATGCTCGGAATTTAATACGCGCGTCGAACAGTGCAACGGACCTCAACATTGTCTATGGTAACTTTGTACGATTGGCCAAAAATTTGATTTTAACATCGAAATGTCCCTATCACTGCGGCCCATGCCGTGCAATTTTTATTGATATAAGATCACGAATTTCGGTCTGAAAAAATTTTAGCCTGATAAGTAAATTTCACCACATAAGTAAATAGTTATATTTTGAAAATGGTTTTTTGACATTTTCAACAGAATGTTATAGCAAATCATTCGTCATAGAAAGCATAAGAATCTTTTAATTGCAATGGGGAGCTGTTCAACGATGCAAAGACTGTGACGCAATTTAATAAAATGTATGCTGAGAGGCTGATAAGAAATACTACGCGTTGATAAGAAGATCTTAATTTTGTATTTGAAATTATTTTTAATTACTATTTATTTAATTAAATTATTTATTTACCTATTTTTAATTTTATTTTTGTAATGACTATTTATAAATATTATACTAATGCTAACCTGACTGATCGTAAAGCAACTGTATTAAATTTATCTGTCCTGTAGGAAGAGTTGTATCTGGGCCTAATGCAGGCAGATTAATAAACAATCAATCAATCTTTTTCATCTCAAACCTGAATCGAGGTTGCTCAAACTGCCATGTTCCACCCTCTGCAAGTGTACCCGCCTCGATATTACACAGCGTGAAGGCAGCTGAACGTTATTCAAGGGAAATTATTCAAACTTGAAATGGAGGTTGGTTGTTTCTTCTGTTTGTTGAACAGTATACAGAACATCTATTTAATAGCACTTGAGAAATTGGAAAAACTCACTCTATTCCAGCAGTAGAGCTCCTCAACTCAAACTGGGTACCCCTTCTTGGAAGTTTCGGCGTTCTAGGCGGAAGGGCGGAAAGGTGTTTAAAATTCCGTTGTTTCGTAGAAAATGTTTAATACTAAATGAAGTTTCGGGAGTTCCGAGCTTCCTCTCAGGGCGTTCATTAGGGCGCGTAAGCCAAGACTCAACCACTGTTTATTAACTTTTACGTGGTAATGGGAAAAATTTAGAAGGAAGGAAGTTTCTCGGGGTTAAGCGCAAAAACAGACAAATTAGAGAAGATAGGGCGTCATAGTGGAGGCGCCACAGTGATTAATTTGAGTTTCTCCTTTGGGTTGAATTTTCTCCGTGAGCCTGATTATTAATGTGCGGTATTCTTGAAAGTTCAACAGGTTTTTCACCGAGCTGGCTCCACGATTGATGTATATAGCAGTGCCTGCCTGGAGGATTATAAATTCGCACTTCAATATCGGTGACGATCTGTAAGGAGAATGGAATACCCTGAATGCCGATTTTGTATTTAAGTACGAATAATTGCATATTCTTCTCTGCAAAAGTTACTCAATCCTTTAAACAAAACTTGTTTGTCGATCTGTACAATTATCAAACCTAGGTGATCCATACTAACATACATAAACGATAATGGCGATGTATCACGATTTATTCACCGTTTTTGCCATGGCCCTGTCCTTATATATCTTGTACTATTGATTACATAACCTACTATATGATACCTACATGGTAGGATTCACTCATTACCTAGGTTATACGTCTGTTGGAGTAAGGGTAATCTCTCCTTACAGGGTTTACTGTAAGAGAGACATCAGAGAATTTTTTTTTTCAATTTCTCGTATAAGTGTGCAGGCTCCCCTTCCTTCATGACCCTATACATTAACGTCGGTTGAATTAGCTCAAATGAAAACTTAATTTCAAGCCACTCCAATTGTTCATCGAAGGGCGTTAGATGGGCATCGTATGGTAGGTTGGAAATGAATGTACCATTGTACCTAATAATGATTGAATTAGCCTTGCTTTTAATGTGTTTTGAGAAATTATACTCAAACGATTCAATTGTCCTAGTGCCCCAAATGCTCTTTTCCCCATTTTTGTCGCAAGACAGCGTTTTTGTGATGGTGTCACCCAGGTTAGTCAAACATTCCTGATAAGATGAATGAACGCACCTTCCCAGAATTGTTGCTGTACATTATGCAAGGTTCATCCAGAGACTGTTTATACATCAGGCATCCAGGTCTCGGTTCAACTGAGACACTACCGCGTCAATCTCGTGGGGGCAGGCCGATATGTAAATTTGCAAGTCACCTGAGTACGTGACGTATTTGACGGGGCTACGTGCGTTCTTGGCTGGGTTTATTTTATTGATAAAAATTATACAGCATAACACCAATTACACAGAGCCTTGTGGTATTCCTGCCAGCAACATTTTTTCAGCCAATCAGCCCTTCAGGAGCTTTGTCCTTTTGCTCTGAGAAGACCAGAAGTACTTCATTACTTCATCACTAATTTTACAGCTCCCTAGAGTCACAAGCAAATTGTGAGGATATGAGTGGAAGAGACTACGTACCTTTAGTCGGATATTACAATAAAATGATTTTGATTCGATTTATTGTAGTTGAATGTTAGAATGATATTCAAATATGTACTAGTATGGTGTAGCAAATATTATCATTAAAGTCAAGTTTTTAGCCATAATCTAGTAACATTAAGTTAAAAAGTTAAATTAAGTTCACTGATCAATTTCAGTTATAGATCACTCAACTGAGACAAAAGAATTCATTGTTCGTTCCCATAGCACTTAACTTTTTGTTGTCGGCAAACATGTTGACGTTTGGACTCCCCCAAACTTGTTCCCTCACATTTGAGAAAACTGGCTGAATGGGAACTCGACAGGGTTTCAATTGATCGAGGCATCGGAGTTTGTGAAAAGGATGTTGGAATTGTTAGCGGTTCGCCTGACTATTTGACAGAACCTCTTCTTCGACTTCCTCATTCTTCGATTAAACGTGCATTTCGTTCAATGTTATTTGAACTGTCTCTAAATTGACGCTTGTATTATGGTTATGGTTCTCGATTAATAAAATTTCAGTGAAAACCGTGATTACTTGGTACGGTACGGTGGCGGCGGATGTGGAGGTTAAAAATTTAGCATCTTCCTCAGAGCCAATAGGTAATGAATGAAGCTTTGTTTAATAAGTTAAGTTCCAAGATGTCCAGTAAATAGAGAAAAAGTTCCCCGAGATCAATTTTACCCCGGCTACGTACTTTCTGGATATTCACATTTGTTGGCACGAGCGTAAGTGCACTTGAGCTATCTTGAAGGAAAATACCGCTTTCATTCCAGCGTACGCTTTTAGTCCAACTTCCGCGGGGAACCCCGGGACGCTTAAAAAGAGCTTTGTGTTGATAAATGGCTTCGAGCGTGCACATAAGCCGGCTGGGTTTTTACAACGATAAATCTCCGACTCGTTAAAGGATATAAAGATGTGAAGTGCGGGTTTTCCTTCAATAGTTTATACGGTACTCACTTGACAGGATTTTATTCGTTAAAAAAAGAAAAAAGTTATTTATTTTTCTTGTAGTAATTTAACAGTTGGAGTGACTTGAGGGGAAACTTGGCTGATTTTTATTTTGTTCAATTAAAAAATTTATCCTACAACAATTTAGATAGGTACTGAATTTACGTATCGATTTGATCCTCGAAACATTTCAGCCCGATCGGACCAAACGTTGAAGGTTAGAGATGAATGGGGGGGGGGGGGGGGATTCTCGATATTCGTTTAAATTCTGGACGCAGGATCCAACGCACGAGTCCCGGAAAAATTGGCGCGTACCGAATGAGATTATTGGTTAAAATGGGTTACTCTCTACTTATTTCAGGGGTTATGGGTTAAAATGGCTATTTATCTACTCATTTCGAATGTATGTTTTCGAGATTTCTGGTATCTAGGCGTGTGGGGTATCATTTTTCACTAAATTTTGGACGCTGAATCGATCAGAATGAGTCTCCATGCTTCGAGTAATAACCAACCCTTGAGAAAAAGTTTGCACCACCTTGAAACGCCCAGAAATAATTTTGGAGCAAATCGGAGAGGTTGACTTTTTGCATGAAAATATAGGTCGATTAGTCAAGGAATATCCAACCGAAACGGAGGAAACATCAGTGAGGCTTTGTTTACTGAGAGGTGCCATTCGGGGCTGAAATGTAGTAAGCGGTCCATTGTGTCATTCACAGTGAATGTCACAAACTTGTCTTGTGTTTCATCGTATACTACTTACGGGGCCCGTTAATGGCCCGCAAAAGCTCTCCAGTACCAACGAATATAAATTATGCCGGACTGAACGAAGCCCACCTCTGACAATGAAGTTGAACTCGTGTCACTCGTGTCTTTGAACCCGTCATTCTAATCGAATGAAAACCACTACTCCGGCTCACTTTACTGGTGACACCCGTCTACCTTTCTGAGAGGTCTCAATTAATATTCAACAGTTGTTGGTAACATAAATATGCAGACGTAGATTTTCGTGATGTCACAATAAAGGCGTGACGTTATTGTTTGTTTATTGCCCGTTCGTTTTAAATATATTGACAATTGAGGAGTCCAAACAACTCAATAGTAACATATTTCTTGAATCATTCATGTTCACACATTTCGACGTTACGCCACAACAGTGATGAGTACAATAATGGATGCACTAGGTTTTGTAGGAGAGGTTATGTATAAATAGATTCACGTGCTAGGTGTATATGCAAAGTCTTTTCTTCCCTTTTTTAAAAAAATCTGCAAATTCTTACACACGGGTTGGTTATTCCTCGAATGGGGAAAACAGTGGGTGTGGCGGGTCCCAGACCCATTCCAATCGATTCAGGGTCCAAAATTTAGTGGAATATGATACTCCACACGCCTAGGCACCAGAAATCCTGACACATACAAAATGGGTGGATACATACCCATTTTGACCCATAACTTCTTCCGGTGGGTGCCAATCGTTCTGGGACACACATCATTGAATTCAGCGGCCAAAATTTAGTGGAAAACTATACCCCACACGGCTAGGTAGCAGAAATCCCGAAAACACATAATCAAATTGGGTAATAAATACCCAATTTGACCCATAACTTCCTCCAGTGGGGGCCCATTGTTCTGGGACCCATTTTATTGGATTCAGCGTCCAAGATTTAGTGGAAAACTATACCCCACACGCCTAGGTAGCAGAAATCCCGAAAACACATATTCAAAATGGGTAATAAATACCCAATTTGACCCATAACTTCTTCCAGTGGGTGCCAATCGTTCTGGGACCCATTTCATTGGATTCAGCGTCCAAAATTTAGTGGAAAATGACACCCTACTCGCCTAGATCGCCCAAAATATCGAAAATCCATTTTTCAAAAAACACATTTTGACCCCTACCCCGCCCAAATTTGGTCCGATTGGGCTGAAAAGTTTCGAGGACCCGTCTCGGCTGGGAACAGACACCTGACCCAAATTTCAGATTTTTAGAAAATTTTCTACTACCAAAAAGGGCGCGGACGATGGACGGCGTACGGCGTACGGCGTACGGCGGACGGACATCGACCTTTTTTGATCAGGACATCATGAAACGTCCAGAAAAAAATTTTGAGCCGAATCGGAGAGGTTGACCATTATCATGAAAACATAGGTTGATTATTCAAGGAATAACCAACCAAAAGGCTAGGTGTAAGTCACTGTCACTGCCTTGTCAATGCTAACGGCATGTTTGCAATCTGTTTTTCAAATTTAGTGGTGACCGTTCAGCGATTACTGAGAAATTGGAGCTTACGGGGCAGAGGCATGCCAGCTCGCTTTGCTCGCTGTTTAAGGGTTTGTGGCGTTAAAATGAGGGTTATTCGCCTGGGATTCTGTCACCCGGAAATTCCCTCTTTGTCATTCATGGAGGGGTCCCCTTTAGAAATAGGGGTCTCTTGACCTCTCCTTCCGCTTTGCCTTTACCCTGTAGCAAGTACCTCCTTTGAACATTTTCATGCTGGTCCGTGAGACCAATTAGGGCCCATAAGGTATGACACATGGACAGGTTGGTAGAAACCTCTTTTGGTTGGTTTTTCATTAAATAATCAAAATGTGTACATGGAAAAATGAGTTTTTGAGAGTTCTTGTAATCTAGGCGTGTGGAGTATTATTTCCTACCAAATTTTGGACGCTGAATCCAATAAGACGGGTCCTAGTTTGGATTGGTGCCCACCGTATGAGGTCATGGATCAAAATGGCTATCCATCTACCTATTTTGGAAGTGGTCTTTCGGGATTTCTTGTAACTAGGCGTGGGGGTTACCATTTTCCACTAAATGTTGACGCTGAATCGATTGAATCGAGAATTTGGAGCGTTTTCATGGAAGTAATTAAATATAGAGAGTGGGTCAAAATAGGTGCAGGGCAAGAGAGAAAGTGTGCATTATCAATAACTATTGGCGAAGTCAGCCCTCTTCAGCAAAGCCGAGCTATTGGCTCAGTAGCTGGAAGTGCTACTGTGAGGCAGTGAAAGGGCTATTTTATTTTTGGTAGTGGGAGGAAAACAGGGGAAGAGATATGCTGGTGAACAAAGGCGACAACACGGATGATGAAGGGGATACGTTGGATCGTGCGAGTGCCCTGGCAGTGGCGGGCTTCGGATAAAAAAGAAAAAAAGATGAGCGAGACCATTGGAGTTCCTACCAGATCACAATGGAGGATGAATCATTGTCGGTATTGGAGGCCGTGTGTTGGGCTGTTTGGCCTGTCACTTAAGAAAATCATGGCATTTTATGTAGGAATCTGCCTAGATTCGTTAATAAGCATGGAATTCGTCTGAGACGTATGTGATTGTGGGGACACCTGAAATTCAAAGTCTCATTTGTTTATTAAAACCTTTCAAGAAATCCCTTATTACTTAGAGGTAGGCGGTGCAGGCTATCGGATGACCAAATTTCGTTCTGATTAAACTGTTTCGATTTCCATTACTACTGTAAAAAAGTCAAGTTAGTCCAAAGCCCAACCACCAGTGCCCCCAAAACGCATCGTGCTAGCAGTATCCAAACGTATTCATATCCGTGGAACTAAAACGTATGCAACTTTTATAAAAATGATAAATCAATACATCGGAGAAAACACATGTGTACACAATTTGAATAAAATATCCAAGTATCTGAAATCACGAGAGAATTCATTCAATATAGCTTAAGGCTGTATAGATCCAATTATTAGATTGAGACGAACATCATTACTATCAAAGAATTCTGAGCCCGTTACGCGCAATAACGAAGCCAATGTTGTTTCGAATTTCTCCCGAGGCCATTCCATTACGAATTATTTTTGATCCTAAATGGATCCGTCAAAACAAAAAATGTACGCTGTGGGCTTATCGCATGAGCGTGAGCTGTGAAAATATTTCGAACTGGAAAATGTATCGTACGAGAAGACCTTCGGAGAGGCTGTTTTTTTTTTAAAGAAATCAGAGTTTTCTGGATTGCCGCGATCTATAAAATACACAATTTCGTATTCTTCTCTTACCGGCTGCTCCTAATAGAACCATATTAAATAAGAATGGTACTCGTGGAGAGCGAAAAAATTCCATTGTAATAAGATCAGAAGGAAATCCAATTAAGACACTTCCCCTGAGGAGCTGTGTTGATGGAACTCTCGGGGCTTTATTTTCTTCAGGCGACAGTGTATATTTTGGGGGGGCTGAAGGATTGTTAGAGACTTTTGAAAATGCATTGTTCCTCGTCAATTTTCCGCCACTAGAACGAAGAACACTGGTTGAGAACAGAATGTAGAGGATGGCAGCCGTTTCTGAATAACTACCGCCACCGCCTATCTGGTGAGAAACGTTTGAGTGGTTCTTCCATAGGAGCGCAATAGTGAAAACCTTCAGCGCAGAGTTTTAATTAAAATTCACGGAAGCGCATTCGAAGGAAATGACGTCCTAAATAATAAACTGTAAAGAGTTGCTCGTCGAGACTCCTTTTCTCTGCTATCTTTCAAGGATTGACTAATTATCGTAACCATTTTCTACAGTCTGAAATTTTTATGTAGTACTATCATTGAGAAAAACTAACCCACGCTACACGAACGTAGTAAACTCTACGAGGAATAAATCACATCAAACCTAGGGAAATCGCCTCCAAATTCACCTACGGAAAAATCACCTTCACCCAACAAAGTCTTGCAGGAGTAACTTATTAGGATTCGTCAAATTTTTTTTCACTTTTTGATCAAGAAATTCCCTACATAACATATAGATATTTGACACGAATAAATAATGTATACTTTTCATTGGCCTTTGAAAAATTCCTATACATGAAGCCCCAGAGGCAAGGAATTTATGGATTCATCAGTCAGAGGCTCTGAAGGCAGCAGAACAAAGTTCAAAGCTATCCAGGGCTGAGCCTTCTTTAGTGCCCTCTTTCATCCTAAAATTACCTTCTTTTTCTATTTACAACGAGCTTATCCGGTCTGAAGCCTATGAGGACCACTTGTTGGGTTTCCCGTTGGTTGGGTTACCCTAAAACACGTCAAGACGAACAAAAGCCTTGTAATATGAATAACTCCTCCGAGGACAGTGACAGGGAGTTGGATCAAATCCGTCTTGCCATTGAGGTTTTAATTAGACCATTCTTTCGAGGATTTTTTTTTCTAGGTAATGCAAGGTCCTCACTTCAACTATTTCTTTCATTTCCATGTGAAATAGGACCTAGGACCTCCTGAACATATATTAATTTCCGTGCTTGTCTGTGCGTCCGTCTTCTGATTTAAAATTTGCTCATAATGTCATGTTATTTTGGAATCCCGTGCAAATTTGATCAAAATCGAATTATTGGTTTGCTCTGCACACAGCTCATTATTATAAACATAACGTTTGCTGGGTCATTCACTATCGATTCCTTCTGAGTACATGAGTTCCTAAATGAACTTAATGAAAATATTGTCATATTGTAAAGGTCGCAAGGAATTTTCTGTTTAAGCAATGCATTTTGTATTCAAATGATCACTGTGGAAGTCTTCCTAATTGAAAAAGTGGTAATAATTATCAATTGAGCAAAATGAATTAAGGATCGATTCGAAATATAACTCACTGACTGCAGGTCATTTCTATTTGATATGAGGTTTGAACCGGTACAGTTTCCAAAATCCACAGTTGCGCTAGATCCTGGGTAAGTGCAGTTCTTTATGACATTTTCTTATGATGAAAATCGGCTGATGATTTCATTCCTTAGACACTGCCCAGTTTTAGCTGCTTCACCTTGTTTTATCATCGGTAAAACGTGACTGCAAAACGGATTCTGCGTTCACCCGACCATTTTTTTCTTACGACCAAGCTTTGTTTGTTATGTCTTTAGAAATCAACTGCTGAAACTTGTGGTCCACTTACTGCCATTTTTCGATTTTCCATTGAGAATAATTGGACACACCACATTGTTTACAGTGTGGTGTCACTGAAAGGTTGGAGCGTCTCAGGTACGTGAGGTGGGAACAAACAGTTGAGAAGAAAAGAAGCGATAGCGGTCGTGGGCGGATTGTTTGTCGAGGAAGTAACTCTATACACTGAGCGAACCGCTTTGGAACTCGAAGGAACTCCTTTTGCAGACCTACACTGGATTGACATTTACTTAGGAAGCGTGGGCTCAGAGCAAGTTGGCGTTGTTGTGGGACTTCAAAACTCACATGACGTTCTTTGTCGACATCAACACGGGTTAGCGGTGATCATCGTCAGGGCCTAGAAAAACTCGTACGTGCTCCGGCAGATGGTGGATTCTTCGAAATATTGCAATACTTACCTAGGTACATTCGAGACTGTACGATTTCTCATGTGCCTCAACATATATAAACGCCAGTATAAATTATCTGTTTGTGAGTAAGTGTTCTTTGTCGAGTTGTGAAGCTGCTGAGAACCAGTTTTGTGACTTATCTCTCGTTCGGCGTCGTGTGGCACTCCAGGGCCTCCACAAACAAAGGAGGTCATAGTTTCAAGAAGCTCTAAAAGAAGCAGGTGAAATGATTTAATCTCTTAGTCTCTCAACTGTCTGACCAGCTGCCTCTACTTCAGCTGTTGAGAACAATGGCCATGGCTTCAGGTTCCTCCCAAGGGTGGGATTTTCCTCCTCAAGCCACAAGTCCATTCTACAGGAACGCCCAATGCACAGGCCCCTTCGCACTTTTTCATCTTTGGACAGAGTTCCAGAAGTTAATACACTTCTTGGAACGAAGTGATCGCTTGAATCATCCTCAACCCTACCTCAAGCGAACCAATAGGAGAAAAGCATTCCCTCCCGTAAACAACTCACAAACCGAAATCGTGGCGAGGGTGGTTTATACAGTGAACGCATAACTGACGTGCCTTGACGGATGGGTAGCTCGGGCAATTCATCATTTCTTACTCCATAGCACACAAATCTGACTCACGGTTGAGTGGGCTGGGGCCCTTTCGCATATTGCTTTTGTAAAGATGAATTATCATATGGACATAACTCTCACCACCTGAGACGTCCCGTCGTTGTCAACTCAAGGCAATTTCCAGCGTTTTCGAGAATGCGCTGAATCAATGTTTTCAACGGGGATTCGTTCACCATTCTTTTCATTCTGTTACTTTCATCAATTTGCCACATTTAGATCAAAAGTTCCACAATGGAGTGGGTAAGTAGTGCTTTCCATTTGTATAAAACTAATGGCCTCCAAAAGCAAACAAGTTGCCCTAAGAGTGAGTTTTTAATGGAAGTAGACTCCATTAGAGAGTTAATGAATGAGCCCCCGGAGGTTTCCTTTGCCCGGAAAGTAATCTCTCGCTTCAAAGAGGTTTCTTATAATCCGGAGTCTTAAGTTATACTCTATCATCCTTACGTGTTTGAGATAATGAAGGAAACTCGTCAATGTCCATAAAATCTATCCTAGGACGGCTCTGAATTTGAATGATGAGCTAGCAATTACGAAATAAGAAAGTATAAAAAAGAGGAAAATAAGTGCTGAAATTTCTCATGCATTGGGTTTGTTGTTATTAATGAAATATAACCGCTTGTGTTTATATCGACCAATGACGTTGTTTCTCTCAAGTCATGAGTAAATTCAAAATACGAAATGTCCGTCCTCCGATTCTGATGGAAATCTAGAACTAGGTTTTGATGCCACGTAACTTGTATTTTAAAAAACTATTAGGTTCCCTAAACGTAACATAAGTTGGATAGCTAAGGTAGAATTGCCCGGCTAAACTCTTCGACAGTAGGAGGCACCCTTATCTCTATGAGAGTTGGTCTCTTTATGTGTGCTCCCCCCCCTCCCCCTCTGCTTCTTGTTTCTTGGAAGTTATTGAAAATATCTTCATTATTCCTCCTGTACCAAAAGAGAGAGCGCCAATAAGGCCCGTGCCCGTTCCCCTTCCCCGTTTTCTTAAAATGGATAGCTTTTTTGTATTGAGAATTTTTCGTACGCTCTCGTTATTTCTTCTGAATGATGGAAAATGTGAAAAGAAGATTTTCCATTTGTCAGATATGATCAAAATATCCTGCACGAGCGGGGAGTTTGGAAGATCCATGTGTAGGCGTGTATATCGCTTGCTACCCACTCGTTGGGGACTCTTTGGATAACAAACAAGTCGGGGAAATTACCACCGGTCTTATAACTCTAATGTGCACAGTTAAAAATTGCATGATATGATCCATCGAGATCAAACGTACACCATAATTTCCCAAGCCATTTGTACCTCCGTGGAAATAAAAGCACACAAGTCGTACTCTGCCAACTCTGGAGGCATTGAATGTTCTTTTACTTTCGATTTCTGCTTAATTTTATAGAGACCACCTGTGCAGTGATGTTGGTAAGGTAATTTGAGCTGAGAATATGTTGCTAACCTACGGCGGAAACGTGCTGGATGTCCTATTGGGGGTGGAGTGGCTTTACCAGATCGTATCGGCATCGGATTTCCCCTAAGGCCACACCAGGCTCGTAGCGCTACTCCCTTCTAACAACTACCAACTTAAATGTAAATTCTATCGTCTAAGATGAACAGAGAACCCCTCTGAACCATCTGCAACACGTGGCGTGGTTTAGTTGACGCACGAATATACCACCAAAAGCATGAGAGTTGTGCTAGGGAACAGCGAAAGGTTGAAGGTTTACGGAAACTTCGCTCCCTCCTATTTGTCTGTGTCTTCAAAGTATACTCCTTGTTATGTTCTCGTTGGAAGTTGCCTAGTTAAACCACTTCCCGTTCGTTACCATCAAGTTCATCCTCTTGAACTTGCTGGGCTTCTTCACAAACAGCCTCGAGTCTGTTGGAACAAGGTGGAAAAGAAGTATTCGTCAACGAGTTCATGGAAGTAACAGTTATACCGTTATGGTACAGAAGGATTAGGGAGAACATTTTGGTATTAAAAGAAAAACAAAACATAGTTTCCCCGCACACATTCATCAGCGATATAGGTACATGAACTTGTCATTTAGTATCATCACGATTGAGTTTCCTACACAAGATTAAATAATTTAGATAAATAATAAATAATTGAATAATTTTAGACTAACATTTTTTTATTGTTACAGGTGAGAATCATCCCATCGTCTACCATCTCAACCGTGCGCCCCATTCTCACGTACTTATAATTTACGTGTAAGCATTCAATTGACTAAAGCTACCGTTAGTTCATATATCTTGATTCGTTGGGAGTTACACTATTTGAGGGGTGAAATTTTGAGGGAGGCAGGTTTCGACTGAGAATATAATCTGCTTGTAGATCTTATAGCTTGGCGGCTTGGTAGAGGAGGTGGATCAGACAGAATTATATTTTCCGAAGGAGCTTTAGTCTTTCGGAATTCAAAGTTCCCTCTACGGAATGTAAAGTAGTTCTCTCATCTGCCAAAGTACCTACACAAGTAGTGTGCACCGATCCGCTCTTGATCTTCGCGGTGGGAAACGCAATTTAGTCGGCGGTTTCCCCGGCTCACGGTTAATCCATCAAATCCCTCTCAGGCTACCACCCGCCAGGGGAAGCCACCACGTTAGGGCAACACGGCCTGTATTAGTAATGTTGATTCAAACGTTGGAGCGTCTTTGAGTCGTGATGGATCGGTAATAATAGCGGCATTTCATCGCCTCTCGACTCCTCTGATTACTTCATTCGAAGCATTCAACTCGCCTCTCGCCCATCAAACAGGAATTATTGAGGCTCATTAAACAATCTTGCTCTTCAGGAAGTTTGCCCAGTTCAGAGAAACAAACAATACGTCCAAGGGTCCAGGTTTCACCAGTGAAATTTTGAATGATCGTCGCGACTTTCGGAGGTCTTGAGAGGAACTCGGGCGCTTACTAAAACATCAGACGTAGATACTAATTAAATTCCAATCTTGCCCAATTAAAGTGGCACCAGAGCATTTTAGAATTTTCCATGGCTTATTGTGGTTGGCTGATCTGTATCAATCTGATACTTTGTACCAGGTACCGAAACATAATTTGGACCTTCGACTGTGACATGCTCTCAGTTCCTACAAATCCTCCGTTCCACCGGGATCCTTCCACATTTTTACATATTCTGTCGCTGTTACTTATCACATTGTGAGACCTTTCTCCCTGGTTTTTATTCCTCCCTCTCCCGCCTCCTGTCGCTCCCCTCCACTTCTCCCCGCCTAACCGCCAGATGCTCCCAGGTAAACTGGTAAGCCCCTCCAACCCTGGCAAAGTTTTGAGCGAGAACGTGGTGCGAAAAATGTTTAATCGTTGGGTTTCACAAACAATTTGAGTCCTTTTCAATTTTCTGTACCTGCTGGGTCCAGTAACATATGTTTAAGATTAGTGACGTCTTCTGGTCTAGGGCTCATCTGGATAGATTCATCGTTCGAAATTAGAACGAAAAATGATCACTTACCCAGGCCCCCATCCGCTTCCTGCCTCCATTTGCGATAGTGCTGAAAATGAGCCAAGCACAGCTAGGGCCCAAATAAAGTCAGCATGCGAAACTCCAAAAATGTTGAAGCATTTTCAAAGACTTTTGCTGCCCGGACAAAACCCTCATACAAATAATTGAGCCCATTTTCCCAATAATAATATTAAACCGAAAATCAGTAAGAAAGCTTCTGAGGATAAGATCAAAATGTTCAGGCTCGAAGTGTGATTTATCCTAATACTCAAAATACACTCAGTAAACGGGCAAAAGTGATGAATATGCAGGAGCCTTCCAAAAAATTTAAAATTCGTTATTCTGCCGTAAACCTAAAAGTGTAATACGCTTCATCCTCCCACTCTAGTGTATTTCATTTCACCGACTTCGTTACCGACGAAAAACTCCTCAAAGTTCTCAAAAGAATGAATAAAGTCGCGATCCTTCATCTCACCCTCCGTAGAGCTTTTTTGCCAGGTAGGCCATGCAAATTGAATCTTCTGTGCTTCTGATTGCTGATACGGTAGTCGTTTCCGAGGAGGATGAGAAGCGTGATAAAGTTAGGATTTTCTTGGCTTTTATCTCTTCGAGGCCCCGCGCTAGAATCTCAATGCGATTTATCAGAGTGAAAATCCCTTCTCTACGAGAATTCACGCCCTGATTTTCCAGAACTATTTGCGAATAACATTTTCCTTTGATAACTTCGACTTGGAAATGTATGAGAGCGGCCAGACTCTGCTTTCAACCCTTCCAACAGAATGGTTATCTTGTCATCAAGAATTTCATAGGTTGGATGGAGATTTTAAGATTATCGAGGGTACCAGTATTACAAAGGGTATTCGAGTTTCAAGATTGTGTGGACTTGTGAAGGATAATCTATTATTAAACTGAGGAGTACAAGCTTTCTAACCAAACTTGTCTCAAACAAATTATACCACGGATAGGCTATCTTCCGTACAGCTTATACAGAGAATTAGTAAGTATGAACGTGGACATCAATATTCATGATCCAGATTGCTCCCTGAGCATCTGAGGGAGCTACATTTTATTTATTTATTTAAATTATACCTATTGGCGGGAGCTTGAGAAAATGAGAGGAACCGAATATAAAGGCTTGTGAAGAGGCACGCGACATTGGACATGGCTATTCAAGGTAAGTCTTCTTCTTTACAAGGTGCAATGTACGGAGAGGCAAATCGATTCGATTAAAACATTTGCTCTGATGCAATCGTGGAACGTGAGCCACCCGAAATGATAGCTCAAAAATGTTCGACGTTGTAAGTGCCTAGCCCTCATCTCGTCCGTAGTTCCAAAAGATCCAATCCGGCCAGCACGGGACGTATAGTCTTCAAGATCATAACAGAATAATCTTGGTTTGTTGGTGGTAAATCCGGGAGCTGGATGCTACTTGCCTCTCCTGTTTTGATAAATTCCAAGATGAATCTTTTTAATTATTACTTCTTTAGAGTATTAATTGAGCTCCGAATAGGCCTGTACGAAGGAAATTCTCAAATTTGTCATTGCATCCTTCCTCCAAATGTAGCTTATTAAGTAGCTCAATATCACCCCAAAGTAATGATTTTTGTGAAATTTTGTGCACATTTAACTCTCCATATTATGTCAACTGTTGCCCCTTCGCACCACGTTTGCGCTGCTACCAGATTTATATTAGGGTATGCAAAAATTTTACAAATATGACAATCAAGCTACAATACTTGAGCCATCATTGTTGCATGAGGATTTCTACCAGTTCTCAGACCTGAGAGACTGGTAATGGTTTATTCAGAACACGCTCCCATTTCTGTCTGAGCCGAGGTGACAATAACTGCGAGAAAAGTGACTCCTCGTTCAAAAGACCATTTGTTACCCGGCTATCGGAGATTTCCTTTCGGCTGTCATTTAAATGTTGCATTTTCCATCTCGCTATCAAACACACCACATTCTCACTCTAAGACGTACCTTTTTTCTTTGTTTTCCTCCGTAGACATTGAAAAGAGAATGTGGAGAGAAAAAGCTCAGGACGATGTTTGACCGTTAGTGTTGCTCAAACGGATTGAAAAGAATAAAACGAACGGTTCTCAAATAGTTCGATTCAAAGCCGTTCTCCCATCAGAATAGAAGGCACCACTTCCGGATTTAACTGCCGACTCGGTGGTGATCCAACTTGAGCGTAAAAGACGAGCTGGTACTGGTTTCATTTTATTCATTGTTGAAGTTTTTCACGATTCTCTTCGATTAGTGAGGGTTTTAAAGTTTCTAATCCCTTTTTATGGGTTCGTTCTCATAGCTTAATGGCTTCAGTTTATGTTCTCTGAGACTGGGCATCTGCAGAAGTGAGGCTCAATAAACCGGGAAGCTCTCGGGTTAGGTTTGTCTGAGCGCTAACAATAATACTGTGAAATTCTAAATTGTTGAGAAAAAGTTGTTGTATGGTAAATAAATAAGAATTATCATTCTGACCGCCTCTACTTTTATTGTGGTAGTTTCAAAAAGGTGCCTAGGACAACATATTGTATCAAAGGAGTCAATCCAGTGGAAGGAATATCGAGTCTGAAGATTGGGAGAAGGGGTTCACGGTTAGGTAGGCCATCCATTGGAATCGTATTCGGCCGAATGATATTTCGTCCACTGGAGCCGCTTTTTGTATGTGTACTTCGGTTGTGTATGCGAGTGAAATATAGTTGGTAAATATGGATTTGTTTGATGATGTAATATTGTTGGAAAATACATTCATGATGATAAAATGGTGGGGGAAAGGCGGACATGTTGGAACATCCCATACCTAGTGAAAGAGTTCGAAAAAGTAAATTTCATCATCTAAATTTTTGACAAAGTTTTGACCAAGTTTTTCGAAAATTATTAAATGAATCCAGATACGCTCGTTTATCTGTTCAACGTTGTTCGTCCATTCATCCTAAAATGGTCAAATTTTAGAGAAGTGATACGAGCTGAGGAACGCTTGGCTCTAACGACAAGGCAAGAAATCTACAAATATCTCATTCTCATATATGTGTGATGTAGAGATGCCCGACGGACCTCTATGCTACCTACAACCTTCATTGGATTTACCCAACTCCCCACCAGCTCTTATTTTGCTCGAACAACACATTTGTGTCGTCTCTAGCTGCTCACAGCACCCCGTGTGGCACTTCCGGACACTACCGGAGCGTACATTCAGTCAGAAACATAGTCAGAGAGCGCATCTACGACCAGAAGGTCGACTGTTATTGTATTCTGTGACATAAACATTTTGATCAAGTGCCTGGGGGAGTGTTTGGGTGTAATTAATCTATGAGTTAAAGTTCTAATACGTCTTAATAAATCCTTTTTATACTCGTTATTGTCGTGAGACGCGTGTGTCACTCAGTGAAAACCTCATCATGATGCCATCCAACTGCGAGGAAGGCCAGATCATTGACGACGAGGACATCACATATAAGTAATTTCGAAAATGTATAGAGTGTAGAATAGATATGAAAATAATTTTTTTAGTGTTCAATTGTAAAGATGTTTGATGTTGGAAAAGGCAAAGTAATGCTGGAGGTCTCCTCCTTCATTGCTCAGTCTACTTCTTGGTTCGGCCGCAAAATACCATTTATTTCAGATCAGAAGAGTTTTCGGCCAAACTCTCCTGTCCAATTGACGGTTCCATTTAATTTCTCAGTATGGGATCGTTGCGCAAGGGCGTTTGGGCGTGCACGGCCAATATTCTGTGCGGCCGAATTCGGTTCCCAAGTCCTGCGCATGCGCTCTTCACATGAAGGGTACGAGAGGGAAGGACCCACTGCTGCGGCTGGAAATTCCTGGGGAATCTACACTTTTTGCCAACATATTTTTTGTTATGGGTTTTTCTTAATCATTCATCTTTTATATCACCTCACACGCCCAGGAACAAATTCCATTTGGTATGCAGGCTGGCTAGTACAGATTTCGCTTCCGTTTCGGCTTTCGGGAAAACATCCTTTGGAATAAGGCTTGGGTGAAATAGAAGGTTCAAGTTGAGAATGAAGACAACTTTGTGGTCATCCGTGAGGGGAACATCGAACGTGCTTATTCCTACGAATAACTCCTCCTTTCGAGGGGGAGATATCCAAGCTCCCGAAGACCCCCTTGAATCAGAACTTGTTATCTACTTTCAGGACCCAGCGAGCTCAAAGCCCGTAAGCTCGGGGGTTTTAGGAACCTAAATAGCTTCAGTACATTGAACATCGATTTAGTAGGTGCGGTATGCTCTTTTTACTAAGCTCTGTCAATTATGGCGAGATGAATTCTCCTCGAGCGATCCAGTCACCTGGGTTGTTAAAAATGCCGGTGCCTCTTATAACCTCGTCAATCATCGCGGGTTCACCGTAAACCGTTTTTCCACTCTACCTACATTTTTCCTTATTCGTTGAAACAGCCACTCCATGTCTAATGATAAAAGTAAGATTTCAGTGCTGATACGGTGCATATTGAGGAAAAAGAGGTTTCCGCAAGTGGAAGAGTTCCATCGCGAGTGTTGCTCCAGCTCGTTTCAAGTTTCTCAATTTGTCCTATGAGTTTCCATGCAATTAATTATTCAGACGCCTGAGCCTCCAAATTATTCACTGTTCCTTTTGTCCCCCGACCGATCGAATTTCACCGGTTTTTTAGACTTTTTAGCTCAACGGTAACTATGGTAACGCCGAAATGTCTGCAAACTACTATGTCAGAAAAGATCCCTTGTAACTTTTACCTAGAGATAGGCGTATAATCGAGAAAAATGATTATTACGATCTTGAATATGAATAACAATTACAATCATGTTCACATATTGATGATGATTTTATTGATTTTCAAGGTTTAATGTGACTTTGTTTAAATTATTGTTTCAAAAATTGTTTCTAATATTTAAAAATAAATTCAAAACATGAGTCCTTTGGCGGAACCACTAAAAGCAGAAAGGCTATTCATTGTGAGTATGCAAAAAAATATTTTATTTCTGATTTTCTCACAAAAATACAAAAAGGACTCACGATTTCTAACAAGATTACAACGTGAACGCTGCAAATTATACCGTAAAGGTTTCTTCATGCTGGGTGGATCTTGCTCGAGTGGAAAATCGTGTCTTTGAGCTCTTCATGCAAACTTGCTACTCTCACAAGAGAGTGAGATTGGGCGAAAATTAAGCGGAGGAAAAAATAGCTCGTGTATATTAACAAAAAGGTTTCTTGACCCACATCAATCCCTCATTAGATTGTTTGGAGTATTCAACGTACCGGACATGTTGTTTTTATGAAACGTATTCGGCTGGGGAGGAAAAACAATTTATTTTTGTGGTCTGTATGAATACAAGGGTGTAATGTTCTAATATTGAAAATTTTAATAGCAAAATATCTTTATTAACCATTTCCTCAAAACTCAAACATTTGAGTAGGTACCAATACAACTATGTTCAGTATTGAACGTGAAATCACATCCATGTTCAAGACAAGGCATCAAGAGGCACACGTTCTTCACATTGAGACGATGTTGTTTTCCAATTTTCAATCGGAGAATCCCCTCCACGTCATGTAGATCGAGCGCCCGTGATTTCTGGTTCGAATCGGCTTCCGCCTTCAGTCTGAAGTCGTGCTCGTGGGCCAATTAGCGAGCATTGTGTTCAATTCAACCTCTGCTTTCTCTTGAGGCACAATGAAAAGTCAGGTCGACGTAAATGAACCGAAGCCCCAAGCTCCCGTGACGTCTTTCTCGAACCAATCGTCCTCCAGTGACTAGTAGACGTCGAATGCGAAGAGCCGGGGGTAGATTGAAGGCTTGTGGAACCTCAGAGGAGCCATCCACAAACCTAATCCGCACCAACCAAACCTCATCCGCTCCAATTAGTGGTAATTGTATTTAATGTAAACGGTGAAGAGCTAACTGCGGTCAAACTGCTCCAATGGAGCGGAAATCCACTGATTTGAATATCACCACCTTATTAGCTACCAGGAGCCCGCAGCTCCATCTCTCATCGATCCTACATTTTCTTTCGTCGAAATAGGTCACGTCCAAATTTCGCGGTACCCAAAGGGGTTGACTCTAAATGAGAAAGCCATCGAGAAGTTCATATGCTGGTGAATCATTCCTATTAATCAAACAACATGTGTAGAATAATAATAATTGAAAAAGATAGAGAATAGTAGGCTTCCTTGATAATTTCTAGTTGTAGAATGGAAAGCATTTCCCAAAACCCATTCATTTAGGTTGATAACTCCTAGAATAATCAACCTGTTTTCTAGTTATTATTAATATTTTTTTTTTTCGTTTTATAATGACTGGAAGATTAAAAGTACCATGCCCGTTTGCCGTAGAGAATTTTTGGTGGAAGAAAATTTTCTAAAAATCTGGAATTTCAGTCAGTAAGTAGGGGGGAGGGTCAAAATGTGTACTCAAAAAATGGATTTTTCAATATTTTCGGCTATTTAGGCGTGTGGAGAATCATTTTCGACTAAATTTTGGACTCTATATCCAAAGGGAGGGGTCACAGAATGATTGGGGCCCACCGGAAGAGGTTATGTGTCATAATGGGTATCTCCCTATTTCGAAAAAGGGTTTGCGATATTTCTGGTACCTAGGCAAGTGGGGTATCATTTTCAACTACTCGTAAATGTGGACTCTGAATCGATTGGAAAGGATCCACAACACTCACACCCACTGGTTTCCCCATTTCCCCCACGCTCCTGGTCCGAGGAATAACGAACACCTGTGAATGAATTTGCTGCGTTTTTCAACATGAACTTGAGCAAAATAGCTGTTAATTTAGGTATTTATGTTCTACGTGAAGAGTTGAAGAAAAATCATACTTCGGCCGCTTGAACTTTGTCTGACCCTAATCGATATTAAATATTACATTATTGTGCGATGCTTGCAAGGGCTAGGCAACTGGCTAGTGCCATGTTAGTATGATGATGGGTACTCAGAGTTAGGATGACGTCGGAAAAATTCAACCCGATGAGAGTTTAGCAGTCAGTAGGTACGTCATCTGAT
This sequence comes from Cyrtorhinus lividipennis, assembly GCA_019603395.1. NCBI lineage: Eukaryota > Metazoa > Arthropoda > Insecta > Hemiptera > Miridae > Cyrtorhinus > Cyrtorhinus lividipennis. Next base: position 19,172,004 of record CM033999.1, on the reverse strand, counting down.
CGTGATGTCTTTTAGGAATTCTTAACCCTGTAACGCAATCCATAGACTGTCTGTCAAACTAATGAAAATGCCACCTGCTTTCCATTAGACTAGAAAACGTGATGGGTTGAGGAATTAATGTTGTTAGAAAGCTCAGGGGAGACTAAAACAGCAACATCCCCACTCTGTTCACTTTCAGTTCCAAATTGACACAAATAAGTTCAAACAGTAATGAAATAATGAGAAGGGAAAGAAATTACGACATGAACGAGAGCACTTTTTTTTCGGGAGAATGGCTTGTCAAAACATCAATTTATTGACAAAGCGTGGTAATCATTCAATATTATCGAAATATTCTCGAATCTTTTGCACTGTTTTTCTTGTAAAAGTCGTCACCGATTCTCTTATATAATATTTCCCTCGGTCTTCAGTTGTGCAAACAAATAATTGCCCTCGCGGAGGCCATTCTACGTATTTTATTCTTCTAACTCCCATCCGATGAATTAATCTTCCCTAAAGCCTGGATAGAGGCAGCGAACGATGAACGGATCCCAACTCCAATTTCCCTGTTACGACGTCATTAGGGTCGAAATCGGGGTGATCAAATCTTTTTTATTGACGAATCAATCTTTGAAGCTGACCAATGAAGCTGTTGTGCTATCAACTATATTTTCAGGGTAAATTCTATCCAAATAATATGTATAATCGTTGAGATTCAATTGTATTTAATATGTGATGTTCATAATAGAGTATATTGAGCACTATCCAGTGAGGATGTCCGTCCATACATCGTAGATTTCGGGATTCCGTTTTTTGTTTGTTGGGATGTTAAATGAAATTGAACGACAACGTAATTGAATAATCCAGGAAATAAAATGCACTTTTTTAATTGCTGACGGCTGACATGAGTCAAGGATGGGGCGATAAGGACATCACTTGTGGGACTCCTACAGCCTAATATAATAATCATCCTAATATATTATATTATAATCCCTAATATATTATAATCATCATAAGGGCATTGAATAATTTATTGACTTGATTTATAAATTAATGTTTATTATTACACGTGAATAGAATTGATATACAAAAGAGGATTTGCTTTGATACCAATCTATTTCAATAGATCCCGGAATAATTACAGGGTAGATACTCCTATAGTGGAATAGCGACCAAATCTCTGGGTTCTATATTGAAAGCGGTCACCCTCAGGGTCTAATTCCGCCTAATTATTACTACAAGTAATTACACTCCGCGTGATACGTACCAGAGCGCTCGTGTGCTATAGCAAGGTGACGTGAGTAGGTAACATTGCGTCGTAGTATTGGTTTGCTCACCCTCTCCTCTTCCTCGACATATGATTAACGTTATTCGGTGGTGGAAACGCGAAGAGATAAACGGACGATTTCATGGAACACCTGGATAAAATAATATAGGGTTGAGGAGCATGAGTGACTGCGCAAAGGGAAGCGAGTGGGTTAAATCTGTTTTCAACTGCACTTTGAATAAGTAATTGGGTGGTAAATAGGAAACGGGAGTATTAATAACATTTTCAGTCTTACTCAGGAGAAGTCATAATGAAAAGTAGTCCCTCCAAGAAGCAGCCATAATTTCACGCCAATTCAAGAGAGGGCGGGAAGTTTCTTCGTGAACAATTTAATGTCGTTTCACTTTCCCACTAAAAACCACTCGCACAGGACTGACAGAGGCACGACAACTTTGTGGTCTTATAACGCAATCAGGGATGAAATCGGAGCTAATGAGGAACGGGTCGGGAGAACGAGGTTCGGGCCTGTTACCGAGTTTGTCGATGATCCCCTTCGGGTTTGATAAACGAACCAGGATCGAGAGAGGAACGAGGTTAGGAAGCCTCGATGAAACGAGTTTTGCCGTTTTTGCATTCGTGCAAAGCGGATGATGAAAGAAACGAGGCTAATCCTTGGTGAATAGGAATCAATAGATTCTTCCTGGATATTGGTTACAGCTAGAATATACATGATACGACCGAGGACCTCACATTCTCATGATGGAGAAGGTTTCCTCAGTATTATCTTATGACATAGTCACCCTGATACCTATTCTTGGTACAAAACGAGAAAAAAAACCATTGCATGTGATTCTGATTGGCTAGAAATACGTTTTTCAAAACAATGCGTAACTCATGTCTAATCAGATAAATAGATAATGCATGTATGCGTGAAAATTTGGTGTCTCACAGGTTTTCTCTTTTTAAAACCGTCCGTTTTGGAACCTTGGAATGAAAACAATTTTTTTCGCAGCATCGTGGTCTTGTTAGGTTATTTAAAATGTCCGGTTTACTAGTAGGTGAATAATCGAATCTGTTACGTGTGATGATTTTAATGTTTACCACAAGAGGCCGTGGTGAATGTTATCACTGCTTTCTTTGGACGCCTCGTTGCCACGATTCCGTCGTAGGAACATGAAAAAAACAAACACGGCATCCCTTAAAAGGGGAACTATGTACGAACATCTCGGATATTTTGAGGGTGGTTCGTGTAAGGCCCTTAGGGAGTTTTTGTCAGGGCGTCCTTTCATCCAAAGCGACCGAAGCGAGTTGAATGGAGCGAAGAAGAAGGATGCTGATTCGTAGTTTGGCTGACAGTCCCTCTTTGGGGTGAATAATCGCCACTCAGGCCTTTTTCCTTCTTTTCGTTTCTTGCAAGCTTTCAAACCGCTTTACAGGAACGCCAGGCAATGTATCAGATCATTATATTGTTTTTTCTTTGTATCTTTCTTTCTTCTTTTCCTTGGCGGTGGAAGAACGTTTGGGCAGACATTATATGTCTGGAGCGGAAACAGTGGTAACCCAACGCTTCCACTGATCACGGGATTACTACCGTAATAAAAACCCAATGGGAAAAGTATTATAGGCTGTGCATTTAATAGCGATGTCTATTGGGAAAACGTGGTACCAGAATAGAGGGTACAAAATCAGATAGAAGGAAACATTATACGATTATTGGCGATTTTCATTCAGTTGTTAGGTGATGAGCCGTTCTGGGGGATGACGTTGAACTGTGCACTACTGAAAGGAACCTTTGATCAGCTTATTATACGTAAATGATTTCCATGGAAACGTCTGCTATTGAGGACATGGGTTGATTGAGCGAGCTAACGTGTAAATTATTCTATTCACGAAGGTAATATTGAGTAATGTCTTGGTTGGTTGTGAGCGATCACCAATGTGACGAAACTATTGAGATGTAGATTCAGGGTATGTCGAGTATGGCTCGGTTGATTAGGTCAACAGCAGGCGCATGCATTCAACTCCACCGTGTGTCACGGTAAAATAGGCATAGCAATTCCGAGTCCTCCGTTATTGAATTCGTCGCAACATTCCATTCCATTACCATCACCTTTGTCGAGAGAGAGATAGAGAGAGACGATAGTGAAATTGAAGGAATCAATATTACTGTTCTTTGAAATGTGATAGCCTTTCCACATCAAACCATTTTTAACAAGCATCTTGACGAATCAACTGTTATAAGAAATAAAAGTCTACAGATTCTGAAAATTCTTCCTCGAGGAAAATAGAATTTTCAAGATCGGTTGACTTTTATTCGTTATCATTTTTTCTACCATGTTCTCGGTAAAGAACCGAAATATTTTCAGCGTTGAATCACCATCCAACGCGCAAGGAAAAAATAATTTTCTTGATCGATTGACTTTCATCTTTTATCAGATATTGTGAGAAACAAGGCACGACAATCGTCAATCTCCACAGCTTCGACACATCAACGTACGATTCATGCGCAGTGCTGACAACCTTCTGATATCTAGCACATCAAAATGTACATCAGTCGTGAGGACAATTGAATTCCAGGAAAATTTGAAGTTCTATTAAGGAATCCACTTGACGGAATTCCCCAGCGTAAACGAGGTTACATCTTCATGGAAAACATAAACACAGTTCCTACGAGTGGAATACAGAAAGGGGCTGTCCTATAATTTAACCGAGCACCTTCTACCTTGCTCTGAATAATTCACTACGTTTGTCTCAAGCTAAAACCGCCTTTCCCGTAAGCTCCCCACTCTTTTTTCTTATCACTGATTTTATCTCGTTCTTCTCGAAATGAACTGCAAGGCTTACAAGAATAATTCAAAGGGTTTTGTCAAATGAGCATAGAAATGGTGGCTCAGATCAATGAGGGGTTTATTCCAAAGCGGCTCACAAGACGGTGTTTTTTTCTGTTATTTTGTCAAGAGAGAAAGCGAAAGCGTTATTTATCCTGATTCTGGCCGTATTGACTTCTATTTGAGACAATCAGCGAAGATTCTCATTTTGTCCGATTGAACCGAGGTCACGTAGTAACAACTCGAGCTCCGTCAGCTGGTAACTAGCTAACGATCCTGGCTAGGCAGGGATCTTTCCCTTTTTCGGAAGCTCATAATGAAGATGAACGACCCGTTGATCGCCTTCCAGAGGAATGAATAATTGATTTTATCCTTCCCAAACATTACAGTTTAAGGGTATATTGAAATTCGGTCGATGTCATCGATTTGAGTCCGAGAGAACTGATATTGAGGGTGATTGATAAACGCTTCGAGTTTTAGAATCATCACTTAGTGTCGTTTTGGTTCAAGTATTCCATCATTGAATTGAGATTGATGTTTGGGAAATGTTCACATGAACCAAAACCTTCTCCGTCATTGTGCTCACTCTCTTCGTTAAGGAAACCTCTAAGGAAGGGAGAATTTAGGGAGGGTCCACGCTTTTGGCGCTGAGCCAGAATGTCATCAGTGATGTCACTACAGACTTGAAGAGCAAAATGGGACTAACGATGTGGAAGGGCTATTTTGGCTGTCTATCGGCTTTCCTAATAGTTACGATTGGGAAAACGTAAGGCAACAACCGATAAACTCGGAGATGTACAAGTAGTGCACTTTTTTCACTGGTTATCTAGGGCCTGTAACCAAATATTGTCTTCATTTCGTATCTAGTCACTTGAAATATGTATTCAACAAATTCAATAGACTATGCCATGCTAAGCGTTGCGTTGGAAACCATAGGTGTTGATATCATTCACCAATCTAAACAAAAATCTTTCAAATTGTTTCACTTCAGTTTGGTGTTCTACAAGGACCTATAATGGAAATGGATCCCCACGAAAACATACGTCCCTTAAGGTCTTGAAAACTCATTTTCAAAATAGTACCAGTTTCACTAATATTCTGCCTTCTAGCGACGATAGGGGTTGACAATGAGTTAGTTATTTAGGTCCGTTGTATAGTAGTTGTCCTATAAGTTTCCAAAGCGAATGATCTTCAAGAAACTCGTCGTTCTAAAAGGAGATTTAAAAAATTCTATAACGAAATCAATACCGAAACGCTTTTTAATTCGGAGGAAATCAAAACGGTTGTCACTCATTTCACTACTCTTCCAAGTACCTGATATTAAGGACATGATACGATACGTAGTCAAAACGAGAGGAAATAATGTCCTCCTATGGTTTCATTATTTATTAACTGCCATATTGAGGGCGGAATGAAAACTGACACAGACAGAGTTACAGGTCGCAGTATTTCCATTAATTCTGTTATCATGCACGTTCGTCTTTTCCCTTTGCGATTTTATTCCCCGTAACTTGCCTCTTCCGGATGAATTCGTTCGTAGTAATCTCAGTTGCCTTATCCGGCGATGAATCCGGGCAAAAAAGCAACACCCAGCATTTGTTTCCATCGTGTCAAACGAACGGCAAAAACGATAAAATGCCGAAGTATAACGGCCGGAAATCTAAAGATCGTAATTTTTCAGAAAATTCTCACTTCTCATATAAGCACTTCTGATAACAAAACCCCGACAAAACCAGATTGAATGGGCGACTGGCAGTAGTAAATTAACATGGTGGACGTCCGATTGTTTGAGCGGTTGGATCTATCTTTGTAACTTTCTAAACACCGCTATAAGGCAAACTGTTCCGATGTCATTCTATCAATCCTAAGGTTTTAATTCCATCATGAGTAGGTACGACTTTGCCGTTTACAACAGCATGAGTCGCATCCTAGGATATAAGGACCCGTCTCTCTGTTATGTAGCAACCCGATTATCTGAAACTAATGAGATGGCAGCTCTCTCAGGTCGAATAATCTCGTTATTCGGCAGAACCGTTAACAGTTGTGGTGAAAGCAATCAGTATTAAGTGCTAACGTGCTGAACGCCGGGAGTGGGATAATTGGAAACTTGATTTCTCTGTTGCTAGTGAAACCGCGTGGATCCTCGGGTTCCGAAAGGATACAAAAACCTTGATAACGCCCCAGAACTAATCGAATTGAAACCTTTTCACATCGGTTTTCCGGAACATCGGGTTACCATTTCCACTTAGCCCCAAACTTGTTAGATCTGAAGATAAGTTCCCCAAGATCTTCCTAATCTCATTCAACTCTGAATCAGAGAATCGAGTTCGTGATAATGAATCCAGATGATTAAAATGAGGCTCGCGTAAATGTCCAATTTTTTATAATATGGCTTGGAAGATTCTACATTGACTAAAAATCTACTAGAACAAAAGCCCGAATCAATTCATTCAGAGATGGTCGCCCGATGAAAGTGTGTTTAACACGTGTGCAACGAAGTTGAATCTTCGCCCGACAGATCGATGTCCTAGAAACATACGATGTCATCAACCTGCTACGTTGAAGACCCAAGGGCTATATAATCACCTACGAACGTAGGTAGTTTCACGATTATGGGTCTCTAAAACTTATCCGTTTTTCAAACGTCTCTACACTCAATCCTCGAACACGTAATTACGAGCACGCGACGTGCGGACGGACGCCCCATCAAGATTAAACTCCTCGTAGGGACTCTGTTGTTCACAGCGAGAAGATACAACAGAACGAATGACCACTTCATGATCTGCTGTGGACTCGTACGCGATATTGTAATTTCTGGGGGTGAGGTAAATCTGGCTCATGAAGGATATAATCGTAAAATCTTGTAATATTATCGCATGGTGGAATTCATTCGCGAGGATGAATTAAAGCGCAAATTCTCTTTTTACTTCACTGAATCCCACGTTTTTCACACATCAGCAACATACATCAGCCAACACAAATCTGTTGAACCTTGAAAATTGAGTTATTGAGACAGAGGGGTTTTGAGGCGTCGTAATCGAGTCGAACAAATTGATTCACGCACTCAACCACTAAGATTAAGTGGCTTTATCAAGTTTTCATATCTCTAGGAAAAGAGCAACGCCTCAATATATTCTATTGTAGTTCAAATACCCACTGCTTCAAACAGAATAAAAAACTCAACTATTGAGTTTTTCAAAACCCCATTCTCCACAAACCAAATCAACTTACAAGGTTCTGCTGATTCACTGCATGATCAGGATGAACACCATGTTACGCAAAACCTTCCAACCTTCCCACACATTCCAATTATTTTATTTTTATTATTATTTTTTTTTCAATTTAGTTTGTGTAGGACTAGACTCATTCACAAGGTGATGGTCCGCTGATGAAACTTTGATACACGAGGCACGAATGGGACGAAAATTCTGACAATTATTCCACAATGGCTCATTATTGTAGGTAAATTGAAATTATTGTAGGTTCGTGCATGAAAAGTATTGGGGTCTTCAGAGTAAATGACTTCCGATATAGTGGACAAAAAATTGTTTCTCGTAAAAAAATGCTCATTCTAAAAAAACATCTCCGACCTAGAGCCCCCTACACCTGCCCCTGCGATTTGTGGCATTCGATCCACCCATCGAACCGATTTAGTGATTAGAATTTGGTTGAAATGTAACTTCAAACGCCAAATAACTAGAAAATGTCGGCTATCGGTGTATAACCCATTTCAGTTCAGCACTCAAACACACATTCACGTACTTATTCACACCTATACCTCGCCGCCATTCCTACCGCGTTGAAAATGAGGTAAGCACAACTCAAACCCAAAAAGCGGGGTTCATGTGCCAAAGAATTGTTTAAAGACTTTTTTCTATATAATGTCGCTTCATTTACACAACAACAAGTTGTATAAAATTTATCTGAAAAGCATAAATATATGACATATATTTTTGTCAGGACATCTGCGCTTGAGAGGTGTTGTCGTCGATGCCTGAAGACAACAAAGGAAATATGCATCACTATTAAATATTTACACAATATCACTTATTGAACGTCAAAAATGCATAATCGAAACGAACTACGTGAAGAAGTAAGCGGTGAGAAATGAGTATTTTGTGCAAACTATGGAGGTAAATAAGTAAGTATACTCCTTCTGCAAAAGGTTAGCTGAATCGATTCCTAAAAGGGGTTTCACATTTTTCGGCCAAGTAGTTTTTGAATTTTAACTTGAAGTTACTCAGGTTACTCGCTCGTTTCACTTCATCGGGGAGTAAGTTAAACTGATTAATGAGTTTTACCCAAGCGAGGTTCTTTTTCGCGACGGACCGGAAGAAGGAGAAAGAGAGCCTTGAGCTCGGCCTTAGCTGTACGATAATTCCGTCTCTTTAATATTTATAGATTATTATAGAAGATGTCAAATTCTACAGCCCTGGCGGTGGACGGAATTTTTGCTATTTACGTATTTACTTTGAAAGGAATTTGAGAGGTTGAAGAAAAAGATGTTCCTTTGGCCAAAACGAGCGCCATGTTTTTTTTTTCATATATGATAATACAGAAAATTAACCCGGTCTGCGACGAATTGCAGTTTTTATCATTCGAATTTCTGGCTAAATCTCATTGCATAAATACAGGATTTAAAGTAATTTTTTGTTTCTCTTTTGCTCTATCGTCAAACATTGAGTTCAGGAATGAAGTCGAACAATCGTGTTGCTGACTAAAATTAATATAGCTGTCAGTAACACGACTACTGTCCAGCAATAACCCTACACCGGGTGTCCTACAAGCCCCTCCCCCAACCTAAAATCGTCTAAATGGGAGTAAATAAAAAATTGTTGTTGTTGTAAGGATCTCAAATATTGCACACACTGCTCAACCATGCGCATGGTTGGATCTAACTTTCTTATTTCAAATGGAAACCCCAATTTTTCATTGCAGGTTCTAATTCTACCAACAATTTCAAAACGATTTGATCCCTCAAGGAAATTTTTTTTATTGCGCGCAACCGGTTCAGCCCGCACACAAAATTGCGCAACCCCGCAAATTGTCAAATAGCGGACCTCTAATGTGTGGCGACTCTGTCAAATCTTCTTTCAGACTCTGAGGACTAAAAGCTGAGTGTTTTTCTATGGTTGTTGAGAGTATTATTGTGTGAAAGAAAAAAAAAGCATATACTATACGCACAGCTCATTCGCTTTTTTGCAGCCTTTTTCATGAAATAACGAGGCAAAAGTTACGGTGCGTCGTATCGAAACGGAAAATTTTTGGAGTGGAGTTGGACCATTGTAAATCAAACTCTTCCTCCTATACATATACTGAGCTGCAAACGACCCCCCTTCCCCATATCCTTTCTCATTCAACTGAAGGGTTTCGTCACGACAAAAGTTGTAGGCGGGTCCTTTATGTTTACGTCTACCAGTCCTTTCCTCGTGTGAATGCCCGAGGTCTCAGCATCTCCACAGTGAAAGCACTTCGAAAATCTCTCTTCTTCTGACGGTCTTGTTTGTGTTTAGAAACTTTCTTCGTGGCTAACGAAACCTTTTTTTGGTTTCTGGCAACATAACAGTAGTTAGTGACTTTCCACATCCCCTTGACGGAAGCTGATCTTGCTCGTTTTCCTTCTGCCATCTATTTCTTCTGATGTCGCTAAATATTTACGTCTATGAAATTACGGAAAATCTATATACTTGTATATTTTAAATTGAAGCAATCTTCACGAAAATATTTAAATGTACTTTTAGTTATTCGACAGTTTTTTAAATCCATCCTGGATTGTGCTCATGTATAGTAATCCTATTTTTTCATGTGACATCGATTCACCCGAAACCTGTTGTACCATCTCTAGGCTCAATGTCTCTGTGGCTCCATGGCTCGTAACATCAGGCATCCCACCCTGTTATTGGATTATAGCAGTCAATGATTGACCGCGTGGAGGGGGGGGGGATTTAAATTAACAATGAAAACGAATCTGCCTGTCTGTCTGAGTTTGCGGTCTTCTATTATTGGGATGCTTCAATCATTAACGTGAGGGTGGTGATTGGGGATGAGTACTTGGCAGCTGCAATTTTCTTGAAAATCTGAAATCACAGCAATGAACCCCATTTGGTCTTGGAAACATTTCAGCTCCATCTTCCCCGAACGATAAAAGTGATGCGGGATAACTTTCGATTGGTTGAGGTAGAGCTTAGTCGGTCTTCACTCATTTCTAGCCAGTTCACTGCAAAGGAAGAGTATGTTTCTAGTGCTAGTGGTTCTCGAGATTTTTGGGGAATGTTGGGGATCGTTTCACACTAAATCTCAGACGCAGTTTGATTCATATGGTTCCCAGACTGTTTGCAGCAAGCAGTGGTTGTTTACGAATGGAAATTCGAGTATAAAAATTTTACGTATTTTGTACATTTCCTACCACATTTGCGTAGCGTGCGTAGAGGAGGAGTCTCCTTCACAATAGCGCCGAACACTTTATCAAGCAAGGAACCATAAATTGGAAGTTACGTATTTGCGCGAGAGGAATTCCTAAGATCGACAAATTTTACGGCCCACCATCGTGAGCTTTTCAATTGTTTACTTCGTCAAATAGTTGAAAATTCAAAACACTCGTCACTTGGAAGGGTTCTGCCTTTAATCAAAAAGTTCTCCCAAGAAAACAGGACAAAAGGGCTTCTCGGTTATTGCTTCCCATCGTCTGGTAGAAAGACTCTCTCCTAAAGTATTCGCTACGGTTCCTTTTCCTCCAAAGAAAACCCTCAAGAAGAGTAGAATGAGTTCGGACGCTGATTTTCTTTTACCATCCTTCCCAACGCTGTCAAACTGTTGCAACGCAAGTTTCACGACTCAAAACGAGATGAATATCATTCGTCAATCTTATAAGTTTTAATTTGTGGAACAAACATTTAATCCGGAGTGCTTTCAGTTGAAATAACAAGATATTTGGTGACTTCAAAGCCACGGGGAATGAATAATAAAGTGTTGGCTTCGCCTTTCATCTGGCTCTCCTGGATAATAAAAGTCTTCCCCGCCCTATTAAACATTTCACGATTCGTTTGCTGGGTTATAACGACGACAAAAGGATGTCGTCGTGAATTGCATAGGCTTGGAAGTTGGCTTGGAAGAAGCCAAGGAGAGAGCATGTATTTCTCCGGATGTCCAATTAGGAAAGGTGACTCAACATTTTACATTATGTCGAGTTAAACCCAATCGTTAGTGAGTGTCAATATTTGAGCTAAAAATCAACTTTTTCTATTTTAGTCTTCATATATTATTTTTAATTACTAATTTTCGGATCGCACAACGGATACCAATACCTACCTACCTCGTATATCAAACAATGTTCCCTTTTGGTTGGTTATTCCTTGAATAATCAACCTCATGCAATAAGTCAATATCTCCAATTCGAGTAAAAAAAAAAAAAAAATCTGGACGTTTCAAGATGTCTAGATCAAAACATACAAATGTCCTTCCACCATCCACGTCAATTTTGGTAGTAGAAAATTATTGAAAACCCTGAAATTTTGGTCAGGGACCCGTTTTTGGCTCTATTTGGTCGATAGCGATAAAGGTGTGTGGGGTATCATTTTTTACTAAATTTTGGACGCTAAATCCAATGAGTGCAACCCCGGAACGTTTCCACCCTCACTATTTCCCCCCATTTTCTCCATGCTCCAGGTCCAAGTTAGAACTTTTTTTTTGCGAGCAGCCTTAGGTAATAATTTTTGAAATTATTATAAACTATTTTCTTCTCTAAAAACTATTTTTTTAAATCACTTTCCTACCCAATCTTATATTGACTGAAATGCGATGAGTTATCGCTCCCAACTTCCTGTGAATCTGTCATCCTCCACTGTTTCTTCCATCCCCTATTCTTTTTTTATGATAGAGGAAATGCAAATATCTTAGTTGTGATTTAGCGGGACTTAGCAGCACACCGTTAGTCATTGTCTACGTGTGAGGGACCCTGAGAGTAGACCGCAAGTGGTGACTTTCAACTTTTGCCGCTATATTCGGCGCACGTATTTACCGCTCTGACGGATATCTCGAGTTCTGGATGTGATGAACGCCCTCGAGCTCCTTCCGGCTTATGACGCCCTCTCCCTTCTCAGCCGTCAAATCTCCAACTCGCATCATCTACCGGGGCGTTCCATTTTCGAGAGTAAATCTCTCACATATTTCTCACGTTAGCGCAAGTTAACGACCCGGTTGGTTCATCGCCATTTCATGGCCAAATGACGCTCACCTTTCACACGTAAAGTGGGGTCATTTCTTTCACGCTTAGCTTCTGACTATCCTGGGCTTACGAATGAAAACAATGTACTGCCGCGTGGACTTACCGTCTATTTGGTTGGAATGGTTGGGATCTTCAAGAACCGGTGAGGCGAAACTAATGACCCCTTCCACCCTGAATCAAAATTTGGAGCTCAATCTGTCATGTAGTGCAAGGCCAAAAATTCTCCGAAGTCCTAAATTAATGTTGGACGTGATGTGCAACGTTCCACTTCGCAGGGACGACCTCGTATAATGTGGAGGAATGAGGATCCAATACACGGCTGCTCATTCGTACTAGTTTAATATATTCATTCATGGGCGTATAGTCGAGTACACTATTATACACAATTGAGGACCTCGCGTCACTACTGTTTTGCTGCAGATGCTGACTCTCCGGCGTGCTGAGCAACCCCTCCTTCAAGACTGGTACGTCATGTGGGTTTAGCATGGCTCGGTTGAGTCCTTGTTGGTGGCATTTCTCCTTTGAACGGCATTCCGGCGACAATGAGGGTTGCAAACCGCTTTCTTGCTTTCACAGTCACATCGTCAACCCGCAATCGGATATGAGAGGGGCAGCCGAGATGAGGACGGAAACTTCTTGATGATTCTTCCTCGGTTTACTGCATTGCCATTGGAATGTCATTGAAGATCGAACATGAACAAACATTATGTTAACCCTCACAGCCTACTTCCCCCGGAGGTATCCCAGAAACTGATTCACTGAACCATTGACTGCTATAGTCAATGAAGTCGTCTGCACATTGTCCATGGACATCAAACCCGACCATTACCCGCCAGAAGTGGCCGCTGCCGGTTTTATCGTAGTGATAAAAAAAATGAATATCTCCGAAGGCGCATGTAGGGAGAGCAAGAAGTGTTATCAGAGCCGTTAGGAACCCGTGGGTGTGGATGGGTTGGAGCGTAAGCAGGTAAGTACCCTCCACTCCCTCCATGTGATGGCTATTGCGACAGTGGGGCGGTCGTTATCTGGGGGGCGTAGGAAAAGGGCGAAAGGCAGATACCGAAGACCAATAGAGGATACGGAAGCCGGTCTGATCGAAAATCCGGTCTTTTTTTTCCTTTGGAGGTCAAGAAAACTGTCCAAACTTGAATTCACGGCTGATCGTCCAACACTGACAAATTGCGGGTTTCAGTATCGACAAGGGAAACGGTGACGGAATGGTATGGTGTGGGGAGGGGGTATACGATGGTCATGACCGATCATTTCACCAGGAGCTTTCCTCGTCACTTTCCTCCTCTTATCGCTGCCTTCCAGATGACTTCCCAGGCCTCATCAGAGGAAGGGTAGAGGGGTTGCACTTGACTGAGCCACGGACTCCTTTTTTCGCTAGTCGATTTCCCTTCCTTGATGCTGTACAACCGCAAGAAACTTGAATAGCTCCGTATACCAAGCTATCAAGAGAGCTTGATATCATACAAGAAAAACTCGTCCGTTTTTAATGACTTCGGGGTCAAATGCGATCTAGAAACTCCTTGCCGACCATGCGTAGCTCACAGTAGCAGAGACGGCCCTATTCATCTTCATACAATTTATTTAATAGTATGAATACGAATTAAATGTGTAAATACGGAAATTTGGTTTGTATATGAATGAATATAAAATAATTTTACTGTTACATTCAACTATATAAACAACAAGAACCACAATTATTGGTAAGTTTTCCCAAAACGTACTGCACTTCTTGAACAACTAACTCGTATTTTGCTGTATCTACGCAAGTTTCAAAAAATAATTTTCTTTTGTGGAATTTCTTAACACTAAAGTTTCTGGAGATATTGGTTTATTAATCTCATGGGATTATTCACTCTCGCTTTGACTTGATAAATAATCCTCTCTTACGTAACTAAGTGTAGAAAACCTGTGTCTAAAAGGCCAAAAAGTGCTTCGGACATTTTGCACACTGACTCTATTATGGTCTACGTTGTCCCATTTTGGAAAACGGAGGCAGGGGATGGTAGGGAATCAGTTTTTGCTGTAGAACTTTAAGCAAAGTATTATCGGTATTTCAAAAATACAGAAAATGGAAACAAACTCCCTCCAAAAGTACAATATTTTTGGAACTGATTTTCATTTTTTAGTACAATTTCTTTTTAATAAATAATTTTTGCTTTTCAAAATCAATATGGACGTTTATATATTTTTGTTTATGCCTTTTATGAATGGGTACGTACGGTTCGTTCCTTGTTGGATCCGCCTTTCAAAACCCCTCAATACGGCTTAACTCTTCAAAACACACGTACCATCACTTCAAAGTTCTACTCCAATCTATTGATACGAAATTCGAGACCACAAAAACGGGCCCCCGCAATGGAATGTTAGACGTCATCGGTATTCAATACCTTGGACAAACACTTCGAAGGTGAAAACTCGTTTTCGTAGATTCACCGGCTCTTCAGGATTCCTGAACCATTTTGCATAGCTGTGAACCACAAGCCTGTTTAATTGAATTTTAAAATATTTACGATCCCATTGAGACACGATTAAATTGAAGTCGATGTTTTTGTTGTGCCAGTATGATGGTGAAACCTCGACGTATTTTTCATCTGGGACTTTCCTACCTATTCGGGGAAAATTCTCGTTTCAACAAAGTTGGACGTTCCTGAGGGAACAGACATCTTTCTTTATTATTTCTCGTTGTGACGGCCAAACTGCGGAAATAACAGAGGGGTATATATTTTTTTCAATCACAAAACTCTTGCGAACGATACGTGGAGGCATTCGGAGCTACCTAGAACTTGCCTTCGTCGTCATCCTACCGAGCATTTCACCGGATGGAGCGTCGAGGGCCAACTAAAACTCCTTTCGTAAGTCACTTAGACTCCGCGTAATCGAATTACGGTGTATGGAATTATGAAGGTCGTCACACACAGACCCGACTCTTATGACGACCCACGCTTTTGGAATCTCAGGTTCAAAATAATGCCACCGCGAGGTAAAATAACGCACCCGCATAAATGGCAGAGCGACAAGTTGTTCTCTAACCTAGTTAGCGTCTTGTTGGTTGATAGAATTGTCTCTTCGCAATTAGCAGGAACCTTCTCAGTACGAAAATACTTGCCGGGAATAAACATCGAGAAATTCTCCAAAATTTGCAACTTCCTCATTTCCAGGAAGAATATTTTTAGACAATCTAATAAGTGGGGGCAGTAAAAATATGAGGAATACGAGATTTTTATGGAGACCTCTCGAGCATATAGGTTTTGTAGACCGTTCATATCACCAATTATTGTCGTAGATAGTACTTAATAATATCAACTATAATGTTCACTTTGAAGTTATAGTTTAAATTGATGCGGATATGTGAATATTTTAAGGGTTAAACTACACTGTATACATGTAAATTGGTTGGTTTGACACGAGCGAAGAAGACAATGAGAAAGTCAACTGAGATCAAAATGATGAAAATACTATCAAGTGCTCCACCGCTTCACTATAATGTTGCCTTTTAATAACAACTAGGATAATTAGTTTCCTTATTTTCTCACCAATTCATCACTCCTTATACATCTCGTGAACGCAAGCTTCGCCTCACTGAGGAATACATATTCGTTTCCAGACGTTATGAAGGAATTTATCTCGCGTCCAAATTTTGCTGATCTCCAATCTTGTGAACATTTGGTATATTATTGAAAGGAACTTCGGTGTTAAGTAATCGTTGTTCGCTCATGGGTTCCCACCTAACTGAACTAAAGAGTGTTCTACACTGAAAACTTGAATTCTCGCCGACCCTAATGGTTTCAAGGAGGGGGGACCTTATCAGCTCCAATATTTTCATTTGGCGAAGTGAATGAAATTTTCTTAATTAAAACTTCCGCTTCACTCCGAACCTCTTTCGGTTAATCCGGGAGTTTATAGAATCCACCTAAAGTTAAGGGGATCAAATGAATGCTCTCCAGCCCTAAAGCAGTCAAAGCATTGGAAGTTGAAAGGAAGGAGAATCCCGCCTTTAAATTTACCTCTTTTCCGCTCTGGTGGGGCCTCACGGAGTTGGTAAAGGTGTTTTATGTAGTAAGCAGATGGAATCTTCTGTTATTTGATCAGTGATATCTTATATTTCCGTGTCCCAATGTACTTTTTTTTCATTTTAGATGCACAGAATAATGAGATATTAACGATAAATCATGCTAGAAGCTGAATATGACGATGGTCTGTTCAAACAATGATTATTTAAATACATTTTTTGCTGATTGAGGAGATCATAAATTACACCGTGAGGAGGCATTTTGACCATTTTTACAGAAAGGGCGAGTGATAGTTTGTAGGTATGGGAAACAAGCTCATGGCAAGGGAGAACGAACAAAAAAATATTTGAGTCTTCAAATTGAGAGGATACACGTATCTGTAAGAAGAAAAGCGCAGTCCTCTCAATTGAAATCGACGTTTTGTAACGCTTCGACTCAATTCTCGTCCGGATTTGAAAACAACCGACCCTATCCTTTGTATCCGTTGAGTTGAATAATTGAAGATATCGACCTGAAGGCCCTCAGATTGGCGAGCTTTTGGGGCGTTGAATTTGGGGGAATTATTTAAGGACGGCCGATGAAGAGAGGATCCAAATTGGAAAGGAGCAAACTAAAAACCGATCTAGAGGCGTTCGCATCGACTCTTCGAATCTTCTTGTAAAGATTCATGTCACCATTCAAAGTGCGCAGCGTCTGTTACCTGCATTACGGAACATACTACTTCGTATTCAACTAAAAAGACCTCATGAGAAAACGCGGTAAATCATTTCAAAACAGTGTTAGGTATTTCTAGATCTCTAATCGTGTCTTTCAATTCTTGTGCGAAATTTATATTTTAAAGTCCTTTCCGACCGGACGGCGTTTAACAGACGGCGGATGTTAAATTATCAGGTTTTCACTTACCTATATACTTCAGTATTAGGAGAACAATAAAAAAAAGGTATATTGATGAAGGAAAAACATATTAAAGACATGTTCTCCTGTCTCTTGACACTTCACTCACTCTAAAAAATAGTTAATTTTTCAGAAACGAAAAATAATTTATCAGTGCTATCTTGGCAATAGGTTGAGCACAATATAAGCTTGGGCCTCACCCTCGTTGAGATAGTAGGTATACACGAATGGTAGGTATATGGTGTATACCCCTTTTGTATAGCCCTTCTGCAATTTTTAGTAGTTCTACGATGTCACTTTCAACGTTCAAGATATTGTTCCTTTTTGAAGGGAATGTCTTTGTTGGAAATTGTTTTTTTTTTTATTGATAGGATAATATAATGACGTTTCTAAAGGTACCTCGCAATTTTTCTTGGAATAATGCCGTTGACGATCAAGGATTTCGAGGAACATTTTCTTCTTTTTCTCTCCCCTCTATTGACGGAATAAAAATCACAACCCGATGGAGCTTTATTCCATCATAAGTGCTCATTGTCTGCTTCTTTCTTCTGAAGAACACCATTGAACTCTTCACATCCATCTTGCCTGTTCCCCCTTAAATATTCCAGCGAGGGATTAGAGGCCCACTTAGCTCCTCGCAGATCTGAATAATACATCCTCGGCGTGCTCAAACCTCAAATGCTCCCATTTCAACCACCTTTAGTTCTCTACGTAGAGAGTACGAAACTCATCCGAAGTTTCCAACTGACTCTCTCTTACCAGTGAGGTTTCAAGACTGGTAAAATAACGAACCCACTCGTGCGAAATCACGTGTTGCCAAAGTTTGAGGAGTGGATGTCGACTATTATATTCAAGGTAATGGGATGCTCCATGCAATGGGATCTTCTGAGCCTCACAATGAAGATTTTTGTGCAGCATTTTTGATAATTCATTATGAGAGCGTTTCCATAATTGAAATTGATGTTAGTTCGAGCTACAATTGAATGAATCACGTACCTACTCAGCTTGTTCACACATGACCAATGATTTTAGAAGGAGTTGCCATCCAACAGTTTGCCCATTTCAGAAACCAGTTAAAATAATTGCGTCAGCCGAAAATTTGAATGTTCATTCGACCAAGTAGTGCCCACGCTCGAAAATTCCCTGCGTAGGTTTTTAATAAAACGAGAACCTAATTTCTCTACTGCCTTCAAATTGAACAAAAACCAGCTCAACTTGGGACCATAACATGAACCACAGAAACATTAGAACGTAATAGTTTTCTCGGTAAGGATTTATGGAGGAAATAAACTGATATTTTTGGTCTCAAATCCGTGTACCCATCTGGTTTTAACTCCTTTTTATATACCACGCAAGTAAAAGCTAACAATCACCCACAATTTATTAACAATGATCGTCGGAGCCATTAAATACCGTGCGGTTCCTCACTTCTCCTGAATGCTACCGTAATTTTTCATTGTCTTCCTTCTTCCACCTTAATTGCTCTCAAGCAATTTTCGCTTTTTTCACCGCGCAACTTTTCCGTCTGCTTCTCAGACTAAACTCGCCGATTTTCTACAAGCCAACTCCGTTTCGGGTAAGTGCTTTTGTGATTAGTGAGAAACTTTTCTTGCTTGAAGAAGTTAACGGCTCCGTCGCCCTATGAATTGAATTTTCCTTGCTGGTGGATTCGGTTCGAGTAATAATATGATTTTAAAACAAACCTCTCCTTTCATTACATCTTCCGCGGAAAACCGGCAGTTTTTCGTATACTATTATTATCCGTGAAAAGCTTTTACTATGTTTAGCAGGGGAAACTTCCCTCCGTTTCCAGTTTCTTGTTGCGAAATTGACCGACGAAAAACAAAGGGTCGGCCTCGGCAGGTCATGGGAACCCGTGAAACATTAACTTGAACGATAGTTCATCACAGGATCATTGTTGTGTAACGTCTAAAGCCTTGTAAAATTTAATATTTATGTCTTATTAGATTATATTAAATCTTATTAGATCAATACATTCATTCAGCTCAATTCAACATTCATTGTTTATGCAGACCAAAATATTAATAGTAATAATACTAATGTCATTATACAAATTAAAAGAAGTGCTTTTATCTATCAACGGAACGTCTCGACTTGTACCACACAACTAACTGATTAATGTCGAAGAACAACGTCATTCAACAGTTGGACAATTTCGGGACCTAGGCGTGTAAAGTTTTATTTTCAACAACATTTTTTGACCTGTTCCTCCCCAAATGTTCTGTACTGTGGAGTCCACAAAGATACGCATTCCCACACGAGCGGGATCCATCTAGAACCATCGAGGAATAATTTGCAGTTTTATGTTTGTAATTATTTTCTCCACTTATGAATGACCAGTTTACTTCGCTCCACAGGCGAAACTATTCCGTATTCACAGACAAGAATACAGGCTAAGTCCAGTGAATATTCATTATGCATTATATGGTATCAAGATTCCTAAAGTACATTCTTTATATATGTGATAATGCTAAGTTCTGTGTAACGCACAAGGAAAGCATTTTCGACGGAATATAACCGGCTTCGTAAATGGAGATTTGGCTGTCAGACTGAATAACGCTACCCTTGAAATAGAACACCCCAAACAACATAAAGTGGCTATGAAGAAGTGGTTCCGACGTAACAAAGCTACGTAAAGCGGATGCGGTGTTCGAAGCGAGTTACTTTGACGGGTTAATAAACCGCCGCGTGATGGGAAATTTATCATTCAATGTGAAATTTACATAGATGAGGAATAGGTTCACTTGGGAGTGAATTGGTTAGCTAAGCAAGGCCTACAGTATGTAAATTGTGGTATACGTCGTAATACCGTTTCACACCCGACTAACGGCAGTATCTCATCATAGAGCTCCTGTGAATATTATTCATACTGAAACTGCTTGGCGAAAGTGCCCTCCTCAATTAGCTCATTTTAATTGAACAAAAAAGCAATTATTATTTTTTCAATCAAAATCACCGAAACCTTGTACGCAGTTTACCCGATGCAGTAAAATGATTACTTTTTTCCTAAGTGGTTAAACAATGATCGATTACATCATGGGTTTTCGCGTCAAATTCGAAGCTTGGTTTCTGTTTTAACCGGTAGGGCTTGTGTCCATAAAATACTTCACTCATAATCCAATTTAATCCTCTCAGTGATGGTTATTGATTTGGAGCCGTCACGCAGCTTCCTTTCGAACGCCCATATTTTCCAACGGACACCATCACGTATATAGTTGAGCCCCGGTGTTTTTGTACGGCCAACCTAAACTCACAACCACTTGAATTGAAGGGCACCGATCCGACACCTTGTACAACCGTTTACACAAACGGACGCTCGCTTGTGTTAAATTGAGGTTAAAATACCTACAGATATATGAGAGCTTGAAACCAACCCTTGTTGTACAAAGATGACGATAGGAGATCAAGTTAAATGTCAACGATTTGCTTTCTCGGAGGAAACTAGTACAAAGGGGGTAGTGGTCAAATGAGTATCTATCTATTTCATAAGTGGATTTTCGAGATTTCTAGTTCCTAGGCGTATGGGTATCTTTTTCCACTAAATGTCCGATGCTAAATCGATTGAAATGACTCCGGGACACTCCACACCCACTGTTTGCCCATTTTTCGCATGCTCCTGGTCCGAGGAATAACCAACCCCAGTGAAAGAATTTGCATCTTCGTTTTTCGGCTCCTAATATTTTATAGAGCCAATTTCAATAGAAAATTCTAATAAAATATGTACACGTAAACATATTTTCCTAAGTTCCTTCTTTCCGTTGTTCCTTTCAAACATAGTTTCTGTTATATTCTTTCAATTAATGCGAATCAGGTAATAATTAAACAGAGGGAACGTAGAATGAAAGGTTGGAGAGTTCCCCTCAATAATATAGAAAATTGGTAGTTTTTGTCCAAAAGAAGAGATCAACAGCTTCCGCGATGGCTTACCTTCCTAAAAAGCACTTAAATATATGGTGCAAACCTTATACTTCTTTGCCTTAAAACAGAAGAGAAAAGCATATCACATTGAAACTTCTCCGCTTTTTGATATATTCGAATGTATTGTCACTGCAAATAAAATTAGAGCAAAAAAGGCAAGCTTTTACATTCAGACATTTTCTTCTACTATTTTCCTACGTATTTCTCGATACTTCGGCTGCTGCGTGCTAGTCCATAAGTATTATGATTGGGAACACCACTGGGAAAAATCCAGCATAGTTGCGTCGAAATTCCCATTTGCTCCCTGGAACAAAGTAAATTCAGATTGGTTGGATAAAGAAATAATTTCCACAATGTCCTCTCATCCGTGATAAGAGTATACATGAAAGTATTTCGGAATGAGCTTCATTCTATTTGGTTTTGACTGAAATTAGACCAGCAGACGAAATTTAAATATTCCAGTTCATAGACTCAAGCGCCCCACTCCTCACGATGTTAGCACGACCAGCATGCTCCTAGGGTGGACAGACGGTATCACATTATTTAGGAGTGACGCCACCCGAGATGAGTAATTTATTCCACTAATGAGTTGTTCCATCGTGATTAATCAAATTAATCACCAATTTGCGGACTACAGACGGCAGGGTGCAGACACGCGTATGTGCCTGTTACGTCACCACGTAAGTGTTACCATCAGTCAACGTCATGCTCGTCCCTTTCCCAAATGAATTGAGAAAGTATCAAAGTTTTGATTTTTTTTTTTTTTTAATATTGTATTGCATACACGCATTATTGTACTGTATTGCATTAGAAGGTGGATGTTAGTATACTAACAGCTCCTCTAAAATAAACATTTAATTATAATTTCTTTAAACATGTAAGAACATCCGAAATTTGTGTCTAGAATGCTGTCCCAAATTTCACAAAATGTTTTTCATTTCTATCTTAGACACCAAACTAAGTGTAAAAATCACTTCGAAAATTACAATCATTGGCAAATATTCAATTGATTGGCATCAATCGACTACCAAATGGATATTCAGTGTCGAATATTAAATATGGATAATCTTTCTGCGGGTAGAGGTTTAACTCTAGAAATAATTGATTATTTGTTTGAAATTCAGCGAGTGGTAAAAATTAGACTGTGAATGGTGGTCCCCGACACAATGTACAATCTCTTTTCTGTTTTCAGCTGTAGGATGGTTTTCAATGTTCATACGAGTCTCCTAAGTATCATTCTCCTCTTCCCTCATCAATTCAAACACACGGCCGTGGGATTTATAATGGAGGTAGTTCCAGGCCTGAACTGCCCGCAAGAAAAGCACGTGCATACACATATACTATAGTCCACTGGCTGAAGATTTATGTCGCGCGGGAGATAAATGTTACGGTTAACTCTACCTCCTTCCAGGTTAATGCGCTCGACGTTCCTGAGAATTTACAGCCTTGTCTGCTGCGGGCTAGATAGCTTAGGAATGAACCGTAAAATCCTATCTCGTGAGTGCGCGTGCCACAGTGTTCAATATGCTCGAGTTCCCACAGCGATTAAATCCAATTCATTTTCAGAATTTCACAAGTCACTTTTTACACATCGCCTGGAACGCAGAGTAACAGTGGGATTAATTGAAAATTTCGTGGGGTGACCCACGTGGCCCTAACCACTAGTCGTGGCCGTAAACAGTCTTCGTTCATAACAGTATTATTTGTGGTGGGCTGTGAGTGGGAACGGCTGTTGCGGGAGGAAGGGAGGCATAGAGTAACGATCAAGGACCGCAATTAGGTCGAGTACCCATCTCTTCGTTTTAGCTGCCTTTCGCAGAGACCGTTTGGTACTCTTTAGTCACCCTCGATTCCTGTGGAAAGGGAAGGGAGGATAAGGGGCCAAATAATCTCCAACAGTCCTTTAAACCATGGAGGGAAAAGTTTCTAATACCTGATTGTTTGCACACTCAAGTGATGCCTCAATCCAAATGTATGCCCTCGAAGTGAATCAGGAGATGAATACGATCGGTTTGGCTCAACACCATTTCGTATGCACGATTATATTATACTATAGCCAGTTCTCTGTATAGTTTCAGATCTCGAGCCCCACTTAGTTGAATTTAGGACATTTTCTGCCTGATCGGTGAAATTAGGTTTTAGAGATATTTGCGGACCCATAGTCGTAAATTCCTTCTACTAAACGTTGCATGATTAATCGGGTTTTGTTACAATTGGCAGTGCGTAAAGGATATGAATGTGTATTTTAAAATTAAAACTTCTATTCACTTCTGCTATTGTCTCGGTTCAATCAATGTTTGATATTCGATCCTCCCTAAACCATTTCCCATGACAAATGTTCATTCGGAGTCTTTATTAAGGGCATAATCAGCCAAAATCCTTTTTTGTACGCACAGCTGGAATGTGTACCACATTTCCCCTACGAGCGAGGAATATTCTATTGCGTGCTCCCATGATGGACCACCGTGAATCTCGAATCACTAATAACCACTGACTGTGCTTTCGTAGGCCTCTCTCGTTCCCTTGGATTTCCCACGAGGCTCAATTAGGAGTTTAACTGACTCACATTCTCGGAGGCGAACGAATTAATTTATTAACAGCCGTTTTTCCCTCGCTTTACAACCCTCTTCCGTCCCACAAGTCACAATTAAGTTTCTGAACGGGACTCGGGAGGATTCGCGACTTTTTATCCTCAGCAGTTTAAACGAAGTTTGAGAGGTAGCTGGAAGGTATTCTGCGTGCGTAGGCGGAAAGACTTTGTGCGGCTTTGTTTCATCTGATATACTTATGCCGTCGCTTCGAATCGTATTCTTCCACGATATGTGAAGCCCTTCCAGATAGGTAACTTTCTTACGGCTCTGTTTTCCAAGTAGCACTAACTGAGAAGGACTAACGTCAAACTTACTTATACATTTTGAATGAAATACGAGAAAATGGACTTCTCTCTCGAGAAGCTTCACGCAATAAAGAATCGGAATTATGCATCGACTAGGCTGCACAAAAATGAGTACAGGTGATTAGGATATTCAAAAAAACTTCCTCGTACACCCGCACACATTAATAACAACGAAGAAATTTCTCCATTTCACTTGTCGACGTAGTTCACCATTTTGTCCCCTTTGACAATACAGAGGTTCTTCTGAAGTTCCGTCCAAATTAATTTTGCACCCTACTCATAACCAAGACTTGACACCGCCGTGAGAGGTTTTTTGCCACCGACCGAAAAACACAATAAAGGCCCGGGTATGGCTGTCTCATTACAAGTTGGTAAGAACTACACCGTATCCAGGGTCGTGTGACGAGGGTAGGAAGCAGAAAACCACCAATCCTGAAGCCCTTTTGTCGAAGTTGATACTCTATTCTTGCCGACGGCTCTTGTCGCAATTTAGGGCGATAATTTAGGGTGTTTTGTAGGTGCGGGAAAAGTGGTTGGTTTTAAGGGAGGTCACGTAAGTTAATTTTTCAGCCCACATCAACCAGTTTGTTGATCCTAAGCGTGTTGCTACCTGGCGGTGATGCAAGAGGTAATTACTCCAGAGGGCGTTTTCTGCGGCATTTGTTAGAGCCTTATGAGCCTAGCCAAGGGAACGCATGCCAAATCACCTAAGCCAAACGGGTGAACACAGTCATTATCGCAATGGCAATGCTCATTAGACTGTAAATTCAAGGACCTCCTTCTCTGATAAATATCCTGTGCAGTTATCAATCGCCCCCTTACTAACATTTGTAAGTATAGGAACATCCTGGTAAGTTAGTTTCTCTACATTATATTTTACGTGTTAATAGAATCAAAAGTTAAAACGTCCTGGCCCAGAAAATCAATTGATTTTTTAAAATTTGGAACTTTTGTACATGAGATACGTTTGAAACCTAGGTCCAACAGTCCTGTTTGACCTAAGTCGTTTTTAGCCTGATCGCCGCATAAGGAGGTATAATATGGGAGAAAATTGTTCTTCGATACTTTCGGAGACAAAGGCGTGAATTTTCTTACAGATAAAATACGCATTAACTCAAAACAGTTCACACGGAAATGGGTGTGGAGCTTGTCAAGAACATTATCGATGTTGACTATCCTGCTAGAAAGGCCTTATTAGTTCTCTTGCCGTAAAGGCATAACATTCTCCAGGCGTTCCGTGATATTCATCGGTTGACTTACTGTACCGGCACCGTTAACTCAATTTTGCAGACGACCATTACCTTAAGTGAATTCCCTCTCTTGTTAGCTTTGTCAACAAGCCGTCCCCTGATTGGACGGAATACCCAACGTAGGACTATGCCGTTCATTGTCAGCGATGGTTCCCGATGGAAGTGCCCCATTACGAGGGTCAATATTGATTTAATGCGCTGCACGATACCCGTTCAAAGATAAGAATCTCGTGAGGAGATTCACTTCAGCAAAAATCAGTCCCACATTTTCCTTTTGTTCGTGGTGATAGTTAACACAGAATGGAATCTAACAATTTAAGAGATGATGAAAATGTGAAACTCTACGCTTAATGCAGACATAGTCCATTTTAACTCAGTATGCATCTGAGACTTTATTTTGCGTTTGACTCGCAGAACGAGTCAATGTGGGCTGCGCAATATCCGGCAACGAAGGACTGTAACCATTACAGAAACCTCGAGCGACCGCCATCTCACGAATCGTAGGCTGGCAAAAAGACTTGTATTGCTTTCGTTCCATAAATGAAACTGCTATTTCTGCTGAATCACCAGGTCTCAGTACGCCTCCACAACCATTCAACCTCCCCCCCTTCTCCACCTTACGCCTCCCACAACATGTAATCTTTAGAGCTGTTTGTAATTTTTTTCTCACAAAAAGGAGGACAGCTTTGAAAATAGGAAATAAAAGACCTCCGTTTGCAGAGACGCTCCGCGCGTTTTTTCTGACGTCATCTCCATTGTTATCTTGTCCTCAGTCAACGCGACATAGCTGAAGGGGATGTTATTGAACGAACTGGGGTACGGAAGATAGAGAGAGCTGTCAAGGCTGTCCTCTAATTACCGACGGAGGGTTAATCTGGATTCATCAAGGTTTTTCAGCCACGTGGAATTTCGGCTGTTGTAGTTTGAGTTTTAAGAGTTTTAATTTACACTTTGTTTTTGGGGGATAACAACTGAGAGTACTGTGCGTGGACGACAGAGGTTCAAATCCTATTGGTTCCCCCAGCATGTTCCTCCAACCTAGCCACCCTAAAATGACGCTGCATTAAAATTGCATTTAAATGACGGTTCTCCCTCTACTCTTTCAGATCTCTGGGATGGTGTGAACTAACATGAACTTGGGGTTGGTGAAGCGGCACGCTCGCCGCCCCTGGCGATGGCCATGGAAAGACCGTCGCTTCACGACCCAGCAGTACGACCAGGCGACCGAGAGTCTGTTCAGCCTGGGACCAACGCTTCCTACCACACTTCTCTCGACTGCCCCGGCCCTCACGACTGTCGCTCCAGCAACGACTCAGTTATGGAACTTGACGTCCGCTTTCAGCGAATACACCACCAACACCCCAGAGTCGGGATACAACTTCACGAATATCTTTGGCGAGCCAACAGAAACCTCCTTGGTGGCGATGATCATTTTGGCAATAATTTTGGGACTGATCATTCTCGCTACTGTTATAGGTAAGTGGCAATGCTCTTCTATGTCTTCTTACTGAATTCTCATTCAGGTTTTCAGCCCGATCACCGCAAGCTGAGGCTGAGTATGGATGAAAACGGGCATTTTCAAGATTCGTTTTTTGGGAGAACTAGCCGTCTGAATTATAAGTTTCCATAAAATCGTGGCCCCTGAACCAATTAAGACGGGTCTCAGGCCGGCTTATGGAGTTGATAGTGACGTCTTCCCACTTCTTAATAAATCTTATTCACATCGTCGGCTTACCTGGATCATAGGCTTCTAGTTAAGCCAACTGGTAATATATCAAAGACAATAGTTTTATAACGAAAAAAAGTCTTTCTTCCAATATGTGCATTCAGATTACTAGAATGAACCTAGTATGACGTAGGCCCACGTTCATCATTTTGTAAAAATGCTCCGTTGTTGCGGAAAGCCTGATAGGATGTTGCTTTTTCAGGGCTTCCATCAATTCGCTAGAAGCCGCGGCTTCACTTTCAGGAGGTTTGAAGCGGAAATTAATGCTGGTCGGTTCGTTAGGCCGGTGACAGTGACATTCAAAGTAATAGGAAAAGATTCAACAGATGAATTGCCGCTTGCCTACCACCTGTCACAACCAGATGACCGTGACCTATATTCCCCATCGATTCGATTTGATTTTAAGCTGCTGAAGTCGGAGTGGGAAAAATATACCTTGATTCTACGAGCAAGAAGAAAATCTAGGTAACGTTTTCGCTGTTCCTTAAAGAAGTTGGTATGATGGGATTCAGCTGCTTGGGAGAGGAAGAATTTCCGAACCGCGACAATATCTTGCCATGATGGAGTTGCACGATTATTCTTTTATCTTTTCAGAGGAATGACTTTGTTATCGTGTTGAGTTTCCCATGAGGAAAAAGAATGGGAATATTATCTTAGAATACTTTCATACCCCTCAATGCCCTCCTTCACACCTGGAAAGTCGTTGGTGGTCCCACGGTACCGAATGTGGAGCTCATTATTCCCTGGTTCTTATTGACTTAATTTTATTCATGAGTTATTGTTCTGAAATCGTGGAAAACGTCGGAACACTCTCAGTCGTCCCACTAAAATTGCAGCTTAGATTGAACTAGATAATATTTTATTGAATAAGCAGTCGATAGTTTGATGAATTTAACGTCAAGTCGTCAAGTAGTTATTCAGCTCTGGAGGTGTACCGGGAAAACCTCCATTAGCAGCATGTGGCATTCTACTTCTGTTATTAACGGGTGGGCCTGGAGCTGGCTCAAAGGGATGTTTCTTCCTTTGTTTCGCTCGTGGGTAGGTGAGGAACACGGCATTCAGGGAGCTCCATAACTCTACGTGGAGCCCTCTCTACTGCCTCTTGACTGCGTTAAGTGGTTGGGCCGCTCCAGAGGAGAACTCTGAAGAGGACTATGTAAGACTTGGTCCGCCGGAGATGAAGTCGGTCCATCTTCCAATTCAGTTCCCACTCGGAGGAAATTCCAAGTTCCTTGTCTTGAGGTTAATTCCATTGGCCCTCGAGGCGCTTTACCGTTTCCTTCCCCACGAGGGAAAACGTACTCACAATACGGCAGACCTAATTCAAACCACCAGAGGCTCCGAGGTAATCTGTCCAGTTTCCTGCAGTCCCTTCTCGACAAGTTAACCACTACGTGCTTTCTAGCTCACCACCTCGAGGAGAGGAATGAGACGATCACTATTTCACTAGATGTTATTGGAGTCTCTGTAACTTCACTTAATAATTAGCAACTCTGCCGTCTTTTTATTGTGTAACATAAAACAATTACAAAGAGATACTAATAATTCCAACAATATTACACTCTGAACGTCCATAAGAACAAGATTTATGTATTCCTGATTACATGGTCACAATTTGTGCGCGATTCATCCTTTTTTAGTATCATCCGGGGAAACAGTACGTTTTGTACACTCATCCTGTCCTTATTTGACCAACGAACCCAAATTCTGCGTTTTTATTGATATGAGGAAATATGTGTGGATCAATGTGGGGCCAACCGAACAGGGCGCTCGTCATCAACCTCCATCCTCAGATTTTTCGGTTGTGGAGGGCAGTATACAACATTACTAATTCCCTCATTGACAAAACCCCTTAACCGAGGAGCTCGAAGCTGCCTATTGAATTGCAGAGGGTTCACTCGAGCCAAATTTGCATAACGTTGGTGTTTATATATTCCTTTCGCCTTTTCCACGCCGTTCGATGTGGGCATGGAACCCCTTCGTGCGATTCAGCCAACTCCGCACACTCTGATTGTTTGTCTTTTGGGAGGTGGGCCGCGGCAGAAGTCGAGGAACCAAGCGGGAACGCGTGGAATACAATTAGGTATTTACATAGGCATATAAGCTGGAGAGCACTGTGAATTCGTATACGCATTACAACTGGTAAAGAAGAAACGTCGCTTTTTGCTACCACTGAACTGACGTATTGGGTTGGTATTGTGGAATTGAGAGGAGCATCACAAATTCACTGAGATTATTGTTGGTGAGTTCCTAACTATTTAGGTTCTCAAGCACGTAAGAGTGAAAACACATAAAGAATGAAAACGCTTTATATATTTACTTCTCACATAATAATGTGATGTTCTTCGGGTTTATATATTATATTCTGATGGATTGATAGACCAGCTGACATTAATTAACATAGGAGAAGCATCTTCATTGAGTACAGGGTCGATACGATCGTCGAAATACTTTCTCAAGTCCACTTCAGATGGAACTGAGCGGAATGATAACAAAAAATAATAATAATAATGAGTCAAGTTTCGATGGTTCATTCCTCCTTGAAGAAATGAACCTATCGATCCGAACCCATCGCGCCGTGTACAACTTTCTAGACTTTGAAAGGATCGCAGTTTACGGGTGCCAACAAGTCTTTGGGGAGAGGAGGAGTAAACGCCTTCGTCTTTCAAGAAATTCGAGTAGGTACGACGCTGACGTTGGGACTTTTCCCTTTTTTGAAGTGAGACAGAGTGAGAGGACGCTTCCACTCCAAATGTCAAATGAAGGGACGTAACGAGGTCGAAACAAGGGAGAGCCCTTTTCGTTACGTCTCAACTAATGGACTCAATTGCTGAGTTCTTCACGGCTTTTAATTAAGGAAAGGATGACGACTATTCATTTGAACTGAAGAATCGCGTCAGAGGGAGGTGACTGGGGGATGACGGTAATCAAAAAGTTGAAAAGTGGGGCACTTCAGTTGTTTATCACCGCAAGTTGAATGCGAGTAGTTGATTAATTGGTTCGGGCGGGTGACGAAGAATCTCGCTCCCACTGCGGGCTTAATCCAGAGCGCATCGTAGTTAAAGCTTTACTCGCAGGGTAGCGATGGGAGAGACGAACGAAATTTGCTCCAGAACAGCTCCGCGAGGACTGGTGAGAACTTCAAAGAAACTTGGGTGCTATTGGACGGTTTTATCTATCACAAATATATTTCGGTAATACGAGTACAAACATACCTCGTGGACGGTGGTGCATGAAATACTCGTAGGCAGTCGTCTACTAAAGCACGTGGAAAGTAGACAGTCATCCACCAACCCGTGCGCAACCTGGCAACTCCTGATAGCTTCTTGTGCTCAAAATAGGCTATAACGAATATAAAGAGAATCTGTAGTTGAATAGGAGACTTCTGGGGACTAATGACAACGTGGTGGTGTAGACTGAGTGAAACCGACGAACCTCAAAGAATAGTGAGGTTTTGTGGAAAGTAGAAAGATGGAGGAAAGGGATTTCATCGATTAAGTAGAATATAACTTAAAATGGTACTTGCGAGAAGGAAATCACGTAATAATTATTCAATTTCAAAAATTCCCTCAAGGCGATCGAGCTAATAAGATTACTTTGATTAAGGGCTTCCCACACGCACAAAACCTCATCCTATCTTAGGTACTCCAACTCCCTTAGGTCAGCTCACGGATGCTATAAATAATGAGAAAGTGATACTAAATTATTCCCACTCCGTCGAGCTGGTTCCGTCTCTGATAAAATAATGGCCGAGTGGAGGGGGGTAGATTGAAGGCAAGAAGAAGCTGTTTCGGATAACCTCACATTTCGCCCGTCTTTTCCCAACCCGCATCTAACTTTCTTTCAATCCTCCCATATTATCTTTCATGTAGAACGAAAGGAAGGGGTCTTGTGAGCAAAAATGAGCACTTTCGTTCTTTTCCCGGCACGTCTCACCCTGTTCTTCAACCGAGCGTTTTACTCCATTTCCCCTCTTTTTTTCTTTTTCGCTTCCACCTTTTATGACCTACGCGGAAAAACGATCCCGTTAACCGTGAAAAAACTATAAAATTCCCTCAAGACTTCGCCTTTTAGCGATGACGTTAAGTTGAGCGAGTGAACTTTTAAACTTAAACAGTGACAGCGGGTAGTCTCAAAGGTGGATCTTCCCCGGTGACCTTGTTTTTCCCAATGGTTTATGACTTTCAGCCCTTATAAATCGTATCAAGCTTGAAGACATGTTTGCAAAATAATGAAAAACGCTGAAAATGTCATCACAGGGGTGGTGTCATCAGTGTCATCACTGTTCCAGACGAGGAGCATGAAGACTCATTCCAATCAATTCAGCGCCCAAAAGTCTGTGGAAAATGCTACCCCGCACGCCTAGGTACCAGAAATCTCGAAAACCCACTTTCGAAATGGGTACATAGATACCCATTTTGACCCATAATCCCATTGGATTCAACTTCCAAAATTAAGTCAAAAATGATAAAATCTTAAATTCTTTCTCAAAATACACATTTGATTTAAAAAAAAAAATTAATTTCCGCACAAGTCATTGTGAACAAAAAAATCTGTTATCGTACCCCCTCGTACGGTTGGTTTTTGCGACCAATTTCCCGAACAAAATTGTGAATTTGATCAAAGTAAATCGGATCGTGGATTGTCTCCTTCGTCACTTCCAACAATTTCTTCATTCCCTGATCGACCATAGTCTGCACTGTCATCTTCAATCGAGAAGTAGTCATCGAACAACAGACGATTTGCGTTCGAAGGCGTCGAAGAGTTGGACATCGCTTTTCTTCCCTCACCAGGCACTTTCTTGAAGCCACTCTTCCTGGATCAATTGGCCTCTGTCTGATTCGACAGTGGATTGGTCCTATTAGAAGATATTTATATACACTGTAGAGATTGGCGCTTAAGCTGCTCAGAACCTTACGCTCTTTCCAAGAAGTGTGTAATGTAGTAACCGGAAGGTCGGCAACTTTCAACTGAAGGCATCCAATGAAGGCAATTGAAATTTAACACTGGCGTGACACCCTGATCAAAGGACGCTCTC
This sequence comes from Cyrtorhinus lividipennis, assembly GCA_019603395.1. Classification (NCBI taxonomy): domain Eukaryota; kingdom Metazoa; phylum Arthropoda; class Insecta; order Hemiptera; family Miridae; genus Cyrtorhinus; species Cyrtorhinus lividipennis. Next base: position 19,139,941 of record CM033999.1, on the reverse strand, counting down.
CTTACAGATTTGCGTGATAATGAACTGCTGATGTATTCTACAGATTCACCGAACATCACAGAAATGCCTCACACAACGTATTTCAGCACCCAACCCATGGTTACGGCATAGGTCGCTGGGTTCAAAACAAAAGATTGATTGTGAAGGGGTTTTTAGTCAAACCACGTATAGAAAAATATTCACATGCGATGGTGAAACGACCACGTCAGAGACTAAACCTCCGACCAATTTCGAATCCAGCAGAACGAACGCGTTCTCCATTCAAGCCTAATTCACTTTCCGGCATCGTCGACAAACATCCCCCTTCTTTTTCATTCCCAAACGTGCCAAATGTACTTCCATTCTACTAGTAAAGAGAATACCGTAACTGCCTCTGTCAAATCCCCGTGTTAGCTTTTGCTTCAGTGCTGACCTATTACTCGTCACTACTTCAAACTACATATAGGCGTGTCATTCAGTTAAAACCGAAGTATGCGTGACAAAGGAGCCCCTTTAAAGAGCCTACCACCCTCCCCTGGTCTTCAACTAAAATTCAATAACTCTGAACTTTACTTGGCAAGAACTTGTAGAAGAACTTCTTACTACTTGTTCCGGAAATTGTGAAACTGTACAGACGTGGTAATTTGTAAAATGCCTGAAAATTGTTATAGAATCGTGATCAAAAAGAATTTGCCTTGTTGAAGGGTGCCACCAAATGGTTGTTACTATACTCTGCTGAGAATGACTACTCTTCAAAAATGATCTGTGATGTAGCCAGAGAAAAATGTTTCACTTCGTCGTAGTTATACTCTGAGAATCAATCATTGACGCGTCGCCGGTGAAATGAACTGCCAATTATGCTGAAAAATGAGATTACGTGGAATAGTGGAGATGACGCGTACTGGACGAGACGCGAGAAAACTGAAATTTCCAGCGCCATAATGACCTAGCTAACTAGATAATATGTGATGAATGATGGAGCCAGCTGCAGTGCACATTTATCATTCCTCGCTGACCTTTTCACGACTGTTCCAGTGTAAGAGGTAAGACAAGGGGCATACATATTTAGCGGTGGGTGTCAGATGAAACTGGAGATTCTTCTCTTGGTGCTTCGGGACAACGCTGATCTCTTGTCGTTCTCGTTCGTTTTCAAGGGATGTAGATAGGTAGCTATAGTAGAACATTCCATTCGATATTTCATGAACGGACATGATTGAGATGGCTCCTGGACAGCTTCAGCTTGTGAAGGGACTTTGTGAGTGTCGGTCTTGCGTTTTTAGCTGTCTAGCGACGGCCGTGAAAAGTCTTTTCAAAAGGATCGCGGCAGTATCAGTATCCTCTCATCAGATCTGCAGTCTTGTAGTCGTAACATCATCATACAAATAATTTAACATGAAACCGAGCCGATCCAGTCTTGAAGAATGCATAAAAACTTGAGGTAGTTCTATCGCTCCTACTCACTGAGATAAGAATTAGTTCTCATTTCCTAGAAAATCAACCAAATATTGTGTTGGAGCCTCACGACCCAAATTATTAGAGTTTTGAGAGTTTTTAACGGTATCCCATGTATTCCAAAGGTTTTTTTTATGCACTTGCTGATTTGTCCTGAGGTCATGTAAGAAGTGTTAGGAATGGGCAAATAATCAGTCTTAGATTCTCCGAAACAAGGAAAATACCAGAGATTTTGCTAACGGTAGAAAGGAGCTTGAGACCCCTTGACATATCCTTGTAAGCGGACAAAGGGGTTCAATTTTCTCCGAACTATCTCTTTTCATGTTCACAGAGATGTTTTAGTTTTGCGTCGCAACGTCCCACCGGAGTACAATGGTTAACTGCTCGTATATTGTAATTCAGCATTTCCGTGAATCCTCATAAACATTAAAATATATTCGTGGAATAAAAGATCTGAGAAACGAAAGCGCTCTCTGAATACAACGACGATATTATGGCCAAGAGAGCCTATCATGAACGGCTAAATATAAAAGGGAAATTGGAGTTTTGATGGAGAAGGAAAAGTTATGAGAGGTTGAACTTTTCTGTTCGAGCTGGAGCTCCGAGCTCCGGTTACAACACCAACACTTGAATTACACGCTTCAAGTTTGGCTTGGAAAAGTGCAAGGAATAGTGACTTCAGTTCGTTAGCGAGTTCAGAATCACGTGCAAGCGATCACGTCGTACATCACAGTTGATCCGAATGGGTCGATTAACCGCGTTTTTCCAATCATAGAATGCTGCCGAGGACACGGCCAGCCTCTACTTCCAGGTTTTTGCACTTTATTAATTGGTTGGAGACTCCGGAAAAAAGTATCGAGTCGTGATTCCCAACAAGATCTCCGCACAAATTCGATATAGGCCACTCAACATCCTATCGAGAGCAAGGAAGATTGCCGTTGGAATTGGCGTTCGGATTTGGGTACATAGTCAAAGCTTCCCTTCCAGACCCTCATCCATTTCCAACGTTGGCAAGTTGGACGTGGAGGATCGAAGTAATCATCTTGGGAGGGAACTCTTCTGTAAGTCGATCAGTTTGTGAACGCGAACGAGAAAATTGAAAGGGGCCCGAGAAAGCTTTTGGTGCAAAGAGACTTTGTGGTGTGAGAGACAACAATGAAAAAAACTTTTGAGCGAAATTCCCTTTCGCAGCACTAGCGCTAAACGAAATTTGAAATTACATCTCTACAAAAGTTCTTCAGAAACTTCCTAAGAAAATCACCCCGCTATTGTCGCAGAGCAATAATTACTCATAACTTGAATCTTGAAGAGTTAGACCTACGTGTAATGAATAACTTTGAAGTTTAACATAACTCAAAATACAACGAGTCCACTTTTAATGAGCCGTTAACTAGATTTAAAGGCCTGCTGCGAACCACATATAACCATGTAGAATGACGATTTTTTTTTTTTTTTTTTTTTTAAATGTTTTCAGGTGAACATAAATAGATGAATGTTGAAGTTCTAGTAACTCAATTCACACCTAAAAATCAGCGAAATTCACAACATATTTACATCTTATGAGCAAACTGTTTTCGGACACTAATATTCGGTAAAGCTGCTTCGACCTCTTCATTGAAATTATACCCTAATAGATAAGATCCTCTTCAACGAAGAATGACTGGAAGTGTAACAGCTTGAATTTATTTGAAGAGAATGAGCTTCAAAACAGATTAGAACGTCCGAGTTATAAAAGAAAATGATAGTGAACAGAAAAATTGCCGAAATGAATAATGGCCGGGCGATAGGAGCTGGGAAGATTAGGGAGGGGACCGCGTGACGTCACCATGCCATATTTCACGCGGCCCAATAACACCGTTGCTACGCTATGATTACGAGTTGGAAATTTATTAGACTCCTTCTGCTCCTTTAAACTGCGCGTTGGAAAAATAATTTGTGCCGGATGACCTCATTGTCCTGGTATAAGTGGAATTAATTATTCCGTCGGTTTTAGAGAAGGACCAAAATAAGTCATGTTAGTAACTGTACCAGAAAATTGTCATTAAGTGAATATTATTTCAAAATTCGTCATGGGAGTTATCTACCAGAAAAAAATGGAATGGTTGAAGAATTCAATTTAATTATTTGTTTCGAAGGGTTTTATGTCCTAAAATCTTCAGTCGGCCTCAGTTCCACGTAGTTGGAAAACTCCTCATATGTGAATTGTTTGGATTTGTACCACACTCTGCAGCCCAAAAAGACAAGGAGACAGAAATTTAGTTTGATAGATAATAGTAATTCGTTTTGCCGGTAGATTGGTACGATGTGTATTTTTTTCAGAAGAATTGTTTTGTTGAAAAATCTATATCTTCGGCGTATTAAAATTGAAATCGTGCCCAAGAGACATATTCATCATCACGACGTTCCACGAATACAGCTACCAAAATTCAACCTCGCCATTTCCATAACGCACGTGAAATAGAACTCCCACATTCTTACACGAATACTCAATCGTTTCGAGCGTGGGTAGAAGAATTGCGATAGTAAAAGTAAGTTCGAGGGAAATCCCGAGCAGAGTTATGTAACAGTAACCTGACATGCTGGTCCAGGTTAGGAAATATGTCATCCCATCTAGTTTCACGGTCTCTATTTCACACTTTGTGTTCTAGAATGTGCAATCTTTTTTACCCCAACCTCTCGCGCTTTGTAAAATGTAACCAAGTAATCAAGAAGAATGGTCAACAGATGAATTGAGAGAAAAGGCCAAGTTGAAATAGGATGTTGTTTTTTGAGATAATACGATAACCCCAACTTTGAGAAAAGGGTGACTCGTAAACAAGCGTCACATTCAATAAGAAGATTCCTTCCGGTTCGAGCTCCTCATGAAATTCAATGAAGGAAATTCGTTGGATATATATCTTCCTCCTTGGTGGTAAAAATGAAGTTAGGTGGTTGACGTATGAGTTTGGAAGAAATCAATTCAATCTTCTAGCCCACTAAACTAAATTACAAAGCTCGTCGTGCAGCTACATTTTTCACGACACATTGTTGGTGCACGTGAATGGATTCGATAATACCGGAACCCATTTGAGATTCGTAATGTCAACTTAGAACGACATTTACCTCCTTATCACCTGAAGTACGTGAATACCACAGAATTAAATGTTTGTCTGAGTTAAAGATACATTTTTGTTGCGTACGGATTTTTGCTATGAGGTCCCCAGGTTGTCTGAGCTATGTGAGCTTAGCGTACGTTGAAGTCCTCATACCGGCAGTTACATTCAGATCATAACGATCAAACTGTAGATCACTGGTAAGTCAAAAGCAGTCTCAGACAAACAGATACATTCCAGTCATATCAGGAGCGGAATCGGTAGATTTGGATTGGTAGCTAGGAGACTAAGCCCAGGATTGCCAAAAGGACCATTAGGTGATGGAATAGCCTTCGTAGAAATCACTACTTAATGGAAGATCCAATCAGCTAGGAGTGCCTAAACGAACAGATTAACTAATATAACAGAGATCAGAGGCCTGGTAGCACCACAGTGATTATGTCGAGTCATCAGTGAGTGATCAAGTCGATGCTGAGGCTTTTTACAGGCTTGAGTATACAATATAAGAGCTGGTTTTGATGGATATCAGTTGGTGAGACGAAATACGAGCAAAACAAGGAACAGGTTTGTGCCTGAAACCAAAGAGCCCATTTTCTAACTTTTTATGGACAGTGGTGAGGAATTCCCTTGGTTTCTCTCACACTTCGCTGACCCCCTCTCGCATCTTTCCGTGTTTGAGGAGGAACAACCTACCAAATAAGGTTCAGGTTTTGTTCTTTGCCGTGAACAAACAAACGTTATTTTCGTATGTGCCATTTCTTCAGGAAGATGCTGTGAAGAGCGAGTTATTTACATCAAAACGGTATATAACAGGCCTGAACCAAAAGCATCGTTCACGGAAATGTTTTAATTTCTTCTTTAAATGAGAAGAAGGCGTCGACGAGCTCAGTCAGAGTATAACATGTGGTTTGTCAACATGTGCGCTGCTGATCAAGGGGTTTCATCACCGCCTATTTCAACATTCGGATCAAAAACGTCGGAATGAAACCTCCGCCTCGGCGACATTCAATTCATTTTCAAAGGGATCGGAATCCACAAAGGGCGAACAGCGGGAAGGGAGTCATTTAGTAGATGCAGATGGGCCGCCAGAGACAACCTCATAGTGGTCGTGCCCAGAAACAAACATTGTCATGCAAATGTGTGCTCTGAGAAGGCGGTCCCAGAGCTATGAAAATGTATATACTCGAGGCGTGAGGCAAGGCCCCAAAGGAATCTGCAGAAAAGCTCTACTCGTCACAGTGAAATAAATACTGATGCGCCGAGGATTAACTTAACAAACACGAGTGCTCTTTAGGCGACTAAATCTCCTGCAGGTGTTTCAAAACCACTATATCGAGGAGGAAACTAATTTGCATTTCCTATTCCTCAACCTATGGCTCGTTGGCAACAAGACCAGTACCTACTCCGCGATCTCTGCAGGAGTGAAGAATAGTGGCACGCACATTTCGCAGACGAGGGAATACCCTGGTGGCTCTTTACCTGCATGGCAAGGGTAAGACCCCTGCTTGGCAAAAGTAAGAGCCCTTGCATACCATTCACCATTACTCGTTCAATCTCAAAGGAATCTAAAGACCCAACACTCCAAATCAACTCCCTTCTCACTGGTGGAACATTAAAAAACTGTAGATCTAGTATTGCACCAAAAGCCCCATGGAACTTGGGGGCGGATAAAAGCGCTTGTGAGAGGAAAAACGCTCTTTTCCACATTTCCCACCATTTTTTTTCATTGCCGTCTCTAGGAAAACGTCATTCACCCTTATTCTAGTGTGAAGAGTTTACGTTGCCATCTAAATACTTGAAGTGGAATTCTCTGGCAGTCCTCGTTTGCTTTGAAGCTGGTCTAACCTACAATGTCCCCAGCGTCCCTTTTAGCGAGTAATGTGAGCAGACGACCCCTTTCTGAACCGCACATTTCAGCGTGACAATTTCCTTTTCATCTCTTTGAGCAAAAAAGGATCTGCCAGCACTGAGTAAGGTCTAATCTTAACGCTACGATTGCAAGGTATTTTGTACGGCTTTGGCACGACATCTATATGACTACGGGTGATGAATACCTATGGGTGACGAGTCAGGTACACATGATCTGTTCCAGACCGTCCCAGTTCAAGAACTTCTCCGGAAATGAACGGGACAGTAACTGTGCGCAGAACGACCGCTGTCCCAGAACCAAATCAGTTAACTCATCGTTCTTCGTTCCTTCCTTTTCTTTCGTGAATTCGGAGTGAAATCCTTGAGTACAACATCAATGTATCAAAACATCACATTTTTTCTAATATCAATGTTCAAAAAAAAAGTTTTGATCCATTGATTGTTTTACAGAAGGGAAAGAATTAGTTATTAGCGAATGAACCTCGCCACGTTTTGGTTGGTTATTCCCTGAATAATCCACCTATGTTTTTTTATCCTCTAAAGTGTTGGAAAATGTCACTTTTTTTTGGCATGAAAAGAAAGAACAGTGTGTATCAAGCACAGCGGAAACGAGAGAAAATACTAATGTGAGGATGAAAATTAAAATAAAAGTTATAACCAATTGACATTTTCGTAATGAATACCTACTATTCAATCAAACAGATCGATGTATCTTGATATAAATAAGGATTAAAAAACACTTATATTACAAAACACGAATAACTATTGTTCAGCTGTAGAAGTAGGAAGGTACTTATTATTTTGGAAAGACATTTGAAAAGAAACGGTGTATGATAGAAAACATCAGTGAACACCGATTTTGGGTGGTTATTCCTCGAATGACCATGCATAAGGTCAACCTCTCCGATTCCGCCCAAATTTTTTTCTGGACGTTTCAAGATGTTTAGATCAAAAGAGTCAAATGTCCGTCCGCCGTACGCGCCGGTTTCGGTTGTAGAAAATTTTCTAAAAATCTGAAGTTTTGGTCAGGGACCCGTTTCCGGCTCTAGTTGGTCCTCAAAACGTTTCAACCCGATCGGACCAAATTTGGGCAGGGTAGGGGTCAAAATGTGTTTTTTGAAAAATGGATATTCGAGATTTTTGGTGATCTAGTACTCGCCTAGTAGGGTATCATTTTTTACAAAATTTTGGACGCTGAATCGAACGAAATGTGCCCCAGAACGATTGGCGCCCACCGGAAATGGTTATGGGTCAAAATGGGTATCTATTACACATTTTGAATGTGTCTTTTCGAGAATTGTGGTACCCAGGCGTGTGGGGGTATCATTTCCCACTAAATTTTGGACGCAGCATCGATTGGAATTGGTCCGGGTCCCACCACACCCACTGTTTCCTCCATTTTCCCCATGTTCCATGCAATGGCACCTGGTCCGAGGAATAACCAACCCGTGTGAAAGAAATTGCAGCGTTTTAAAAATCGATTCCTAATTCTGAGAATTTTATAGAAGGTAATCTGGCCGATATTTTACTTTTTTGTTTTGTTTTTACCGCATTTACCTTAGAGAATGAATCTGTCACTATTTTTATAACTGATTGTTTCATCGGATCAGTTTGTAAACTGATAATTTCCAAAACTCATCCTCACCATTCAACTTTCCTCTCAAAACTCGCGACTCTAGGACTCAGATGAAACCATCTTCATGTTGAGTAACGATTCCATTCACCGAATTGAGAGTAGTGAGAGTAAAAGCTGGAAGGTAATGCAATTCTTCTTTTCAGGTAGAATAAGCGAAGCGGAATGAGTGCTGCAACGATTACGCAAACGGGGTGGGAGAGTTTTGCAAAACTCACCACGCTGGAACGTTGTGCCATCAGTATGAGTTCTAGCACTTACCGCGATGCATATTTCGGAAGAAGATCAGAGAGGAAACATTGGAAGAATGGCCTCCATTACATAAACGGCGTTGACGGCATACAGTGGACAAACTTTTCGGAGTCTACCGATATTATGAAACTCGAGATGAACCTCACGCACGAATACATCGAGTTATTGTTCAGATTAATGAAAGAACAACTACGACTGGTGAGGTTAATCAACCTCATAGTTGTACATCGACCGAGTAAAAAAAAAACCCTGTTTATTATTGTTCAGAGAGTTATTAAACAATTCGGAGAGGGTGAAGGAATCATAACCAATCAGAAAAAGCAAGTGATGAGTTTGATGAGAAACTGCAATTTAAGGATTCAGTTGCGTCTCCCATTCCATATCGGTGGATTATGGTGAGACAGATTGGAGCACGCAATTATTCAGGAGCTCAACCGATTCTACTTGTCCTCCGCGTTCCAATTTTTTTCTGCTGAGCATCGCATATCACGAAGAAAAATATTGTCACAGCTGCAAGCAAAATGGCGCTTTTTCTCCAATTTGAGCTCACCGAACATGACGTAATCCACTAACGCTGGTTGATTACAACAAAAATGTATTCAGTACTCCTTCTCAACCTGTAGAATAGCCTACGAGTATAAGTGAGCAAGTATTTGATGTTATTAGAGGGCTTCCTACCTTTTTACTAGGGCTGGGCACCTTTCAGAACGAAAATGGATGATCTCTACCCTAAGAGATACGACAAGAGGAAAAAAGGACAGGAAAAAGAAACCGACCGAGAGAGCTTGGAATGAATAATTGAAAGAAGCATAAGACAAGTTGAAGGCAACGGTGGGAGGAGTGAAAATTCTTGAAGGGACGTTACTACAAGTACTTTCAGGGCTATGCGATTTTTTTTTTTCTTCTTCCGTACGTTTCTTATCCTCGAAACAGCGCTCATTCCTTCTAGTCGGATTCTTTCTTCCAACATTCCACACGAACTTTTGCAATCCTGTCCCTTTAAAAAATGTTGAGTTCACTCCGTTTCTTACCGTCACCCCGTTTGACCTTATCTTGAGGAATCTTATCTTCCGTTTCACTTTGACTCCGTTTTACCTGTTCACCACCGGTACAGCAGTAAGGGCTTGGTGACCAATTTGCCATGTTACTAGACTTCAGTGCCCTGTTGTCTTGTGGGAAGCCACGAAGATTCATAATAATAAGAGAACAAACCTACAACCCTCCACATTGAAGAATCTGCCACTGCCTCTGGCTGGGATCACTTACGTAAGATGAAACTAGAAAAACTGAAATCGTCACGCTTATGGTGATACACCCTGCACGAAGATTAGGAAGAAGGAGCCTCCACTTAGAAGATTGGGGTTTCTCATTTCTTGCCATTTTCCTGATTGTCGAGGACTACTTCGTTGGGTGCCTCCAGCAAAAAAAAAAAAAAAAAAAAAAAAAAAAAAAAAAAAAAAAAAAAAAAAAAAAAACAACCTTCATTCCCCTTCTCCTACTTCTACGAATGTTAGAAACGTTTTTACGTACTCGTAGGAGATTGGAATCTCAAAGTCTTGTAAAAATTGTGTAAGCCACGTAATGGGTTATTATTGTAGAGCCAGACTCTGCCTGCCGGGCGCCCATAATCCTTGGACTTTATGAGGCGGCTCGAGCGCTCTGTTGGAAAAACGCAATCCTACTCACCTGTTCTCTGGAAGTGAACACATTTCCTTGTTGAGTAAATCGAGTTTCTCCGTCATTCAAGCTGGAGTAAGAAGGAAAAGGTCAACTATTTTTTATATTGTTACAAAAAAAATTTCATTGTTACAAGAAAGGAACAAGGTAGTTACCGGAACTTTGTGTTCAAATATATAGTGTTATGTAGAAACGCGAACGAAAAACAATCCAAATGATTCCAAAACCGTTTTATCAACGCGTAAAACTACCCACATCTCTTCAAACGTTATCGAAATTTTGACATTCCCGTTGGTACCAGAAGCACAGAGAGAATCGAGATTAATTAATCATTGGGTGAGTCATCTTTATTTCAATGTACTTCGTGGACTTCATGTATAAAAATGTGACTCACTTTCACATTCTTCTACTTGGAATATGATTCGAGTAGTCGCAAGGGAGTCTCTTCTCAATGCTTCTTCACAAACTTCTGAGTCGATTACTTTTGTTGCCTCATTCTTCGCTCTCTAAGTTTTTCCTATTTCACACGCTGAGAACGCCGAGATAAGGCATGAAGAGAAATTCGAACAAATAACACGACTTCAAAGTTATTCTCAATGTCTTGTGGTCACAAGTTGTCATCGTTCACTTGATAAGTCGCAAAGCGGTTAAGTTTTTTCTTGAGAGCGAACGACTTTCGGGTTCCACACAACTTTTCCACGATTGTTTATCTTCCAGTTTGGCGACGATGTGGAACGGCAACTCTGAACTTTATATATAAATTAGATATCTATGCATATAGGTTTGCGGGAACGTTGTTTTGAAAGAGAGAAATGTGGCTCCCTGCTGTAATACCGGATACCTAATAACATGCGAGATTCGTCACTTTGATCGACAATTGCCGTAAAATGATCGTAACTTATGAGAAATAATTATGGGCACCTTCCGCAGTTAATAGTGGTAAGCTGACTTTTGAACTAGAATCAATTGGACATGAAAAGGAAACACTGAGCTGAGTGTTGTAGAACGCTGACAACAGAATGGAGAAGGCAGAAGTGAAGGATAGGCCACGGATCACTTCAAGATTTTCGCTTGGTTACCACGAGCTTGGAAGTTGATTGTCGAAGATTTTATTGCTCGCGGTGAAAATGAATGGATACCTGGCCTTTTGCCCGTATCTTGGATTTCACATTGGGATTCCAATCTCGCTTACACGTCCCGAACAAGGGAATGTGGTTTCCGCTTAGGATTCCACAACCGTCGATCGGTCCAAAAGCAATCAGTTATCGGTGGTCTCGCGTCGAAGTGAAAAAGAACCGTGTTGCCCGATGGGTGGCTAACGAAGGTTTGTGTGCACAATGGGGTGGCTTTTGGCAGGTGGAGTCTGTACGATTCAACGCGTAATCTCGGTCACGAACCAACATCCAAGATTTTTCATCCCATGGAGCTGTAACAAACCCGTGATTCGGAGCAAAAGGCAGATCCTTGTTTTCGACGAACACAAGGACACAAGATGACTGCTGAAACGATGGAGTGCATGGATGGAGGTTCAGTTCCTCAGGTTGGTCTTTTCTTCTCAAAGGGAAATCTTATTGGTTCAGCGAAATTCGGCAGAACGCAGGCTCCTCAATTTTGGTTGGTTATTATCGAATTATCAACTCATGTAACCATACCAAGGTCACAGGAGATCGACCATTTCCGATTAGCCCAAAACAAAAATTCTGGAAATTTTTTTATGTCTAAAACAAAAAGGTATGATGCCCGTCCCCTGTACGCAGTCCAGATTCTAAAAATCTGAAATTTTGGTCTCTACGACTCTAGTTGGTTCTCGAAATTCCCAGGGACAAAACTAGTTTTGATCAAAAATATAAGTGGTCGTTCCATAGACACGAAAGAGGGAGGGATAGTGAGTTCTAGTAGGATCCTTCTCCTCCCTGCAAACACGTCGGCCCTTACGAGGTCCAACCTCCCATATCCTCCCCCCTCTACTATTCCTGTGGGATGTAGCAACGTCAGTTGAATTCACAAAATGATAACCAATATCACTGAGTTATGGATAAACTTTGAATATTTTATCCAGCTCGATCCCTTACTTGTCAGGTTGAAAAAGGGCTTCCATCTTAGCGGATGCGAGGAGAAATAAAAACAGCCTCCAAGTAAGCTTATAGCTGACAATAAATCAATCGTATTTGCTCAATTTTTCTTTTATATGATGCAAGTCTATCAATTTCGCAGCATTCCGAACCTTCGCCGCCATACATCTCTTCCGGTATGGAAATTCACCGGGCTTTATATTCTTGAAAGGAGACCAGTCGGCGATATACATTTCACTATTTTTGATCCAACCTGTTCCGTGTTCCAATAAATAGTCCCCACTGACCTGTTTCTTCCATCAGGAAGTCGTATTTCAATAAATTAATAATCCTTGTGACGTTCGTCGAAACTGGCTTCAAGGAAAAAGAGGCATTAATATCAGTCTCATGTGGCAGAGAGCGTGTGTGACTATGCATGATTTTCAATTTTTTTTTTCGTCAACCTTTATAAGAAATATACAAATGCGTCACTGTTCGACTAGAATCATTGCGTTTTATTAAAAGAAAACACGAAGTGAGGTTGTATAAGTTAACACCCGAGTTACGAGTGTATTTCATTAGGCTTTCTAATTTCTCTGAACGATTTTATCAACGTAAGTTAGAACTACCCAAGGAGGAGTTTAGAAGTCTGTGTTTTCCGATGAGTCTTGTTCATCTGTTGTGGCGATCTTTTCAGTCGCTTGAGTAAGAGCTAACAGAGGTCAAGTTGAAGTAAAATTAACCTTTGTGCAACCGCCTTGAGTAATCATTGGCGAAAAGGCGGGCGAAAGTTCTCTCCATCGATCCTACATTGGTCCTATATTTTCCTGTTGTAGACTTCTGCTTTCAAATGCACTGCTAACAGTTTGTTCTGTCCATTGATCAAACAAGCTACCTGGTCTCAATTTCACCCCAGTGCAAATGTATTTCGCAAAAGCTTGCAGAAAAGGCTGTGCCTTTTTGTTGGAGTTCCCCAAACGCTCTTGTGGGTTCATACAAAGACACTCAAAGCTACTTAACATCTACAACCAGTCAGGTTAGCGTACATTCCCCTTCCTCACGCAATTAATGAGGTTTCTGTGCCTGGGGGGACTCGGCGACGCGTTTGACAAGGAAACAGTATTGCGAACTCAACTTGAAACTCCTGGAAGGAATGGACTCGGATTGAAATGGTACCAACCCACGTACCTACATGCTTCGTGAACTGGGTCGAATTTCCATTGGAGCATCTGAGAGGAATATGAGCTCACAAAACCTAGTTGTAAAGTCACCGTGGTGGAGACCACTGGGACGTCCTGAGAGGTTTTAGAGCCCATGTCGTAAAGCTGTGAAGGGAAGTAAAGGGGCCGCGAATAGACCGAACTTACTACAGAGGAAGTTGTGCCAAAACGCGGATCAGTCGCAAATCACGAGATGGTAGCCGCGGATTATGGGCTCGCTTTTGTGCCTTTTGTCGATATCTAGTCCACACACGAACTCCCATCAACCTACGTGTCTAATGGCCATTTTCATTTCGCCAAATCGGGCTTGAGCTTCCTCGACGTTGGCTGTTATGATGGGTTCTCTTCTCCAAAGCAATGGTTTCCTCTTTTCTAAAAGAGAGCGTAGTTGAGAAAACACGAACTCAGGAAATCTACTCGCCACTTGAAGCGGAGTAGGACGTAGCTGAGGTGAGAATCGCCTGAAGAGCTCCTTCAGTCAATCAGGTAGGGTTAATAACTAACAACTGCGACTGTAGAATAGGTTTTTGCTGGTAATTTTATCGCTGCTCGGCGTCATTTTTATGACTCTGAATTTCCTGGAGTGCCACTCGGTTGAATTGATTGATTATTTAAAAAAATTCAATGTGAATTGCTCCTCAGTGGTCTATCAAATTCTTCAGCCGAATCTCACTCGTGTGGGAAAGTACTCGTATTCTTCGAAGTCTCCAGAAGATGTGGCTAATTATAGAAAAGAATTAATAAATGGAAACCCTTTTTTCCAAGCATACGTACGTAATCATTTGCTAAATATACCCCTTTTCACCCTCAAATACCCAACTCTGGTACCTATGCAAAAATCAGTCCGAACCTCATCTCAATCAGTTCCCCCCAAATTCACTCTACACGTCTGGCTTCTCAATAAACTATAAACATCACTTTGACAATACCATTTTTGCTTAGGACCTGCACCTCTTCGGGTGATTGAGTTTTGAATGAGCATAACGTAACTAGATTCTGGAGTCGATGCACAAAAATTGAAATTTTTCATTGCATTGTCCTTGCTTGGACGGCCGACGGACATTCCTAAATTAAAACCATCACTTTAAAAGCAAAAATTGAACGTTTTTTCTTATACATACGAATACAGGAGCTTAGAATTCCTGTGATAAAAAATAAACCATAACATTTTCAGAACTGTCAATAAGACCTGTTGTCTGATCAAACTGAAAACCTCAAATTTCACGATGGACTGAAAGAAAGGGGCCATTGGGTGATGAACCGAACTTGCACAAAGCACTTTTGAACAGTAAAGTCTTGTAATTAGTCACTGACTGCTGAAACACAAATTACACTCGGAGCAGCCTAAAGAACACACATTTTACTCCGAAAAAGTAAGACGCAATACGACACTTGAGAAGACTCACAACACTGCCTTAACCTCCCTTATTCCTCTTGCCTTTACTGGGTCCAACCACTGGCGGTAAATATGAAATAACCTCACACGTTAAGTTAAGCACTCAATGAGGTTTCCAGACGAACCAAGAACACAAACGTCTCAGTATTTTAAATGACGCATCGATAGGAAAGAGCCTGTCGAAACTCCTTGAAATTGATGATGGTTTCATCCGCTCCTCCAAATGCTGCCATGATTGGACGGGAAGAGATTGTCCATTCGGCACACTCCTAATAGTCCTTCACCCTCCACCCGCTCTGTTCCTTTTTCGATATCAAAGCCTTAAAAATGAGTGGACAGCATAGGCTCAATAGTTCGAACGTTTTATTTAAAATTATAGTTGAAATGATTAGTTAGAAGGTGAAATGATAAATTGAAAAGTAAATTTATTTGGCATGATGAAAATATCCGTTCCTATTGACTGAACTGAAACCCCTCAAACGCAAAATTTTCTTTCTAACTTATCCTTGTTTACAAGAAGAATACAATAAAAATTATTGGTACCGCCCATTCAGTTTCATCACTTGCTTAATTTAATTACATCTGAGGGGTCATCTCAAAATTTTGCCCCCGAACTATCCATTATATTTCATCATATTAACTGTATTCTTCTGATTGAGCCCAGATCATGCAGAGTTCTCCAATTCAATTATTCATCACTAGAGGAGCTGATTTCCCTCGTTTTCCTGGAATAAATGTGTCACTTTTGGGAACGCCGGTGAATCTTCAGATATATTATGCTTCAACTAGGGCGAAAACCTCAGTGAAATTCGCCGCCTTGTTCACGTTATAGAGGTGCACAGTAAACTGGTATACTCCGCGAGGTCTGACGATGGCATAAAAAGAGGTATCCCTTTAAATGATCTGCAGATTAAATGAACTCTGCAGCGACGGGCTTCATCCTGAAGAAAAATCTCATTAGGAAAGTTTCATTGGTGTGTAATATAGTTCTTGTGCCTGACCTCGGGGCTCGAAGCGTTTTATTCGTGATGGGATTTTCACGGATCCTAATTGACTTATTCAATTTAAAACGGTTGGACTTGAATTTTCGGCTCAGTTAGAAATACCTACCTACAAAGATGGGTTTCTCAGCGTTTTTGACCTTAAAAACTCATCAATTTCTTCTCATTATTTATCATTTCGTTTTCCTTCACTCTCAACTAGAAATGGCTCACGGCTAGTGTCCAGCAATATAAATAGAAATATGCAAAGCACAAATAAATTATCATAAAAAATGTTTTTTGACAAGCATGACATTTAAAAAAAAAAATACCGATGCACCTCATCAACCACTCGTGGTCTCTTACCAATAAGTAGGTAAGCATGAAACCCAATGTACCATTGAAAACTAGTTCGACAACCATCGGACATCTAAAGGAGAGATAAACGAGAGATACACCCTATCACGTCCGTTGATTTAATCTGATTGTAGTTATGATGATTTCCCTGGGCTATACGTAGACCAGTATATAATGCGCTCAATGCAGCACGGATTTGAGATGAAAATTATTCGGGGGCTGAATAGTCAACCGTCCAATATAAAGTCTCGTTCGCCTTTCATTAAAATAGGAGGAGATCACGCTAATCCAATAAGGGTTTATGGCCCCCTCTTCAGAATATCACTTTGCTCCTTTACGACCCATTTGGGGGCGTGATATAAAATTTTAATTATAGTTAATGCATACGAGCCGATGGGCTTAGGAGGATTAAAGCTACTTTCTACTCGCAACCCACTGTCGACCCGATTAAGTTAGACACCAAACTTATTTGGAGCCAAAGTTCAATCTTAAGTTAATGCAACATCGGATACTTCTTCAACTACTCATTCTTGGTCACTGTGAAGGCCAATAAGGAGATAAGCACACATCATAGTACAAAGTGCTTTACAAGAAAATTCACTTCTGAGGCGGGTCTAGTATACAGCTATTATGATTATTACAGCTTTATGATGTTATTTCAATTAGATTTCGGTTGGAAACACGAAAACAAATTCTAAAAGTCGAACAACTTGAAAAGGAATCTCTAAATAAATCGCGATAAGCTCTGACTGAGAACAAGCTTTAAATCCAATTCCTGTGAAGTTACCTATCTGAAACCCGATCATCCTGTCTAATGATTGTTCTGGTCATGTGGTAAACGAAATCTAATTCGTGATTATGGGATTTTGATTTATGAGTCAAGTAGTGTCGCAACATCTTAACTTGACATCGATTTGATTCGTGTAAAGGTGGTTGAAAGGACAAATGGCTTGATTCTGTGGCTTCAATAGGATCACTCAAGTTAGAAAATTCTGCAAGAAAGGGGAAGTGAGTTTTCAATCAAAATGAACTACACGTAATTCAGAAAGCCGCCTCGCTCTACTTTGCCCGTTCTTCCGACTAACTTCACACCTTCAGCAATTGGGGAAATCATTAGTTTTATTCCGTTCAATCTTCTTCGCTTTCCTTTATCTTCGGGGCTTTTCTAGACGCAGAAAAACGGCTTCTCTGTCGAACTTAACAGAACGTCGGTCTGGCTCTATCCATTTCCTGTAACCTCGATTGTTGCCCTTTCACCAACAAATGATTTTCTATCGGCGAGAGATCTTGTGGAATGAAAAAGTTCCCACGGGCTTACCCGTGAAAGTAACCGGGCGATTGATGGAAGTGGTGCTTTGAAAGCACCGAGCAACCTATTGCGACATAACCATCAGATAAAAAGACAGGTGTTTCAATTGAGCGAAATTCTGCTGCGTGAAAGTTTCTTCTTCACAAGAACGTCCCCAAAATGGGCAACCTCGAGGACCCCAGTGTATGTGAAATGAGGCAACCCCCGCTCGTTTGGAGTTTGGATAGCAAAATACACTTTATAAGAGAGACATACAAAAAGAAATCTCGAATTTCCGAGCCGTTTTTTTTTTTTTTTTTTTTTTTTTTTTTGCCCACATTGGTTAATTTTTTAAGGAGTGACTCACCTGTGTGATGAAGCGTTTCTTCTTCCACGCCTCCAGATTAGAAAAAAAATTATTAAAAACACAAATTTTTACCCGTGCACATCCACCGATCGCGCCAATCGGTCTGGGAGCTGGGACCCATCTCAATCGATTCTGCGTCTACTTCTTAGCAGAAAAAGAGACCCAAGACGCATTGGTTTCTTGCCCCTGCCTCACTTTGGATTGTTCGATGTGATTGTAAATGATTCAAGAGGACCTAGGACCGAAAACGATATTTTTGAAACATTTTAAACTCTTTTTCGGTAACGGACATTTTGGGTTTTGAATCTGGACACTTACAAACATACTTAAATAATGAATGTTGGTCGTGGAAATGTAATTTTTGTTGGTCAATACAAATACAAAGGTGTATTATTCTCTCTATAATCAATTAGAAATGTAATGAGAACGTACCCATTTCGTCAAAAAATCGTGTTTCAATATTGCATATGAATAAGACCAGGTCCCAGCCGTCAGTCTTCCTGATGTTGATATTATGCTGGGACTGATTACTGTAGAGGTATAGTGTGGTCCAGTAACACTATACCCATGCCCAATACCATATAACCACACACCCTGTTAATTAAATCTATTTGAAACAGCGCAACAATATTGTAAGTAAAAAGCACGCCCCTCAGAGACACATACCTCCGTCTAACGCCGAGGGAACCAAATACACAATTGTGTTATTATTGTTCTGTTCAGTTTTGAAATAATTCTAATGGTAGTTATGTAGTATTTATATTATCGTATTAACATTACTTTCAAAAAATGTTGCACAAGTAGTTTTTAAAATGAATATCTCTTTTAGCTGGTTAGGGAGAGACATGCTACTACGCAATGATTTTTATGAAAAGGGTTGAAATCGATAATGTATCGGCCAGGTGTTTCACTTGCGGATTTCTCAGCACTTGTACGGGGATAGTTGAGACGTAGATGAGGGATAGTGATTTGATCTAAGCTGGTTCTGAAACACCTTCCTGCCAAGGGTTCACACACGAACTCAATTCATTACACAACCCATCGCTCTTGAGAGTCACCCGAGAGACAGCTCATCGCTCAATGAGATGCCAGGCTCGTCATCTCAATCGTTGCACGCTCAGGGCTGATACCCTTGTTCAGCGCGTGCCGACGGGCCATCCATTCGCGCACCTTCCTAATTGTATTCGATCCAGTGATGGGCCAAACACTTTCAACAACGTACAGGTGGAAGTTGGAGGAGTAGGGAGGGGTTCAAACTCATGCTGAACCCAGGTGGCCTCCTCTTGAAGAGCCATCTTAAATCCAATTCCCGAATGTCTGAATACTAATGAGACACAGGACCTTTTCCTAAGTGGAAAAAGACTCTTATAAGTGGAGCTTGTTGAGGGGACAACGACAGGATTTTCGGTTATTATCACCACTACCTTGTTTCCAATTATTGAATTCACCTCATACCAGTTGTAGGTGGGATGATGATGAACTGTGCGATAGGAACCTTTTATGTAACCTAGGTCCACAGCAGGTATCTAACAAGGGAGAAAAATTATGGCTAATACTCTTCTAAAGCCGCTTCTCTATTCACCCACCTGGTGGGGTAGTTTCATATGTACACTGATCTGACGTTTGTGAAGGAAACAAATGGAAATATTTAATTGTTTGTTGAGCTGTATAGACTGTACTCTCGGTAAATCATTGAACTCCTCAAAATGTTAGGGAGGCCAATAAATTGTCACGGTGAACTATTTAAACGACTTTTTTTCGACCTTGGTAATCAGAGGAATCTGGTTTGTCTGGGAATCTGGGGAGCCTCCTTTGAGGAACTCTCAATTTCAGGAGTTAACTCAATTAAATTAACTTTGTCTTTCCCCAGTGGATGGTAGATAAATGAATAAGCTCTTTAAAGTGGCTAAAAGTCTAATTAGAGGAATCATCAAAAATCTTCTTCCGAGCTGAAACCGATTTCCACAAGATCTTGCGGTTTTGCCCTTGGAATGTATGTATTGCAGGTGGTTCATCATGCGCCTCGTAAACTAAATCAGAAAATCGAGTTTAGTTGGTCTTATGTTAAATAACATGGGTATAAAGGGGACACTAAAATTTCTCATAAAAATATTGTGAATATGAAGCCTGCCACATTCATAAACAAGCAACCGCTTCAATCCTCACTTCCTCTTGTTTTTCTCTCAATAAATAATCAGGCAACGAACGAATATAGATAAGAGGTACTATTTATAATCATTACAGAGAGGGATAACACAGTGGGCTTTGCCTTAATAAAAAACTATTCAAGGGCGTCGGTGGTTTCGACCTCGGTTTGTCTGCTTTCGGTTATTTTTCTTCAGTTCGTTCCGTTCTGAAGAGCACGATCAAAAAGGATTTGCATCTCATAAAAATTCAGATCATGCCTTTAATAGAACCAACCCAACCAAAGGCAGGATAACTCGTCTAAGATATTTTTAATTTTTTTCCCGAGGGTTTTTGCCCTTTGTTTTTCTTGCTCGCCTTCTCTCCAACACGAGCGAATCTGATACGATCCAGGGCTGGAAGGGTTATCTGTCGAGTCCGTGTGTTTACAGACTTCCCTCACGCAACGAGGGATTAATTTGGTAGGATCAAGACAGAATTTATGAATTCTAGTCTGGTCAAAGGTCAATAGCCTAAAATGGGTTTTTCTAAGAAAACAGCATTCACCCGCCTCACTTGATCACTATTTCGGCTGTCATTAGCTCGACCGACTTATCTTACAAATATTTTCAATAGGAATAGGTTCATTACTTGTTAAGTCAGTTTTTACAATCGATGGCTGAACAACATAAATATCATGGGAGGGTCGTTGTGAGATTATTTTGTATGCGATGGGACCTCTGTAAATGCCAGTTGGGACGTAGCCATATACCGATCGGAAATTCAACGAAAAATCAATTCCCCGGTAATTTACAGGTTATCGGAGTCATTGATTGATATTGTCTCGAATCCCTCTCCTCTGTTGAGAATTTCATCATATCTACACACCTGCAGCTTTCCGAATTGCTTCTTCCGCGTTTCCTGGACAAATTCGTGGTGGATCATTACCTTTCATCGGAATATTATATTACATTGCTCCCATCACCTGCTCCCCTTACAATCGTGAACATATCTTCTTGATGCCTAAAGTGAAAAACCAGCTTAGTATTGATTGCTAGGCATCATCTAATGATGTGGAACCACACACTTGAAAGGGAATGAGGATGCCTGCAGAAAATGGGCTCGTTGAAATCCTTGACAGATAAAGGTCTGTTTCCCCTATTTTATCATTGTCAGTCTCTCTCTCCCTCCTTCAATCCCTTTCATCCCTCTCCTCTTTCTACCTACTATTTCAGCTTGAGAACTCAGACAGAAATTAACGATGCCGAGGACAAATATCCTCTTTACGAGATACCATCACAACTCTAGGCTTCTACGCCTAGTGACTGCTGGTAAAGTCAGAACCTTCGTTAAGGGAGGCTCTCCCAATCACGCGTCGTAATGTTTCGTAGTAATAGTTTATGAAGTTTCGGTTTCACAAACATCAAAGCAGCTACCTTTACGTGTGATAGATTAGCTCGACCTGGATGCGAAGCCCTAACAAAGCCTTGCTGAAGTTCAAGTTTTCCTTCTTCTCGTTAACCGGGGAAGTTGCCCTTTCGCACATCAAACACCGAACAGCAAACTAACTCGCTCTCAAGTTGACTTGGTTTATTTATTAGGGATATGTGTGTACTCATGATAACTTGATTCGATTGATGTTGTTTCTGCAAACATCCAATGCTGTAGGCAGTAAATTTCATCCTTCTTCTTGTCAAAGGCCCGAATGCTCATAAATTTGCCTACTGAAAATTTATTGATTGAATTTCGTTTTATTGTTTGTGTAAAAATAGAATAGATGGGTACTTCTAAAGATGTTTTCTTCCCACCTTTTTCTCCTTTTCATTTTCATATTGATAAACCATATTGTCCTAGCCCGATTAAAATCCGATAAAACGCTTTCAACATTTGGAAATTTGGCACATTGATTACCATCGGTTATTGGTTGTGCCTAATTCAATCTCTGCCCTCAGTCCATGAAGATGTTACCTCTATCTAGGTATGGAAAACATGTCTGCATTGTTGACAATTTTCATGTATTAACGACCAATCGGAACGGAAGGTAGGCAATGTACGTATTGTGTAGAGAAAGATACTAGTTCGTCATCAGAAATTTTAAGCTAAGATATTATTTTTATTAAAACATTTCCATATATCTTTGGATTATCACTGCAAGTTGTCACAATGAAAGAGCTCGAGTTGAGTAGTATTTTCTCACATGGATGACGCTCAAAGCTCGATTCCGATCCGACGGTTTGAATCATCTACCTTTCATCTAATTAAACATATTTGCGGTTTCCATGTTTCAGGAAACGTATTCGTCATAGCTGCCATCTTGTTGGAACGCCATCTGCAAAATGTATCGAACTATCTCATCTTGTCTCTTGCGGTGGCGGATCTCCTTGTCGCCTGTTTGGTCATGCCATTGTCTGCTGTCTACGAAGTCAGTGATCAATGGACCCTAGGGCCAGAACTGTGTGACATGTGGACATCATCTGACGTCTTATGCTGCACAGCTTCCATCCTTCATCTGGTGGCTATTGCATTGGACAGGTAGGTTTCGTGATCAGTGTTGAATGAATGATTTTGTTAGCTGTGACACATGAAAACGACCAAAACATCAGAAATTCAGTGTCAGCTTCTTCGAGCCGCAATGATGCGACTTTTACTCATATTCGTTAGCAACCCCTGAAAGACATCATCTGAAAAATTCATTTGAAAACAGCTCCAACATCAATTTTTTCCAAAATTCACCGGGAAATCGAACGTGGAATAATAATGAACCAAGACCATTAACCAATGTGAAAGTTAAGAGCAGCTATTGCAGCCACTGAAGGTGAACTAATGCGCCCTTTGAACTGAAATCTTGTCATGAATTATATCATGAGTTGAATGTTGAAATTTCTCTCAATTCAGAAGCATCTATTTATCTAAGCTCGACCTCATAAAAATAAATAAATTTATTTAAATATTTATTTAAATAAATACAATAAAGTTGACTTGTTAAAAAAAAAAAAAAAAATAAAATAAGCCAATAACTGAGAATGGGGCTAAGAACTTTCTATACTATAGTGAGCATTAATGTTATTAGGTACGCGCTACTGTATTTTTTGGGCTTGTTATGGCAGGATTGACCGTCGCATGATTAACCTCACCAAAAGTTGTAAAACTAAAAGCAAAGCAAGCAAAGCACCCCTCCTATCCGTGGAACACAGTTGATATCTATCTCCAGTTTCCGCTTGTCATTCTCTTTCTGTCATTCTGTTTCTGGGAACACGTAAGTCCGGGTCTTTGCAACTTCTGTGCGGTTAACCCTTTGTCATTTGTCCAGCACTTTCCTGACCCAACTTCCCCGCTCTTCTGAAGTCTTGCACTCCTTTCGCACCATTCCTCTCTTAGGGGCTTCGTTCCAGCTCCTTCCAACAGTTTCTAAGCTTCTGAAATTGTCTAAAACCTTCACAAACGGATTTTAGTGGTCTTCTTGAGCAAATTTCGGCCGATAAAACCAACACCTCCTTCTATCCTCACTGGCCCTTGATGACGGGTGGGTTTCCTGGATCTGCAAGGAGCAGTTTAGTGTTTCTCAGGCGATTTTCTTTTCATTCCTCTGACAACAATAGTTTTAACTACCTGAGTGTCTCTTCAGTTTCAACATCCATTGCAGAAGTCGGTTGGCTGTCTCATCTCCATTTCCGTTAGAGTACTTATCACAACCAAAAAAATTGCGTCTTTCGAGGGCGGCTTCATTACCTTCTAAACGCACCTTTAAAGTTGAATGTACCAATAAAAACCATGGTTTAAGAAGAAAATAAAATATAACCTACAGGCTGCAAGCCTATCTTTGATGTCGCGTTTCTCAACCACGTAGTTTTACCAGCTTGTAACCAATCTCATTTCGATCTCACTTGTCTCCTTCTGACTTCGTTTTTTCCATTTCAGTGAGTAACCATGACGCCTTTAAGAACCTAGAATTCAATTCAATGTACAAACACCCATATAATACAGGAATAAAACAGAAAATGGAGAAGCAACAAGTTGAGAGTCCAACGAGAGAACGCATTTTGCATCTAGGATGAGCAGTAATCTTCACTTCAAGGCTTTCTAGTGGATAGAATCCCTGTAGTGGTTATGCAAATCGGTGCGAATGATTACGACCTGCATGAAGTGAGAGATGATGAAGTCTGAAACGTGAATTAAACATGAACGATTCAGCACGCGAGGGTTCATGGTAGAGTACTTTGCTGAGAGGAAGGGGAGAGGTGGCACATCCTGTACGGTTTTCAAGGAGGAATCTAGAAGAAAACCGTCTGCCTCCACCTCGCAGCTGGTCTCACGTAAACTCAACATCTAATTTGCATCGCGGATGGAATGAAAGTCGGGTTTAAAATGGAACAGAACGACTCTACCTCTACCTGCTTGCCCCAGCCTGGTGCAATTTTCGTTGATTAGCCCCGTGCGAATCATGCTCAACATCACCTATGATAGAAGCAGATGTGAAATTGAGTCACCAGCTCCCTCCAGGGAGACCCGTGTTCGCTGCGCACTAATGTGCGGTTTGATGGAGACCTTTCATTTAGACATTCAAGTTCTCGCAACCCTCAACACGGATGCAGCAAACCGGCACCAGTGCCCCAAATGGCCGACCAGTCTCCCACCTTTTAACCCCGACTATCATCCCTCATTTGTATGTATTTTTGAGACGTTTAACGCCCTTTGTCTTAAGGAATGTTGTATGGTATCGGAGCATTTTTGATGCGACGTAATTGCTTTTCTTCTAGACATTCTTGGCCTATTCACCTTTCAGCTAACGCACCTGCTTGTTTGGATTGAGAAATATCACAAACAAAAATTATCAACTTTATATTTCATTTACAATTTAAATCAATGTAAAAATTTCAAGACCGCGGTTTGTTGTGTCATATTATTCTTCAATATAACCGTTTCCTATCATTTATTTAGCAAGTAGTAGAGTAAATATTTACCAGCAATATAGGTATAATTCAGTTTTTGGGTCAATCCAATTGTATTCCTCTTACCTACCTCATTTCCCGCTTCGCGAAGAAAGCCTTGGTGGTAGGGTTCTAAAAACCGATATCATAGACATATCTTCACGTTGGTTTTGCTCAAAACCTCATCCTTGCCCCCGGCCGCCTTTGCTCACACGATCTGTCTTTGTGAAGAGCAAGAGAAACTGGCATGGCTGGTCGGAATCACCTCAGCACAAAAAGACATAAATAACACATTATGTCGCTCCATGTTCGTTTCAAGTCACTGGGTCCTCGCAAGCCACACCCTGAGCGCCCGCTTCACGACCCTGAGGCTTTGAACGAAAACGATATTTGCATATTTTCTCTTCGCCAGTCCCTCCGAGCTAATCTTTAGGGTTCGGATATCCATATTGCAATCGATCGTATGGAGCGTCTGTGCATTCAATACGTACCGCATCAGTCATAAATACGATAAATTATCTTCGGCGCCCCCGTTTCATGGAGCAACCCCTCCTTCAAGACTGGGAAATAACACGGCTCACTAAAATTCTTTTCCATTTTTCTTATCCGCTCAAGGCCCTTTTCTCGAAGGTTGAAATCCGCCGATAGCCTATAGGTATAGCCTTCTTTCTATAACTACTTTCATCGATTTCATGATTTGGTGCTGAACGAAGTCACCAATAAGGGAATAAATATGAGCTGTGCTCATCTATAAGTTCATTGATGATGAATTACTTACCACCATCGTTATCGAAACATCTTGCCAGAAGAATCAAACACTCTGCTCACTCCTCGAATAATACATCGTGCCACCGTTTGGGCGTAGTCCTTGCATTGTTCCGATGTGTCGACAGCCTGACTGCTCTCAACGTAAAAATGAAGGAATCTGTGAACCGACAATTCTAAGCATGTTTTATCCAATGATTTCACAAATCATCTGCTCCTCGGGAATTGAGCACAACAGGGATTGCAAATCGCTACGTACCTTTCAAAGTCTGTCGAATAGAAGCAAACCGGAACCGTCTTTCTTCTCTTTGAGAAAGAAATGTTCGACAATAAAAATTGCATTAGTCAAAAGGAACTACTGTGCACAGGTTACGAAACTATTTGACAAACTGAAACTGACTAATTTTCCTGAAACATTATAGGCTCTTTTCTATCTTGTTTCGTTTATATTCTGGCATTTGATTTAGAAACCTGACCTTGTAGTGAGGTTTATTGTCTGATTAGATGAGTTAGGTTGTAGGTCACATGAGGTAAACATTTGCGTTGTGGAAGCAGCCTGGTCCCTTCTAGTTCGGAGTTCGTTAAGAGTATGAGCTCTGCTTGGCTAATGAGTTCTCTTCCACACCCTGCTGTAGGATGAGTAGTGGAAATTCGGAATTGGACGGCTCTGATATGCATGGGACCTTCGTTACCAGCCAAGAGGTCATCTTGCTCCCTCCACGCTGTACATATTTGATTTCATACTTCACAATTGTTAACACGGAACTTCTGATGGATTTGATGAAGCGGATGGGAGGACGAAAATTCTTTGATTATCTTGTTTGATGAGGATAAGCCATCAGTTATAACCCCTTTTTAAGGGGGCAGACTCTATCGAAGTGTCTACTCTGATAACTTAGCTTCCTTGTGATTCATTGCTGTTGTCGATAGAATCATAAAATAACACATTAAAGAGAAAAAAGGCAGTTATCACAGTTACCTCTCCACGAAAATATAGGAGCTCGGGCCTATGGCATTTACGATGGTGAATAAACCTGATCCCGTTCGATCTCCTACGTTTGATGGGGTTACTACTAGGCTACCTGGGCGACTTCCTGGTAAGTGGGTCAATCCAAGAATTTTCGTGTGCTGGCTGCAGTATGAACCCCGTCTTAACTCAAGGTGGTGAGGCAATGAGGAGTCGTGAGCAAAATGTTCAGAGCGAGTTAGGACCCTCCCATTGGAGGATAGCTCACCACGTCCACCACCACATTTATATATAGTAATTGGACGAAATATAGAAATATGATAGACACAATTAATAACTATAATAATACAAAGAATATTAATAATTATTATAGGTAATAGAAAAAACATTTCTTACATTATGCATAATAGCTTTTTTTTCAATTCCAAGTTTTTGAGAGTCAAGAGAAAAATGAAGAAAAATGCAAAATAAATTTAAGAGCGCGGGCTACATCCAATTTATAGTGGTAACATGCTATGTGCTTCTATTTACAACTTCTATAAGAATATACGTTCTATACAATATACGTTCTGCTCATTCGTATCATTTTTGTTCTTCAACATTCCTTCCAAATACAAGGGTTGAATGGACCCGGGTATGTAGCAAGTTGGGAAATGGTGAGATGGGGGGTGGAAAGTTGTGGGCTGGGTTGTTTCCCCACTAGGGAATTGAAAAATGTAGCGATCTTCGAACTACTTGGCAACCACTCGCTCCACATCCGCATCGCGTTATTGAAAGATCCAGCGACCGACTTGTTGCCGTCACCAAGAGCAAGTTTCTTATTCGGGGAAAACCAATTTCGAGAGCGATATACTCTCCCTTTGCCACCTTGCAACCAATCCTCCCTTTTTCGGGAAACCCGAGTAGATCTTCTCCAAGGCTCGAAGTGCTGCCACATCAAAACCTTTATGTCGAGGCATGCTCCACCGAAGAGGAGTCGCCAAACATCCAATACGATTTCATATTCCCAACGCTCTTTTCGTGTCAACACGGCTGAAAGGCGCAGAACGTACATTTATGTGAGGAGCTTGGGGTTCTCATGACTACTAAACCCATGACCCTCTTGGTTCAATAGCCCAGCTGAGGGCAATTATAAATAATGCATGATTTTGATTTATTGAATCTTCTAGGTTTCCGTGGTAGTACACTGTTTTGTTCCGTAACAAGTTAGGCGCAAGTAGGATCCAAAAATACCCATGTGCGAAATGTCAAGTTTTATTAAGCATTTCAAATGGTTTCCTTGACTCGAACAATGAAAGAACATTGATGACTTTGAATTTATTTAGCTTGAAACTTTAAATTTGAATGTTTAGACAGAAACTGATAAAAGTCTGAAAAATAAACCAAAGGACCCAGAACTCACCGCCTACCATAGGGCAGCTTGCGGCAGATCAACGAAAAGTCGTAAGCATGCTCAATAACCACTGTGCAGAAAAATGAAGGAAAACTTGTAAACCTACGTGACCCCCGTCACATAGCTCATTTAAAATGAAGCTCGGTGACGGTTTTTTTTTTTTTTTTGTTTTTTTTTTTTCGAGGATTTAACACTCACCTACAATCCCAAGTTCCCAAGTTACAAGTTTTTTTTTTTCATTTGAAGGCATTGCAGAGTTGAGTATGCAATTTAACTCATGTTCCTACCTATTACCAATGTATCAGTGCATTCTTTTCCGGAAACATGTTGTTGAGTAATTCCTGAGCTGCGTTGATGGAGCAAAAGCAGGATGTTTCGCCCCATAACTCAATCGCTTGTCTCTCATTTTGAGAAAACCAAAACAATTTTTTGTTGGTGCCTAACAAAAATGCGACAATGCGGATTATCAAATGCTCACTTTCATTGATCAAGTCATTTTTGGTTAGTTTTTTCTTGAATAATCAACCTAGATCCAAATTAGCAAATGTCCGTCCGCCTTCCACGCCGATCTTAGTAGTAGAAAATTTTTTAACAATCTTAAATGTTGGTCAGGGACCCGTTTTCGGAATTTCGGACGCTAATCCAATTAGACGGGTCCCGTGACGATTGGCACCCACCCGAAGAGTTTATGGGTCACAATGGGTCACCTACCCATTTTGAATGTGTGGTTTTGAGATTTCTGGTACCTAAGCGTGTGGGGTATCATTTTCCACTATTTTCCAATTTATCCCGAAAAAAACTACCCCTTATCACGGAAAACATCTGGAAGTTTAGCGGCATCCGAGTGTGACTTAAGAGCGAGCGAATGAATTATGTTCTCGTATGAAACGACGGCTGTTCTGCACACCCAGCGTGAGGGAGGAAATATTTCAACCTCTTCATACAAATTATCCTTGCCGCCAACTACACTCTGCGTTGTTGTGAAGTCGAGAAATAACTCGCGCGAAGCAATTGGGATTGGCGGGGGCGGTGTAGTGGGCTCCGAACTGGAGGAAACAAATTATGCAAGATGAGGATACCTAGTTTATTTGAATCTAAGAATTCGTTAAAGAATCATTTTCTATTTTGATTGTACAGCAGACATTTGAAGGAACTCGCTTGAGGAGCGAAAAAGGGCGCAAGCTCAAGACAGACGAGTTGATATCAGACTTTGTGCGTCTTCAATAGAATTTCCATCGATATGATTCACCATCACACTATACAAATTACGAGGGAACTTCCATCGCCCAGTTTGACCACCTCATCCCATAAGACCCCGTTGAGAGGGAACAGGAAATCCTCTTTAGCTCTGAGCCTAAAATGTCTCTCGAGGGTCGGTGGAAGAATTAATTAAGAAAGCTCTTAGCGAGGTGTTCTCTACCTGCGCTGATGATTTAATCCTGTTATAAGCTTATGAACGTGTTCGAGAGTGTAATGTTACATTGACCCTATTCACAAAACTCGTGTGAACATAGATGTGAATTATATACAATGAGTACAGAAGTGAGAACACGCTTCCCTGAATGTTGAAACACTAGTTCCTTTAACTCACTGTGTGTTGGAAAATAACCTACTTTGCCCGAGTAGTTGTTGGAAGGTATAATATACCTACAATATTATACTACAATATTATCGTAGTTATTCGTAGCTTAATTTATGAAGTCAGTGGTGGGTATGTATTTAATTTATTCGCTGCAAATGATTTCACAACTTTTTATTATTATATGTAAATCTCCATTGTGTGGAAAGCGTAGTTTTGAAGGGAATAAATCGGAGAATAAAATGTTTTTAAAAAAGAGTACACACTTTTTTTAATTTAGTTCTATTTTTTCTCAATAAAATATTTCTTTTTACAATAACTATTTCGGACCCATAGGTGCCTCCCTGTGTGTGCGCAGGGTAAGTAGTTCGAAAAAGTTCAGTGAGACCCTCAGGCCTCCAAAAATCTCGAATACCGTATTTCAAATTGGTTACTTCCATCGATTCCCTACCACCAATCGGAACAAAAATCAATCAATGAATCAATTTATTATAATGTGGATACCACGCTGAGATTCCAATTAGATTCAATGTTGCTACTTGCCAACCTGTGGGCTCCAAGGGCTTTTGGATATCGTCGTAGATACGTGCCTG
This sequence comes from Cyrtorhinus lividipennis, assembly GCA_019603395.1. Taxonomy (NCBI): domain Eukaryota; kingdom Metazoa; phylum Arthropoda; class Insecta; order Hemiptera; family Miridae; genus Cyrtorhinus; species Cyrtorhinus lividipennis. The sequence goes on along the minus strand of CM033999.1, from coordinate 19,109,979 downwards.
TTATTTTCCCCGACACGCTGCTGCCTTCCGACAAGTGATTTTCGGATCAATTTAGGATTCTTTTCAGCCAAAAAGGCCCCTATATGAAAGGGCCAAATTTTGGTTAACCTTATGTTTTCATGGCAGAGGTTGCTCTCTTCGATTTCATTCTTTTTATGTGAAAACGAGGGTGAGATTCCTACGGTTCCATGTACTTGGTGGATAACGCTCGCTTTTGATACGAGCGCACACTCATCTGGTAGAAGATCGAGATTCCGCCCGCAAAATAAAGCTATTGAATCCTCACGTAATTTGATCACGCAACGTCGAGTCCCGAAAAAGATAATCCTCAATGTGAAGGGAAAGAGGAGACTAAAAGTGAAAAAAATGCCGGAGACGCTGGTTGTTAGCGGCCCTAAAAGTGGTAAAAACGATGGGGAGTCACGCCACCGGTTCCTTACTATACTATCCGGTTCACTTCATCCACTCGAACGTCGGCTGTCAATGTCAGATCCGAACCACTTCTCAAGCCTGGTAGATGCTCCTGTCTCCTCCAAATACCCTCAGACGATGCCCTAATTTCAACGAAGGTTCCCCTCAACTCGGCCTCGATTTCCGAGCTTCCAACTTTCACCCATGAGTCTAGCTTGAACAAAGGTAGTATCCAAGAGAACATGAAATTTAGCGTGTAAATCGCCAAGGACAGACATTTATCAAAAGCAAATCCCCCACATTTTTCAAGGTATCAATTTTCAGTCGTTCCGTTGGGAGCGATTGGCTTGAAAATAAGCTAGAAAGGCCTGAAAATAGCCGATAAATCGGGAGGAGACACCTTGAGCCTTTCCTTGATTGTACTCGTATTGGGAGGTTATTTTCTATGTACATGTTGCTGGACGATCAGAACAATGAATGCAGCGAGTTTCCAAACTCGTACTACTACTAAATCGCGCATTAGAGACGCTGAGAACCCGTAAGAGAAGGAGCAACTTGACGTTTCTAAACTAACCATTAGGTGATACCTTTTACAAGTGCAATATTCTCTCTAATACTCTCTCTAAATACGCTTTTACAAGCCATTAACGGGTGACGTTGAACCTCGGAGTGATACGTTGCCCGTGACCTTGAGATGACGTTAGATGACAGACAGTAACGACTCGGATGAATGTCTGAATGCAGTAGATAGTTAAGAAAATTCATTACATTGATAATTGGTTCTTAACCCTATAAGTAGTGCCCTGAATTCCACTATGAGCACCAATTGCGGCTGAACCCTTTTTTTTTAGACATTTCCTGACTTACGGAAGCGAAATAAACTCTCAACGTTAGACTCAACTATTAATTTTGTTCATTATCACTTTCTGAAATACACATTCACCCAATTCGACTCATTGATTTTGACTCCTCTCTTGGTTTTCTCTTTTTGAATGCCACGAATTTACCGATTGTCTTATAATAGATAGATAGGTAATACAGTTCCACTTCTGCTAAATTGCTGTTTCGACTGGAATTCTTAATTTGTGGCAAGTCTCCGGTATAAGACAACAAAATTATATATTTAATTTAGACATTCAAAATATTTCTTTAGCAAAAAACCAAGAATAAAAGATGTGGATGACGGAAATTGATCGTCCTGGAATGAGGATCGTTGCACTCTGAGAATTTATTTATGGTCATTCAAGCTGCAAATCATGAGAGCCACTCTCGTTGCTATTATATGAAGGCCATTCATGCCGAAAAACACGATAGGTAGCTGTGTCAGCCTGAGTGCCTTCACATTAAACCTGAACGAGAATGTAAAGGCTCATGATGTGGTAGAGGTGCAGGTGTTCGACGGGACTTGCCCGTTTAATTAAATTGCTGTTACCATTATGCAAATGGATGAGGTGTCCGGGCCTCGCCTCGCCGTCCCTGGCTAATGTTTGAATGACCAGGGACAACCTCGGGTCGGCCGGTTCCGCGTCGTTCATCACAAGTTCCGGTTTCCTGTTTCCTTCTCCTGTGTAAATCGACGGAAAGGATCGGGCCTGTGTTTATTACTCTGCGCTGGCACAGTTTTCGCCCGGATCGTTGGGACCGAGATTTTTGCTGTTTATGGGCGATAAAGGGGCTATGCGGTGTGGGACAACGGGTCAAACGGAAAGTAGCTTACTCTTCAAGCCAAGCCCATTCAATCTCATGATGACAAAAGCAATAATCATTCTTTCGACCAAAGGGGAATGTTGTCACCGAAAGATGCGTTGAAGTATCCTGTTGAAGTATTTACACTTTCGATGCAGTCAGAGCGAAAATCTTTGTTAAATAGAAGCACCATATCTCTGTTCACCAGAGTTCGGCTCTTTCCTTTGGGAATATCGCTAATTGGTCTTCACTAATGGTTTCTCTTTTGACTCACTATACTGGTAGCTCTGGGATTTTCCTACTCTCATCCGTGTTTTACACTGTGCGCGAGAATATTCAGTAGGTTATAGTGCACATTTAATGGCTCAACAGCGAGGAAAATCCATTCCCTCTATTTTAGATGTCATCACTGTATAGAGCTTTAGAGACTCTTTGGATCACAAGCGATGTGGAGTGATGGAGTTGAAAGGGTATTGAATATTCTATGAAACACTGTCGGAGCCGATGGTCAACTTTTCATTTCAAAAGCTGTTCCTGAACGAATTTCTGACCGCTCAGCGACTAGCTTTGTTCACTCTAATAGGATAGGGATTAGGTTAGGGTTCGGTCCTGTGTCCTTTGATTCACTCGACAACATAGATTGATTTTCGAACCCAACGCGTGAATTTATAAGAAAAGCCTTTCTGACGTGAGATCATCCAGGTCTGAAACTAGTGCATTGTACGGGAACTAGAAAAAATGTGTATGAAACGATTCTTCGCATTTAGACTCCTAGTTTTCTATGTTTTTGTCACTAATTCCAATTGGAATAGATAACCGGCTTGGTTATTTCCTTTCAGATTAGCCTAAGAAATGATTTAGCACGTAGACTGTATAATGTAGATTTGTGATGCATCATTTTCTATGTTACATGGGACACTGAATCGACCGATGAGAATTTCCACTCTTTGGTCATACAAAAAACACGTAGAACACAGAGGTTTTACAGAACCGATCGGCAACAATTAAGTATAACTCATGTAGATCATTAGAGAACTAAATTAGTTGCTTTTCATTGGGGAAAAACCTATACTACCATGTATTAGAATTGTTACAAAGACGTTTCAGAAGCTCGGGTGTATTTTTGGATCATGAGAAGTGAAAGAGTTATCGGAGCAGGGCCAAATGCTACCTTCGACAAGGTACCTTTCCAGATCCTTCAATCCAGGTGATTCTGAGGAAGCAGAAAGCGTGTTTTAAGGACTGCGGAGAGGAAGTATGCAGGATTCGGAGTTTTTCGTTCAGTTCAAGAGCATAGGGCAGTCACTAGCTGTACAACTAAAACAAGTATTCATACATACATACATACATACATTTCCCCCGCAATTAGGGCAGCGTTTGTAAGAAGGCTAAC